>OW052067.1:18628153-19828153 GCA_932526445.1 Phragmatobia fuliginosa
AATCTTTAAAGCTGGTTGTACAGTTACATTTACAAAGAAAAATAAGAATGTCAAGGCCATCAAGCGGTTGTGTGGCGTATACATACATACCGCTTGTAAAGATGACGCAATGGAATGCAAAATTTGATTTTTGTGTAGTAACCCTCTTATATGGTTCATTGTTTATGATATTAGAGAAAACGAGTACTTAATATACTAACAATAGTAAAGCACTATATACTTCCCAAGTCTGCAATTCAATAGTTGATAAAACTCAGTAGAGATATCAGGACAATAGATGGACATTAGAGACGACGTGGAAAGGACCAAGAGGAAAACGAAAAAGAGGTCATCCAAGGAACAGATTGATTGATGATATAATTGCAATAGCCGGAAGAGACTGGAGAACAAAAGCCAAAAGCAGAAAAACATGGATTAAGCTGTAGGAGGCCTATACCCAGAGTGGGGTTCCAATAATAGATAGTAATTAGTATTAAAATAGCTATAAGAAAATAATGTGTTAAGGTTTTTGGAAATAAAGAGGCCTATTATTATTATTATTATATTATATACTTCCCAAGTCTGCAATTCAATAGTTGACAAAACTCAGTAGATAATCATATTTCAGCGTTTTGCAACTTCAAATACATACAGGTTAGATGTTCAGCTAATGCTACTAATGACAAAATAAGCCATTTGCATACTTCTATTTGAGTATATGAATATTTTAAAATTCAAAGTTACGATAAAAATATAACGGTGATATTCGCGGTCATTGTTGTAAGGCGCGAGAAACGAGTAAGCAAATGCTAGCCTACAAATTACACCTTATATTAACATTTATAAATATAGCCGTTCCAGAGATTAGCAGGAACAAACAGACAGATAGACCAACAGACCGACAGACAGACAAGAATTTAAAAAAGTGAATTCATTTAACGTTACAAACAGCCGCTTCATTTTATTTATATGTATAGGCAAATGATGACTTCGTAAGACTAACAACATGTACTCTTAAACACATTTTATAGAGAAGCCACGAAAAATCCTTCTGAACAAATAATATTTGAGATATGCCTTTAAATTTAAATATGATTATTTTCGTTTCGATGCAGTTTGATATCTAGGCGACGATCGCTGCGAATGAATCCTCATCAAGAAACTCGGTGTACAGTCCAGTGACGTAGAGGTTGGGCGTTGCGGTGATGGACCAGTCCTGCCTTCCAGCCAATGTGTTGTCATTTCTCCTTTGCCCTGGAAAATAAGTCTGAATAGAAAAGCATTCCAAGAATTATTTAATTTTACTGTAAAATTTATTTTAATTTTCTTGTTCGTGTGTTTATTGGAATAAGATTCCCAGTTAAATGGATGATGATTAAAGCTTATAATTTTTATTACGGTACTAGATCAAATGAGCATGATTTTCAAGGAAATAGAGAAACGTCAGTACGAATGGGTCTGCTTGATAGGGATAGTACAACACAAAAGCCTAACCTAAAATGACAATAACAAAAATAATATGGATGGTGACCCCTACTACAGGATTCTATTCTTGATTTCCAGCAGTCAGAGTCACTTTAGTAGGCTTAAATATAAAAAGAAGATAATCAACATTTACTTTTATGATGTATGCCTTGTTGGTCTAGTGGCGTATGCGGCCACTGATCAAGAGGTCTCGGGTTCGATTTCGGGAATCGGATTACATATTTGTGTGATCCACAAATATTCGTTTCGGGGACTGGGTGTTTTCTATGTATAATATGATTGTATTTACAAAAAATTTTTTATGTATTTATAACAGTTTTTTAGTACCCATAATACAAGCTCTGCTTAATTTGGGACTAGATAACATGGTGTGTAAGATGTCCGAAATATTTATTATTATTATTCATATTTAAAAAATTATATTTTTAATATCAGAGTTTATTTACAAGACATTCAGCATTATGTTGGGAATGAAACAATCGCTTACTTTCCGTATAAACAGTATTCCACGTATTACCGTTTATGTAAATAGTCGTATTTGTTTCATTTATCCTTATAAGCCTATCATATGAAAGAACATCGCAATAGAAATAACAACACCATAGTTGAGTGTTTCAGGAAATTATGAATTGAAAAATAACACGTGTTTACTCAATTAATTCTCACTTGAAATTATAATACGTTCTTAGATCTCACTGCAAAATCGGAAATCTGTTTGTTTTTTTTTTTTTTTTTTTATTAAAGTGGCAAACGGGCAGATCATGGCAGGTGATTGCCGCTGGACACTCGAAACACCAGAGGAGTCATAGGTGCGTTGCCGGCCTTTCAGAAGGATACGCTCTTTTTTTGAAGGTCATATAGGTCCGGAAACACCGCAGGCGACAGTAATAATAATTATAAACTAAGTATTTAACAGTAAATATACTATAAATACTTAACATATTATTTAACTGATGATGAAAACCGCTTAAAGTTCGTCGCATCATATAAAAGGAAAGCGGATGTTTGCGTGAGTAAGCTCAATTTTGTGAACAGTGTTATTACTTACTTTGACATCAACCACACCCCTTGGTGACGTAGTAAACAAGCCAGTTTTGTCAAGAGCCAACTTAACGTCCTCAGAAATTTGTATTTTCATTGCTAAAAAAAGAACAATATTAATGAATATGTGTGTGTGTGTGTAACTGGTAATCCTGTATCGCGATATAGAAGTTCTCGGCCCAGTTAGCATAATTATACAGAACTTAGAAACAAAAACCTCGCTGCGGCTGGTCGGAGAAGGAAGTCTTCTCCGTTTTAGGGTTCTGTAACACTCGGAATCCCTTACAGATTCGTCATGTCTGCCCGTCCTCGACTTACAGTCCAAACGGTGAGTGTTAGAGAGATAAAACTTTGCATGGATATGTATTTCTATCACGTCGACAAATCCATCCTAAGGTTGCCTGGAAGAAATTGCTTTTAGCAATAAGCCCACCCTTTGTACACTCTATATTTGATCATTATGTTCCTTTTTTTGTAACTCTGTAATTTAGTGTGCAAATAAAGAGTTATCTATCTATTTATCTCCTCTACACGTAAAGTGGGAATGATTTTTTCGTCTACCCCATTGTGTGAGTATCTTTAGATAGATCTTTTAAAAACATTGAGAGGTTGCATTTTTTTTATTTAGGTGACCGTTTGCGAGTAATTCAACTGTAGAAGACATTAATTTGTAAAAACAGAGCGACCCTCCCCCTCTAAAAGCTAAACGGCTGGCTCGATAAACCGAAAAAATATCGTGATCGTAGCCCATGTCATGAACTAATAAGAAAAACTATAACGGCTTAGATATCTTTGTTAGTTAAGAAGTTATAGGGGCCTGACTTGTGAAATACACTTACTTGGAAAACTACGTACAAAAATGCCGAAATAAGTAGTAAGCATTACAATTTATCTATTGAACACGGTTTTATTTCCACTTGCGTTTTCTGTAAACTGAACCCTCTTCTATGCGTGGCCTGACACGCACTTGCCCGATTTTTTATTAGATAGTCGTGACATCCATTCTTCCACAAAATAAAAACCAAGGCGTCGATTTTAGGATTGAAATCTGAACCATACACATCTTAGAAGTTTAGCATTAACAAAGTACACTTACGTTCTCCTGTGCTTTCCATTCGGCTAGCAGTGTTGATGGTATCCCCAAATAAACAGTACCTTGGCATTTTACTCCCCACTATGCCAGCAACGCAGGGCCCCATGTGTATGCCGCTCCTCATACATAAAGTCTGGAATAAAATATTAAATAAAACATTTAAAATACAAGTTATGAAAACTCTTCTAATTTCTTAAAAGTTTTTACTTTGATTTTGCTTAAAGTTTATGACTGTACAAGAGGTAACATGTTTGTGGAGATTATGCAACATGCCCCAAAAAAAATCTTGCATTCGACAATCTCTTTCTCATTAGCTTTATTTTTTTAGTTAATAGTTTAACATGTATGTTATTATTAGATATATATCAAAAATCTTAATCACTGATTAATTTAGAAGCAAAAGTAATACCTACAGACATTCTTTAAAAATGTTATAATGGCCCGTTTACGACCTTACCGCTGTGAGCGGTACCTAAGAGCGAAACGCCGAGCGGTAATATCAAAAGTATAAAAATGTACGAAGCACGCCACGAGTCACCGCTCATAGCTATGAGCTTAGTTATGAGCGGCGACTCGTGGCGTGCCTTAGCTACCGCTCACAGCGGTAAGCTCGTAAACGGGCCGTAAGCGTGAAAGAAACAAAGAAAATCTAAATAAATGCAGGTGAAGATTAACTATGAAATTCACGTAAGTATTATTACTATTTATTTATATCAAGGAACACAAATAATGTGTCGTTCAAAGCTATAAGTCCGACTTGTAAAAATGTCTGAAAAAATTTACTTACAGAAATAAATATCATTTATCATTTATCACTTAGTAATATGTGTCCGCACAGATTTTACTACTTTATATTAAAATATGAACTACCTAAGAGAGTTTAAAAAATAAATTAACATTAAAAAAGTTACACGAATTTTACATATTCGATACATATACGACTAGCTACCATTGGTCAAATATCACGTCATATTAGCGTCATATTAGGTATTCACCAGTTGTCGGACAATGAGACTCGATTACAATTAATTTAGACAAGTCCATAGTTTCTTACAACATTTAAAACCAAATTCTAAACCTTGTGTCATACGCTTTTAGTTTTATTTTCCCTTCGCTCTCTTCCTCGATTTCTATTAGATATGCAATTATCTTAATCTGAAATTCAGAATTATAAAGAACTTCAAAAGGTGCATTGCTTAATATCTAATACTAACTAAACTAAAATCGACTGTAACATATTCATAGTCTGATTTCCTGCAACGGAAATACATCAATTACAAATTAAACAGTCTGCATATAATAAATTATGCAAATTACCTACTATTTCCTTTTGTACATCCGTTTTTAACCGAGTATATCGTTTAGGGTTTAAATAACAATTTGGTCGTATTAAGATTACTCGTGTTACCTTTGTCTCTTTGTAACGTGTTTACAGCTAAACCATTCCATTGCTTTTAGTGAATTTTGTTACTTTGATTCATAAGAAATGGCACAGACTACTCCATACTGCGAAAACCAATAAACATGCATGTGAAGTCAAAAGAAAAGTCATACAAATTAAAAAACAAAATAAAAGCAATTTCTACAATGCAGGTTCGCATTCGCCAAAAGCGATGTATAGTGAACGAAGCAAAGACACAGACAAATTATTACCTAACCAAGTACCTGATCAGGTCGATGTGGAAGCCTGCATGAAGATGTAGCTTCCAGTAGCTCCAAAGCCATATTCGCTATCTCTGTAGCGTGCTTATTACCTTGAAACATTTCAGCTTGTATAAATTGTAGGTTTAAAAGTAATTTTATTAAAGATAGATTAATATGGATGGAAAAAAAGGTAGATGCGAAGCGAAGACTATAAACAGCAATGCTTGTTTTACACGACCGCTTTCAGCGTTTCCAGTTCAATACCGGTCAATAGACGCGGTAACCATCGAGAGCGAGTTGGTGTGGAACAAATTCAGGTAAGGCCCTATGATCTCAGTACATACTCCACTTATATGTAATTGTTACTACACTGAAGAAATCTAGCACCCCTAATGTATTTTAGCTGTTTGTTTGACGTTCTCGATCGGTTGCAGCGGCAGACAGTAGGCATTATGGACAGTCCCGAAGTCATCGAATCCCTTGAGCTACTACAGTTGCAAGCAATGGAGATCGTTCTGTAGTGCTGTTCCGACTGGTGCCCCTTCCCTCTTCTTCTATAGGCTCTTTCTTGCTTTGCCGAGCAGTTAAAACCTGGAACTCTCTATAATCGCATGTGAATCCCTCCCTCTATTCCCGGGTCCTTCAGTTGAATGAATAAATAAATAAATCTCAGTAGGACGCCAGCGTGTTAGTCACCGAGCTGCATTGCCCGCATTAATAGTGAGGACGATGAAAAACGTTCCTGGATTCTGCTCTTGCTTTCCTGTGTACAATCATTTTCGCACCTAATTGATAAAAAAAATTTTTTCGTTTATCGATGAGCTATGTAAAGCATACTAACGTTCCTGAACTGTAATACAAATTTAATGTATAAGAAATTAATTACCGTTTCTAACCGGTAGTCCAGATGCTACCATGTATGAATCCCCGATCGTTTCAATTTTATAAACATCATAGCATTCAATCTTTTCATCGAATAGCTTGTAGACTGAGTTCAGGAAACTGATGACCTGTAATACGTAAAAATAATATATATAAGTTACTATTATTTGACGTTTTAAGATAATATAGTTATGTACACGGGAATTAACAGGCTGATTCAGCCTGTGACCTAGATTCTCTTCTCTTTCTCTTTAAAAAGACAACTCCCGCATTAGGAATATAAATTCCTGTGTCGCGGGGGACTTTACAAACATACATGTAACGGACACAAATACCACCCAGACTCAGAACAACAAATTGTGAATCACACAAAGTGTTATCCTACGTGGGATTTGAACCCACGACACTTGGCGCAGTAGGAAGCGGTGTGGCGACCACTTAAGCCACTAGGCCAACCGTGCAGATTAGTGTGTCTAAATGTCAGGCAAAATAGAGATTATGAAAATTATAATAGGTAATATTAATTTCAATTGTTTATTACTTTGTATCTTACATTACAACACTGTATGATACCAAACTCAGCAGAGTCTAGGTATCCTAATTAGACTTAGATTAGAGATATTCCTAAATACATGCATTTTTTGATAAATTATACCCAGAGACAGAATACATTTTTGTGCTCATTACGCGACTATTTTTCCTTTATAGGAAACTTCTGGTTTAATGGTCAAGGTCAAAAAGATCTAGTCTCTAAACCACGAGGGCAGGCAAACCTATTGTACATTAAGTACACGATCGCGTTTTCTTTTGCGTTAAGAAAACAACTCATTAGGAATAATAACGTATTAGGCATAATCCGGTGTCGCGAGGCATAAAGAAAACCCAGAATTGTGGATCTCAAAAAGTGTTGTCCCATGTGGGGTTTGAACCAACAACACTCAGCGCAGTAGAAAACAGCATGGCGACCTTTAAGCCACTAGGCTATTCGTGCATCCACTGGTTTTCCATTAACACCAATACTATTTGTTTTTAACAGTCTACTGCTGTATAACATCAGTGTATTAATGTACCTACATTGATTGACATAAACTTTAGAAGCTTTTGAATTTAAAAAAAAAAGTTATCAATGGTTAAAAATATACCTGATAAGGTGTTGATACCGCTGCGATAGCTGTGAAGCCTACAATATCACTGAAATAGACAGTGACAGACGAGAAAAACTCTGCAGGTACCTGAAAGGAAACAATTAATATAAATCCATTTATTTTATTATGCAACTTTATCTACATAAACTAACTTTAAACGTGGCAGGACGAAGGTGTCTTGTAGGTAGTAGAGCCACGCTGATTTCAGCACGAATGGGCCGGCTCGACCGGAGCAGGACTACCCTCACACAGAAGACCATCCTAAAATGACAGTATTCTTGCTGTCGTACTTCGTTAGTGAGTGTGAGACCGGAGGCCCAATAATTCTGCATCATTCAACCGGCTTTAGGAGGTCGGGAGAATGATGCAGAATTTTCTGACCAGGCCGCCATGGTATGGATCACCATGCTGCATTGCCTACCCTCACAATGAGGATGGTGGCTCCTACTCCTCATGCTTTCCATCAGGCAGAGAAGAATCACTTTGGTAGGCTTAAATATATATAAAAAAAAGGTTTTAGCCTATTATACCACGTTATCTAGACGGTTTGATAGAAGTTTCGTTTTAAGTTTTCCGTTTCTTTTCAGGACTATAGTCTTGCGTAGTTTGTTCTACTCAATCTTATAGAAAGCATGAGTAGAATCTAGGAGTAGGGGCCACCATCTTCATTGTGAGTGCATACAATACAGAATGGTGACCCACACCATGGCAGCTTAGTGAGACGTCATCATTCATACGGATGCCATGAGAATGGTGCAGAATGATTGGGCCTCTGATCTCACACTTACCAACGAAAGAGGACAGCACTAATGCTGTCAGTTTAGTCTTCTGTGTGAGGGTAGTACTGCGCCGGTCGAGTCGGTGCTGAAATCAGCACGGCTCTACAAGCTATTAGTCGACTCTTACGATACTCACGGGATGAATAGGGATAGTGATACTCTGTATACTCAACGCGACATCATAAGGAGATACAACACCCAAATATGGTATTCCTCTAAAATTAAAAGCTAAATTCTCGTATCGTTACACGACCTTCATTGCGTCATCGATAAACTGACAATAATTGTTTTAACAGTATTATCATTTAGGGCCACCGCACACTAGCTACTTTTAGCATCGGCGATCGGCAACCAGTCCCTTTTTAGAAGCTAAATACGGCGACCGAACGCTCTACACCGCACACTTAAAAACGCCAAACGCGGAGATTGAGTCGCTTTTTAGAAGCGCGACACAGCAGCTGAACGCTACTCTACGTACACATTCGGATGCCGGTAGCATCGATTTGGCATCTGAGCAGTTGCTAAAACGCGCGTTTCCGATACCGCGATGGAACGCAGGAAGTCGCTAAAACGCGATGCAGCATCGATGCAGTCGCCAAATCGCCCTAATGGCCCCAAATAAAAGTAGCTAGTCTGCGGTGGCCCTTAGATAGATACCTACGTATGATATCAATTCCAACTGACAGCTTATTCATCGGTCAATGAACTAATAATATTTAGGTTAACGATCATATACTGCTTTGTTGGTGTAGTGGTTAGCATATGCGGCTGATGATCAAGAGATCTCGGGTTCGATTCCTGAGTCGGACTAAATAGTTGTGTGATCCACAAATATATGTTTCGGAGTCTGGGTGTTTTCTTTAAATGAAATGTATGTATTTACAAAAAAAAGTATGTTTATGTATTTATATCACTTGTTTAGTACACATAATACAAGCTATGCTTAGTTTGGGACTAGATGAGGTTATGTGTAAGATGTCCGAAATATTTATTTATATATTAATATCAAACGCGAAATTAAACATTTTTTTATATTTTTTAATGGATAAATCTTGTTAAAATATATTTTGAATTTCAAAAAAGAGGTATTAGAGATAATATTGAGAATATAAAGTCACATACATACGTTTGTATCGATTTTGCACGGCGAAACGTGTTCTATTTTTGTTCTATATTAAACACGATTAAGAGTAACCTATGTCTTTCCTCAAGAATCAAACTATCTCCACGCCAAATTTCATTGAAATCGGTGTAGCGGTTTAGTCGTGAAAGCGTAACAAACAAACAGACAAATTTTATTTGTCACTTATTAGTGGGAATGAAACATCGCAACGCATTGTACTGTAATTATCGTTACATAATAGTTATCGCATTAATTCCAACAATGTCAATGGACTGTGATAAAATAATGAATAGGTACCTACTATAATTATATTATTTACATGTCGAGATAGTCCGACAGACATATTGTTACTTGTTACGTATAATGACAGCCAACAATTATCTACATTGGATTGAAGATGCCTACAATATTATGACGTATTGTACAACATTATATAATAATGTAATAATCACTAATAAAATAAAGTCCTGTGTCGTGTCTGTCTGTCTGTTCGCGATAAACTTAAAAACCTTAGCACTGGATAGATTGATTCTCGAGGAAGGTCTTAGTATATAATTTATTAGTTTTTTTTTTAAATACATAATATTTACTCGTGCAAAGCCGGGGCGGACGGCTTATATGAAAGGTAAACGTGTTTGAAGGTAATCTCAAAACCAGGTTTTAACATTTTTGATACGGTTATTCCCGTATAACAGTGTATAACATAAACAAATAGTGTTTTGACTGGTTTGTAAGAAAAAAGTAGGGAGTTTCCCCCAAAATATATTTTTAACTATATTTTAGTCTAGCTTTAAACCAGTTTTACAACATTTTTATGTTTTAATTAAAAACTGTCGACATCAGAACATTACTACCTGATTGAGGTTCTATTGTCAAAGACTATAACTTCTTTAATATCACTGATTTCGCCAAGGTGACAATGTTAATTGAACAAAAAAGTATCTATGCATCAAACACAAACACATTGTAGTGTATATAGTAGGCCAAAACCTCCTTTCTAAGGAGAGGCCTATGTCCAGCAGTGGACTGTTAAAGGCTGTTGATGATGATGATTAAAATATAGATTATGTTAATACAATCTAAGAACAAAATTTAATTTCTTAGAACACCATCTGCGATTTAAGGCTTCCAATGGCCTTAAGATGATATAATTTCCCGTTGACTATACTTGAGTACAAGTAAGTAACTTGGCCATAATCAATCTTCACAAGTTTTAACTAGATTGTAAAGCTTCCACGGGACGGAAACTTTACGGAAATTTTAAATAAGAAAAATAATTGGCACTCGTAAATTACTTATGGTAAATTTATATGGTTTTATAAACGAAGTTTGTGTAATATTTCAAAATTCCAGTATTGATACCTTCAGTAGACACCACCAACCAACAAGGATGTAAACAACATGGAAATAACCTTAAGGATTTCTTAAAAAGTGTGATTCTTTTTTGATTATGATATCCCCCGGCCGCAATAGAGCGTCACCTGTTTCAGGTTGTTTGCAGCGGTTATATTCCCCCAAGATGTGACCGCACAGACCCTTGGTGATTAGGGAGCTAGCCGCCTCTAAAACGTCGCTAACGCTGCTTCTATTAAGCGTAACCGGCCTTTTCCGGATCCCGCTCTGCAGATTCCTTCTGAAGCATAACGTCTTTACAAAAGGAGACCGTGGCTTTCCATCCCCCATCACTTGTCATCATCGATAAATGCTGAAGGTGATAGGTTTCATTCAATCTGTACTACCAAGACAGAACCTCGGACTCCCAAGCGTGTGCTGGGTGGAGTCTCGGTCGTACCCGCAGTGGTGACATTATGCCAAAATCATACGCCCGATTTTATTTAGATACTCACCGATACAACCGTGCAGGATGAGTATCTGAGCTGAGTCAACGGGTATATGACACAGTCGGTCCAATATATCCATACTAGAAGCAGTAGTATTTAGTCAAACCAGCCTATTTAATGTAGTAATTTTTAATCCTTGTCCTTGTTTTGGAAGTCCTAAACTTTTAGATTCTGCCTCGTGCTTTCCATCCGGCAGGGTACAGTCTATTTGGCAGGCTAAATATATATATATAAACCCCGCGACACAGGAATTTATATTAGGAATGCAGGAGTTGACTTTTATAAAAAGAAAATTAATTACTTAACGTTTCGATTATATTACACTAGAGGCTACAAGCAGAGTGATTCAGACCTCCAGTCGCGATCACAGGCTGACTGACTCACCCCTGACCACGGTCAATGCAACCGCTACATAACGTAGGTAATGTCCGGATCGTACATACCTACACATCCACAGTACATATTATACAAATGTTGATTAAGTGAAGATTTTTTATAACCTGTCTATGTGTGTATCAGCTATTTGTCGGTGTTTGGATGTTTTCTATTTAATGTATGTATTTACAAAAAAAAAATATGTAAGTAATCTGTCAGTCAATCGAGGTTTCATAGCACAAGCTTTGCTTAGTTTGATGCAAGTTACGTAGTGTGTCAGGTGTCCAAAAAGTATTTAGATCAGCCATTGACTGCGCCCTATATTTTATTTTGTGATTCTCAGACCTACACAATATGCACACAAAATTTCTTGAGAATCGGTCAAGCCGTTTCGGAGGAGTTTAACTACAAACATTGCGACACGAGAATTTTATATATGTATAAGATTAACAGTGTTAATTTCAACATACAAAATGAGATTGGAATAAAAATCATTTTTCAAATAGGAATATTTAACCCTTCGATCATAAAATTTGTTAAGAAAGGCTGTTTTATGACAATAAAGAGAAATGTGGTTGACAGACATTGACGTTTAATGTCAGTGTCATAATATGATAACGACACATCATGAAGATGGGAGAATTGGTTTTCATCCTCCTAAATGTAATTATTGAAATCTAAAATTCGCTATGTTTTTTGGATTTACATCAAATTTGAAAAAGGAAATGAATAAGAAATTCTTTTTTTATTTCAGTAAATATATTAGAAATTCATGCTAAACATAATGTCTGACAATTAAAATTTATTTAAATTGAAGTTGAGATTTATATTGTGCAATACAAGTGCAATTTGAGTGTCCATGAAGCTATTTTAAAAATCAAAATTGCATAAGTATTACGCGATTGTTTTCGAACAGATACAAATATGACTAAGAACAGTAATATGATGAATATTTTTGTTTTATTTACCTATATGTTTTAAACCTTTTCAATGATAGTAAGTATGATCATCAACAACTAAAAACGTTCTTCTGCTGGGCTCGGGTCTCCTCTCTACTAACTAACCACCTACACTACTCACTACTGCTTAAGTGGAGGTACGGATATCGTGATCCTCCATCACAAAGGGAGAATCATTCGACCAGGCGAGGTGATCATGCCTGGTGAGCCACTGCCCAACGGTTAATGTTGGGATCTTTTGTATATATGCAAATCGGTGCTAGAATTTCTCTTTCGCGATTCAGGATTGCGTGTTTCATCGTAGTTCAAGGTTTCTTCGCTAGATGGCGCTGTTGTATGTTTAAGTCGCCACAGACGTTTTTAAGTTGTACGAAAGGCTCAAACTAATCTTCACTGTTATCCTATGATAACAGTCGAGACTGACTGCTTAACGTGACCTCCAAATCACCATCATGCCCCTAATGGTCACCCATCCAGGTATTGATTGGTTCGTCATTACTTATATTCGGTGATTGTTTCTAATTACCTAGGGCAAGTTGGCTATGAGATGTAAATGAAAATGTTTTGAAACTAAAATTAGTGATATCAAATCACAAGCTTCTGTTGCGGCGGTGACTTACCATTGAGTGACCAATCGACTTGTTTGTCTCTTATCTATGACGTCTATAAGCCCATCACGTAATAAGTCTAAGTACATCACTGGTACTTTACTTTCCAGTTATAATTTTATCCTGTGACTAACAGCTTGCGTAACATTGTTAATTACTTATACGTAATTCCTAAAATCATTTGTGTAAACTAAACGGTAGTGATGTCTTATGGTTTATTCTTATTTTTAATGAGCCTGCCAAAGTGACCTCTCTTTGATAGGAAATATGAGTAGAAGCGATCGATTAAACAAATCCTTATTATAATATTATAAATATGAAAATATTTATGTAAAGCTTTCATGTCAAAACTGAAAATGAAATTTGATATACAGATAATCTAAACCCACGCACAGGAAAGGGTTCCTCAGTCACTCATTATGGAATGTGGATTTAAAATCGTAGCCAATAGATAATTGTTATGTTTACGTTACTTATCGTTTGGACGGTAAGTCGAGGTCGGACGGACGGACATGACGAATCTATAAGGGTTCCGAGCCATAAACTTCGGAGCCCTAAAAACGACATAGACTACTTTCAACCTGTTGTCGTATACACATTACATCTGTTTAAAAAAATATACACAACATTTTTTTTCTCAAGAATGTAATAGAAGTTATAACACAAACTGGTCTTCACCCGATTCAAGTCAAATCTACATATGTGTATCGTAAAATAAATGTCTATGGATTGATAACGATATTTTGCCCAAGGTCACTAGTGTACACTTGTGTAAAGATTGGTTAAATTGACTAACCTGTTGTGTTTGTTTCAATTGCTTAGCAACGCTCGGTGGCAGCATTTGATATAACAGAGAGTCACTCAACTCCTTCTCATACTCGAGCTCTCGCGCCTTCTCAGCTAAATTTCTTGCGTAAACCTGCAAATATACAATTGTTTTTAATATTCGTTACAAAAAAAAGATTCGGAATTAGAGTAACTATTTATAGATCCGGACTTTTGTAAATGAAGCGCTCGCCTTCGTGTTCCATATAGCCGAAGATTACAGTACAGATTAAAAAGTTGCTAACTGTAGACTTTCACAACTTTTACAAGTAGTTTTTGTTGTATAGCCGGACTTATTTTACACATTCACAGTCCTATGAGACCGTTGTGGACTGACGTCATGTGTATGGCTCCAAGTCCGTGAGCCCACATTGGGCTCACACCTATTGAGTAAGTTATTCTCAATTTTTTTTCGCGGACGTACCAGTTAAGCCTTTTAAGTTTTAGGACTTGTGATCAAGGTATTTGTTGGGTGAAAACCATCAAAACAATCAATACAAATCAAAATAATACATAGTCAATAGCTGTTTGGACTTATGTAATAGTTTTGTAATATTGTATGGGGACTGTGAAGGTGTTAAGGACCGTGAGTATTATATAAATAAATATTTAGGACATTTTACACAATGTCATCTATTCCCAAACTAAGCAGAGCTTGTATTATGTGTACTAGACAACTTATATATATTTTAAATACATGTAACATATTATACATAGAATCCAAACACCCAAGCTCCGAAATAAATATTTGAGGATCACTCAAACATTTAGTCCGACCCGGGAACCCGAGAACTCAGGCATAGTAGTCGTATATACTGTGCCACCGAGACAGTCATGTAGTATGTGTGTGTGTGTGTCATGTGTCAGTAAGGATGAAACAAAGTAAGTAGAGCCCCCTAAGTTTGCTCTCCTAGTCCACACCCACAGACAATAATGGTGAGACACTGCATTCTTAAACCGTTACCTCACAGTCTGACCACACATAATCAGGTAAGTCTTCTATTCGTTTGCCTCCTTCCATATAGTATGAATAAGATTTGTATCTTTAATTGCAATATTATTATCCCTCCTGGCCTTTATAGTAGGAAACAATATCTTTATTCGATGTTTATCTATCTTCTCGGTTCGTTGCACGCAACACTTTTATTTTTGAATACAAAAATCCCCGAGCATTCCTTGAGTCATGCATTCCTTAACTCAATGTCATGATTGTCATAATCCGTACTGTTTCATTAAAGATTTACCGCTAGCGTGTAAGTCTGTTATCAAGGGAAAGAGTAACCTATTTACCTACGTCTTTCTTCTTTAACAATTAAAATATATCCATGTCACATTTCATTCGAATCAGTGTAGCCATGAAAGTGTAACAAACACAATAAACAATCCATAACGTCCCAGTGGTAGGCTCGCATCTCTTTTCAGAAGAAGGTAAAGGTCATACGTCCCTCGCTGACCGAATGCGGGTTAGGGACTGAGGGAACTAAGAGACAGACAGTGTTACTTTAATATATTAATATTATGGATAGTTTTTAATACATTATTAAAAAGGTTAATAATTAAAGTTAATGTCCTATTTTACCGTTAAAGTTTATTGCATAATGGCCAAGCCTCTCACCTGTAAAGGGCTCGACTGATTAAAAAAGTCAGGAAAATCCTAATACGAGCGGCACGGGCATCGTAAATACATACCTAACCGCCAACGTTGCAAACATGTAAATGATATGACATGCCTACGTCATAAAGCTGTGTATTTTGTCCTTAAAAAGTTGAAGATCAACCACATTCTTTCATCATATTACTCAACACCTTACACCTTTTTGTTTGCATAAACTTTTTAAAATTCAACACAGTATCTATTTCGTAACGAGTAGGCGGCGAGTCGCGGCCTTGGGGATTGCCCGGACGGCATGAATGAATGAGTAAAGCGTAAGGCTATTGACCTTACGTTTGACTGTTAAGTAAGTCTTTTCAAACGTAATTATGTTTCTTGCTGTATTTATAGTACTGTTACTTTCTACATAGTATGTGAAAGCTTTTTTAATTTTTCTTTTTAGATAGAACGCAGGCAAAGGTATATATGATGACAAACTTAATTTTAAGTAATATTACGAGTTTAACATTTTGATTAGACTTCTTTACATTTCTTGTTTTACTATTGATACTATTATTTTATGTGTTACTTAGTATAACATTTGGAAGTTTGGCGGTGATTCACGCCCGTGCCTCGGAGAGCACGTAAAGCCGTCGGTCCCGGTTGTCATGAACATCTATGGCAATCGTTATTGGGAAGTCAGTGCCCTCAAATATACTGCCAACTAGTTCAATCTTCGAGTTTCAGTTCTCCCTTAGGGTTGCGAAGGTCCGATGCCAGTCGCTCCGTGGAAAAACTGAAATTCAGGTAAATCCGGTTGAACTAGTAGCCGGCCCCAAATAAACTTGGGAATAAAGGCTCGGAAGAAGACTTAGTATAACATTATTTATTGAATCATTTTTATCATTTTTTTTTCAGATAAAATACAAGCAAAGACATTCTGATAAGTTCGACTTTAATGTTATCGGTCAATACGTTACGTAGTAACATGTAAATAAGTTTACTCCTTATCACACAAACCAGTCAATGGAAGTATTACATAATGGCACATGTTGATAGTGTTTGTAAACGAGGTTATCGGCCACAAACACATACGTCATGTATGATTGGCACGATCCACAAGTTACTTTAGACTTTAAATTAGTCATCGGCAAGCCTCGGCCAATAATCTTGGTGATTCCATTTCGTTTGATGACCTTAGTAGTAGTAAGATTAGAGTATTACTATAAGTATACTATAATACAATATGTATATGTATATGTATCGTAATTGTTTGTAATTATATTCATTAGCAATTAGTATGTTTAAAAAAAACATGCATTTTTAACTAATACTGTCTCTCTATACCATTTTGATCCATCCTTAGATTGCCTGAAAGAAATTGCTTTTGGCAATAAGGCCGCCCTTTGTACACTAGATATTTTATAATTTTGTTCATTCATGTTAATCTGTAATATGGTGTGCAAATAAAAAGTTACCTATCTATCTACGACCACTGCCTTGTTGGTCTAGTGGTTAGCGTATGCGGCTGCTGATCAAGAGGAGACCTTGATCAGCAGCCGCATACGCTTCGATTTGCCGATTTGGGTTCGATTGGCGGGTCGGACCAAATATGTTGCGTAATGTTTTTCGGGACTTAAATCACAGAATACACACTTAAATGTTGCTTGCAATCTATATGAGTCATTATCAATGCGCAATAGTTTTGTTGCACAATGAAATTCATATATTGCTAACTTATTGCCAACATCATCATCATCAACAGCCTATCGCAGTCCACTGCTGGACATAGGCCTCTCCCATTGCACAATACTCTGATCGACTTTGGGCTTCTCGCATCCAGCTCCTGCCCGCCATCAACTTATATGATGTTGGACAATTGAATATATTGATTTCTAGCCTATTTCAAATTCTAATAGTAATAATTTACAACATATAAACCCATTTGCTTCTACCATTTTATATGTAAGTGCTAATTACAATGCATTGTTTATTGTTAAATTCAGAATCATATGAAAAAATAATGTTTAATCTTTCAGAGATTTGAATTCAATTCTCGGCTCGGACCAAATATTTGTGTGATCCACAAATATTCGTTTCGGAGCTTCGGTGTTTTCTATGTCTGTTTTTACAAAAAAAAAATGTTCATGTAATACAATCATAACACAAGCTCTGCTTAATTTGGGACCAGATGACGTTGTTTTTAAGATGTCCGAAATATTTATTTATAATTATATTATTATTTATCTACAATTGGAATTGGTAAATGTGATAAAGAACTTTTATATTATGTTTTCTGAAAACCTCGATATAAGCTTTGTCTGATTTGAATCTAAATACTTAGAAAACTTTTAAAAAGTATCAATTTTATACTATACTAGCTGATGCCCGCGGCTCCGCTCGCGTTTTATAGGTATCAAAAATAGATGTTGGCCGATTCTCAGATCTACTGAATATGCATATAAAGTTTCATAAAGATCGGTGAAGCCGTTTCGGAGGAGTATGGCAACGAAAACTGTGACACGAGAATTTTATATATTAGATTAGTTGGATGGTAGAGCTTAGTATAAATTTAAATTATTTTAGGTATTTAAATTTGACTGCACGGTGGTTTCAACAGAAATAACGCCGTTTTTTACTGCGCTGAGTGCACAACACTACAAATTACCTTGTGTAATTTATAAATAATTGTTTTTTGAGTTTAGCTGTTCGTTGTATCCGTTATTTGTGTCTGTAAGTCCCACTGATAGTTCAGGAGTTGTAATTTATAAAAGATAGACCTAAAAAGGAAATAATCCTCTCAGAAGAAAGCAAACTTTTCAATAATTTTACCAAAAAGGAACCGACTTCAAAGAAAAAATATTCCGAGCACCCGAATCGCGACAATTGTGCCTATGATATTTGAGGAGTTGGATTTCTTTGGGATCCCATCATCAGATCCCGATATGCTGACGATGGGACCACCTGTAAGCTACGCCCATTCCAATTTAAAAATAATTTTTGAAATCGGTTCATAAACGACGAAAATACCATTGAACATACCTTCATAAAAAAAAAAATTCACGAATTGAGAACCTCCTCTTTTTTTGGAGTGGGTTAAAAAGATAATCGGGGGAAGATGTCCGATACGTAATATTATAATTTTATATACAACTAGCTGATTCCCGTGATGCTACCCGCGTTTATCGTTGTAAACTGTAACGTAGTTAGTAAAAAAAGTTACAGCTTATTCCTTTAGCTAGTGAAATATCTGTTAAAATCGGGTCCAGGCTTTCCGGAGATTAGTCGAAACAGACAGACAGACAAATTGATTTTTTGATTTAAGTAACGTGTATCATATATCATATGTATTTAATAAAAAACTCAATTTGAAATTACAGCCAGACAGACACTATGATTACCTGTATGGTGTTGACCGCATTCCTGACGAGCGCTATGATGATCGGAGACACCACACATACCAAGACCAGTATGCCGGCGCACACAACTTCAGATTTCTTCGCCTCATCAAGACTTTCAGTAACACCATCGCTTTAAAATACAATAAATAAATTAATACTTCAGACACACTAGGACACTAGGACTAGGGGACACTTCAGTCCCAAACTAAACAATACTTTTACTATGGATACTAAACAACTGATATAAATAGATATATAGGTACTTTTTTTATCGAAAATACATACTTAAGATACTTAGAAAGTATCCAAACCTCGAAACAAATATTTGCAGATCATACAAACATTGGCTCCAACCTGAGACCACCACGGCACGGCAGTCAATAGAAAATAAATTTGGTAAATGGAATTATCATCATAAAGTAATTGGTATATGGAAAGCATGTATAGAATTAAGAGGCTACCATTCGAACTGCGTGTGCAGAAAATGCATCATGCTGACTGTGGATCACCATTGTGGTGGCCTAGCGAGATGCTTCTCCATCTTTAGGCCTCCGGTCTTAAGGACAAAACACGACAGCACGAATTCTGTCACTTTAAGTTGTTCTTCTGTGTGAGGGTTACTACACTGGTTCAGCTGGCCCCTTCATGCATCATCAGCCTATCGCAGACCACTGCTGGTTATAGGCCTCTCCAATCACATGCCACTTGGTTCGATCCTAATCCTAAAATGAGCTCGACTCTACTAAATTGCAAGCTATCATCAATCAACTCATCAACAACCCATAATGTCCCACTGCTGGGCCCGAGCCCAGGCCCGGAAGAAGAAGGCCTTAACTCTCCTCTCAGAAGAGAGTTAAGGCCATACGTCTCCACGCTGGCTTAGTGTGGGTTAAGGATTGGCAAGGCACTTTGTGGCTAAGTAATCTTTTGTTGGATGTTTTCAAGTCGCCCGAAGGCCTCTAACTAAGCTTCACAACTGTTATCTTATGATAACAACCAGGATAGTCTGTTTAACGTGAGCTTTGAATCACGAAAACGCTCATAACATATTATGCCACAAACGGTCACCCATCTGGGTACTGATCGCGCCATCGTTACTTACCATCGGTGATTGTTAGTAGGCCACATAGCTATGAGCACTTCAATTGTAAGCTATACTACTATAATAATAAAACAGAAATTATCTTGACGAATTTAACTTTTTCTTATTTGGTAAAAATCTAGTCATCATCAACAGCCTTTAACAGTCCACTGCTGGACATAGGCCTCTCCTTTGAAAGGAAGTTTTGGCCTACTATACCACGCTGGCCAGACGGGTTGGTAAAGGGTTTGTTTTAAGTTTTCCTTCTCTTGGCAGGATGTTAGCTGCTTATTTTGTTCCTTTAGTCGCCTCTTACGACACAAATGGAATGAATAGGGGTGGTAACACTTTGTATTCTTAATCCGTCACCACACGGACAGTCTAGTCTACGAAAAATCTAGTAATCAAATCAAATCAAACCATTTATATTTCAAATAAACCAATACAACGGCACTTTTAGTCAGTCAGTAGTCAGTCGTGAAGCAAATTGTCTGTTCCAATTCGTAGATCCTATGGAGAAGAACAGACAAGAAACTCCATGGTCACTCTTTTCCGACATTGTTTTTACAATTTTGGATTACATTGTTTAAGGCATTTTATTAAATGTGAGGACAATGTAACGATGCAGATATTTACCCAGTAAAACTTTATATCGAACATAAAACAGTCATTTACTTTTAAAACATCGACACTCAAGAATATATAGTTAACTAAAACTAACGTAATTAGAGCACATACATATTGTTTCTGTACTTCTTTTCAATATTTCTTAGAAAAGTGATTTTATCGATCGATCGACTTTATCATTTTCGGATTTTGATATTATACTGTACCATAAAAGCTATAGGATAATAACAAGCTAAACATTTATTATTAATGTAATTACTCATAATATTCATCACAATTATGAATGAAACGATAAACTAATTTTCCTTGTCATGGGATATTTTCGTTTACAGCAATAATAATACGAGATCACACAATAATATTAACATATGAATACGTAATTGTAATTATATAATTAAATTAATTTATTATAAAAGTTCCCTGTACTGTTTTCCTAAAGGATTTTAATTCATCTACGGGTTTTCCTAACCGCAATCCGTTACGTCCTACAGTAAAACTTTATGAATGAAATAATAACCGCATTGGTCATGACGACAATAATTATCATTCATTTAAAAACTTGGTACTGTACAACGATGCAACTTTTCTTTTACCATTTTCTATTACTTAATTTTTATATTGTTCAAATGTCATCTAATATTTTTTATTTATTTATTTGAATTTATTTGAACATACATACAATAAGGTTATTATTATTATTACAAGCCCGGAGTTTGGAAGTTTGACGGCGATTCACGCCATTGCCTCGGAGAGCACGTAAAGTCGTCGATCCCGGCTGTCATGGCTATCTATAGCAGTCGTTAGGTCGTCGTAGTCGTCTGGGAAGTCAGTGCCGTCAAATATACTGACAACTAGTTCAACCTTCGAATTTCAGTTTGGGTTGCGAAGGTCCGATGCCAGTCGCTCCGTCGAAAAATTGATTTTCAGGTAAAACCGTATGAGCTAGTAGCGTACCCCAAATAATATTGGGAATAACGGCCCATTCACGACCTTTCCGCTGTGAGCGGCAGCTAAGAGCGAAACGCCGAGCGGTCATATCAAAAGTATAGAAATGTACGAGCCACGCCACGAGTCGCCGCTCATAGCGAAAAAGCTAGCGGTTTTTGCTGAGCGAATTGCTACAGCGGCGAGCGATTTGGAGAGCGGCGGGAACAAAGGCACAAGTTCGTATGTGCGACGCCACGAAACAGAGCGGCGTGGACAGCGGTTCAGGAGTGACGGACTCAGCGGCGTTAAATAAAATCAAAAAATTTTAGACGATTTTATGGCGGTAATGGATACCGAGGCTTTTCTAACAGAAATTTTAAATAGACCGCCTATATGGATGTCAAAATATCCCCAACATAAATATAAAAAGGTTGTGGGAACAAATTAAACAATGTTTTCCGGAATATAATGGTACTTACGTTTAATTTAAATTGAAAACACAAAAACATAGAACCTAGGTACCTACCAAACGAAGCTACTGATATGTTGACAAAACTACTGGTATGTTTACGTAATGTAGGTGGATAGTTGACAAGTTTTAAAAGTTAATTTTTTTCTCTGTCAGTAGGTACCTAATTAGCAAAACAGTTTACATATCAGTAGTTTTGTCTGTAGATATAACTACACACGAAACTACTAGTATGTCTTATACGCAATGTAAGTAGTTGACAAGTTTTTAAAGTTCTTTCTCTCTGTAAGTACCTACTTAGCAAAACACTTGGAAACATCAGTTACTTCTTATAGGTAGGACCTTCGTATAGGTCACTAAATCCACCATCTAAATACCGATCTTTATTTAGTTCGTGCACTCATTCTATCACATTTAAAAAAATATATGTTGTTTCTAAACAGACAGGGGATAATTTTTATAACACCATGATTTTTAACACGTTTCGACTACCTAAATACGTCCACCGTCGCCGCTGCAACTATTCGCTACTAGGGTTCGTGGCGTGCAAAACGCACCGCTCACCGACGCCGCTCCGCTTTTCGTTAAGACCAAAACTCGTGGCCAGGCCGTAAGGCTGGGAAGTAGAAGCCTATCTCACCTGGACCTCTATAGACTACAAGAACTAGTACCCTTGCTTTTTGTTTAGCCATAGTCGGGTAAAAGCAAATACGAAAACCTTTCATAAGATTACAAACACACAAAATGACTTTGAATGCGGTTTATAACGGATCACGAGTACTAAAATCGATCTGTTAACAACAATGTTAGTAGACTACACTATACTGGCAATTATATTATATTTACACACCTCGATTAATCTTGTTAATTGTCACTAGTAGTAGCTAAAGATAATTGGCCAATTACAGTAAATGACTTACCGAGTCTCGTTACAGCGGCTCACAATGGCGCCGTATAATTGCGCACTATCTTTCTAATAACTGATAATCGTGAGAACTATTCTTTATCAATAACTCATATTATATAATTTATAAATAAAAAACTTTAAGTGAAATTGGTTATTAAACGATTTTTACAATATAGGTAGGTAGTAGAGCCACGCTGATTTCAGCACTAATGGGCTGGCACGACCGGGGTAGTACTACCCTCACTCAGAAGACCATCCTAATAATGACAGCACACCTGCAGTCGTATTTCGTTAGTGAGTGTGAGACCGGAGGCCCAATCATTCTGTACCATTATCCCGGCTTCTAGAGACCGGGAGAATGATACAGAAACATCCAACCAGGCCGCCATGGTATGGGTCACCATGTTGAATTTCTTACCCTCACAATGCGGATAGTGACCCCTACTCCTGGATTCTACTCATGGCAGGCAGGCATTCCATTAGGCAGATTAGAATCACTTTGGTAGGCTTCAATATATATATATAAGTCGGATCCGGCGGCCAATATAGCGGTATGTCAGGATTTGGAGTCCCATATTGCAGGTATTAAGTAGGCACAACTGACCATCAGAGATAGATTTAATAACACTAATTACAGTACTCGTAATACAATTAAAAATAGCGACGAACAGAAACTAAGTTCTATGTTCGTATAGTGGCAACACAACCACCCGAATAGCCTATTGCCTAAACAATATAGCTATAGCATATGGTATCGCGTCAGCAATTCCGCATTATGGAATATACAGCGCAAGACTGTACCAGGTAAACCAACAGTTCTGTTGGGAGCAGAGCTCTTTACTGAGTCTAATCCGAAGATAGACTATCCCGGCACAAAACAGTGCTAGCTCTTTTAAAGGATAGGCCACGCCTCCTTATCCCTCCAAACAGCTCTGTTCAATGACGTAGTAAATACGTCACGTGTTTACTCGATACAATTTACAAAAAGGATTTAAATCTAATTAGTTTTACATTTAGAATTCATCAAATAATCCAACAGGAATTATCGTAAAGTTATAACAGTGTTTTAACAACTATAATCTAATTACAATATCAAAAGATACCCTCAATATTGATTTCAACAGTACCCACATAATATCGAAACCGGTTGCAAAATTTATATTCTCAACCAACTCCGACACGGCCAGAACTGACGATAACACGTCCCCGTGTGGTTTTGTAACAAAACATGATCGAGTAAAAACCGTTCGGCCTTTCTGACCAAAAACTTCAAGGAAAAATCCCGAAGCCATCATAAATCATTTTTAAAACAATAGTCATAATATAGCTGTTACAGAACTTAAGCTGTTACAGAACTTAACTCATTTCTGACCAAAAACTTCTACGAAAAATCCTGAATCCATCATAAATCATTTTTAAAACAATAGTTATAATAAAGTTGTTACAGACAGAACATAACTCAGTCGAAATCACACCATGGGATTTGACCATTAGGCGTCAAGTCAAGATAGACAACCTCATAGGCGTCAAGATAGAACAACCTCATAGGCGTCAAGTCAAGATAGACAACCCTCATTGGCGTCAAGTCAAGATAGACAACCTCATAGGCGTCAAGATAGAACAACCTCATAGGCGTCAAGTCAAGATAGACAACCTGAGCAGGAGTCAAGATAGACATCCTGTAAATTGTAACTATGACATGTCTGTAATAGAACAATTATCAACATTATCGTCAACATTGACGACCACAGTAACATTAACTTGAAATTCAGGCATTTTTCTTACACGGTCATGAGTATATTTGTAAACTCCATTACTATTTAAAGATTTTAACAAAATCGATTACCATCCAATAATTCAATGATTTGATAAGGACCTTTAAATTTTGGGTCTAATTTAGTTCTCTTCTCTCTTCATTCTCAATGAGGACAAAGTCACCAACCTCAAATTTGTTTAAAGTAGCTTTAGATTTATCAAATCTTTCTTTATCACATTGATAGAGCTGCTTGTTCTCTGAAATGAGATAAAGTACTTTAATTTCTTCATTATCAACACTCATTCAAATTACGTGGTCTAGCAACCCAATGATAGTATAATTAATTCCAATGGACTAACCTTAGTAACATGATTGATTATTAGAACCTGAAGCATATACTTGGAAGGAAAGAAAAGAAAATGACCTCCATATAATTTTTAACCATGGGCGCAAGCGTGCACTCAGAGCTTCAGACTCAACACCAATAAAAATAAAATTCAGTGCATCGTTAACGATAGAATCCGAACTTACATCACCCGCCATACTACGACTACTCGACAGAGGCCAAAAGTTTGCTTGTCGTTTTCACGCATACATAGCACAGAACTCAATGATTGCAAACTATGAATGTGTGACACTTAAACAGCACAGCTGCTAAATCAGAGACCCATATCCTTGTATGTTCTCTCAGTGGCCTGAACACATTAGTACCACTGGCGTTACACTTCTCTCGAAGAAGGCTGAGCACGCATCCAGCGCTCATTTGCTAGACGGTAAACAGAACAAAGTTTTTACTTCCCTTGGACAGTAAGTAGCTAGCAGGTTGCGCCTCGCGCATAACATGAGCAGGTCGTATGCCGCACATCACGCAGACGACGCGCACACCACAGGTCCGCATCTCACGAAGAGACGTGCAGACCACAGGTCCCCATCTCGCCAGGCGGCGAGTAGACCGCAGATCACAGCAATAGAATAGAATGTTAAAATCTGTCGTTATAAAATAATTAAACAAATCACACAACGTGGTAGGTATGTTTTTGGCATACTTGATGCGCAAATCGATTAAAAGTTAAAACTATAACTGCTACTAATTGACCACTCATTCGGTAAACAATGCGTAACCGTAAAAAGGAACACCTTGTTTATAATGCACAATTGGGGTAGTTATAAAAATTATTTTTCATCACCACAAAGAAAATAATAAAACCGTATTAGACAAAGTATGAATTTACTCTTAAAATTCCATCAACAAAGATTAGTACTACCCTTTCGTTAAGCTACAGCTTTATACCAGCTTTAGATAGTCACTCACAAGTGCCATCGATCGACATGATCGTTTTGTAGTTTTAAATTGCGAACACGATTCACTTTTGTACATTACACATCTAAATCAAATTTGATATGAAAATATGATTCGCACTTACCAGTGTAGCGTCAATTACAACTCACAAGCTTTTCAGTAACCTCACTCTTTACCGTATCGGCACTGTTGAACTGGATTGCACTTTCTTTACATTGAACTCTGTGTTGCTCTTGTTCCAAGCACGGATGCAGCTTCTATCGCTTGGAACAATGTTTATTAACTGAAAAGAAAGCGTTATACCCACGAACATACCGAAACATGGTGAAGTACCCGCATTAAAGTATCACACGTTCATTATCATTCCTGAAAACAAAAACGATTTAAATTCGTTTCCAAAACATGGTAATCCCACTTCTGAAGTCGGATCCGGCGGCCAATATAGCGGTATGTCAGGATTTGGAGTCCCATATTGCAGGTATTAAGTAGGCACAACTGACCATCAGAGATAGATTTAATAACACTAATTACAGTACTCGTAATACAATTAAAAATAGCGACGAACAGAAACTAAGTTCTATGTTCGTATAGTGGCAACACAACCACCCGAATAGCCTATTGCCTAAACAATATAGCTATAGCATATGGTATCGCGTCAGCAATTCCGCATTATGGAATATACAGCGCAAGACTGTACCAGGTAAACCAACAGTTCTGTTGGGAGCAGAGCTCTTTACTGAGTCTAATCCGAAGATAGACTATCCCGGCACAAAACAGTGCTAGCTCTTTTAAAGGATAGGCCACGCCTCCTTATCCCTCCAAACAGCTCTGTTCAATGACGTAGTAAATACGTCACGTGTTTACTCGATACAATTTACAAAAAGGATTTAAATCTAATTAGTTTTACATTTAGAATTCATCAAATAATCCAACAGGAATTATCGTAAAGTTATAACAGTGTTTTAACAACTATAATCTAATTACAATATCAAAAGATACCCTCAATATTGATTTCAACAGTACCCACATAATATCGAAACCGGTTGCAAAATTTATATTCTCAACCAACTCCGACATATATATATATATTTGTCTCCACAAACAGTTTGCTTCTGTCATGCCCCTCCCACACTTCTGGATGCGTGCATTCTTCCTTCTCTGTTCAATCTGTCCTTCTCTGGAATGCCCTTCCCAAGGAAATCAGAATGGCACCCAGTCGCGATACCTTCAAGGCAAAGGTACGAGCTCTCCTTGCTCGGAGCTTATCAGAGTCGTCACAAAATTAACATTTTATATTAAAATATTGATATTTAATTTATTATATATATTCATGTTTATGTATGTGTATGTATTTATGTATATTTATATATGTATGTATGTGTATGTATATCTATATATGAGAATGTATATATATGTGTATGTATGTGTGTATGTTTATGTATACTGTATAAATGTATGGATTTCGTATGAATAGATATATCATATACTCATTTATTCCTCAATAATTGTAGTGCACCTTCTCAATCATCTCCGCACCACCCGTCGGTAGACTGGTAGAGAATGCCTGTGGCATTAAGTCCGCCATTGTACTTACAGTGCAAAAAGTTGTAAAATAAATAAAAAAAATAAAATATATTAAAAAAAATACATTCTGCCAACAAGGTTATGTTTCTCGTATGTACGATAAGGGCAATGGTCGCTCGTTCCTCCTCCTTTATATACCTCTTGTCTAAGGAAAGCCCTATGCCCAGTAGTAGCTTATTAAAGGTTGTTGATGGTGATTGCTTTTGTGTTTTTGAACAGGGCAAAAACATGGACCTGTCTGTTTTGGAGGTTGTTTAGTTTTAAGAAGATACAAATCTCCCCCGTTAAAAAAAGTCATACTTATTGTCATTATTATTACAAGAATGTTGGCTAAGTTAATTATTCTAATAACTTTTTGTTACTGTTTACAATTTTTTTGTTTTTTTTTAAATTGTCTATATTTTAATACATATCACATTCTTAGTTTTGATCTGAAACAACTTATATTCAGTATCGAACTCATCAATCATCAACAGCCTTTAACAGCCTTTAACAGTCCACTGCTGGACATAGGCCTCTCCTTTGAAAGGAAGTTTTGGCCTACTATACCACGCTGGCCAGACGGGTTGGTAAAGGGTTTGTTTCAAGTTTTCCTTCTCTTGGCAGGATGTTAGCTGCTTATTTTGTTCCTTTAGTCGCCTCTTACGACACCCATGGAATGAATAGGGGTGGTGACACTTTGTATTCTTAATCCGTCACCACACGGACCGAACCGGTATCGAACTCAACTATGTACAATTGCAGGGGAACCATATTGTTATTTCCGGCCTCGATAGATGGCGTTGATGCCAAATTAGATCGCAATATGATATCGTTCATATTGTTAGTATAAATAATGACATATTTTGATGACTGTGTATTATAATTATTTGTAATAGCGAATTGTAGTGACCTCTGTTTGCAATATACAAATGGATGACTAGAAACGACGGCCCGGTCAGTACCATGAATGTCTCTTTGATACGGAGGTTACGCAGCTGTTGGTCCCGGTTGTAATCATAGGTTAACAATTAAGAAGCTAAATTGGAGACCCGCGGTGGTTTAAAAACATCCAACGGTAAGATTCCGAAACTACAACTTTGTCTTGCCAATCCCCAACTATCACTCGTACAGCGTGGGGACGTGAGGCCTTAACTTGCTCTTGACAGTTGACCCGAGCCCAACAACGACTTAATGGGTTGTTGATGATGATGTTATATGTATGCTTTCTTAGTAAAATAAAAGCTTTGAAAACTCAAACAGTCATTTGATTCCAAGTTAAACCAGCCGTATATATACTTAGGGGTCATATATGTTATCGTAGCACAAATATATAATTTAGCTACTTTTTCTAAATCACTTACCGTATATATTCTCTTAGCTGTCTTTGAACAGCTCTCAACTTGTCCAAGAAAGTAGCTGTCTGATCGAAGTACTCGATGGCATCTGACACACTTCCATCTTGATGCTTGTTATCCACTATTTGTTGATTCCTTAGAAAATTTAATATTTTTCAAAATAAAATAAACTGCTAATTCAATTTGAATTTTCCACTGAAGCTACTACTACTTTGAGCTTATGGAAATTTCTCCAACATCAACAAAACTATTTAACGAAAATGGAACAGAAATTGTCAAGAGCATTTTCAGCATATATTTAGATAATTACTAGCTGATGCCCGCGACTCCGCTCGCGTCCTAGGGGTATGAAAAATGGCCGATTCTCAGACTTACCCGATATGCTCACAAAATTTCATACAAATCGGTCCAGCCGTTTTCAGAGGAGTATAGTAACTAACATTGGGACACGAGAATTTTATATTTAAGATTTAGCAAAATATGAATTAGATGTTGCTCCACAAACGAAAATCATATACATAGTAATAATTTGATGTCTGATCAATTTCCTCTCATTATTTTCTTATAAAATAAGATTATTAATATAGAAGCGCTTAAACAACATATCTAATAAGGCAAATTAAAAACGTGTCTTTATTTATATATTTCGCGTCTGTGAACAAAGTATTCAACTGATAACAATTAAATCTAGCAAATATACATACACTACAGAATAATTTAGATGCTAGTTTTAATTTACGTTGTTCAAGAAGTACCATCTTCGAAAGATATTATATTAAAATTATTGTATAAAAGAGGATGAACTAAATTGTACACTAATTTAGAACTTTAAATTAATGATCCACAAGTGACTGTCTTATGACTCAAAAGTGTTTTATTGTAGACTAACTTTCGCCCGCGGCTACACCGCGTGTTCTGTTATCGCGGTAAAATGTAGCCTATGTCCTTACTCATGCTTTAGACTATTTGTGTACCGAATTTCATTCAAATCGGTTAAGTAGTTTTGACATGAAAGCCGGACAGACAGACACACCGAGTTACTTTCACATTTAATCTTTGAATGAACAAATCGTCACTGTTGATAAAAAATAATGAAATTCATAATTAGCTGCTTTGCAGAAGAGTACTTCAATATTTAGAAACTATATTTTACTATATAAATTTAAAGCTTCTTCTTTCATAAGATGTTTATACAGCCAATTTAAATATACCATTTTATTTATCAAACAATATATTGGAGTTGAGAACATTAAAATCATAAATTTCATCAGCTAGTAATATACAAAAAAAAACACTCTAATCTAGAAATAAACTTACTTCTTCTCCAAGTCCTTATACTCATAGCTATCTTCTTTGATGTCCTTGTGTAAAGGTATCAGGGATGGCACCAAGTTTAGCGTATTGTCTAGTAGATCTCGACCCAAAACCATGTGGGATATGTACCTGTAGAAATACGAGTAACATTGCTTGTAAAACATATCCATATCCGAGAATATCCGAGAGTGTCTAGTGTGTATCCGCATCAATATCCGTTTTGTCTTGATGAATCTCAAGAAACGGATACACACGGCATGTACAATCACGATTTAAGCACCGAAGGAGTTTATGTAAGCATATTAAACGTCTACATTTCAACCCTATGATGTTTGTGTAATTTATGTAACTGAGGGCAGACCAATTGCTAACAAGTGGCCGTATTGATTATTAAATAAACCATTTTATTTATTTTCAAATGCTCTTGCATGTATTATATCTATTTATAACTACTAATTGACCAATCTATCCTACATGAAAATTATATTTCTAATCACATTTTGCCAAAATTAAATGTGAAAATACATAATTTTAGGATTTACATGTTTTATGATATTTAAAAAAAAATTTGATTATCAAACCCGACATATATTTGATACGTATATAAAAATATTGTTTTAAAAAACCACGAGCAGGGAAACAAGACAGGTCATATTATTTAGTAATTCTCAAAACGAAAAAAATTAGATCCGCTTTCGTATCCGCAACCCTGGCGGTTAAAAATACGGGGAACCAATAAGATTATCCTCTTTTTAAATTAAGTCATGCGGTACTTTTGCTTTGCTGAATTCATTTGCTATGAATCAACAGAATGGATGAAAGTTTTATGAAACAATTTGGCACGCCTACATTTGAAGTTTTTATTGTTTTAACATTTCTCATAACGATTCATCGCGATGAAATTTGTTGGATGGAGGTAATCAGTGGTTGGAAATAACTTGAACGTAGATGAAAAATAGTGTAACCTTTTTTGAGATATGGGGATAAAGAACACCTGACCGACCGATGACTCTATGCATGGGCCCTGTCATAATACCAGCGCTGCGGTGACTCAGTACAGTAAAATGTTGTCATAGGCGTCTGGTCTGGTACTGTACAGATTGGGATTTTCTTGTGATCCGTTTCCTTAAATCTACCATGTATTGTTATATGTTTCATCTTCCTAGCCTTATTCCCAATATTATTTGGGGTCGGCTACTTGTTCAACTGGTTTTACCTGAATATCAGTTTTATCACGGAGCAACTGGCATCTTACATAGATGCCAGTCGCTCCGTTGTTGTGTGTATATGTTGAAGTATTTTTCTTTTCTTCAAACGAATTTTAAAGCCATAGACCATTCAAATCAAATCAAAATCATTTTATTTCAAGTAAACCATACAACGGCACTTTTGAAACGTCAAGTAGTCAGTCAGTAGTCAGTCGTGAAGCTAATCGTCTGTTCCAATTCGTAGATCCTATGGAGATGAACAGACAAGAAACTCCATGGACACTCTTTTCCAACATTGGTTTACAATTTTTGGTTACATTGTTTAAGGCATTTTATTAAATGTGAGTACAATGTAACGATGCTGAATTTTACACAGGTAGTGTCCAAAAATAATTAAACAATAAATGACAATTGCAACTAAATAGACACAAATCCATTATCTGCCCTTGTCTAACCTATACAAGATACAAATCTCTTTCTGCAGTCGCTGTCACCTCTATCCTCTTCTATTATTTAGTTTTGATCTAATATTGAAATGACGTCATGATCACGTGATCGTTTGTAGAATGATAGCTTGCTGGTTTTCAGTCAGGTTGGCAGTATAATATGCTATAGGATTATAATTGAACTATATTGTTTACATATCGATTATAAACTCCATTCATGGGTATTTTAGGAAATGTATATTACCTTAAATGTACGTAATGAGTATTGAATGGAAGGTTGATAATAATTTCCTTAAGTGAAGAATATAATATATCATAAGTATTTTGCTTACTTTCATTACTTATTACTACATTTTCTACATTTTCTACATTTACAATATACCACATTTTCAATATACCAATTATTTAAGGTGAACATGTGAGAACTACAAAATCCTAAAAAGAGTATTTAAGGTAATACATACCTTTCATGAGCTCGTGGCTGAAGGTAGCCTCTGGCAAAGTAGTTGATACCAAGAACTGAAGCAATGCCTTTACACTCAATACTACGCAGCAGATTTTTGAAGCCAACCAAGTACCTGAGGACAATATTTGATGTTAGTTAGGTATATAAAAATTACAATCAAGTGGCGTAATTTAAGATGTGTCATTCAATAATGAGAAAATAAACACCTTAATTTGTACTAAAAGAAGTAAAAATTTGGTAATAATTGTAATTGCCGCTTTTAATATATCTAAATAAATTAGGTATTATAATATTTTGATATGGTAGTGGTCACCATACACATCGCGGATGCTCACAATGCAACATGGTGACCCATACTATGACAGCTAATTGAGTGCATCACTGGGCCTCTGGTCTATAGGCCGACCGTTTATCTGAGTCCTCGCCTGCGGTAACAGGGGCGCGGGGGTATGACGACAAAGGGGACTGTGACAGGTGCGGGTGGACATCTCGTGTGTATCTCACTAAGGGCCCCCGCCGCCCACACCTGTATAGTATTAACAACGAAACACGACGGCACGGATACTGTCATTTTGGATTGGTCTTCTGTAAGAGGGTAGTACCGCCCTGAACTCAAGGTAGCTCTACCACATATAGTTAAATCTAATAAGGAATTCAGCTTTCTCAATCAATTTACATCTGAGCACTTTGTAGTCATTAGTGGCATAAGTTTGTTGGTTGACTGGCGGTTGTGAGTATGTCATGCTCGCTCAAAAGTTCTGCTGGCGTGTGTAACGGGTCGTTCGGCTGCATACAATATGGTTGAACTGGACGATGGCTGATGCATAGGTGTAAATGCAACTACCTGTGTAAATATCTGCATCGTTACATTGTCCTCACATTTAATTATATTCCTAAAACAATGTAACCAACAATTCTAAAAACTATGTTGGAAAAGAGTGTCCATAGAGTTTCTTGTCTGTTCTTCTCCATAGGATCTACGAATTGGAACAGACAATTAGCTTTACGACTTACTACTGACTGACTACTTGACGTTTCAAAAGTGCCGTTGTATTGGTTTATTTTAAATAAAAAGGTTTGATTTGATTTGATTTATGAGTTCAATATAGTTCTGTCCTAATAATCCTACTTAGTGACGCACTATTTGATCATCAAAATAGGATTATAGTGTTTCTAGTTCCCCATTGCGAGTTGCGGTTGAACGACGTTTAAAATGACGGATATCCTTATATGGTCAATAGGTGTCTAGTGTAACTTACTTTTGTTATAAGAAATGTTGACAAATAAATGTTGATGTGATGCGTTGTCTTGCCCTAAATTCTTATCTTTTTCTACGAAAGCCTCAAAAAGGAGGTCGTTGCTACAAATCACATAAGTTTTTAAGAACTGGTGATATATATTCAAGGTCCCTTTAAAGTTTGCGTTTGACAGAAACTCGTTTTGATTTATCTCTTGCCATGAGTTCAATTACTATAGTAAAGGTGATATTTTAATTGCTGGTAACTGCATCACTAATGTCATTGACTGACTCATTAGTCTAGCAGTTAGCGTATGCTGCTACCGATCAAGAGGTTTCTCGGGTTCGATTTCCGGGTCGGACCAAATGTTTGTATGATTTGTTGCGAAGTTTGAGTTTTTTTCTATGTATAATATGTATGTATTTACAAAAAATAATATATTCATATCCGAACCTATAGTGTGTCCGCAATATATAATATAATATTATATTTAATATTTGGTAGTTATGAAACAATCTAGATAGAAGTAAAGTATAGTACAGTGAAAATGTATAACATAATAATAAGTAATTTGTAAGTTTATGTACTTGTCGATGTCAGTTTCATAATTTAAACGAACCTAATTACAATGTTTGTAAATTAATAAATTATTTATTACTGTATGTATATGTATATATTTATTTTGCGCTCTCGCAACTTAAATTAACGCAAATAACTGTTTGTTGGTTCAGTGTAATTATATCACATACGTGTAAACACATTAAATTATGCGAGTAAAATTCCGATTGAAAAAATATACAAAGATGAATATTAATTGTTTGTATGTTTGTTTTGATAAAAAAAAATGAGTTGTATAGGTTTGCCGTGGTGATGTAGATATCAAATGATTTATGTGTTGACCTTAAAATATAAAAATAAAATAGTAAAAGCAGCGATATATCTAAAATAAAGTATATTTGCATAGATACATGAGTATGAATACAAAATTTTTGTAAAATGGGTACTTAATATGTAAAAGCTCCACATACAAAATTACTTTAAGAAATGAAACAGCAATCTCTGTAAAATATGCCAGTGTTGCATAGATAAATGATGTACTCTCATCATTGATGTATTAAAAAATATCAATGACTCTCATGTATTTTTTTTTTATATTAGCTGACAAAATGACTCTGCCCTGCTTGAACAGAATCCAGAAGTGGCGGCCAACGTCCTCACTACCTATATAGACGTGACCTAGCAACGGCATAAGAGGTGTGACTCAAAGTTGCTAAAGCTACGAACTATATAAGAATACTTCCTCGTTGGTCTAACGGTTGACATATGCTACTGCCAATCAAGAGGCACGATTCCCGGTTCGATCTCTCCAATTTCGATTGATGAGGGATGAAAGAGTGCATCTTCTTGCCTCACGCACCTTGCGCACACACTTGTGCATTATAATTTCTCCTGTGTTTGTCAAGATTCAATTGAGACGTCGTGAGGTCATGACCGAAATCGGCTGAGGAAGTCTTCAATCAAAAGCAAATAATAGTCTAAATTTGATTGCCTCAGTGGCTCATTGGTAGCCTATGCGACCGATTTGCTTGAGTTTTCGGGCTCGATTCCTGGGTTGGTCTAAATGTTTTTGTCATCCTCAAATTTATGTTTCGGAGTCTGGATGTTTTCTATGTATAATATGTATGTTTTTAGAAAAAATATATGTTTATGTATTTATATCAGTTGTCTAGTACCCGTAATACAAACTGTGCTTGATTTGGGACTTTAAGACATTGTGTGTAATATTTAAGTATTTATCTTTCGTACTGATAATGACCTCACAATTTTTTTTCTTCTATCATGCGTGTGTCATCAGTTACGACATATCCCTAATTATTCCGAGAACAAGATTGTAGTGACGAGATACCATAGTGACACATTTAAATTAAGGAATATTGATAGGTATGACTCACGACACTACGGGATAACATCATAGAACGCTTGAAATTAATTCTTTAGTATTTCAAATAGTATATGAGATAAAATACTTTCAATTTAACATTTAATTGAAAGTTCCTATCAACCTTTGCCTTTAACAGACCACAGCTGAACAAAAAATTATCTTTTAAAAGCTAACCCAAATGTAGACATATTTTTGATACGACTGGTGTATTTTGTAATAACGTAATGACATACCTAAATAGCTGTAAATAATTGTATTATAATTAAATATTGACATTTATTGATAATCATTGACATTTAATTGAAAGTGCTCATTTTTTTTTAATTTAGGATCTTAATTGGTGACTTATATTTAAGCTATTTATGGTTGAAATTTATTTTATGTCTTTCTCTTTTATTGTAAATATTTATCAAAAATCAGGAGAGGCCTATGTCCAGCAGTGGACTGTTAAAGGCTGTTGATGATGATGATGATCAAAAATCATTGTTTTGACATAACACGTAAGTGTCTTGGTGCATGAACTGTAAGCTTATATTGTTTATTACATAAATGAATTATGAAAAGATCTCTTCTTGAATTGAAAAGAAAGTTTTAGAGATCTGTACCACGTTAGCCAGAGGGGTCGGTATAGAGGTTGTTTTTAAGTTTTCTTTCCTTATGTAGTAATGTTGTAGATAGCTCCTTTAGTCACCCTTTAACACCCACGGGATGAATAGGAGTGATGACATTCTTTCATCGACAACCCATAACGTCCCACTGCTGGACTCGGGTCTCCTCTCAGGAGAAAGTTAAGGCCATAAGGCCCCACGTTCGTCGAGTGCGGCTTGGGGATTTGCAAGACACGTTGTGGCTACGTAATCTTGCCGTTGGATATTTTTAAGCCACCCGAAGGCCTCTATTTGCCTCTATGAATGCCCTAGGTGATTGTTACCAATCACCTAAGGCATTCATATTCATTCATTCATACATTATTTATTCTTGATTAATTGAAAGCTAGTCAAAAGGTATGTAATGTTTTATAGCTTTTTCTGTAATTTATATATTTTATTATAATATCTTTAATATATAAATAAAATAAAAACGACCAACTGACAAAAGTTTTGGATCGTAACATAAGTAAGTTTTACGCATAATATAAAGTTTAAAAAGTATGAATTTGTTTTAATATTGAAGTTGTAGCAACATTTTAAGAAGAATTCTTTTAATAAATTTGTTAGGATGCATTACTTCATAAGAGGTACAAATCTCGTAACCATCCATTACATGTTCTCTACTTTACGTATCTATCTGTTATTCTACTTTGTTAAGGAGTAGAAGTGTTGGAGTAGTTTTTGTTACTGGTTTGTTAATTCAATTCACATATTTCTAACTAGCTTCACCTCACGGTGTTACAACAACCACGAATAACGCCACGGGGCGAAGCTAGTCAATAGAAGTAAGTTACTGTTTATATCATCAGCTATCAACTAGTGAAAGTTACGTGAAAATCGGTCCATTCGTTGCAGAGATAAGTTGCAATAATTCGACAGATAGAAAAAAAAATTAAGTAAACATCCTTTCAAATGTTTTTAGTAAAAAGCTGTTAATTTTAAATTGCAAACAAACACTTCAATGTTATTTATTTGTATAAATGACTACTGTTTACCTAGAGTTTGTTTACTGAGGTGTTAAAGATACACATTTAAATAATTATGATTCCCCGCCCTCGTCGGAGAATTGCAAAGTGGGTCTAAATAAAGCTCACACGATCACACGACACGATTCATTTGTTGAACGCAAACAGTGTGACTTAATTAAGTTCACGCAATCAGTAGAGGGTTAAACTTTGCTCTTTAGTGTTTACTGAACCAACAGTTGTGGGTAAAGCTTTCTACTTTGAACAATATTGTCAATACTTTGACTGCGCAGAATTTGTGTTTTCTTTTAGTATAAAAAACACTTTAACTCGTTTAAAAACGAACTCGTTTTCAACAATCACTACATATTATAAAATAAAGTCATGTGTCGCGTCTGTCTGTCTGTTTGCAATAAACTCAAAAACCACTGCAACGATTGAAATAAAATGTTCTACCCAGATAGTCTTAAGTCTCAGAAAGGATATGGAATATAGGCTACTTTTTACCGCGATAATCAATATAGACGGATCCGGGGGCGAAAGCTAGTACTTGTATAAATATAGCATTTTAATTATTTATATTGTTTACTTATTGGAACAAAAAGCCAACAATTGTTAGGATATAACTAGACATGTGGTGACGGATTAAGAATACAAGTGTCACCACCCCTATTCATCCCGCGGTTGTCGTAAGAGGCGACTAAAGGAACAAAATAAGCAGCTAACATCACTGCCAAGAGAAGGAAATCTTGAAACAAACCCTTTACCAACCCGTCTGGCCAGCGTGGTATAGTAGGCCAAAACCTCTTTTCAAAGGAGAGGCCTGATGTCCAGCAGTGGACTGTTAAAGGCTGTTGATGATGATGATGATGAACTAGACACAGTGTTAAGCAGTGAACGGCGCTATAATTTGATTTCAATTTCTTATGTATTTTGTGATTGGTACGCAATCTTCCAAGAGGACAAAAATGTATTATTTGAATGATGATTTAAAAGTAACTAAGTATAGTGACGTTATGAATTTTATTTTCCGCCAATGCATAGACACACGTTAAACTAAATCATTCAGGTGGGAAATACCAGGACAATTATTAACCAATAACCCTGACTGGATTAAAAAATGGTTTTGCGATGAAACATACATTTTTGTCATAGCACTTGCGGTTACAATGACAATAACTACTCACAACTAACTACTACTACAGTTAACGACCAGTCAAAATATCAACGTGCAACATTCCTTCCTGAAACTTCCCACATATTTTCTTCATGTTCGTCCGAACGTCTTTCAAACAGTTTGTGTTAGAAAAATGGAACTTTGAACGTGTGTGTGTATTTATTACTTTAAAAAACTGTTAAAATAACATAAAAAACATATTTTTTAGGGGACAACGAGTAAAGTGAGGTTTTTTTTTTTCTTGCGTCTATCCGATAGTATGGGGTATGAATAAATAGGTCTTTTAAAAACAAGAAGAGGTCAATAAGACGATATATTAAGTTAGGTATCCTTTAGCGAGTTCTTCAACTTTAAAATGTTTCTTTTTGTTAAAATAGAGCGTCTCCCCCTTCTTAAAACATGTGACAAACTTTAAGGGAAGACCATGACGCCTGAGAGACTTTGCTAGTTCGGAAGTTATAGAGACTTAACTTGTAAGTTCTGTCAAAAAAGATTAGCCTATGATACTCCTTGTAATAAAGCTATCTGTCAATGAAAGGACCATACCGTACTACCGTTTAAGCTATTACCTATATTAATTAAGAAAAAAAATGAAATTTTAATTTGAAATTCCAAACAGGGAATTTCTTATTAATTACACTGACTGCTGTGTGAAATTATGCATAATTATCTTATACCGGTAAACCCACAGGTCCACAGGTGAAATGATTCACCACAGATAATCGTGTATTGGGATGTTTCGGTGTAAAGTTATGACAAAATACTTTTGAAATGATTCAATGCATTCTTAAGACTTACTTTGTAAAAACTTATAACATGTTTATTTTAGTAAATAAATTAACGGTTTGGTTTGGCGTGTATAAAACAAATGTTATTCATTTATCTTAATAATATATATAAATCTCGTGTCACAATGTTTGTCCTCAATGGACTTCTAAACCACTTAACCGATTATAATAAAATTCGCACACCATGTGCAGTTCGATCTAACTTGAGAGATAGGATAGTTTAAATCTCAAATTATAGTCGCAATTTTAATTTATTGCTAATTATTGTCTGTTATTATTTGACAGTCACAATTATCTGTTAACTCCAAATGATTCTAACAGATGTCGATATCTTTCGACTGGGTTGAGTAAGTAATCAATAGATGGCGCTGCTATAATATGAATTAATTCTAAGGCGGTACGAAGTTCGCCGGGTCAGCTAGTTGTATTATATAAATTAGTTCTCATATTTATCATAATCAATTTATTTATGTGTGTGTTTTGTATATAATGAGCAAAACTGTATAAATTATTGAAATTTCTGTTTGTAATATTAAATTAACAATATTTTTTATTATATGCATACGAAAGTATATGCGATAATAAATAAATAAATATTTCGGACATCTTACACACAACGTAATCTAGTCCCAAACTAAGCAGAGCTTGTACTGTGGATACTAAACTACTGATTTAAATACATAAACATACTTTTTTGTAAATACATATACATACATTACATAGAAACACCAAGACTCCGAAATAAATATTTGTGGATCACACAAATATTTGGTAGGACCTGGGAATCGAACCCGAGACCTCTTGATAGCAGCCGCATACGATAACCACTAGACCAACAAGTCAGTCTCATCGGATATATCGATAAAGCTATTTTTTTAATTTGGGTTGTCTGTCTGTCTGTTCCAGTTAATCTCTCAGTTGAAATTGGCTAACTATGTAGTAATAAATCATCATCATAACCATATAAACTAAACTGTTCCTTCTAAGGTTCATCACCAACTCATAATGTCCTACTGATAGTCACGGGTCTACACTCAGGAGAGGATTAAGGCCATACGCTTCCCACCCTGGCCGAGTGCAAGATGGGGACTGGCAAGATACGTTGTGGCTATGTAATCTTGCCGTTGGATGTTTTTAAGCCACCTGAAGGCCTCCAACTACGCTTGATGCCTTGAACCGGGACCATATCATTTCGTGCCACAAGCGGCCACCCATCTATGTACTGACCTCGTGGTCGTTGCTTACCCTCAATGATAGTTTCCAAACACCTAAGGCCATTTGGCTATGAGCACTTCAATGGTTATCTTTCTATAAATGAATGAGTGAGACAAAAATACCTAGATACCGTTTGCTCAAATGTCAGGGATTACCACATTTAATATTCTCAGTAATTGGCAACCCTATTAAATTAAAGAGGTCAGTAGTCTGTGAGTAAGTTACCTGTAGCGTGTAAAGTTTACATACAGGAGATTCACAGAACTTGTGAGTAAATTGATCAGAGTGGTTACATTGGTTTGGCCCTTTAAAGGTGACGATTTTCTGCCCCAATAGGTATTAAAATAATGAATACTCAATACAAACGAAGAAGATTGAAGTGTCTCTTTAGGTTTTCAAATTCAACAAACGCATAAGAAAGCATTTAAGGTAGCTACGTCATAAGAACATTTTTCTTGCTCTTTTTCCCAGAAACGGCCGGACCGAGTTTGACAAGGTTGTCACTGGCCTAGCTGATGATATAAAAAATAACTTAGACTCAACTTTTTAGATTATCTACGCCTCGCTTGCGTTACTGTAGTATTTATTGTTGTAAAGGTTTAACAATACTTTCCATCAGGCATAGTAGAGTCACCTTGGTAGACGTTAAATAATTAAAAAAAACCACAGATAACACTGCGGTGCTTAATTAGGGCCACAGCACACTAGCTACTTTTAGCATCGGCGATCGGTGATTTTGCGACTGCATTGGTGCTGCATCGCGTTTTAGTGACTTCCTGCGTTCGATCGCGGTATTGGAAACGCTCGTTTTAGCGACTGCTCAGATGCCAAATCGATGCTAGCGGCATCGGAATGTGTGCGGAGAGTAGCGTTCAGCTGCTGTGTCGCGCTTCTAAAAAGCGACTCAATCTCCGCGTTTGGCGTTTTTAAGTGTGCGGTGTAGAGAGTTCGGTCGCCGTATTTAGTTATAAAAAGCGACTAGTTGCCGATCACCGATGCTAAAAGTAGCTAGTGTGCTGTGGCCCTTAGTTAATCTATAACATTATGTGTATATTTGACTGCCTCTGTAGCCGTGCTTGAGGTTTCGGGTTTCGATTACCGGGTCGGACTAAATGTTTGTGTGATCTGAAAATATTTGTATCGGATAATGGGTGTTTTCTATGTATAATATGTATGTATTTACAAAAAAAAAGTATTATTATGTATTAGTATAGATGGATAATTTATATGATTGTAAGATGTTCGAAATATTTATTTATATATTTGCAAATGTATACATAAGAATGTTTATCACTAATCTGGTTGCAATAGAACAGGCTTTCCAGAGTCAAAAAGTTATTGAAAAATTGTCCAATAACTTGACCAGCCTTTTAAATTTCTTTTAATTCATGTTGTTTCTTGAGATTTCCTTACATTAGAACTAGAAAAAAAATCTTGATTTGTGCATCATTTCAAATAAGGTTTGCGGTGTAAAAAAACCTCCTTATATAAAAACTTTCCTGATGTGATTTTCGGACAATCAATAGTATGACATTTTTTCCGTTCCTCTTTTCAATTCGTCACCATACGAACGGATACTGATACCCTTCAATAGCAAGTGAAAAATGTGTAGCCATATAAATCCTTGTGAGTTGCCAGTGAAAAAAAATTACAACCAATTTTTTACTTTGGGATTTCATGATAGAATAAAATGGTATACGATGTATCTATACAATACAAATACGTAAAATTGGAGGGACAGTGTGTAATTCCAAATGAACAGTTTTTTTTTCTATGTGTAATATGTATGTATTTACAAAAAAAGTATGTTTATATATTTATGTCAGTTATTTCATCATCATCATCATCAGCCTATCGCAGTCCACTGCTGGACATAGGCCTCTCCCATTGCACACCACTGTGATCGATTTTGGGCTTCTCGCATCCAGCTCCTGCCAGCCATCTTACGCAGGTCGTCACTCCACCTCGCCTGTGGGCGTCCTACACTACGTTTACCGAGACGCGGTCTCCACTCCAGAACTCTTCTGCCCCAACGGCCATCAGTTCTGCGGCTAATATGGCCAGCCCACAAGACAAGCTCTGCTTAGTTTGGGACTAGATGACGTTGTGTAAGATGTCCGAAAACTTTTTTTTTTTTTTACTAAATGCATATGAAAGAATATACGATACTGACATCCAAAATACATTTTTTTTTTGTATGTCTATCTGTCCGCCCGTCTGTCTCTTTGTTCCGGGTAATCAGGAACGGATGGATCGATTTTGACGGGACTTTCACTGGCAGATGGCTTACGACATAAGGAGTAACTTAGGGTTTTTTTTGGAATAGCTTCGCTTCACTGCGTTACTCGCGATTTACAATCATAACTGTGGGTAACACCGCAGGACTCAGCTACCTAATATAATCTGTAACGAGAATTAATGATTTCATATACAGGATGCGTGTTGTTCAGGTCAGGCGGTTCAGAGGTACTCGGTTATACAGCAAGTAGCAGCTCATATTTATATGACCCTCGTAATCCCATATTTAATAAGTTAATTGGACTTTTTTTTAAATTAATTTTACATTGTGTACATTGGAATGACTGCCTTGTTGGTCTAGATGTTAGCGTATGCGGCTGCTGATCAAGAAGTCTCGGGTTCGATTCCCGAGACGAACCAAATATTCGTGTGATACACAAATATTTGTTTCGGAGTCTGGGTATTTTTTATGTTTAATATGTATGTATTTACAAAAGAAAAAGTGTGTTTATGTTTTTTTATCAGTTGTTTAGTACCCATAATACAAGCTCTGCTTAGTTTGGGACTAGACGATGTTGAACAAAAAAAAGGGACTGGTACCCAGAGTGGTTTTGTATTCTTTTTTTAAATGATTTATAATTTTCATTATAAGTACCTACTTAACTTTTTAAGATACTTTATAGAATTTTGAGAAAAATTCTAACAACGATAAAGCGTTACTTTAATGTATTCTCAGCTGTACGTTTTCAGGATTTAAATGTGTTAAGTAGAGGAACAAGTGTACAAGTGAGTTTTAATCTAGAATATAGATTGAGTATTTTATCAATTTACGTATCTTATTCACTATTGAATGTATCCTACAGAAAAATTAAAATATGCCCTAGATTTTACAGCGCTTTAGAGATACACGTTTTATTCGAATGGCATGTTGAACTTGTAGTTGTAAATTCCATTTGATGAGTCTAGAGTTGATTCAAGCTTAACAAAAATAATTTTATGAAGAAAACTATCATTATTTTATTGTATAACATAAAAATATGACGTCCAGGAAATAAATAATTAGTTAAAAGAAAGGTGTCAATAGACACTCCGATGGAACGAAGTTGGTCTTTACTAGATGTCACTATATAAAATATTTAACACTGATATCATGAATTAGTAAATCTTTTACAGATATTTTTTTTAATATGTAAATAATGTGTGCACAGTCAAGTTCGTAATTTCAACGAAATCACCAACTGGCCCTATGGCGAAACGGATCACGCCACTGACTATGTATTTACGTCTGAAAAAGCGTGATCTCAATTGCTATATTTTTTTAATGTTTATTTTATAAGTTAATAAAATATAAGTAAGAAGCTCTTGTTTAAGTTAAATCTTTTTTGTCACAGAGTTGATTTTCATATTTTCCTTAATTTTTTTTATTAAAGATAAATTCAAGTTAAGTAGGTAGTAGTGAGTTTTTTTTCTAAGTTTAATTCCTAATTCAAGTCACAAAAAAAGACTGTTTGAAAATTCAAATCTGAATTTCTATATTAGTTATAAAATAAACTATCATAATTAGTGGATAATTAAAGTTGATTCTTATGAAATTAAGGTTTTGTTTTAAATTTATCTTGCCCCTGTAAAGTAAGGTATCCTGCTCTGGCCTTCAAGTCTCTACCCTGTCCTGATTATCTTCCCTGATCCTTTAAAATACTCTTAAAAGTAGATTGATTGACTGGCCATTCATCTACAGCATACAAAATACCTGATTACACAGTATAATGTAAGAAAATAAATAAATTATAAATATTTTTTTGGGGACAACCTGCCTAACCTCTTAACCAGCCTGCCTGCCTGACCTCTTAACGTAGAATTACCCACATTCGAACATTAGGCAACACATGATGTAAAACCACAAAGATGCATTGTACGCATGATGACAAGAGACAGTCTGTCCGTTTCTGAATAATCATATTTGCATTTTTATATCACCACCTACCAGTTTTCCTTTACCGTTTTAGTACTAAAACAACATAAATATTTGACTGCATGATTGAAGTGGTCGCTATGCCACTTTCTACTGCATCATGTATTGTGGGTTCAAATCTTACATGGAACAACACTTTGTGTGATTCACTAATTATTGTTCTGAGTCTGAGTGATCTTTTTATGTTTCCTGTATATTTGTAAAGTCGTCCGCGACAAGAATATAAATTGTCTTTAAAAGAAAAAAAATATTTCAGTAGTCAATTTGCTAACAACGTTGAAACCCCACATGGCACAACACCGTGTATGATCGACAAATTATTCTTTTGGATCCGGGTTTTCTTTGTGTGTATGTTCGTATGAAGCCAAGGATCGAACCAAGAGGCGTGCAGTTGGAGAGGCCCATGTCCAGCAGTGAACTATGATAGGCTGATGATAAATGTTCGTAAAGTTCCCCGCAATACAGGATTATACGTATAATTGGAGTTTTGACTGGCTCAGTTAACGAAAAAAAAAATTAAAACACAATAGGAACTGTAACTCTTAATAAGATAGAATAACCTATTACTTGTGGCTGAAACAAAACGATTACACAACAATTGCTATGTGTATGAGCAAAATAGAACACTTAGACTCAAAAGCAACATTTGTTGATAGATACAGATGTACCGTGTGGTGACGGATTAAAATACAAAGTGTCACCATCCCTATTCATTTCATGGGTGTCGTAAAAGGCGACTAAAGGAACAAAATAAGCAGCTAACATCACTGCCAAGAGAAGGAAAACTTGAAACAAACCTTTTACCAACCCGTCTGGCCAGCGTGGTATAGTAGGCCAAAACCTCCTTTCAAAGGAGAGGCCTATGTCCAGCAGTAGACTGTTAAAGGCTGTTGATGATTGATGATGATGATGACAGATGTATCATTACATTTTTCGTGTAGATTAAGAAATCCTTTCACTAAAATAACTTTAGGTACCGAATTTACTACAGCGGTAAGCAGAAAATTTAAAGAATATATTCGTTGATCTTTATCGAGGCACATGCCTTACACGGGAATTTTAGATATGGATCATAATTGTGGTAAAATCCACTTATGAGGAAATGATAATTAATGCGCTGCGATAAATATAAATATTGTAAAAGCTTTAAAAGAGGTATAATGACTGATGGGTTTGTTTTAATGATCTACAACTGGTCCGTTATGCGTAATTGTCGAGTTGTATGTATGTGTGATCCGCAAAAATTTGTTTCGTTTGGGTGTTTTCTATGTATGACATGTATGTATTTACAAGAGAAAAACGTATCTTATTATTTATTTGTATCAGTTATCTAGTACCCATAGCTTGTAGCTTAGTTTAGGACTAGATGGCGTTGTGTGTATGACCAGAATGTTAATATTGTTTTCTATGTAGTATGTATTTACAAAAAAAAAGTATGTTTATGTATTTATATCAGTTGTCTAGTACCCCATAACACAAGCTCTGCTTAACTTGAGACTAGATGATGTTGTGTGTCAGTTGTCAAAATATTTATTAATTTATTTATTTATTTAATTTACTTATTAATATTCATTTTAAATTGATTAATTTGTTAATTTTTACACTTAATAAACTTTCTGTACAAAAGGTTGAAAAGGGTACACACGAGTACTTCTAAAAGCAATGCTATTTAAATAATAATTATGTACAAATAATGTTCGTATCAGGAAGATTTCCCACCTTAACTATTGTTGTAATAATAATAATTGTCGTATTTGGTGGCCTGGTCACAAAATATGATCGAACAAATCTCTAGACCAAGTTTTGCAACGCTTTAAATCGCTTAAAAGAAATAAAGTTACTGTCGCGAGACATAATATGGCACTCTGTGGCTTCCTCTAGGATACAGCCTGGTTAGATTATCTGATTTACAGCAATTACTGCCGATCCTGTGGAGGCCCTGAAATAACATGGTCCGGGTCCTCCTCAGAGCAGGGTGTCTGAGACCGGCTGTCAGGGTGTTTGTCAATGGAATCACCACATACTCCTGGTTCCTCAGTCCCTGAGGAGCCGGATATCCGTAGGGAGTTTTCCATCCCGTCAACAAATAAAAGGTTCAGACGATAGCAAAAAATGAGATGCAGAAATGAGTTTAATCTATTATTATTTTTAACCTAACAAGACTTACCTCCAAATCGTACTGCTGTCCGTATCTTTGATTTCTTTTGTCAGATGATGCAGAAGAGCAGCGTTAGCGTTGGTGTACCATTCGACAGCCTCAGTCATGGAAGTACCGGCATTAATACCAGCCCTGTAGAAATAAATAAATTATTATAGAAAAATATTTTGGATATCTGACACACACATTATCTAGTCCCAAACTAAGCAGAGCAAGAGTTTAGTACCCATAATACAAATTATGGGTACTAGACAACTAATATTAATACATTTATACTTTCTTTTAAACCGTAAATGCAAACACATTTTACATTCAAAACCTGAAACAAACTTTGTAGATTATACAAACATTTAGTCAAACCCGGCAATCGAACCTGAGACCAACTAGGTACCTTAATATATTTAATATATCTAATATGTATAGTATGATGAGTATGATATGAGTGCAGTCATCATACACGTGACTCAATAAATTGCTTATAATTTTAACAAAAAGGAACCGACTTCAATGAAAAACTATTCCGAGTACCCAAATCGCGACAATATTTGAGGAGTTCCCTCGATTTCCTTGGGATCCCATCATCAGATCTCGATTTGGTGACTATGGGACCACCTGTAAGCTACGCCCATTCCAATGCAAAAAGAATTTTTTAAATCGGTTCATAAACGACGAAATTATCGCTGAACATACATAAAAAAAAAAAAAAAAAAAAAACCTCATCCTTTTTTTTGAAGTCGGTTAAAAATATAGAATTATTCTATGCCAATGTAAAGACATGCTGCCGCGCTGATTTCAGCACGAACGCTTGCCGTGTTTTTTTAGTGAATACGAGACCAGAAGCCCAATGTTGCAGAAATTTTACACATCCTCTATCGACGAACTTTATTAATTGTGTAAATTTTAAAGATAGTTTATCTGACAACCCAAAAGTCATTGACCCCAGAAATCAATGGGAAACCCTCAGTTACAATTCTGATCACGTTCACTAAATAACTTATAAACCGGTACAAGAAAATAACTTGTCTATGAATATGTAAATTAATTATGTCTGGCTGTATGTCTATTTTATAAATACTTTGAATAATTTAATTTGATTTTTACTTGAAGATTCATACTTTCAATAAACAGGGAAATAAAAAATTATAGCGAATGTTTGAACAAAAACTCTGTGTAAAGTAATAGAGAGAATATTATACAGCATTTTATGATGAGATGGCGGAAAGCTGCGGTCTCCACAGCGGTTTTCCTGTATGAAGTGTTCTTTCAAAATGGTTCTTCTTAAAATTTTCAAACAAGGAAGATTCATGAGCGGCTTATTAGATGTATATTCGTTGTTGAAAGTTGTAAAGAAGAAAAAGGTATTCAAAAATTAGATTGAATATTATTTTGTAATATATTTATCAATGAATAAATCATGTTTATTAATGGGCGCTCAGGGGAACTTGTTAAATTACATTCTTAAAATTAAACTGAGATGTACTGTTATCTGATCGATTTATCCTTACGACATTATAAAAGGTAACCTCAGTAAGTAAGTAATTATTATCAAAGGTTTAAATTAATTTAATGTAATTAAACAGTGGAATAGAAGTACAAGTGTTAGGAGGTAATAAAGCCACGTTGATTTCAGCACAAATGGTCCGGCTCGATCGGGGCACTATTAACAGCATTCGTACGGACGTATTTCGTTGGTGAGTGTGAGACCGGAGGCCCAATCATTCTGCAGCATTCTTCAAATATCCGGAGGCCTTCCATCTGACCAGGCCGTCATGGAATGGGTCACCATGGTGCATGACCTACCCTCACAATGAGGATGGTAACCCCTTCTCCTGGATTCTACTCATGCTTTCCCCCAGGCAGAGTAGAGTCACTTTGGTAGGCTTAAATATATAAAAAAGTGAGTTTTATTTTAAGAATAGATTATGATTATATGGCATCCCCAAACTAGCCTTGTAATGTTCTATAAATAGACATGATTTCAAACCAATTTCCTACTTAATCTGTTATATAACAAGACGTGTCTTGTTTTAAGTGTGTGTCAAGTTTTAAGGAAAATACTGTTTAAATGATATCACTTCTCATACGTCAAAGGGTAAATTGTTACTTTTGTTTATAAGGTAATTTCATCAAATATCTTTATCATGCATCATCATCTAAAACTTTAAACACTATTGTGATTAATTAGTTAAAAAATATTTTTAAAAATGTGTACTAAGTTACTTCTCATGTAATCAGTTATCTGGTAGTAAAAGTCCCATCGAAATTGGTATATCTGTTACAGAGATTAGCCGGAACTAACAAAAAGACAGACAGAAGTAAAAAAAATATGTATTTTGATGAAAGTACTGTGTATACGTACTTAAACACTTAGAGAAAGGCTTTTCATTCCATATTACAAAAAAAAAGCGGCCAAGTGCGAGCCGGACTCGCCCATGAAGGGTTCCGTATCAGCAAGTAACATCATATTAAAGTTCTTGTAGTTCGTTGTAACTTTCATCCATGTTTTTATACTAGTGTATTGATTGGATGAAAGGTAAATTGCGTGTTACGATTTATGACGTATTAAAAAAAAACTACTCACTAGATCTCGTTCAAACCAATTTTCGTTGGTAGTTTGCATGGTAATGTACAACATACATTTTTTTTAGTTTTATCACTCTCTTATTTTAGAAGTTAGAGGGGGGGGGACACACATTTTTCCACTTTGGATGTGTCTCTCGCGCAAACTATTCAGTTTAGAAAAAAATGATATTAGAAACCTCAACATCATTTTTGAACACCTATCTATAGATACCCCACACGTATAGGTTTGATTAAAAAAAAATTTTTGAGTTTCAGTTCCAAGTATGGGGACCCCCAAAATGTATTGTTTTTTTCTATTTTGATGTAAAAATCTTAATGCGGTTCACAGAATACATCGACTGACCAAATTTCAACAGTATAGCTCTTATAGTTTCGGAAATAATTGGCTGTGACATACGGACGGACAGACAGACAGACAGACTTGACGAAAAAACGGAACCCTTATAGATTAAGGGTTCCGTTTTTTGCCATTTGGCTACGGAACCCTAAAAACATTTCAATTTCATTTATTTCTATTAGATATATGAGCAAAGGTCTGAATAACACTATTGCGAAAATCAGAGCTTAGGCATTGCACCTCAAGCCGGCCTTTGACTATGGGATGTAATGACTGGCTTGTTGGTCTAGTGGTTAGCGTATGCGGCTGCTGATCAAGAGGTCTCGGGTTCGAATCCCGGGTCAGACCAATTATTTGCGTGATCCACAAATATTTATTTCGAAGTCTGGGTGTTTTTCTATGTGTATATATATATATTTACTAAAAAAAGCACAGAAGAAAACGGCGACCGCCATAACCAATAGGCCATCATCATCATCAGCCAATCATAGACCACAGCTGGATATAGGCCTCTCAAATCGCACGCCACTATTGTTAATAGGCAAACCGTGTAGTGAAAATTGTTAAGTTTCTGCATACCATCATTCCGCATCATTCCGGAGGGGAATGATGCTGAAACATCTGACCAGGTCACAATGCTGCATTGCCTACCCTCACAATGAGGATGGTGACCCCTACTCCTGGATTCTACTCATGCTTACCATCAGGCAGATTAAAGTTACTTTGGTAGGCTTTAATATTAAAAAAAAAATAGGGTATGTCACAATTAGTTTTAGTATGTCAAGGTCCGATACCTGAGCTAACTATTGTCGGAAAATCCTAACCCTCTGACGCACATATGTTAGTTTTTCCTACTTAGATGACAGAAGCGATTTTTGAACTTCCTTGGTGCGGGAAAATCGTTGCACCTATCGTCAAGTAGCTGCTGCAGGTAAATATAACGTGTTTCCCGTTCGCGTTCAAACTTCGCCGCCCGCACAGCATATGACACATATCGACTTCCCGTAATGACTAACCAAATAATGAAGCCTTACCACAGATCACAGTTAGGTGTGAACTCTTCAACGAATAATAAAAAACCGCATTTTTTGTTAACACAAACAAGAAGATACTGTCTCTTCCATCACAGCTTATCAAATCTTTAATCAATTTCAAGAAAAGAGGTTAATAGATTATGTGTTTTTATTTTTATTAGTTATTTTTATTTTATTTATTGTAACAAAAAACAGATACATGTTAGATTATAGCCCACACCGTTGTTCACGGGTTAGCAACAAGAAGGTCATGTTACTCGTTAAATGCTAAGTTTAAAAGGTAATACTAAAACAATAAAAGAAAAAAACAAACATTTATAGGACAGTCAGCTTGTCAATTTATAATTAATTAGCGTCGTTGACAAATCGTAGTGAAAAATACGCAGAAGTTCAATGGTTTGTTTTTTTAATTTTATAGCTAGTAAGAGCGATTGTGTCGAGAGTATTTTTCGTCCGTTTAGGGATAATTCCCTTTTAATGTCATTCTCATTTAACGTACAGGTCTTACTGTCAGGAGGAGATGGCTGATGCTTATAGTACCTACAGACTTGAGCCTAGTTTAAGCATCGAAATGTCAACCTACTTGAAGTTATTAATACTCATTGTCAATGCAGTAACCTTATTCTTTCTTATGTTTCAAACGCAAATGTAAACTTAAGTATTAAAAACATTGTACTTGTATTGTAATATGAGTTTTTCAATAAATTATTATTATATTAATATTATTCCTGAAGCAGTGAAAATAAAACCATGGGGTGGTAAACTAAGGAATGAAAATATAACTTACTTAAATTAAATTTAAGATGAAGTCGGTCATGATAATTTTAAAGACAATCAAGAGTGAGAGACTGCACTGGTTAGCCTAGTGGTATAAGTGGTCGCCACGCCACTTTCAAGTGCGCCAAGTGCCGTGGGTTCAAATCCCATGTGGGACAACACTTTGTGTGATTTATAAATTGTTGTTCTGAGTCTGGGTGTTCTTTTTCTTGTTACATGTATGTTTGTAAAGTTAGGGAGTTAACTTTTTAATAAGGAGAAAGAAGAAAAGAAGAACTAGTTCGTCTTTGTTGTTACTATATTCTTAAATTTTTTGTAAACGTAATAATATTTAGATATTTTAACATTATTACCACATTTCACTTTTTTATCATTCTTAATAACATGATGTAATTTTTGACAATAATATTTTAATGAATTTGAATTGTAATTTATTGTTACTACACTGAATAGAATAAAATTATTTCAATTATTCATTGTATGCCATTATAAAATTATTTTCATAATTAATAATAAAAATTGAAGTTTGTTTAAAATTTAATTACAATAATTGTATTTCCAATCCAACATTAAAAAGTGGGTATAATTATTATTATTGAGATTGTCAAAAGGAGCCAGGAGATATAATTACGAAAGGATACAGGCTCCGTTTTACCGCGATAACCGACATACACGCGGGCGGTAACTAGTGAAATACAAATTCTTGTAAATAAACATTTATTATTATTGGCACATCTACAGTTCACGAAGTTGAATTATAAAGTATTAGATAATAAGCTATGTATCTTACAAAGATTAAGAGGAACTCCATGGTAGCAACGATGAATCATTTTTTTGATATAGAAACTCCCACACTGCCAAATCATTGACGGTGTATCTCGAAAACCAAGTTCCGCCATGACGATCTCTTTGAGTAGGCCTTCGTTACACACAAACGTTAGTCATATTCTATTTAACCGGACCTCCAAGAAAGGTTTACTATTTTCATACATTTCTAGTTTCTTTGGACATTCCTTTCGTTTCGCAATAGGTTGAAATGGATTTCAAAGGATTCATTTTATACATTTGAAAACCATGTATGTACCTCTTAAAGTATAATTAACTGATACACACAACTTTGTTTTTTTCAATCATACTTGACGTTTGACATTGTCTCAATAATTTTAATTTAGCTCTCTTTTAATTTATTTATTTAAAATACAATTATAATTTAATTTTACACATATGAGTTTTATTTTTAATTAAAAAAGAATTTTATTCTATTTATACACACTTATATTACACACACACTTATTTATATAATATTTATGTTAGATAAGGACAAACAGATATACATGCCAATAGTGTATAGATCCGTCAAAGACCTGGAAACAGTCTTCTCTGGTATAAACTCATTTAAACTGGTTATTACCTAGTAGCTTTTTAAAACAGAATCTATTTTTAAAATGGTATCTGTTTACTTTGTTTTACTAAAAATATCTTAAAATAAGTAAAAACTTAAATATTTCGGACATACAACGTCATCTCGCTTCAAACTAAGCAGAGCTTGTACTATGATATTAGCTAGATTGTCTGATAGAATACCTTTATACTATTTTTCTGTAAATACATTTATGTTATACATAAGAAACACCCAAACTCCGAAACAAATATTTGTTGATCATACAAACATTTGGATCGATTCAACATTTGAAACCGAAACCTCAAGACCCGCAATCGCATATACTACCACTTTGCCACCGAAACAAGTACTGAGCAAACATACATATATTATATAGAAGTTAAAAAAATTAAATAGTACCTCACAACAAGAACATTTTTACGTCAACAAGTAGATAAATACCATTTTATTGGGTACTGTACTGAATTATTACGAAGAAGGTACGTCTTTGTATAATTCATTTATTTCTTTTTATGATTTCTCCAATAAATTACCCATAAAAACTTAACGATCATTTTATGAAGAGGCTGTTCACATTAATAGTTAGGTGTGCTCATATTTTCCACTGTTTTCATTTTATTAGAGTTTAATAAGTAGCATATATATCGGTGGCTATATTTCAAGCCGATGTAAATATTTCAGTAATAAATTACATCTAATATAACATTTGCCTGCCTTGTTGGTTAGTGGTTAGCGTATGCGGCTGCTGATCAAGAGGTCTCAGGTTCGATTCCCGGTTCGGACCAAATAATTGTGTGATCCGCGAACATTTGTTTCGGAGTCTGGGTGTTTTCTTTATATAATAGGTAAGTGTTTACAAAAAATCTTTTTATGTATTTATATCAGTTGTCTAGTACACATAATACAAGCTCTGCTTAGTTTGGGACTAGATGGCGTTGTGTGTAAAGATATCAAAAAGATTTATTTTAAAATATATTTATATATTTAGTTTGTAACTAAATCTGTTAAAATTATGCTTTATTTGATAGCCTGCCAAGGTGACTCCACTTTGGCCGATGGAAAGCATAAGTACAGTCCAGGAGGAGCCGGGTCACCACACTCTTTGCTTATTAGCAAACACCGTGGCGTTGTCACTACGGGTTATAGAACATAAACCCTTACAGAAGAGGGTCATCTTCAAGCCATTGTTAGCCGGAGGTAGATCGGTTTCATGAGAAACCGAGACATTTTCATTACCATTGCGCCTAAAACATTTTGCTGAAAACTTAATAGGGAGACTCCAATAGTTTCGCCTACATAATTGTAGTGACTTCCACATACAGCGCAAGCGAAAACATACAACAGCGTATACTGAGTAACTGCTAATCCTGAATCACGAAAGTGAAATTCTCGAGCCGATTAACATATATACAACAACCCAACATCAACTGTTGGGCAGTGGCCCGCCAGGCATGATTATCTCGCCTGGTCGGAGGATCCTCCTTTTGTGATGGAGGAACACGATACCCGTCCCTCCATATAATAATTAGATTTTCACTGACATAGTAATCATAAATGACTTTAATGAAATCATGTTTTATAGCAGTAAACTAGCGACGGTAAAGTAACACTCATTGAGGATTTGATATTATTATACCGAATATACCGAAAACGAAAATATTTATTGATGTTACTAGAGCAGTAGACATTCACATAAATGTAGTGATAGCATAACAGATCATAACTTTTTATTGTCAAAAGTAGAATTTTGATTTCTTAGCGTATTAGGCCTAGACTTACATCCTACTAATATTATAAACGTGAAAGTTTGTGAGTATGTGTGTATGTGTGTATGTTTGTTGCTCTTTCACGCAAAAACTACTGAACGGATTTGGATGAAACTTTACAGTAGTATAGCTTATATATCAGAATAACACATAGGCTACTTTTTACTACAATAATCGAGATAAACGGGCGAATATTATCTTCAATTATCTCCTGTCAAAACGTCGCAGGTTGCTAGGCATAATACACTCGCATGGCAACCATAATGATACGCGGGTAACACCGCGGGGCGCAGCTAGTATATATATAATAATAAATATGTAAGTCTAGGCCTAATACGCTAAGAAATCAAAATTCTACTTATGACAATAAAAAGTTATGATCTGTTATGCTATCACTACATTTATGTGAATGTCTACTGCTCTAGTAACATCAATAAATATTTTCGTTTTCGGTATATTCGGTAAACGTTTAGTTTATTTTTTATTTTCTAATAAAAAATTTTGTGCTTTATTTTTATATATTTTTTTAAAACCATTCTACAATCACAGATGAGCAATGATTGTAGAACTGTTTTTATATTAAAAACAAAATACTATTCACGTTGTTGTTGCATACATCCTTACTAATATTATAAACGGGAGAATAACTGTCCCTCGCGCTTTCACGTTAAAACTACTGAAACGATTTGAATGAAATTATGCACACAGGAATTATACAGCCTAAGAAAGGACATAGGTTACTTGTTACCGCAATAACTAACATATAAGCCGAGTGCCGGCCCAAAAGCTAGTAAACAATAGGTACATACTATGGAGTTTCTTGTCGGTTCTTCTCCATAAGAATTACATTTTGGAACCATTTTAGAGTTATGAATGTAACGTATCAAAAGTGCTCGTCAAGATCAGTGCAGACTCACCTCGGTAGGCTTGAATTTACGCTCACTACCGAGTATGGTGGGTTCAAACGGTACAACACTAGTTGTGATCGATCCACAAATACTATTAAAAGTGATTTTTTTTTAGTCATGAAATACTTTGTTTGGAACTAACGGACTCGCGAAAAGTAAACGTAACGTAAATAAAGGTAGTAGAGCCACGCTGATTTCAGCACGAATGGGCCGGCTCGACCCGGCCAGTACTACCCTCACACAGAAGACCATCCTAATAATGACAGCACTCTTGCTGTCGTATTTCGTTGGTGAGTGTGAGACCGGAGGCCCAATCATTCTGCATCATTCTCCCGCCCTTCGAAGGCCGGGAGAATGATGCAGAATAATCTAACCAGGCTGCCATGGTAAGGGTCACCATGCTACATTGCCTACCCTCACAATAAGCATGGTGACCCCTACTCCTGGATTCTACTCATGCTTTCCATCAGGCAGAGTAGAGTCACTTTGGCAGGCTTAAATAAAAAAAAAAAAAAAAAAAAAAACATGAGTAAGATATAATACATACTTACGTTCGCATTGTTTATAATAATTATGATGTCAGACTTAGTCCTAAATACGTACCTACGCACTATTTATAAGATAGTTCGTATAAACATGAGATGTACTAGAGAAGACCTATTTGAATCGAAAACAGGAAAAATTACACGAATCTTAAACAGTAACTACGATCATATATTTACAATGATACATATTATTTCATCTTAAGCGTAAAACTCATTTCTTGAAATTTAAAAGTTCGATGTATCAACGCTATCTACCGGTGGTAAGCCGTACTGAGTTAAATAATGATTTTGAAAGTTTATAACTATACTTTTAGTTTTGCGTGTTTATATTTTTTTATCGTACCCGTGGTATATACATCTTTATTGTCCGGAAATCCTCCGAATGCCACCTGAGCTCGAACCGAACAAAATCTTCATCTAGGGTAGCCGGGGAACCAGGTGCAATCTAGAAATTTAATCCCAAAGGTCCCGACGTACCTCAGATTAACTACAGCTTGTAGATATCCTTTTCCTATGTGAGGCGTGTTCCTTATCTCTTTAATGAGAATCAAAGGAAATATACAGTCTAAATGTACTTTTAGCCGACCTTATAATGTTTTTATTTGTATCTGTACTCATAGGTATAAGAAAACTAAGAAATAATGAACAATCAGGTAAAGTTTGTGAGTTTTTGAGGATGTAGTAACCTCTGGACTCAATGAACCGATTTAGAAAATTCTTTTGCCGATAAAAAGCCACATTTGAAAGTGTCATATTCTAAAATAGTTTCGATTAAATAATCGAAATGATATAAATATATCTCCTGTCGATCTGTCCATCCAAAGGTTGCCTGGAAGAGATCGATTTTAGCAATAAGGCCGCCCATTGTACATATGTGTATAAAAACAACAATGTAATTGGTGTACAATAAAGTATATTCTAATCTAATCTAATTTAATCTAATCTAACATGATTAGCAGGTATATCAGCGGATAAAGGTTACTTATTAATAATATCATTAATCAATCATGCCATCAAGAAGCTGAGGATCGAACTAATTATGACATATGACGTATATTGAAGAGTGGAGGTGGTAGAGCCACGCTGATATCAGCACGAATGAGCCGGCTCGACCGGGGCAGTACTACCCTCACACAGAAAATCATCCCAATAATGCCAACATTTTTGATGTCGTATTGCGTTGGTGAGTGTGAGGCCGGAGGCAAAATCAATCTTCTCAAATCTCTTGACTGCCTCGTTGGTCTAGTGGTTAGCGTATGCGGCTGCTGATCAAGAGGTCTCGGGTTCGATTCCCGAGTCGGACCAAATATTATTTGTGTGATTCACAAATATTTGTTTCGGAGTCTGGGTGTTTTCTATGTATAATATGTATGTATTTACAAAAAAAAAGTATGTTTATGTATTTATATCAGTTGTCTAGTACCCATAACACAAGCTCTGCTTAGCTTGGGACTAGATGATGTTGTGTGCCAGATGTCCAAAATATTAAAAAAAAAAAAAAAAAAAAAAACTGCATCATTCTCCCGGTCTCCGGAGACCGAGCCTTGCCATGCCTTTTTTTTTAGCCTCTACTGAGTCACTTTGGTAGGCTTAAACATTTATAAAAACTTGCCAATATTTTCAAGTTATTAAGTTAAAATGTTAAAAACAGGAGTGTAGAAGGTATCGTAACTTTTTTAATTTTATTGCGAATAATTCCCGTTAACAGTAAAAATCGGCCAAGTGCGTGTCAGACCACGCACAGGAAAGGGTTCCTCAGTCACCCATAATAGTACGTGGATTTAAAATCGTATCCAATAGATAATTGTTATGTTTACGTATTAATGCGTTAATTTTGTATGACGTTTTCTAAGTGAGCGCATTTTAAAAGTTGAGCCTCCATAACTCCTGAACCAATAAAGTCATCTAATCCGTTATAGTTTTCCTTCAAAGTTCATTATGTGGACCACCATCACGAATTTTACCAGATTTTATGAGCATGCCGTTTAGCTTTTAGAGGGGGGGTGACGCCCTAATTTTACAAAAAAGTGCCCTTTAAAGTAGAATACCTCGCAAACGGATACCTAAATTAAAAACTCATCTTGTATTGTTTTTAAAAGACCTATCTAATGATACCCCACACAATAGAGTAGCCGCGAGAAAAAAAAAACATCCCCACTTTACGTGTAGGGGAGGTACCCCAAATAAAAATATTTTTCATAATTTTATTATGGCACTTTGTCGACGTAATTCTAACACATATTCAAGTAAAGTTACAACTTTTTAGCACTTACCGTTTGGACGGTAAGTCGAGGACGGACGGACGGACGGACAGACGGACATGACGAATCTGTAAGGGTTCCGAGTCATAAACTTCGGAACCCTAAAAAACATGAGTATGTGTAAAATTCGCGTAAGTCTAAAAAAAGTTATTTTAGTTTAAGTTAAATAAAAGTTGATGTAATCATATCCAATCAATTATAAGCTTGTCATACGGAAATACATTAATTTAATTACGTATATAAAAGAGTGGTTGGATCATGGGGTTTTAACGAGCCACACAAACACCATTACTGTGTGAAGGAGTGCCGTCAAATCCATTATAGTGTATTACTACCATTAGGGCATCATGGAAAAAATAATAAATGCAACATGCACGCTTTCTGTTAAATTGCTTGTATTTTTCCGTAATTATTCTCTCTCTTCCTCTGGAATTATTCAAGGTATTTGATGATGGCATAGAGTAATAAATATACATAAACTTACTGATTTATAAAAAATAAATATATGGTTTCAAAAATCTAACACACAACACCATCACGTCCCAAACTAAACAAAACTGGTACTAGACAACTAATATAAATACATATATACTTTTTTTTGTAAATACACACCTATTAGGTATACGTAGAAAAGATCCGAACTCCGAAAAACATATTTACAGATCATATAAATATTTGGACCGACCCGGGAATGGAACCCGAGACCTCTGGGTCAATAGCTGCATACACTAGATAAACAGGGCAGTCAATAAAGACAAAGATTTTTTTTGGATTGGTTGATAGTATTAGGAAGTCCTTTTATCTATGACTAGCTGATGCCCGCGGCTCCGCTCGCGTTTTAGAGGTGTGAAAAATAGATGTTGGCCGATTTTCAGACCTACTGAATATGCATATAAAGTTTCATAAAGATCGGTCAAGCCGTTTCGGAGGAGTATGGCAACGAAAACTGTGACACGAGAATTTTATATATTAGATATTCCAGACATATTTTTTACACACAACGCCATCTAGTCCCCAAACTAAGCAGGGCTTGTATTATGTATTGTATGTATTACTTAATAGTACATTATTCACCGAGGGAGGAAAGGGACTGATTACTAGCGAGGGAGCAGCTTGTGGCCCGAAAGCGCAGCCTAGGACCACAATACTCCCGAGGTAGGAATGGGACTTTCACAGTTTCACCCGAGTGCTACACAGTGCTTTATAGTACACCTGTGAGGAACATTTAGAGTATTTTTAAAATAAAATCAAAACGTAAGACACCATGTAAGAGCGCCTTCACACTAGCGTTTGTCCAGCGTAGGCGTTCGATAAACGTATGCGCAGCGCAGACGCCGCGACGACGAGGCGCAGGCGTCGCGTTGTCGCGGCATTTCTTCTGTAGTCAATTGAACGCTGCGCTAACGCGGCACAGACATCACACGATTGCGTTGTCGTTTCGGGAATATCATTAACAAAATGGATTCTAACGAGGAAACTCTATTGTTGACTTTGCTGTTAAAAATAAAATTACGAAAACGTGCAAAAAAAATAAAAGGATGTGGGAGAGCCCATTAAGGAGTGCACGGTTAAGTGAAAGTGATTATTTTGTACTTTATTGTAAACACATAAAAAATGATTCAAAATATTTTTATTCTTACTTTCGAATGGCGAAGCCTATATTCGATGAACTGTTGCAAAAAATACACAGTGATATACAATATCAGGATACACATTTGAGGCTTTGTGTATCGCCTCATTTGGGCGATGTCTAATGTGAACAGGAATGTACATGACTCCACAGTAACGCGGCGCATGCGTCGCGCACCTGCGGCGCTAACGCAGCGTATTCATTTATCCTTCCGCAACGCTGCGACAACGCGACGCCTGCGCCTCGTCGTCGCGGCGTCTGCGCTGCGCATACGTTTATCGAACGCCTACGCTGGACAAACGCTAGTGTGAAGGCGCTTTTAGACACAATTTAGCGTAGAATTTGACCAATATTTCGCGCTTCTTTGTTTTTTTTTTATTCTTTACAAAAGGATGTCAGTGGCACGGAGATTCCATATTTAAATTTTATGAAAACTCCTTGGGCAGGGGCGCGTCATAGATAAGATAACACATGAGAAATGAAAATTCATTCAACTTTCTCTCCCGCTAAAACACGTTAGAAATGGATTTTCATACATTTTTTCCTCCCGCTTATTCAGGTCAAGGAAAAGACTAACGTTCTCTTTTCATTTTCAGGGAATATTGACTACTGTTCCGATCAGGTGTATTATAAACAAACTTTTTTTTTTATAAATCAATACATATGATTCATAGAACACACCCAAACTCCGAAACAAATATTTGTGGAACACACAAACATTTGGTCCGTCCCGGGAATCGAACCCGAGACCTCTTATATATATATATATATATATTTATATATAAATATAGATACTGACAAAGTTCCGTGGGTTTGCGAGTATGTTTAATAATAGTGAACGCTTTGAGGAAACTCTTTTTTTAAATTATAATTCACCCTTTTCCAGTCTTTAAGGGGCTTTTTATACATAGAACGTATAAAAATATGCAAATATTTTTGATTTAATTTACTGTCGGCAACTGGCTGACAGCAAAAACAGTGGGTGTGTAACGATTTTATGTATATATATATATATATATATATATATAAATATAGATACTGACAAAGTTCCGTGGGTTTGCGAGTATGTTTAATAATAGTGAACGCTTTGAGGAAACTCTTTTTTTAAATTATAATTCACACTTTTCCAGTCTTTAAGGGGCTTTTTATACATAGAACGTATAAAAATATGCAAATATTTTTGATTTAATTTACTGTCGGCAACTGGCTGACAGCAAAAACAGTGGGTGTGTAACGATTTACATATTATGACAGAAGATAGGATTTTTTTTGTAAAAAATCACGAGTAGAATAGGATGCCAAATTAAATACTGATATGTATCAAATAGGATAAGAAGGAGAGCGACTTTGAAAAACTAAACCATCACCCAATGGTTTAACTCGTCACCACAACTTTTTCTACTGCGTTAAGTTACGTGGGTACAAATCCTACACGGGATAATACTTTGTGTGATCCACAAATGGTTGTTCTAAGTCTGGGTGTTCTTTGTGTACGATTCATATATATTTGTAAAGTCCCTACGTTACAGGATGTATATTGCCAATGCGGGAGTTGTCTGTTTTCAAAAGCCTAAACAAAAACAAAGCAGTATTTTTTGTGCATAAATGCGTAAGGTATGTGAATTTTGATATGTTTAAAAGCAGAATATTATTATATAAATGAATAGAAATATACCTACATACATCTGAACCAGCTTAGTGATTATTTTTTTATTGTTTTTTTTATAACATTTAGATTTAAAATTTGCCACAAACTATTTTAGATGCATTTATAGATACGTAAAATTCGTAAAAAAGTTGTTTGTAAGAGATTACCGTGAGCGGTAAGACCTATAACCGTACAATTTGTATCTCTTTGTTTGGTCTTTTTGATGCGTGGACTATGAAGTAATAAATAAATTTGTCATAAGTGCAGGAAAAAGCGACCACCAGCGGCCAAGTCGTCTGCGATGATTGTTTTTTTTTTTACATTTAAGCCTACCAAAGTGACTCTACTCTGCCTGATGGCCTGATGGGGATGAGTGGCCACCATCCTCACTGTGAGTGCACACAATGCATCATGGTGTTCCAAATCATGGTCGGTTAATGAGATGTTTCTGACTTATTTTCCCGGTCAACGGAGGTCGGATTTTTTTAGGAAGGAAGAAGGAAGAAGAATAATCTAGAATGACTGTGTTGTCAAGGCAACGCATAACGGCCGGTGGCGGCAGCACGCATGCTCTAATCTGTCTATGGAGCACGGAGCCGCCACATCCTTGTCGCACTGCAGTTACAATCATATTCTCTATCTTTTTCTAGGGTGTTAGGATTTTTCGTTACAGAATTTCTTGATTCGGTCGCCGCGCTCAAAGCCCGCGATAAAAGCTTATAAGTCATAATACGATTTAGTATCAAAATGAAATCAAATAAACAAACGTCTCTGATTTAAAATGGCTTTCAATGAATCGTTTTCAGTATGAAAACAACGTTTCATTAAGTGTTAATAAAATGGAACGTTATACGATTAATCTCGGTTAGGTTGTGATCGGGAAGCAATACAGATCGTTCCGTTTACCTGCAATGAAGCAATTTAAAGTAAACGTCGTGAAAACCAATCGCCTTTCTTTATTAGGTATTAAGAAATAAATTCTATTAAGGTTTCAGTCAATGACTCTGTAAAACTGTGACCCTCGGTGCAAATAAAAACAAATTGAGGGGAGAGGAATTACCTTTGAGTTACCACCTTGCCATAGATTTTAATTTGTTTTTCTTGGTGCCATTATCCGGTCTGGTACAAACGAAGCCATACCCAACTATATCAACAATCTATGATTCTGTTGTACACAACTTAAGCATGGGCTTATCCGTACCTTGTTTTCTACTAGGGACTTTCGCATGTTATTCCTTTTGTAGGATTAAAGTCTCCGCCAGCGTGTATGTCGGCTATCACGGTAAAAGTAAACTTTGTTTGTTCCTTAAAGATCAAAGTATCTTTTTTAATTTAATTTAACGCCTGCCAAGGCGACTCTGCTATACCTGATGGAAAGTATGGGTAGAATCTAAAAGCGGGGGTAGCCATAGTCCCTGCGAATGCAGGCAATATGGCAACCTAATCTCATAAGATTATTTATCTCATAACATTATCTTATACATAAAATTCTCGTCTTATATATAAAATTCTCGTGTCACAATGTTCGTTCCCATACTCCTCCGAAACGGTTAGACACATTTGTATGAAATTTTGTGTGCATATCGGGTAGGTCTGAGAATCGGCTAACATCTATTTTTCATACCCTTTGGACGCGAGCGGTGCCATGGGCATCAGTTAGTTTTATTATATTTATCAAATAAAGGAACCAAACTAAGGAGACTAGATCCCACGATACAGGGGATCCTTATGTGGGGTCTAGGGCCTCTTTTCGAACTGATTGAGCCATCTCCATTCCTTTATCGGACTCCTAGGTGCAGGCAGAAGTTTCATCCACACGTTGTTGACATACCCAAAAGTCGAACTAAACGGTTGATGGCTCGTTTTTGGTGACAGTCGCCAAAATGTGGAACGACCTGCCTGGGTCTATTTTTCCTGATAAGTTGAACTCTGGAGTCTTTAAGAGTAGAGTGAACAGGTTTCTTTTGGATAGGCGTGTACCATCTTCATCTTCATCTACACTTTCCATCAGGTGAGATGGAAGACAAACGCCTAATCGATTAGAACAATAAAAAAAAAACAATCTAGTCGGACAGAGTGACAAATGAAGGTACCTAATAAAATACATACATATGCAGATATATTTTGTTTTATTTCACAGATGTATTAAAATAAATACTATGTTACCTTAGCTCTTGAAGTTCAGCTTCAAATGAATCCCCATCTACAAGGTTCGATCTGTCTTTGAACATCAGTCTAGGAAGAGATCCCATCTGCGCAATGGCGATATTAGTCCCCGTGAAACGCTGCGATAGATTTGACCTGCACAAAAAAAAAATATATTGAAAGTTATATTATGCACCATAAACATTTTGACACGACCGACAAATCAAGATTTAAATTAATTCAAGACTTTAACCCCAAAAGGATAGTTTGGTTCCTAGATATCGTGAAGATCATTGCTATGTTGTTTTTGATATTTTTTTTCTTCGCTATTACTGATGTCGCAGATGCACATACGATGTTTTTAAATTTGAATATTCGGTTGGGTTCCTTAGATTATATAGAAAACTAGCTTTTTACACGGTTCCGCCTGCGTGTAGGTTATCACGGTAAATAGAAGCCTATGTGTTATCCTGATTTTTAAGCTACATTATTGTGAAGTTTCATCAAAATCCATTCAGTAGTTTTTGCGTGAAAGAGCAACAAACACACATACATACTCACAAACTTTCGCGTTTATTATATTAGTAGGATAATCTAAACTATTAAGCCAGAGGTCGTGAAGTCCATTCACACACAAAACCAATAACTGTATTACTGTGTAAATTTGTAGGGAACTTTAAGAAGTGAAAAGGGGACCTAATATCATAACTCATTCATTTACCTTAATGTACTTCCATTGGTGAAGATGAAGAAAGCAACTTCAGATCTTTCCTGCTGCAACCTCGTTACTAGCTTGCCCAGTTCAGTTGCCCTACTGACCTGTTCAAATTGAAACAAGAAAATTATTTTCCTTTAAACGTTCGGATATCGATGCATATTTTTTATATGTGAACCTACCGAAGTAGCTCTGCTCTGCCTAGTGGCTAGCATGAGCAGAATCTTAGAGAAGTAGTCACCGTACTTATTGCGAATTGAAACAATGCAATAGTGCAGCATGATAACTCACACTATGGCGGTCTATTTAGAAGAATCTGTATCATTGGGGCTCCTGTCAACACGCAACTCGACAGCACGAATGCTGATTGAAGGTACGCGTCCATTGGCCCGCGCCGGACGCACCGCACGCAACGGATTTTATTTTGCTTTGTATGATTTCGCATGGTGCTGCGTCCACTATCCGCGACGCCGGCATTTATAAGCAAGGCAAATCCGTTCAATTCGTTGCGTGTCGTCAAAATTCCGGCGCGGGCCAATGGATGCGTACCATTTAATGCTGTTGCACGAATTTTAGGCTGGTAGTCTTTGAGAGGGTTTTGCAGACCGAGTAATATAAACCTATTTTGTTACAGTAATATTTTAATTCAAATCCTTGCAGTACTTGGTTAGTAAAAAGAATCGGAAGGTATGATTTATTAATATACTTGCAATCTCAAATTATTCTCAACTATCATATATGAAAGGAGACCCGAACCCGGCAGTGGGACGTTATGGGTTGTTGATGATGATGATGATTATCATATTTAAATATGTAACATATTTAGAACACATTATTAAAACTGTGTTTGTTTTGATAATGTTACATCCATAGAAAAAATATTTACGAATGTTCTATTTCTAGATATTTTATAACCCATATTACAACTTATATGTATACATTTAGTATCTATGAGTATCCTTTATAGATCTATATTTTGTTAAGTCTATCTAATATAGACATTAGCTAAAACTTTCCACAACTTGTATAAATAAAGTGCTTTACAATGTATAAAGTTTAAAAATCTAATTTATTTATTGTCAGAACTGATAAATAGAAGCTCGGCTTACAGTCGCCAATCCCGTCACCACCTCATGAATTTGTATGAGCACTTACATTCATTGACAACCCTTTAGCTACTATCTATGTATATTAATAACTTCGATATTAATTATGTCAGACAATAAAAAGCAGTATTTTTCATCCGCAGTGTGATGAATTTTATTGTTATATATTTATTCTTTTATATCTAAGTGTATACAAAATAGTTTATGTCCTGTACTCAGACCTACTGAAGACACGCACAAAATTTTGTAAGAATCGATTAAGTGGTTTCAGAAATTTCATACAAATATCTAGAAGATTTTTATTTTATGAATGCCGAATTCTGATACTCGTGGAGTCCTAGATGATGTTCAACACTTGCTACTTGATTGTGTAAAATATCGACACCAGAGGAACTCATTGATGTGCAAATATAATTTTTATAAATACGATGTAGGACTGTTTAGCAGTATTCTCAACGGCGTTACACTTATTAATTTTGTTTGCACAACAGCGTCCTCCTCTGTCTCCTATGACTACATAGTCGGCTGTATCGTATAGCAAGGCACGATGGGGCTAACATATTTTGTAATAAAAGCCTCTGAATAAATTAAGATTTATTCTTTATTTTTTTTATTGAAATAATAAAATAACTAGGCATCATATGTCATTGGAGAACTTTACAAATGTACATGACAAGAGACCCAACTCACACACCCAAACTCACGACAAAACCTTTGAATTACACAATAACTGGGGTGTATAGAAGTGGCAACACCTCAGTGTGACAATACAGAAGTAACCACTTCGCCCTTGAGAATTCAATCAATTGATTTTTATTTTCTACTAGCAGAGCTGTTTTTGAAAATTGATTTTTTTTTCATGTGACTATCGTATATACTTTACTCCTATGTATATACCAGTATAGTATATGTAGTGGTTCTTCTGTATCCGCAAAGGTTCTGCTCTAATAATATCATTCCTTACTTTTTGAAGGAACTAGCTGCGCCCCGCGGTGTTACCCGCGTATCATTATGGTTGCTATGCAAGTTTGTTATGCATGGCATATTTTGACAGGAGATAAACAGAGATACATTTTGACATCTATGATTTAATGTATCTTTATAATCACCTAGCTTTCGCCCGTTTATCTCGATTATTGCAGTAAAAAGTAGCCTATGTGTTATTCTGATATATAAGCTATATTACTGGTAAGTTTCATCCAAATCCGTTCAGTAGTTTTTGCGTGAAAGAGCAACAAACATATTATTATACACATACTCACAAACTTTCGCGTTTATAATATAGTAGGATTGTTAAGATTTGAAAGTATCTCAGAACTGCGCAAACACTTTTGTCGCTCTAAAAATATTTGCCGATTCTTTTGTTATTTTAACCTGAATACATAACGGGGAATACGAGTAAAAAAATTAAAGAAAGCTTCTTTATTCTTTGCCTTTTCTTTTATAGTTGGCCTCATTAAAATTTATGAGTTCCTTATTTAAAATTGTGATCATTTTAATGTCTGAATTTTGTTCTAACCCCTGTATAATTAGATACATTGTGGTAAAGTTCTAAGTGTCATGGAAATTTGTGTCTTCACTACAAACTTATTAGATTATTTTTCATTTACTTAGGTGCAAGTACTAAAATGTCTCTTGTGTTGTTTTGCCATGGCCATGTGTAAGTGTGGAAACCACAAAGGTTGGTTAGAGTAAAATACTGTTTTGATTTTAATTCTGACGAGAGATAAATTTGTAGATTTATTTACGAGTACAACAAAGTGTTAAATTGTTTTTGCTTTGTGTTTACTAAACAATGTGTTTGGCAGGAGTGGCTATGCGTGTGGTGACGGATTAAGAATACAAAGTATCACCACCCCTATTCATTCCATGGGTGTCGTAAAAGGCGACTAATGGAACAAAATAAGCAGCTAACATCACTGCCAAGAGAAGGAAAACTTGAAGCAAATCCTTTATCAACCCATCTGGCCAGCGTGGTATAGTAGGCCTCCTTTCAAAGGAGAGGCCTATGTCCAGCAGTGGACTGATAAAGGCTGTTGATAATGATCGATGATGTGTTTGTTGGAAAGCAATAATTAGATGTTAGTATTCATAAAAAAATATTTTTCAAGTAACTAGAGTCACGCTTTTCTTAGCACAAATGGACCGTATCGACCGGGGCAGTACTTCCCTAACACTGAAACAAAATTTAGTTTTGTTTCTGTGTGGGGGTGTTACAACATTAGTGTTATCGTATTTCGTTGGTGAGTGTGAGATCGGAGGTGGGCCTTATTAGGTCGCCATAGTGTGGGTCACCATGCTGCATTGTTTGCTTTCACAATGAGGATGGTGACCCCTACTTCTGAATTCTATTTTTACTTTCTATCAGGCAGAGTTATGTCATTTTGGTGAGCCAAATAAAAAAAATGTTGCGAAAATAATACGTTTGAGCCGATTTATTTTATAAATATTTTCACTTGTCTTATAAAGTTCGTTTGACAGTAAAAAATCCACAGAAACAATATTTTGTTATAAAAGTAATTCTCCCGTGAATAGCAAGGTTTTGCCTTTATAAATATGAGAGGCGCAAAAATCAATAGATTGAAAAGCTTGTGAAATCATTGAATTTCACTGTTTAGTGATTTTTTTTGTGAGTGATTTAATTAGGTAATTATTTTCTTTCATATTTCACTTTCTTTACGAGTAATTTAAAATAATTAGGTACTTTAGAAACAAAATAGCAAATAAATTGATTGATAATTTATAATTTGTTACGGGATCCTAGAATGTTTTTTTTATTTTTTGGAGATAATACATCTTCCTCATTTATAAAGATTAGGTAATATGTAGGTACGTATTTTTTTAATATTCTAACGATTGTGCTTATCAAAATATTATTGATGTTAAAGACTAGCCCATGACTAGCCCCTTCTTATTTAGGTTTAAGATATGTAGGTAAATGAGATCGTTAGGTATTTGCATTGTGTAAATAATTTAGCTATTAAATTATTCATTTTCTTGTATTATCCAAAATAAATATTTAAGTATTAGAATTTTATTAAATAAATTACAAAAAATATCTACATAACGTGGATCATTTCAGTAAATCTTTAAATTGCTTTATATCATAAAAAAAACAGTAAATTTTAGGTGTCGTCACAACTTATTAATTTAGGTTAATTAAATATTTATATGTAAAAGTAAATTTGACTTTAACTTACATGGATTCAAAAGTCCTGTGTCTATTTTACCAAACACTTGGAAGAATATTATAGGGTGTTTATTGTCACGTCACGACCTATAGAAACCTTACAAGTGATTATGAAAACAGTGCAACAATGATACAGGCAATTTATCAAACAATATCGATCTTATTTTTTCTTTACGCTTTGTTGTCTAAATACTTGAGTTGGATCATTAAAAGGCGCTTTAGCAGTAATGTATTCCCTTCATCAATCACTTATACTCCATAAAAACACCGGTTTAAGCTTAAATGAAAAGTAATGTGGGATAAAATATGCAACACTCCTCTGCTTACGTTAATGTCTGCTAAATAAAATATCTAATTATATGGCGTGAACATTGAATTCACAATTTCCATGAGTTTTGTCATTATAAAATACTTTTTGGCTCATGTCATTAAATGAATGTCATTTATTTGACATCAAGATTCAGGTGGCATATTTCAAAAGAACGTCAATTTCAATTGTTTTTATTTCTTATTTGTTATTCTAGTTACCTTCCCACTCACAGATCATAGAAGAATCCGTAGCTACAGGCAGATGCGTCGCCCTCTTTTTGCATGTGTTCTATTAGTGGGTTTATTGGTATTGCTGTTTCTTTGTGTGCGGGAGAAATATGAGCGTGTGTGCCGTGCTTACAATTTTTAATTTTGTGTTATTGAACTTAGTGGGAAAACCGCGGAGACATCAGAACACGAATAAATTTGTATACAAAGCTAATCTCCTGTGTTTCTATGATCTGTGTTCCCACTTATTTACCTTCTCATTTGATATGTAAGCATACAATTTTTTTTTTGTTGAAAACGGGACTTATTCGCCATAACATTATTTAACAGGTTATGATACCTTCTATTTTCCGACGTCAAACGTCATATATCTTAAGATATTGCATATATGAGGCTCGTAGTCACGGGTAGACTGTACTTAAACATAATGAGTCATAAAATAACCAAACTTTTAAAAATTGCACTAATCCTAAATGGAACTGTATGAAGGTGATAAGAATGTCGTGAACGAAGGGCAGTACTACCTTCACACAGAGGAGCATCCTAATAATGATACGCTGGTGTTTTTCATTCGTGAGTACTAGACCAGAGGCCCAATCATTCTGCATGATTCTCCCTTCTTCCGAAGGTCGGGAGAATGATGCAGACACATCTAACCAGTCCGCCATGGCATGGGTCCCCATGCTGAATTGCCTACCCTCACCATGAGGATGGTGATCCCTACTCCTTAATTCTACTCATGGTTTCCATCAGGCAATAAAAAAAAAAACTTACTTGTTCTTCAACATCAGCTACGTCTCTGCCGTTAGTGATGGAGCTCTTTAGTGACAACGTAGTCTGCACGATCAGCGCCAAGATAGGGATAAATGGGAGAAGCAGTAATCTCCACAGTTGGCATCGGCGACTCTTGCACCAGCGCCTTATTCTCGAGCCGCAGCTTGACTTTTCTTCGTCTTTTATGTTAGGTGACGCTGTAAGAAAAATTATATTTTAACTTTGATATTACTATATTTGGTTCGACCTAAGAATCGAATCCGAGACCTCTTGATCGGCAGTCGCATACGCGAACCACTAGACTAGACCAAAAAGGCAGTCGTTTAATGTTACGTTATTGCTCACGATTAACTCGAAAATTATCAAACTGATATTCACGTCCTTTCTTTAAAGTGTATGTTGCTGGTGTATCTAAGATAGGATAGTTAACAGTAAGCTTAGACTAATAGGAGCCGCGCGTGATAAAAAAAAAGACGCTGAGAGAAGTTGCGTGGATCATCTTGTTTATTATAAATTCAACATGTCGATTTTGTCATGGTAAAGGAGGGCAGACGGAATATCTTCATTTTGCCGAGTTCAGGCTTCGTTGACACTGAATTATTTTAACCAAAATTATTTAGCTTTAACACTACTAAAATAGAATAAGTAAATAGATAATCCTAAAAAACAATGGATTTAATTAGCAATAGATAGAGTGATTCTAGAGGAAGGTGTATATGTATGTGTGACACAGCATGCAGACTACAGTAGAAACAAATCATGAATTTCAAAGAATTCTGCTTTAAGTAGAATTACTAAAATCAAAATAAGAAACAACTTAAATTCCTCAAAAGTTGTTCAATTAATTGAAGTTCAAAGAAGAAAGTTAAATTAAGATGTCAAAAAGAGATTGAGTTGTCTAGCTTCACAATTTTATGTTTGTATCGAGCATAAAATGTCCGGACGACATCGTCCGCACCTTACTGCAATATTGCAGTGTGGTTTATGTGCCAGTAAAAGTCATATTGGGTGCCATCCGAGCGTAGTGATCGCAGTAATTCCGTAGGGCTATTGCAAGCGGGAGCAACGACCTTTAACAGAATTATTGCTCGAACACCTGTCAAAATATCAGACAATTTAGGATGTAGCTGTAGTAAGTATTTTGTAACGTTAAATCCTTGTAGGCTTGCTCTTACAATGTGTCCAATAAATAGAGTAACTATCCAACGATGTCAGTGATTAATGAGGAAATTAGTGAACAGCGGAAACTCTTATTTATACTACACCTGATCGGAACAGTAGTCAATATTCCCTGAAAATGAAAAGTGAACGTTAGTCTTTTCCTTGACCTGAATAAACCAAAAAATTTATGAAAATCCATATCTAACGTGTTTTAGCGGGAGAGAAAGTTGTATGAATTTTCATTTCTCATGTGTTATCTTATCTATGGCGCGCGCCTGCCCAAGGAGTTTTCAGATAATTTAAATATGGAATCTTCGTGCCACTGACATCCTTTTGTGAAAAATAAAAAACAAAAGAAGCGCGAAGTATTGGTCAAATTCTAAGCTTAATTGTGTCTTACATGGTGTATCAAGTTTTTATTTTATTTTAAAAATACTTTAAATGTTCCTCACAGGTGTAGCACTGTGTTGAGCTCGGGTGAAAGTCCCATTCCTACCTCGAGAGTATTGTGGCTCTAGGCTCTCTCGCTAGTAATTTTTGTTAGGTTAGTAGCTAGTAAGGTTTTGGCCTACTATACCACGCTGGCCAGACGGGTTGGTATAGGGTTCATTTTAAGTTTTCCTTCCTTTTCATTGATGATTAATTGATTGCCTATGTCCAGCAGTGGACTGTTGAAGGCTGTTGATGATGATGATTATTATTAAGTATTTATTATTATGGTAGTAGAGTCACGCTGACCAGCCGGTCCGACCGGGTCGGGCCTACCCTCGCAAAGAAGCATAACCTAAAATGTGAGCATTTGTGCTTCATTAGTGAGTGGGAGACGGGAGGCTCAATGATGCAGAGCATATCACTAGGTTACCATATTGTGGGACACCATACTCCATTGTCTGCATGCGATATAAGGACAATTACACCTGGATTTACTTATTACTGCCTCGTCGGTCTAGTGGTTAGTGTATGCGACTGCTGATAAAGAGGTCTCGGGTTCGATTCCCGGGTCGGACCAAATGTTTGTGTGATCTACAAATATTTGTTTCGGAGTTTGGGTGTTTTCTATGTATCATATGTATGTATTTACAAGAAAAAAGTATGTTTATGTATTTATATCAGTTGTCTAGTTACCCATAATACAAGCTCTGCTTAGTTATGGGACTAGATGGCGTTGTGTGTAAAAAAAAAGAATTCTGAAATATTAATAGTTTTTTTTTTATTATTTTCATCAAGCAAAGTATTTTTAGTAGGCTATCAAATAAAAAAAAAGTCAAGTATTTAGGTTGTGAAAATTTTATGGCAGTCTGTCGTTTTAAGTACAAAATTTAATTTCAGTTGTAGACTTTAAAGCCGACCCAGAATTAATTTCACAAAAAGCAAACGATTAGGTAGAGTAAAAAAACTCTAAACGGCTGGCTCAAAAAATCTGGAAAAATACGTGATGATGGTCCATATAATGATCTATAAAGGAAAACTATAACGAATAAGATGACTTTGTCAGTACAGGAGTTATAGAGGCTTAACTTGTTTAATGGAGGCTGCGAAGTCTAAGATAAGCTTGGGAGATCTCGGTATTGCAGGTGGGCTCCGCACTAAACGAGCCATGACAGGGGCACTAATATTAACGGTCCCCGGTGAAGGAAGCACTGCTTTGGCGGATAAGCTGGCGACGCGCCTGCGGGAGGTACTGTCGGACACGGATGCCATCATTGCACGTCCATGTAAGACAGGAGATTTACGGGTGATGGATCTAGATGACTCGATCACCCAAGCCGAGGTTGCTCAGGCTATCGCAACGCTAGGAGGATGTCCCATTACCGACGTCAAAGTTGGCGAGATCCGTACTTCCCCTTCGAGTCTAGGAACGGCCTGGGTCCGCTGCCCACTTACAGCGGTTCGCAAAATTGTGACTGCCAAACGGGTGCAGGTGGGCTGGATTTCAGCTAGAGTAGAGGCACTTATGGCACGTCCGCTGCAGTGCTACCGGTGCCTCGAACTAGGTCACGTAAAATCAAAGTGTCCCAACGAGACGGATCGTAGCACGCGGTGCTACATGTGCAGTGGCATAGGCCACGTTGCGCGCACATGCACCGCAAAAGTGCCGAGATGCCCGGTCTGCTCAGATCTTGGTCGTCCCGCGGATCATCGACTGGGGAGCAAGAAATGCTCCCCGCCGAGGAAAAAGAATTCGGGATTACAGTCCACCCCCGCCGAAGCCTTGACGAGCACTCAGAGGCCGGCGGCAGCAAGCATGTCACAGCCGGAAGCCCGTCCGGCAGAGGAGGCAATGGAGGCCTAACATTCGCACGACCTCAGAAAATCTTACAGGGCAACCTTAACCACTGCCGTGCAGCGCAGGATCTGCTCATGCAGACACTTGCTGAGCAGGCGGTTGCCCTCGCGGTAGTTGCGGAACCGTATTCCGTCCCAGATCACCCCAGGTGGTTTGGATCGGATGATGGCACTGCTGCCATATACTGGGCGGGGGTGGAGAACAGCCTCCACTGCACCCTTCTTCAGAGAGGGCTGGGGTTTGTCGCAGTAGAGTGGGGCCCCATGGTCATTGTGGGCTGCTACATATCTCCGAATTGCGGCCTCCCCGTATTCGAGGCGTACTTGGACGGGCTCAGAACATGCATTTGCACTTTCCTGACCCGTCCGGTACTTGTCTTGGGCGATTTCAACGCCCGCTCCACACAGTGGGGGGATCGCCTGGACAACGCAAGAGGAGATACACTCATTGAGTGGGCGGCGGGACTGAACCTCGGTATTGTGAACCGGGGTTCGGTCAGTACTTGCGTGAGGTGGCAGGGGGAGTCAATCGTCGACCTAACGTGGGCGACTCCCTCCGTAATACACCAAGTGTCAGGATGGCGGGTGGCGGAGGAGGTGGTCACCTTGTCGGACCACCGGCACATCGTGTTTGACGTGGCCATCCACCGCCCCAGTGCAAGCCTGGACCGCCGCAGTAGCTGCCTTCCGCGACGATGGTCCCTCAGGCGGATGAACCGGGATATGCTTGTCGCCGCAGCCATCGTCGCAGATTGGCCAGAGGAAGTGGAAGAATGGGTCTCGTCTGATCCGGAAGCGCAGGCGGCCTGGTTTCGTGGCGTCATGACGGATGTCTGTGACGCGTCTATGCCGCGAATCAGGCCGAGAGGCAGGATGGGTCCTATGTACTGGTGGACACCGGAACTCGATCAACTTCGTACAGCGTGCTCGAGGGCCCGTCGCCGGTATCAGAGAACCCGAAGAAGACGGCGAGCCACGGCCGAAGAGATCGCCGAAGTGAGGCGGGAATATAGCGATGCAGCAAAGGCTGTAAGCTTTGCCATTGCAGAAGCCAAGGCTCAGTCCTGGAAGGAGATCATTGAGGGACTGGACAGGGACCCATGGGGGCGCCCGTACAAATTGGTACTGGGCAAGCTCAGACCGTGGGTCCGCCCACTAACGCAGACCCTGGACCCCGAGTTCGTGGGAAGAGTGGTAGACATCCTCTTTCCCAGGGACCAGAGTAGTCCCTCCTATTCTCCGCTGCCGTCGGATCATATTCCGTGGTCCGACGACTTCAACGTGACGGAGGATGAGCTGGACCGAGCTGTGAGGCGACTCACCGCCCGCAACACCGCCCCGGGCCCAGATGGGATCCCGGGCCGAGTATGGGTGCGCGCTTTGGCGATCCTAGGGGATAGGCTGAGGCGGCTGTTTACCAACTGCCTTCGCAGTAGTATATTCCCCTCCGGCTGGAAGGAAGCCAGGCTGGTACTCATTCAGAAACCTGGCAGGACTGCAGATTCTCCCTCGGCGTTCCGACCCATATGTCTGCTGGACGAGGTGGCGAAACTTTTTGAAAGAGTTATTGCCGCCCGTGTTAGCCAGCACCTGTCGCAAGTGGGCCCTGACTTATCAGACAGCCAATTTGGCTTCCGACAAGGTCGTTCAACGCTGGATGCGATCGATCGTGTCCGTTCCTTGTCGGAAGAGGTTGTCTGTCAGGGGGGAGTGGCGTTGGCCGTCAGTCTCGACATAGTCAACGCCTTTAACTCCCTCCCGTGGTGGGTGATTAGAGAGGCACTGGTGTATCACCAGTTACCTGTCTACCTGCGAGACATCATCGGGGCCTATCTTCGTGACAGGTCCATATCCTATATGGGTCGGGACGGCGAAGAATATCGAAGGGAGGTCACATGCGGGGTACCCCAGGGATCGGTCTTAGGACCTCTCCTATGGAACCTCGCATATGATGCGGTCTTGAGGACCAGCTTGCCTCTTGGAGTGTGTGTCGTCTGCTACGCGGACGACACTCTAGTACTGGCAAGGGGGCATGGCTTCCAGGCAGTGTTAGAGCTCGCCGAGCTGGGGGTGGCCTGTGTCGTCCAAAAGATCAATGACCTGGGTCTAAGGGTTGCACCTCATAAGACGGAAGCTCTGTGGTTTCACAGGAAACGCGGAGGTGCCGTTCCTACACGCTCTCTTATCAGAGTGGGAGGAGCGGAGGTCGAGGTCGGTCGCCACATTAAGTACCTCGGCCTCACCCTAGACAGCCGCTGGAGCTTCGAGGAGCATTTCGAGCGGATGATCCCCCGAGTCCGGGGGGTGGCGGGCTCCCTACAAAGGTTGTTGCCTAATTTAGGAGGTCCGCGGGAGGAAGTTCGCCGCCTTTACGGTGCGGTGATACGGTCCATGGCCCTCTATGGAGCGCCGATTTGGGTCAGGCGCCTATCGGCCTCCTCCCGCTGCCGAGCTAAGCTCAATCAAGCGCAGCGGGTAGCGGCCATACGGATCGTACGAGGATACCGCACCATCTCGTCTGAGGCGGCGACTGTACTGGCACGTTTCCCGCCTTTTGATATCCTGGCGGATATGGACGCAAAGGTCTATGACCAAATCCGTGCCATTCGCCGGGATGAGAGCGGGGAAGACCAGGACGTGCTCGGAATGCGGCGGAATGCTCACCGACAGGCACTGGCCCAGTGGCGTGCGCGGCTGGAACAGCCGCATATCGCGCGTCAACGCGCTGTTGGTGCCATTCTGCCTAACCTCGAAGCTTGGGTAGGTAGGGAGGGAGGTCATGTCACGTACCGACTTACTCAGATACTCACCGGGCATGGCTGCTTCGGTGAGTATCTGAATAGGATAGGACGCGAGGAGACGGCACAATGCCACCACTGCGCAGCCGACTGGGACTCTGCCCAGCACACGCTGGAGGACTGCCCCGCTTGGGTGTCTGAACGCGAAGTCCTAGTTGGCCAAATCGGACGAGACCTGTCCCCGCCAGCAATCATTGCTGCAATGCTGGCGGACGAGGAGGGATGGGGCGCAGTGGTCTCTTTCTGTGAAGCTGTAATGCTTCAGAAAGAGACCGCTGAACGGGATCGGGAGAGGGCCGATCCTGAGCGTAGAGGACGTCGGCGACAACACCAGCCCTCGAGGGCACCGCAAGCTACCAGAGAGTGGGGATCTTTGGTAGCAGATTAACTGTTGCGGTTAATAGAGAGGAGGAAAAACACGCCAATGGAGCCGTTAGTTAGGGGGAAGCCTCTCTGGCTTTCCTCGGGATAGAGCCTTGATAGGCGCGGCATCAATCCTGGGGGGACCTGAAATAATATGGTCCGGGTCCTCCCTAGAGCAGGGTGCATGAGTCCGGCGATCGGGGTGGGTTTTAGTGGAAACACCACATACCCCTGGCTTCTGTATCCCCTAGGAGCCGGGGATCCGAAGGGATTTCCCACCTCGTAAAAAAAAAAAAAAAAAAAAAAAAAAAAAAAAAAAGAGGCTTAACTTGTAAAATGCGCTTCTTTGGAAAAAGTCATACAAAATAAACGCATTAATAAGTAAACATCGATCAGAGTGGTGTGCAATGGGAGAGGCCTATGTCCAACAATGGACTGCGATAGGCTCATGATGATGATCATGATAATGATGAAGTAAAGTTAACAGTTTTCTAATGGATACGATTTTAAATCCACGTACCACAATGTGTGACTGAGAAACCCTTTCCCGTGCAATGCCTGACACGCACTTGGCTGATTCTTATTTTTATTTAATCTGTATGTATTTAGAAAAAAAGTATGTTTTTAAAGTATTTATATCAATTTTCTAGTATTCATAAAAACTCTGTTTAGTTTACTATTGTTTAGTTTGTTGTGTAAGTTGTCCGAAATATTGATTATTATTCCTCCAGCTTAGCTTAAATATGAAACTAATAAATATTACGTATAAGTTTACTATCGTCGTAAGTAATGAACCGATATGCAAAAAGAAATTCATCATCCATGATGAATGAGTACAGAAATTTGTTTACGAACCCAAGGTACCAGTAAATACGTAAAAGTCTATTGCAAAATGGCCGATATATCTTCCATTTCAATCTCGATTCTTTAACGATTCATTGCATGTAATATTTGATTACGCTTTACTTGAAAAATAAACAGTATGTTTCATCTATTCAGTAAATATTTACCTCATAAAAAATAACTGAGCACAAAGAAAATTACGCAAGACAACAGCGCTGAAAAAACAGGAAGGAAACTTGAAAGAAGCAAAGTAAAAGAATGGAATACTAGGCTAAAACCTTTTTTCCAAGAAGACGTCTACATAAAACAGTGAACCACTAAAAGCAGTTGATGTAATGAGTGATGATGATCATTTAGGTGATCATCTAATCTTAAGGTGATACAAGTTTCCTGAGTCACCTAGTCTGTAATATGGCTATACAGTCATATACACATTGTTTCAGTTAAGCTTCAGTTCAAAATCAGTCAGATGTCGCATGTGTTTCATCAAAATTGAGTTTCATCAAACGCGGTACAGGGTCGGTGCGGTGCGGTAATGATCAATAGATCACGTTATTGCGAGATGTAAACAACTCAATTTTGACCTATTTATTGATGATGTAGATATCACTGACATGTGGCTTCAACAGGTCGGTCGATTGAAACGATCAATTTATTGCAAACTAAATTTCCCGATCGCATAATTTCACGAAATTCAGCGGTTAAGTGGCCAATCGGATCGTATGATTTAACACCACTGGATTGTGTTTTGTGGTACTATGTTAAGGACGTGTACATGTAGACTCTCTACATGGAGCCAATCGAATCGATTGCAGCCTTAAAACTCAAAATCCGTGATGTGATTAACGGAATAGAACTGCCATTTTGCCAAAAAGTGATTAAAAACTTTGATGAAAAAATCGACATCTGTCAGCCTGCTGGTGGTGGACATTTGTCAGATATCATTTTTCATTTATAATTGCCAAACAACAAACAAAAAAAAATTTAATCATCTTCATATGAATTATTTCTTTAATTATTTTTTGTTTTAGAAAACAAAGTCGACTGCCTGGTTGGTCGAGGAGTTAGCGTATACAGGTGCTGATCAAGATCAAGGTCTCGGGTTCGATTCCCAGGTCGGTCCTAATGTTTGTGTTATCCGTAAATATTTGTTTCGGAATCTGAGTATTTTCTATGTATAATATGTATGTATTTGCAAAAAATAAGTATGTTTATGTATTTATATCAGTTGCCTAGTACCCATTATACAAGCTCTGCTTAGTTTGGGACTAGAGGGTATTGTGTGTAAGATGTCCGAAATATGTATTTATTATTTTATTATTATTAAAGTCACCAGCAAACGCTAGTAATATATGTATATATATAATATCGGTCATAAAGTACTCTCTGACACCTACTTTGATACGACATATATCTTAAAAGTAGTGAATGATCAGACGATTCAAACGATACCCTATTTTAATTAGTAGTTGAGGAACTATTACGGAACAGATGAATACACATACATATACAGCCTGTCAAAATGATAACCCTCCTTTTGCTGTGCCGTAGTCGGGTAATAAGGAGCTACTTTTATTAAAGTTAAATCATATTTCTAGTAGCAGTAATTGTATTTCTAGTGTGTTATCATTATATTAGAATTTAGAAGGTCGATATATTTAGGTGTGAATTTTTATATTTGTAGTGTTTAAAATTTTATCTATAGTACAGAAAATTAAAAAAAAAAACCGGAAAAAGGGAAAAAGTTAGTTTCAGAGAAAACTGGCACGTACCTAATAAATGAAATGAGATGATTTGTAAACATGACGCTTGTTCAAAATTACTTCGCTGGTTTCGAGCACGTTTCGAGGTATTGTCACAGATATCAAACTATATTTTAAGTACTACAATCCTATAGAACTTCAGAATTCATACTATCTATACAAATAAATACAATTGGTTTGTCTGTTTGTAAAATCATATCAACAGTTTTTTATATCAAAAATGCATTTTTTTAATTTTTGTGTGTCTGTCTGTCTGTTGTTCCGTGTAATCTCTGGAACGGCAGGACCGATTTTGACGGGATTTTCACTGGCAGAAAGCTTATGACCTTATTTATTTTTACTACAAAATAAAACATAAAAATATGCATATCAAATACAATAGTTTAAGTCATCGTCATCATCAACAGCCTTCAACAGTCCACTGCTGGACATTGGCCTCTCCTTAGAAAGGAGGTTTTGGCCTACTATACCACGCTGGCCAGACTGGTTGGTGTAGGGTTGGTTTCAAGTTTTCCTTCTCTTTGCATTGATGTTGTCGTTTAAATAATAATACGTAACATTGTGTAGTAAATGCTACCAGCTCAGCTTACGCTGTACTGAAGCACAGCACTGATTTTCACATTTGCGCTAACAGTTGCAAAATGAGGAAACACACACGATGAAACGCAACACATTAAACTTTTAACATTTAACATAAAATCTAAGTAAATTCATCAAAACCAAAAATGTAAATTAGTATAAAAATAAAAAAAAAATCTACCAAAATAAAAATCTACCCAATTTTTAAGGAACTTAAAAATACAAAATAGAAACAAAAAAAAAATAAGAGATAAACGACAGTCGGACCTTTACACACAGTTCTGCTACAGTAATTTCTGTTGAGTAAGGAATTTAGTACGTAAATGATTTTTCAAAGTTATTTGGGACATTTTGTTACGCAGAGGAGCTAGCTAGCTATCCTAGCTTAGCTCTTCGGCGTTCCTCGTGATTTACAAGAATAACTGCGAGACACACCGCTTAACAGAGCTAGTATTAAATATGTTCAGGATGAATTTACGGCAAGCATTTGAATAGGGCAGTTCGGTAACCAGTATACTCGTATGTAAGTGAACAATGGATTGAAGAGATATAAATTAACATGATTAGTTTCAAAAACACACACATTAAGGATTTTCGTAACAGTCAATGTTGAATATGCTTAATGTAAAGCATGAGAAGAAGCCAAAGTAGTAGTCACCATCATCACCATCATCAGCCTATCGCAGTCCACTGCTCATGGACATAGGCCTCTCCAATTGCATGCCACTTGGTTCGACCCTCGGCTTCTCGCATCCAGCTCCTGCCGTCCTGTGGACGTCGTACACTACATTACTACTGCAAATAATGCGGTATGGTGACATCATGGTGGTATTTTGGTCTATTAAGATTCTTCTGCATCATTGGGCCTCTGGTCTCGCAGACACCAACCAAATAGGATAGCACGAATGCTGTTCTTCTCTGCTTCTCTGAGCTTCTCTGAGAAGGTGGTACCTCACCGGTCGAGCTCGTAAGTTGGTTCTGAATTCATTGCGACTCTACTACTTTGAACTATACTCAAGTATCACACTGTTGTACTAATTATTCCTTGAATTAAATAGGTGATATAAACACTAAATCATTGCAAATACCCTGAAACTAATTGCTCATTAAAATTAACAATGTTTGAATTTAGAATGCTTTTTTGAATTCTCGTTTACGAGAAAAAGCTTCGTTAAACTAGTTTCTAATAAAAGATGTTAAGCAAACACTCAACTTATTTACTATAAAATAAGTACACACTTATAAACACAATGGCAGTACTCAGGTTAGTCTTAGTTGTGATACAAATATAAAAAAAGTTGGCCAAGTGCTTGTCAGGCCATGCATAGAATAGAGTTCCGTTGTCACCCATAATGGTAGGTATATTTAAATCGTGTCTAGTAGATAATTATTCTGTTTACTTATTACTTCTTTATTTTTACACAAAGTTCTCCACGTAACTGCATTTTACAAGTTCGGAACCCATAACTCCTGAAATAAATGTTATCAAAACCGCTATAGTTTTCATTTGTAACATTAAAGGCTTGGTAGCCATGTGGTGCAATAAAATGATACAAATTAGAACTCGGTTACGAGGAATAGCTCCCATTTTGTGTGTGTGTGTGTGTGTGTGTGTGTGTGTGTGTGTGTGTGTGTGTGTGTGTGTGTGTGTGGTGGGTGTAAACTGTGTGTATGTGTGTGAGTGTGTGTGTGTGTGTGTGTGTGTGTGTGTGTGTGTGTGTATGTGTGTGTGTTTACTTCTCGCACCAAAAACTGCCGTATATTGATTAAACTGGTGTACAATAAAGATTATTCTATTCTAATTACAGGTTGTTAATTACTTTGAAGATAAGTCACAACTACTCGTTCCGATTTTCTCATTTTATTTTTCCACATGGCTACCAAACCTTTAACGATACACTTGGAAGTTCGATTTATGGGCTACTATCATGAATATCTTCAGATTTTACGAGCCCACCGTTCAGCTTTTAGAGGCGGGGACGCCGTTTTTATAAAAAATGTGCTTTAAAGTTGTATAACTTGCAATCGGATACCTTAATTGAATGGTTTTATCAACCTAGCATTTTTTAAAGACCTATCTAATGATACACAATAGGGTAGATGCATGAAAAAAAAACATCCACACTTTACGTGTGGGAGGGTACCCTAAATTAAAATATTTGTCATAATTTTACTGTCGCACTTTTTTGATATAATTAAAACACATATATCAATATGTATGGCATGGACATGACGAATCTATAAGGGTTCCGAGTCATGAACTACGGAACCCTAAAAAGCAACTTAAGTGAGTGTCGAACTCTGTGTGACACACACAGAGTTCCGTAGTTAATTGTAACAACATGCGGGCTTAGAAAGAGTTTTGCATTTTCACGATTTAATTTTCATAGACGTTTGAAAAAGGCTTACGAGATTTGATGCATTACCATTTTGTTGGTAATTAAACAAATACTCGTATGTTCATGCGAAATCACAGCTTTCTAGTATCAACAGTCTCTTTGCTAAGCTGCGAACTGACAAACGAACGCCGGAATTGTAAGACACATTGGTTAGGGAACCCTAAGAAAAGCTTCGGAATAAAAACATAGTTTACAAATCATTTTCAGTGGTTCTTGAGTGTGAGTGTGTGTGAGTTTAAGTAGAAGGTTTTTATATGTTTTTTTTTTCATTTGATCTGAACGACGATGTATTTGGTTTCTACTCTAAGTATTCTTAGATGATTTCATTTCATTTCATTTCAGGAATTTATCGGTAAAGGAACGAAAATTCAAGCGGGTAGTTAGCTACCCTCTTCAGAAGATTTTAGTTATTATATAAAATAATAATTAAATAACAAATTGAGTAGTGTTGATATAAATTAAACAGAATGATGAATGAGTTAGTATCGATTGAATTTAATATTAAAACCGACATAGGCACAGGCGGATTGATAGGAACGAGTTAGTAAAAATATTAGTAAAGATAATAACTAATTTTATGCGTAACTTAACATTAAGCGTTTATTTCAACCGATTGACAAATAAAAAAAATATCATAGCCGCGGACGAAAGCTATCGTCCGCGGCTCTGTCATACCTACCTGTTTTCTTTTTTTTTCGACTTTTTCTCGGTTCCCAAGCATCTCACGTGCAAAAAATAAACATAGAAATTGGAAATATAAACATATGTAAAATATAATAATATCAACTACATAAGCGAAGACAAAGATAGAGTACACAGAGATAACTGCCAACCTTCGCTAGTCGAAGAGGCATTTGAAGAGAAGAGTTCACCTATATGTTTATGGGCCAATTATGAGATCAGTGACCACGAACAAAAAAAATCATCCACGAGTGGACCGGAGTCAAGAGCGGAACTCTTCGGAGGTTTTCAAGGCAAGGCAATACAACCTCCAGCAATTGGAGAGCAACAAGAAGAAGACCACGAGTGAGTAATCTGACAACTAGCATTCATCATCATCATCAACAGCTTTTAACAGTCCGCTGCTAGACACAGGCCTCTCCTTGAAAAGGAGGTATAGGTCTACTATACCACACTGGCCAGACGGGTTGGTATAGGGTGGGTTCCCCGCCCTTGTCGCTCAAAGACAGGGGCACGGGATATGTTGCTGCCGAGTGGGGGGGGATCACCGTTTACGGTATCTACTTCTCCCCCAGTAAGAGTTTGAGTGACTTCGAGGTCTTCCTGAACAACCTGGAGACCTCGATGCGGCAACTAGCGTCTGGGCGCGTCCTCGTGCTGGGGGACTTCAACGCCAAGTCCATTGCGTGGGGTTCCCCGGCGACGGACGCCAGGGGCAAGGCCGTAGAGGAGTGGGCGGCCTCGGTGGGCCTCTGTCTACTGAACAGAGGCTCTACCAACACGTGCGTGCAACAACAGGGGGGGTCGATAGTGGACCTTTCGTTCGCTACCCCTGCACTCGCCGCACGTGTACAGAACTGGCGTGTCCTGGATGAGGTTGAGACGCTCTCGGACCATTTGTATATCCGATTTGAGCTCTCCCGGTCCCAGGACGCCAGTAGGGGTCACGCGGCGCGACGTCCCTCCCGCTTTCCGCGGTGGTCTGTCGCCAAGCTCGACAGGGACTTACTGGAGGAGGCGGCCATTCTTAACTCTTGGCTGCCTCCGCAGGCCCCGGCCGAAGAGGTCAACGTGGGGGCTGGTCGCTTCTGCAGTGCGATTACGCAGATCTGCGACTCGGCCATGCCCCGCGTACGTGGGCGTCGGCCTCCAAGGAAGGAGGTCTACTGGTGGTCCCAGGAGTTGGCGGACCTCCGTGCGGCCTGTGTTCGTGCCCGGAGGTGCCTCACTCGTAGTCGGCGACGCCACCGCGGAGTCGGTGAGGAGGTGGATCGGCTTCAAGAGGAATACCGTGAGATCCGGCAAACTCTGAAGCTGGCCATCTGCCGCGCCAAAGAGGAGAGCCGCAAGGAGATGCTGGAGAGTCTCGAGCGTGACCCCTGAGGTCGGCCCTATCGTGCGGTGCGCAAAAAGCTCTGCGCGGGGGGCCTGCCCCTCACGGAGACTCTCCAGCCCAGCTTCCTGCAGGAAGTGGTCGAGGGCCTATTCCCACAGCGGGCGGAGCACACGCCCCCGTCGATGGCCGTCATGGCCGGAGGCGACGACGAAGGCGAGGCTGATGTGCCGCCCGTCAGGGAATCAGAGGTAGGGGCGGCTGTTCTAAGGATTCGATCCAAGAACACCGCCCCCGGGCCAGACGGGGTACCTGCCCGAGTGCTGGCCCGAGCCCTCGATCATATGTCGGACCGCCTCAGGGGAGTGTTAGACGCTAGTCTGGCGTCCGGACGCTTCCCTGAGTGTTGGAAAAGCGGGAAGCTGGTTCTGCTCCAGAAGCCAGGTCGGTCTGCCGACTCGGTCGCGGCCTATAGGCCCATCGTGTTGCTGGACGAGGCGGGTAAGCTGTTCGAGAGGGTGCTCCACGCCCGCATCGTCCGGCACCTGCGCGAGGTAGGCCCCGATCTGTCGGACGCCCAATTTGGATTCCGGGAGGGGCGTTTGACGGTCGACGCAATTCTGCGTCTGAAGGCCGCGACCGAACAGGCGGTGGGCTGCGGCGACGTGCTGTTGGCGGTGTCGTTGGACATCGCCAACGCATTCAATAGTCTGCCATTCAGCTGCATCAGGGCCGCACTCCAGTACCACGGAGTGCCGCAATACCTGGGGCGGCTAGTGGCAGACTATCTGACGGAGCGTACTGTCATGTACGAGGACCGAGAAGGAGTCTTGAGACGTCGGGCCATGTCGTGCGGTGTTCCACAGGGGTCTGTCCTCGGACCACTCCTGTGGAACATGGGATACGACTGGGTCCTGCGAGGGCGTCTCCCCCCCGGGGTCGGTGTAATTTGCTACGCCGACGACACTTTAGTGACAGCCCGGGGGTCGACCTTCGAAGAGGCGGCACGCCTGGCCACCACAGGAGTCTCCCTGGTGGTCGGGCGCATTGAGGCGCTGGGTTTGCGGGTGGCCCTAGAAAAGACGGAAGCCCTACTTTTCCATGGGCCCCGTCGTGGTCCACCCGCCGGCGCCTCCATCGAGGTCAACTCGGTCCTCGTACCGGTCCGGGCCCACTTAAAGTATCTGGGTCTGGTCCTAGACGGTAGGTGGCTCTTCGACGAGCACTTCCAACAGCTTGCTCCGAAGCTGATCGGCACTGCCTCCTTCCTTGGGCGTCTTTTGCCCAATCTGGGAGGAGCCAGTGTCGCCACGAGGCAGCTGTACACGGGGGTTGTCCGGTCTATGGCACTCTATGGTGCACCGGTGTGGGCGGCGGCTCTGACCGAGCAGAATAGGGCGCGCCTCAGGCGGCCTCAGAGAACTCTGGCGGTCAGAGCCATACGGGGCTACCGCACCGTATCGACGGAGGCGGCGTGCGCCCTGGCCGGAACACCCCCGTGGGATTTGGAGGCGGAAGTGCTCGCCGACGTTTATCGGCGAGTGGCTAACTACCGGGCGGAGAGTGGTGGAGTTGGACCTCCGCCCGAGGACGTGCGCGAGTGGCGCGAAGCCGCTCACCGAGCCACGATAGATCGCTGGTCGGTCCGGCTGGAAACTCCACGTGCTGGCTTCGCCACCGTAGAGGCGCTTCAGCCGGTCATCGGTTGAATGAATGGGCAGTGCGGCAGCACGGGACCCTTACCTTCCGACTGACGCAGGTTCTTTCCGGGCATGGTTGCTTCGGAAAGTACCTGCACTCGGTCGCCAGGAGGGAAGTGAGTCCCGCCTGCCACCACTGCGACTGCAGTGAGGATTCGGCTCATCACACGCTGGCGGTCTGCCCCGCATGGGAGACGCAGCGCCGGGTCCTCACTGCAGTCATCGGAGGGGATCTCTCGCTGCCGGCCGTCGTTCGTTCCATGGTCGGCAGCGAGAGCTCATTTACCGCGGTCGCAACCTTCTGCGAGGACGTAATCACGCAGAAGGAGGCGGCGGAGAAGGCCCGGGAGGACGACATCCAATCGGACCAGATTCGCCGCCGGCGACTCGGGCGGCGGAGGCGCGAACATCTGCGCCTCATGCCGCCTTGAGGTGGCCGCGGGTGGACGGGACGGGTTTTCCCTTCACCCGCATTATGTGGCCAGCCGCGAGGGGGCGGCGTCGGTGTGTGCCGGACGCCGCCTAAGAGAGGGTCGTCGTACAGAGACGGTGCCCGCATCAGGAGCGGGCAGGCGCTGGAGAAGTTCAGAAGGAGATCCCACCCTGGACTTCTCCTACTCCTAAACGGAGAAGCGCGGAGAGGGCACACTGTGTGGTTTTTAGTCGGTTCAAGTCCGACACACCACCCCGCCGTAACCCCCGGTGGGGTGACGGTCCATGATGATTTTCCACACATAAAAAAAAAAAAAAAAAGGGTGGGTTTCAAGTTTTCCTACTCTTTGCATTGATGTTTACTTGCGTAGTTTATCACTTAGTCGCCTTCTACGACACCCGCGGAATGAATAGGGGTGGTGACACTCTGTATTCTTAAACCGTCACCACACGGACTTAGCTAGCATTGAGCTTAGGTAATACGAGAAGCGATCTTAGCCGAGTGGTCTTAGGTGATTGGAAATTATCACCGATTGTAAGCAGCGACGGCGCGGTCAGTACCTGAGCTTTTCTGAGCTGAGTTATGAGCATTTCCATGATTCGGAGGTCAGGTTAAGTAGTTGTTCCCGGTTGCCATCATAAGATAACAGTCGTGAAGCTTAGTTGGAGGCCTTCGAGCGGCTTAAAAACACCCAAAAGCAAGTTTACGTAGCCACAACGTGTCTTGTCAGTCTCCAACCCGCACTCGGCCAGCGTGGGGACATATATGGCCTTAACCCTCTCTTGTGAGGAGACCTGAGCTCAGCTGTGCGTCACACAGCTGGGTTCGAGTCTCCTAACATGGGTTGTTGATGATGAACACGAGATAAATTCAGTTTCAAAAAGTGGTACAGTTGGGTTTGTTTTACTGTGCCTGTTAGTGATAGCACCGCAATACACAAAGCGATGAATAGTTATATTGAATTTATACTCTCGATTGTCACATGGTGTCAAAAATATGTTAAAAAAATTAATTATTTGCAGACTTTTGCAGGGATCGTTTTTTGTATTTTTCGGAAGACGATCCCCATTTTATCTCATCCACAATTTTTTATCATTAAATTCATTACGAAGAAGACTAGAAGACTTTATAATTATAGACTTTAACTACTTGACAATGGCAAGAAATAGCTGATATTCGGCTGGTTGTCATTTCACCAAGAGAAGAAGAAGACTTTTCAGTCTCTTGTTGACCAATCGTATCTATGATCGTTTGTTTTTTCTTTTTGATACGAAAGTGCCAAAGTCTCTAGTCCACCTGATGGAAAGCTCATGCAGAATCAAAGAGTCACCATCCTCATTGTGATTGTATACGAAGCAACATGGTTACCCACATGATGGCGGCCTAGTGCTTGTGCCTTATTGGGCCTCTGATCTCATAATCACCAATGAAATACCACAGCATGAATGCTGTCATTTTTAGATTGGTTTTCAATACGAAAGTAATACCAACTAATATGTATTCTGTGGTAATACCAGGGGGGTGTCACTCCGCAGTTTAGGTAGTAGTTTAGGCTGCCTGCCGGGTCAAACACGCCGGTCGAACAGACATCGTCAGAACAGTTAAGAGTTACACGATAGAAAGAGATGCATTTGTAGGTAAATATAATCGTAGTGATTCGGCGCCGTGCGATCTGAATTGAACTTAATCTTTTGACACCGAGGGTATGTATAACTTTAATTTACTTTTCGGAGTGAGTCTTCTGTACTGGTACTATTATGTATTCTGTGGTAATACCGCCCCGGTCGATCTGGCCCATTCGTACCATAATCAGCGTAACTTTGATAAATCACGCTTTGAACGTTTAAAGTCGCCTTCAGAATGTATATATGTGTATTTGCTATTAATATAAAGATAAAATTGCAAAAGGAATAACTTCATATATATTTTAAGACATGTTTATTTTCAAAGTCCTCTCAACTCATACGCTTCAAGTAAAATCAAGTATTTGAGAATATGAAAATATTTATTAAACGATAAAAGTCCTCTAGTTAGGCAAAGAAAGATTGAAAAAGAAAACAAACTGGCTTAAAAACTTAATTTGTAAATCAAATACTTATTTATTCGTTCGCAATAAATTCTTAGGTACAAAACATCAAAAGACAGTTTGATTACTTGAAAGGCAAATTGAAGATTTACGAAATACGTTTTGTTGATAAGCTATAAAGCCGATTACTTAAATCTGGATATAACTTCAATTAAGAAATATGACGTGTTTCATTTGCCGTTATAGCTACCTAAATTTTATACTAAGACTAACGGCTTCACACGACTTCGTACACGTGGAGTTAGTTATTTGCAGATAATTTATAATTGGTCCACACTAGCCTACCAAAGTGCCTCTACTTTACCTGAAGGAAAGCATGAGTAGTATCCAGGATTAGGGATCACCAGCCTCATTTTGAGGGTAGGTAATGCAGCATGGTGACCCATACCATGGCGGCCTGGTCAGATGTTTCTTCATCATTCTCACGGTCTCTCAAGGTCGGCAAAATGATGCAGAATGATTTGGCCTCAAGTCTCACTAACGAAATACGACAGCAAGAATGCTGTCATTATTAGGATTGTCTTCCATTCATTCTTGCTGAAATCAGTGTATCTCTACTACCTACCAAATTATTTTTTTATTGGTCCACGCTAAAATACGTTTTTTTTACAATAAAACATCCCTCTTTATAGAGAAATACGTAATCCGAGCTGCACTTCAATAGTATGCGCTTGTGAATTTTTATTACTGATTCAGATCCATAAAATTTTCATTGCAAATTTATTCTTGAGTAAGCTTGCAGATATGTACAAACGTAATTTAGTTTCAACCGTAACTACACTTTGTATTTTGTTTAAATTTATCCTTTCTTATCAACACTACATATCTTCTTCACTAAAATCTTGGCATATTGTTTGTTCTTAGTTATCTTCTTTAAAAACAACTGGCACACTAGACGTATTTCAGAATTGCTAGAACTTTACAAAGTTGAATGAAACGGACACAAAAACATAGTGTGTTAGTGTTTTATTAAAAGTATTTCCCAATTGGGTTTAAGTCCAGAACACTCAACGAAGTAGACAACAGCAAGATGAACACTTAAATCATTAAAATACAATAATACATACAATTAAAAAAATAAATATAATAAATAATTCAGACATCTCACACTCAACGCCATCTAGTCCTAAACTAAGCAGAACTTGTATTATGGGTAACTTATTTAAATACATAAACATAAACTTTTTTATAAATACATACAAATTATATATTACAGCACACCCAAACTCCGAAAACAATATTTGCGGATGAAACATACATTTGGTCCGACCCGGGAATCGAACCCGAGACCTCGAGCGCAGCAGTCACATGCGCTCACTTCGCCACCGAGGCAGTCAAAGTCAATTGGTTAGTTTTAAGATCAGAATCAGCAGACTTTTTAACAGTCGAATCTTGGGCTATCGTTGAAAATCCTTAAAAAGAAGATTTCCTACTATTCCACACCTGCTTCTGGACGATAGACTAATACAGGCTCTACGCCAAGTTTACCTTCTCATATTCCTGCAAAATTTATTCCATTAATTGGCTCTTACGGGCACTATGACACTACCTAAGACATGACACACTAAGATATTTAAGACACTCTGTTTTCTTGTTCCGTTAAGATAAAGACATAGCAACCAATTCTATACCCATCTAGACCCTTAAGGATAATACGCTTCCTGCGGGAGTTATTGTTGAGAGGGCATATAATATACTGTCTCGTCTTAACTGTGCTTATGAGGACAATTACACTAAGCATTAACGTCTTGTATATCTGCCGGATAAAGAGTTCATGAGAAACAAGAAGGTTTAAGATAGACCCATTTAATCTTTATTATTGTATAGCCTTGTAATGATGTCCTGAATTACATGAAATAATTTAAGGCAATGACAATTCAATTTCTCAAACAATACGGCCTAATTTGTGTTGTAAGGACTACTCGTATGTTAGGACAAGATCGAGTTTAGGATATTTTTTCAAATATAAGAATATACAGACATATCAGTATTAGAAAAAAAAAACATTTGACTACACTAGCCCTTGTACTTTTGAAAAGGTTATACATTATTTAAAAGATCTGTAATAACCAACGTAAAACAACGAAGGAGGTTCTCACATATTTTTTTACATCGTAGTCCAATTGTGATAATTCGTTTCTTAATATAAATTTGAAAAAAGAACTCCAACCCTAAAAATAGCAAAACTGGGAATGATTGATTGTGTACTCACTATAGTCGTCACAAAATAAGAAGCCCGTTTTGAAATTTGTCATTTGACATGCCGCATGTAAGAAATTGAAAAATTAAATTCATAATCCTATTTAATTACTATGTTACCCATACACTATAACAACGCATATCTTAAATAAGCATCAAGTTTAACTTTATATTGAAAAATTGCACTCAAAAACACGAATTAATCGTATTAGTTACGCCACGATGACAAATGTCAAACCGGGCTTCTTATTTTGTGACGACTATAATTGTAATATAATAATATGAACAAGCATATCTTTTTACAGAGTAATTCTTCTTTATTGTAAAATGTACAACTTCGAGGTTAAACCCGTATATTCAACGACTCAAAATTATTTAGGTATGCTTACACTAGTTTTAGAAGTTAGTTATTAAGGTTACTCTTTTCTATTCTTATCTATTCTCTGTTTTTCAGTTCTTTCGGATGATAAATATTTTTCTAAAATGTTTTATTTGGAAAAAAAAATACAGTCGAATTGTGAATCACTTCTTCTCGTAGATGAAAAAATAATATTATTATATTCTCTCCATACTTTGAACAAGCTACACAGATTACGTTTAGAACCGAAAGCAAAGCTGACACAATTTTTCGTTCGTGGAAAAGGGAAGGTAAACCAACCAATTTTTCATGATCTTCAATATCAGCTATACTAGGATTGATAGTTTCGAAATGTATTTGTCGGACGGATCCAGTCATAGTGGTAGAATAGTGATATATTTCTGTTCGTATTTTCTACACTCTTTTAACTCAGAGAACTATGTTGTAAACACATTATGCATCACGCATAATGTGTTTACACGGTAGTTCTCTGAGTGCGTAATCCATTAAACAAAGAATGTGTAAGTTGTAACAGGAACATTCAAGACAAAAACCTGTCAATAAATTTCGATTACCAGATTGATAAAAGGTTTTTATTTCAAAAAAAGTAAATTAACTCTAATTAATATATAATTTAGTTTGTTTATTGCATTCCAGTCAAAAAGATGATCAATATACGTTGCAATTTGTTATAGTAAGGGGTTCCACATCTCCACCAATTTATACAAGTGTCTGTTCGTATAAAACAAAATGAAATATTAACTAAATAAAATATATAATATATCTAATATATAATAGGGAGTAAATTAGGCTTCTTTATTTTTGTAAAGCGTTAGTCACGCTTCATAACAATAAACTCTGGTAGAAACGCAGGATTCAACTGGTTTACAAAAGAAAAACCAAAGAAAACAGTTCTTGAGCACACAAAAATCTGACATCCGACAAGCTTAAGCTGTATTAGACGTGCGTGACCCCTGCAGCATATACGTCGCTAGATATTACAACTTTTGAATCAGTGGAGTGTATGTAGTAGGCACTGTACTACATTTTATTTATACATATATACATTTTATACGCTTCTGTAGTTTAACACATTTAGACTTTAGATGTTGCTCATATTTTTTGTATTGTTCTTTTTTCAAATTCATGACACACTAGTTTCTTACCGCGGTTCCTTTCGAGTGTATATCGGTTATCGCGTTAGATGGAGCCTAAGGCAAGTGTTCGCTGTGTTGAACCTGGCGTGTTTTTTATACTAATCGATGTACTTGCATACAATATTAAAATCTGCCGCTCCGCGCTACGCGTCGTAGCGCGGTGCAGTGTGTGAATCCCTTAATTCCTTTCTGAAGATTCAAAGTTTATAAGAAAGTATATCTATAGATATAAAATCGGGCAAGTGCGTGTCAGGCTACGCATAGAATAGGGTTAGGCAGCTAGTCATTTACAATGATAAGTGGAATTAAAATCGTGTCTAATAAATAATTGTTACTAGCTTTTCGCCCGCGGTTTCGCCCGCATGGAATTCGTTTATATCGCGCGATACGGTAAGGGTAGATTAAACAATCTCACATGATTTTATGTTTGATAATAAGGAACTTCGCCACAAACTTTCTTCCCCCATTTCAAACTTTCTCCTACCTTTATTTTCGCGATAAAAAGTATCCTATGTCCTTTACCAAGTTCAGTTCTATCTTCATACCAAATTTCATCAAAATCGGTTCAGTGGTTTAGGCGTGAAAGCGTAACAGACAGACAGACAGACAGAGTTACTTTCGCATTTATAATATTAGTAGAGATTGTTTACTTATAATTTCGTTATTTTTTACGAAGTTTTAAAACTAAGCGAATTTTATAAGTTAGACCTCTATAACTCCTGAACTACCAAAGTTATATAAGCCGTTATAGTTTTCCTTTAAAGTTCATCATATTTTAACAACCAATATGATTTTTTTCGCGAGCGAGGGAGGGGACGCCCTGTGTTTGAATAAAATATCCTTTAAAGTTCTATAACTCGCAAACACAATACCTTAATCAAAAAACCATCCAGGCAATCTCTCTATGTTTTTTAAAGACCTATCTAACGATATACTAACTGTGTGGGCACCCAGTACCTAAATCAAAAAATCATCCTAGCAACCTCTCTATGGTTATAAAAGACCTATCTAATAATACCCTGCACGATTTATGAAATTTTGTATTGGAGGTTCTAGAAATAAACAAGAAAAAAAACTAACTGGAATATGATCACAATCTTATCCAATTATCGTTTTTCTAGTCTTATTTTAATCCGAAACTTGTGATTTCCCTTGTTAGACAAGCTCTTTGACCATCATATTTTTCAATAGAAATAATTAGTCTAAAAGAACTATATACCCAAAAGGTTCCAGATAATAAATCCGTGCAGTTATGAAGCATCCGGCAGGCGGTGAGCCATAAAAGAAACAAAGCTAAAACCTTTGCGAAGTAACACACTGCATCGACTCCGAAATGTACGTCCTATATAGCAACTGTATTTAGACGAGAACGACCAATATGTATGCTATGTATGTATTTGTTAAAGAGCTAGTGTTAGGTTTATATATAGAATCTCTATTCGTCGTGTTACGTGATATGAGATATTTGTCACGTCGATACGGCCGACTCAATATTGACCGAAGGTTTCCTAGTGCCTGACCTCTTTAAATATGTCTTTAGTATACTTTTGTAACGAAAAATAAAATTCTGTATTCTATAGGTACAATGTTTATCTATTGAAAATTGAAAAGAGTATTGGAAAGAATATAAAGTTTTACGGATTTATTTTACTATTAAATGTAATGTTATTAATAATATAAAAAAAATACTGGGAAAACTTATTTTAGTAAATGTAATTATTATACTTGAAATATCACATGCCATAGAACTTTAAGACTTAAAAAAAATAGAGAACAATAACAGAATATACTTTCTCTGTCCCGAAAGACTCTACAAACTTCTATAAAATGGATACAAGGAACAACCAGACTTAGAAAAACAATTTGTGGATCCCATAAAGTATTGTCCCATGTGGGATTTGAACCCATAGCACTTAACGCAGCATAACTTAATTTAATCAATTTGTGATAATTTCAATTTTTTTTCTATTTTATTTTAAAATTTACAATAACAATTTGTACGTGGACTTCGGAACTCAGAAACAAGAAGTATGTAGTGTTTCCACTAAAAACAACCCCAACCGTTGATCTCAGGTACCCTGCTCTGAGGAGGGAATTTTATTTCAGCCCTTCAATACAAAGTAATATTAGGGGTTAAAGTTTGAAATTGCCGATACGTACTGAAAAATTTAAATTAATATCTATAAATTGCTGCTATCTAATGAAGCTCATTTATGCCTCTGCGATAGAACTCTAGTGATCTAGATTTTACAGACTGTGTGAAAGCATTTTATACTGCCTCCTACTGCCTAGGAAAAAAACTTTTTATCACGTAGAAAATTGTCCAATCACTAAAAAAATGGTAGTCTGTTGGAATAAGGTCTGGCGAATACGGAGGGTGATAAATGGTTTCTCATTGCAGTTCCTGTAGAGTTATAACGGTTTCTTGTGCTGTATGAGGTCTTGCGTTATCATGTAGCAATAACGGTGAATGTCGATTCACAAAAGTCGGGGATGTTTCACTGCAAGTTTTTCTATAATTGTTCGGAGTTCGGCACAGGTTATTGCTTAACCAGATCGGATAAAGTTATAGTGAATAACACTATGCTGAGACCATAAAACAGTTACCATTACCTTTTTATTAGTAAGCTTTGCTTTAGGACACTGTTGCGTTGTTTGAACTGGGGTCAACCATTGCATTTTTCGCTTACGGTTATCATAAATAATTCACTTTTCATCACATGTCACAATTCGATCCAATATTCCTTCATCTCTATATCGATTCAACAAGGCAACAACCTCATAGGAACGATTTAAAAAAAGATTCACTCAAAAATCTCAAACCATGAAGGTTTTTATATCAATTCGAAGTACCTTTAACAAATTTAAAATCAAGCATCGACCGAGTGGTTACTACTTAAAATTTATTCTACCACTGAATCACTAGTAAAATTCTTAGTGACAATATCACTGACATACATATTAAAATATACACATACACACACAAACACACACACACACACACACTTAATTTATAGTATCATTTCCACGTATTGTATATACAGTAATCATCTAACCGGCACAGTATCTTTAACGTCAAGGCCCAACGATAATCACTGAAACCTAATTGCTGAAACCTATCTCATAAGATACAGGCGTTGCTTAGTTTGAGAGGCAAGGCTCAAGTATTTAGAATAACAATATTGTATAACCTATTCGAACTTTAGCATTTGATATTGCAAACATGTACTGTATCTATTGTGTTTTAATGTGTAACTTTTTTTTGGATTAACTATTATTAGTCTTCTCTTTTAGGGTTCCGTAGCCAAATGGCAAAAAACGGAACCCTTATAGATTCGTCATGTCTGTCTGCCTGTCCGTCCGTATGTTACAGCCACTTTTTTCCTTTCATTCAATGAATACACTATTATTAAAACATCGATTAAAGTTACAACGAACTACATGAACTTTTATATGACGCTACTTGCTGCTACGGAACGTTCCTGGGCGAGTCCAACTCGCACTTGGCTGCTTTTTTTTAAGTTTAAAAAGGCAGGTGCGATACGCCACCGCATAAGAAATGTAATACTTATTTATTCCATATTACTTTTAAACTTTTGCGTTTCATAAATTAAAAGTTTTGTGTATTTGAACCTACTAGATCAAGTATTAGGTAAAATTAAATTAATATTGTAACTTTAATATTACTGTGCACTTAGACTAAAGGTTTTGTTTTGTAATAATTCATTTGTTACAATCATAAAGCTGATCAATGAGAAAATTATTCCAACCAATATTTGGAAAACCATAACATTTACAAAATTATATCAGTGGACGAATAAACCTACATAAATTAAAGCATTACTTGAAAATTTGGTAGAAACAATTAAGGTACCCACGTGTTATTATTAAAAAATATGAAAACATTTTCATTAAACAGTTTAAAAGACTTTGTTTACATGTTTACTAAGAGAACTAAAACGTAGCTCATTCAAAACAAATTATTTGTGGACATGACCAGTCTTTCAAATGTACTCTTTATCTAATGCACCGTTATGCAACACAAACAAAATGGATGGATGCACGAACATCTTAGCGTTTTAGTTATTTACTGAAAGCTTTGAACCTAGAACTTTCCAACTATTCGAGCGATCGATGCAGTTATGAAATATGGGTTTAAATTCAAACATTCGATTCGGTTCAATGTTGTATTTTGGTTTGCGTGTCCTACATTCATGGTTGAAAAAGACAGAGCAGTGGGTTTTTGGCTGAAAAATATAGTAAACTAGCTTACGTTTGCGGTTTCGCCCGCATGTTTTTTAACAGAGCAGTTATAGGAAATATTTATTTATTTATTTATTTATTTATACTTCCTGCAAATACATTGCAAAAGGCGGACTTAATGCCATAGGCATTTTCTTCCAGTCTACCTTTGGGTGATGCAGAGCTGTGTATATCAGGTGTATAATTGGAGCGAGTTGCAAGGATTTCTTGAATTTGATAACTTATAATATAGGTATTCTACGTACAACTGTATATAAATATGATAGATACTATAGGTGGATAAATAAATACAATATCATAGATATAAGGTTATCGCTGTATAAAGTATATGTAAATCTCAAGGTAAAAGGTAATGCCTTTCTCAGGGTCTTAACTATCTGTGAAAGCCGGATAGACAGATAGAAACACAGAGAGATAGAGCTACTTTTACATTTATAATATTCTTAACGATTAGTAGGCAAGGATAATAAACAATCTTAGTGAACATACAGTGGAAGCGACTCTATTTTATTTTAAACTAGCTGACCCGGCGAACTTCGTACCACCTTAGAATATTAATTATTATTAAAGTATTGTGTTTAATTATTAACTGATATAGGCCCCGGCCGGTACCGCCACAATCGCTTTGTTCCTGCATTTTAAATCTGTTATATCTTCAAAAATAATAATTTCAATGAAATACTATAAAGGCCATATTAATCTATCTTAAATGTACAATATACTGCCTCGTTGGTCTAGTGGTTAGCGTATGCGGCTGCTGATCAAGAGGTCTCGGTTTCGATTCCCGGGTCGGACCAAATATTATTTGTGTGATTCACAAATATTTGTTTCGGAGTCTGGGTGTTTTCTATGTATAATATGTATGTATTTACAAAAAAAAAGTATGTTTATGTATTTATATCAGTTGTCTAGTACTTCCCCTTCGGACCGCGAAAGCGAACATACGTGTACACTCTGTTAAGAATTTATTAGTAATTTATTATATAAAAAATATTTTAAAGTACATAATTAGAATTTTAAAGTACTAGGCGCGCATAACATAGGAGTAATCACTGCATGGGACGTCGCAGAAACAGGACAACAACACCTGAGACAGCATTACTGTGGCTGAGGCGTCACAGCGCGCGTCGTTTGCCACGATTCATAAGCGACAGCGGGTAACGATTTCAGAACCAAGGTAAACTAATTCAATTAATAATGCCGCTAAAACGCACACCACCAAGTACCCCTGTTGCAGAACATCTTGAGAGCGTCACTGATGCGTCTTGCTCTTTGCGGTATCTGCTAACTGGATCCTCCCCTGATCTTTCTACTACCGGACCAGAGGCTTATATCAATACTCGTCTAAAACGTAAACGCGAAGAGTGTGATTGTATGTCAAGATTGGACGAAATATGCTCCTTACTATCGACATCAACAGCTAAATCTGAAAGTAAGTTTACGGCATTGCAAGCGGCAATTTCAGAAATAAGTACACAAAATGCGGAGATAATGAATTCTATGGCTTTTATATCTAAAGACTATGACGACATTAAAATTAAAATTTCAAATATGGAGTCTGAACGAGAGAACGACCGTCGTTATATGCGTGAGCTTGAAGAGAAAGTGGACATTATGGAGCGTCAACTGTACTCCACAAAAATTGAGATCAGGAATGTCCCCCAAAACCCAGATGAGAGTAAGGAGGACCTTTGTGCTATTGTTGAAAGAACTGCTGCTGTGATTGGGCACAACTTGAATTCAGCAGAAATAAAAGATGTTTTCAGAGTTAAAAACAAAAACAAATCTACCACGATAAATGTGGACTTTATGAGCGCGGTAACCAAAGATAATATAGTGAAGAAGGTGCGTAAATTTAATAACAACAACAAACAAAACAAATTAAACACGGTGCATCTAAATGTGCCAGGTCCCAGTAAGCCAATATATTTGTCAGAAAAATTAACGCCAAAAGCGCATCGCTTGTACCATCTGGCCAGGAGTTTTGCAAGCAGTAATGATTTCAAATACTGTTGGACCTCGTACGGCAAAGTTCTTATGCGAAAAACAGATGGAGAACGGTATATTACAATAAAAACTGAATCGGATCTTGATAATCTCTGTAAATCTAAATGACTAAGTACTGTCAGTACATCACCAACCAGTCAAATGTATAATTTTTTGCTTTTGGTTTATTATTTGATTTTTATATTATGTAAGATGAACACTTATAATCACATACACACTTACAAATATTATTTTCACTTCATACGTCAATCATTTCATCACTTACTATATTTATACACAAAACTAATACTACATACTCAATATAAACAAATACACACATACACATACTCGTACATCACACTAATTTTACTGATCGTTGCCTTTGCATCATTCAATCGTAGACCTAAGTCATTATTCCTAAAAGTATATAAGCCAAACGACCTTTACAGGAACAAGTATTCTGTGAGCAATTCAATTTATAATATAAACATAACAAGTATAAAACTTATGACAAAAACAAATGATAGTTTGTTCGAAGTGTGTACCGAACTTGCTATCTTAAAGAATTACTACATTATCCACAGCATATTTACAAGTTATAAACTACCCTACATTATTGTTGATGGTGTCCTAGTTTTTATAATGAACAAAATTCAATTCGTAACAATAAGAGTAACAAGTTTTAAACTTATGATAAAAACAGATAACAGTTTGTTCGAAGTATGTACCCAACTTGCCATTTTAAAGAATTACTTCAATATTCACAGTTTAATTACAATTTGCAAACTACCCTACATTATTGTCGATAGTGCCCTAGTTTTTATAATAAACAAAATTAAATTCGTAACAATAAACGTAACAAGTATTAAACTTATGATAAAAACAATTAACAGTTTGTTAGAAGCGTGTACCCAATTTGCTATTTTAAGGAATTACTTCAGTATTCACAGTTTATTTACAATTTACAAACATTCTTACATTATTGCTGATAGTGTCCTAGTTTTTATAGTAAACAAAATTCAATTCGTTAAGAAATACAGTAATAAATGACATAGATGAAGAAGGTATTGAGTGCAGGAGATTGAGTGATCCTACTGATTATTCGCAACTGATAACGTGTTCCGACAATAACTCCCTCTTAGTTTTAACTGTTAATATACGAAGTATAAATGCTAATTTTGATATTCTCCTTATGTTTCTCTTGAAATTCACTAAACCTATAGATGTAATTGTTTTAACAGAATGTTGGACGAATGAACACTTTCTACCGCCAAACATGAATAATTACAAAATGTTTAAATCAAATGTATCGTTAAATAAAAATGATGGCGTTGTAGTATATGTTCGAGATGTGTTTGAGACGTGTTCATTTGAACCCCAGTGTTCAGAAGGGAACTGTATTGTTGTGAATGTTGCTAATGAAATATGTATTATTTGCACCTACCGTCCGCCGTGCTTTAAAAATCCTCTAAGTTATATAAATACACTAGATAATATTATAAAAACATATAGTACACATAAAATAGTTATATTGACTGGTGACATAAATTTGGATATTATGCCAGATAATATTAATGCCAATTCTGCAACATATCTAAATCTGATGGCAAGCCACGGTCTAAAGCAGGGTATTAATTGTCCCACTAGACAAAATACGTGTCTTGACCATTTTATGGTAAAAGCCTCTGCAAAAGTTCAAACTTTTGTTTTTGATGAACTAACGGATCACTCACCCATTTTATTGCAAATAAACTATACGCATACTCCTAAACCAAATAAACACATAAATAAAACTAAAATTGACTTTATTGGATTAAATGAGTGTATGGAGAAAGAATCATGGAATGAATTGTACTCAGTATCAGATGTTAATCAAGCGGCTGTAATATTAACAGAAAAATTAGAAAGATTAATAAGCAGCAATACCTCAGTTAAAAAAATCTCGAAACGTAACTATCCTTTAAAACCCTGGATAACTAATAGTGTAATAAAATCCATACGTAAACGAGATAGAATGCATAGGAAGGTCAAATTAAATTTAAATAATTCAGAATTAAAAGAGAAATACATACTTTACAGAAATACTCTAAAAAAGGTAATTAAAACGCTGAAAACAAAATATTATATAAATAAACTTAAAGTAAATAAGGACAATATCAGGGAAACATGGAACACTGTCAAAGAGTTAGGTATGTAATTTGAAACAGAAAAAATCATCTCCTACAGAATTGCTTAGTATCAACACAAATGTAACTAAATCCCTAGATGATGTTAATAATTTTTTTGCTTCGGTTGGTTTAAACCTTGCTAAAGGAATACTGAAAAAATTAAATACAGACGAGATAACCCTAGCTCAAAACGCTAAAATCCCGAATGTACCATTACATTCCATGGCATTGCACCTAACGGATCCAGGAGAGGTGGTTGACGTGATTGGTAGGCTTAAATCCCATAGTGCTCCAGGTATGGATCAAATATCAGCTTCTATTTTAAAAAAGTTTCGTTTCCACATTGCCAAGCCCTTATCTTACTTGATCAACCTAAGCTTCGAACAAGGTACATTCCCAAAAATATTTAAACAAGCTGTTATCTGTCCTATCTATAAATCAGGAAACAAGGCTCTACCCACAAACTATAGGCCTATCTCACTATTGAGTTCCCTCTCTAAAATAGTTGAGAAAGTAATGAACCAGCGTCTGATGAAATATTTGGAGACCAATACACTTCTAGGGCCAAAACAATACGGTTTTCGAGCCAATCATTCTACTGACGATGCTGTGTTGCAACTGACTACTAATATTGTTTCTCACGTTGACAAAGGCGATAAATGCTTAGCCGTATTCCTTGATTTACAGAAGGCGTTCGATACCGTTTCAGTTCCGATCCTCTTGACTCGCCTTGAGAATCTAGGAATTAGGGGAAACGCACTTCTGTGGTTGAGGGATTACCTCACAGAGAGGTATCAGTGTGTTAAAGTTGAAGACCATACCAGTAACTTTTGTGTGGCATCATATGGGGTTCCGCAAGGCAGTACCCTGGGACCTACGCTATTCCTTGCCTATGTGAATGAATTGTGTAAATTAGAAATTAAGGGTGCTGACATTCAAATGTTTGCCGATGACACAGTGGTGGTTTTTCACAGTGATTCATGGGAGGGTGTTCGTGGATTGGCAGAAACAGGCATGTCCCATATAACAGCTTGGCTTGAAGATAGTCTACTTTCACTAAATGTCGATAAAACAAAATTTTTGTGCTTTAGTAAGACCGTGGCTTCTTCTCCGAAATCAATTCAACTCCGCGTACATTGTTATCCTTGTAACCGTTCAGCTGTAGATCTGTCTGTTTCCTGTAGTTGTCCTGAGTTATTAAGAACAACGGAAATTAAATATTTAGGAGTGAATATCGACGACAAATTAAATTGGAAGAAACACATAAATGGAGTTAGTGTTAGATTGAGGAAGCTTATTTATGTCTTCAAAGACTTACGAATTATACCCGATACTACACTTTTAATCCAAACCTACAAAGCTTTAGCTGAATGTATAATCACCTACTGTATATGTTCATGGGGTTCAGCAGCTAAAACATACTTGATTGAGGTTGAAAGAGCGCAGCGGGCTGTACTAAAAGTACTTTTGTTCTTACCATTTCGCCACCCTACTCATTTGGTATATGAAAAGGCAAAAGTTTTCAGCGTGCGAAAGATATTTGTTTACCAATGTATTCGTAAGTATCACAAGCACAGTGTGCCACTTCTCCAACCTTTGGGTAAAAGAATAGAAAAATGTCCAATACCTAGAGTTAAAAGTAAATTTGCTCAACAGCGTTATAGCAACATTGCACCTAGATTGTATAATAAATTAAATTTGAAGCACCGTACTAGACATTTATAATATATTTACAATAATTGTAACAACACATTGTATTCTTGTTAATTTGGGAAGGAACTGATTCCTGATATACAGCTCACGCTAGTTTGGGAATGAGGGCTTGCACTTGATTTGTATGCATATTTTGTTACAATAAAGAATTATTATTAAAGAATTATTATAACACAAGCTCTGCTTAGCTTGGGACTAGATGATGTTTAAAAAAAAAATATATATATATATATATATATTGAAGGTACTTAATTGGATAAGAAATAATACTGTATTGCATAAAATCGCTTCGTAAATAAACCATTATTTATCGTAAAAAGTAAGAAAAAAAAAGGTTATTATAGGGTTTTACAATAATGTTTTGCCTGATTTAGAACCGCCCAGTTTTTTATTTGCCGCTGCCCTAGTTACTTTCTATAATATCTGTCCTCTTTGCATAGTATTTACTGACCTTAACTGCTAAGCTAGAGATGGCGAGTTTGATTCCCATTCAGCTTAAATAGTTGATGATCACGGTCATTTGTTTTGTGTTGATGTGAAATTATCTGTAGAATATTTACATTTATTTCGGCCATCTTACACAACCCCATCTAGTCCCAAACTCAGCAGAGCTTGTAATATGGGTACTAGATAACTGATATTAATACATAAACAAACTTTTTTAGAGAAAGGAAGCTAGCTTCCTCACTCTATCCGTTTTCTCTTTGACAATTTACCTTTCTACTTTTTCTTTCGCAATCAAACATGTTGTTTTCAAATGACTAGTCAAAACGATTTTTATTAATCGGGTTGTACCGACCCTTTATATAACTAGAATTAAGAGCAACAAGATGGAAAATTAAACCAATCAATGTATATTATTAACGAATTTATTACAATTATAATGCATGTAGTTATCAAGGTAATACATATTCTAGCGTACTCTAAATAAGATGTTGTTACGAATGTTTTATTTAGAAATTATTTTCATCAACAACACATAAAGTCCCACTGCTGGGTTTGGGGCTCCTCTAGGGAGAGGGTTAAGGCCACGTCCCCACGCTAGCCGAGTGCGGGTTGGAGACTGCAAGATTATGTATCCCATTTCCCAAGTATTCCCCCAATATTAGGGGTTTGGTACTAATACTGCCTCGTTGGTCTAGTGGTTAGCGTATGCGACTGCTAATCAAGAGGTCTCGGGTTCAAATCCCGGGTCGGGCCAAAAAGTGTTTTTGGGTTTTTCTTAGGAAATTCCTAATAGCAGCCCGGAGTTTGGAAGTTTGGCGGTGATTCACGCCCGTGCCTCGGAGAGCACGTTAAGCCGTCGGTCCCGATTGTCATGAACATCTATGGCAATCGTTACTGGGAAGTCAGTGCCCTCAAATATACTGACAACTAGTTCAACCTTCGAATTTCAGTTCTCCCTTAGAGTTGCGGAGGTCCGATGCCAGTCGCTCCGTGGAAAAACTGAAATTCAGGTAAAACCGGTTGAACTAGTAGCCGACCCCAAATAAACTTGGGATAAGGCTCGGAAGAAAAAAAAAAAATTAGGGGTTTTGATATTATTTAACTAGTGTTATTTTTTATAAAGTCGACTGGTAGAAAATGCCTATGGTATTACGTCCACCTTTGTCACTATTTAAGTGCATAAAGTATAAATAAATAAATAAATAAAACATAGATGAATGACGTGATCTCACTTAGACCTTGATCATCAGTAAAATTAATTATTGTATTGTATGATCGAATGTTTATTGGTTCACAAACTTGAGCAATAAAATATACGATGCAGAAAGCTTGAGACATTAACTTTTCTAATTCATTATACTGATATAAGTCAAGTAAGCTGACATTTGTAGATAGTCAACTATCTACAAATGTCAGCTATGTCAATATGTAACATGATAAATAATATTTATTTTATTTCATATTACAACTATGAAAAACACGTTCATATTTCATTTGATAGATTTTAATAAGAACATGTAGTATTTACTAACACTGAACATGAACTTCAAAATTATACTCCAACTTTGCCACTTTGATCTTTTTTTTAAAAAAAAAAAAGAAAAACGTATTAAAATCGCCTCAATCAAATCCTTGGTAAATCAAATAAGAAAGTAATAAAACTATTTACAAAGTATTAATGCTATTTAGTTTTATCATTTTGTTATCTTATTTAAAGTTTAATCAATAGAAAAAAGCGTATAATAAATGATTAATGCAGTAGTCATGAAACCCTTATGACACTTTATTTCAATTTTATGTATAAAAAAATATTTAATGTTACTAATACACAAGATAAAATATTAACATATCTTCCTTATGAAGAACATAAATAATAAATAATTTATAAGTTACTTACCCATTTTCGTATTAATTCACGAACGTACACAGTCACAAAACGTTAGTAAGAAGATAATGTTTTCCGCTCACTGCCTCGCAATACCGACTACCAACCCCTGTGAGGGTAGTGAGAATACTGAACGTTACCGCTCGGGGCTGTTTACCCTGTTGCTCAGAACTTACAATATTAACTGAGAGTCCAATCACACTGCTCAACTATAAGATAATTTTATTCGCAACTGTCAGCACAGTTCATTTTAAAAGGATTGTGATGACGTATCTTAATATGAAGGAGTGGTTCAATACTTGGTAATAGAATGTTTTACAGTTTGAGACATAGATTTAATTAATTTTTAAATCACATTCAGATATTTCGATTTATATTCAAATTAGTTTATTCCTCAACAAGGTTTTATCGGGTTACCTGAGTTTGTTTCGTCCTTTATTCTCAAGGCTAGTCCAGTTAGGAAAGGCCGAACATATCTGCTCAAAAAAAAGGTTTAACTTGCAAAAGTGTTCATGTAACCTAATTGCAGAATAAATGATTTGATTTGATTTGACTGTCAAGCCTATAAATACTCACAAATAATATGGCTTTCTATTAGCTAAAGAAGTTTTTAAGATCGGTTCGATAGATTCAGCGATTACCAGTCATATCCTATCAAAACAGTGCTTACACTAGAGTTAGTAACAATTAATCGTTTTACTGTTCTACAATATACACATTTTCCTGGAGTGTTTTCATCTTGTTGTTTCTCGTTCAATGCAAATATTATATACCAAAGTTTACGATTTTTTTTAAGATTTTAAGTTTACCGAATATTTAGATAGATACAATAAACATTATTATCCCTGAACTATACAGTCCTTTTTCCCTTCCCTTTCTATCCTGACAGACAACGCACAGCCAAAACAACTGACGCAGGAAGCTAAAATTTGACATTGTGTGTTCCTTAAGAAGCGTAGGCGAGCACTAAGAGCGGATTTTGGAAAATTCCACTATAAAAAGGCTCTCATTATAATACATTAGAATATTATAATACATAACATTAAGTAGTAAAAACTAGTTATTGATGTAAACACACTAAACATGTCATCATTATTACGATTCTATTGATACATTATTCATTAAAAAATTTCATTCAGTAAAACTATATTCCTCCTCTTCTCTTCACCATAGTCGGGTAACGAGAAAGATTTAACTACGTTTATAAGTGACTTTTAATGTCCGTCCGTAATGTCCGTGTGGTGACGGATGAAGAATACAGAGTGTCACCACCCCTATTCATCCCACGTGGGTGTCGTAAAAGGCGAGTAAGGGATTAAACTACGCAAGACAACATCAATGCAAAGAGAAGGAAAACTTGAAACCAACCCTATACCAACCCGTCTGGCCAGCGTGGTATAGTAGGCCAAAACCTCCTTTCTAAGAAGAGGCCTATGTCCAACAGTGGACTGTTCAAGGCTGTTGATGATGATGATGATAAGTGACTTTACAGTTGATAACATATCCTACTGTGCCTAAAAAAATAAATAAAATAAAATATTTCGGTTATCTGACACACAACATCATCTAGTTCCAAACTAAGCAGAGCTTGTACTATAGGTACTAGACAATTGATATAAATACAAAAATACTTTTTTTTATAAATACTTACATATTTAATACACCCAAACTCCGAAACAAATATTTGCAAGTCATACAACCATTTGTTCCGACCCGGGAATCGAACCCGAGACCACAAGCACAACAGTCGCAACGCTACCAATGCGCTGAGGCAATTAGGATATGACACTATACTATGATATAATCCTACTAATATTTCAAACGCGAAAGTTTGTGGGTATGTATGTTTGTTGCTCTTTCACGCAAAAACTACTTAATGGATTTTGATGAAACTTTACAAGCTTACATTGAAAAATAACACATAGGCTTCTATTTACCATGATATTCTACACGCGGGCAGAGCCGTGGACAAAAGCTAGTACTTTGATAATGGCTAGATGGGTTGATAATAATCTATACCAGCTATGCCTAAAATTTATCAACTGCGTTTTATCGTAAGTGAATATCTTGTTTAATAGACGCTTAAGCCTAAATCTTGAGTGTCTCGTATCTAGAGATTAGAGCTGCCTAATCATCTGTAAATAGCGTCAATATACAGATATCGTTTTACCGATTAACCTTAACCTTAGTATTACGTTATATCGTACCAACCTTAGTATACGTTATATGTTTTATATCATATTAGGTGAGGTCCCGAGGTTGCCCTAGACCGAACTGCGGTCGGAGTCTGAGCGACTTCGAGGTCTTCCTCAACAACTTGGAGACCTCGATACGGCGATTGGGGTCTGGGCACGTCCTCGTGCTGGGGGACTTCAATGCAAAGTCCATTGCGTGGGGTTCCCCGGCGACGGACGCCAGGGGCGAAGCCGTGGAAGAATGGGCGGCATCGGTGGGCCTCTGTTTGCTGAACAGGGGCGCCACCAACACGTGCGTGCGACAGCAGGGGGGGTCGATAGTGGACCTTTCGTTCGCTACCCCTGCAGTCGCCGCACGAGTAAGGAACTGGAGTGTCCTGGATGAGGTTGAGACGCTCTCGGATCACCTTTATATCCGATTCGAGCTCTCCCGGTCCCAGGACGCCAGTAGGGGTCACGCGGCGCGGCGTCCCTCCCGTTTTCCGCGGTGGGCTGTCGCCAAGCTGGACAGGGACCTACTAGAGGAGGCGGCCATTGTTTGCTCTTGGCTGTCTCCGCAGGCCCCGACCGAGGAGGTCGACGTGGGGGCTGGTCGCTTCGCCGATGCGTTAACGCTCATCTGCGATGCGGCCATGCCCCGCGTTCGTGGCCGTCGGCCTCCTCGGAAGGAGGTCTACTGGTGGTCCCAGGAGTTGGCGGACCTCCGTGCGGCCTGCGTACGTGCCCGGAGGTCCCACACCCGGAGTCGGCGACGTCACCGCGGAGGCGGTGAGGAGGTGGACCGGCTTCACGAGGAGTACCGAGCAGCTCGGGAAACTCTGAGGCTGGCCATCTGCCGCGCCAAAGACGCGTCCAGAGTGGAGATGCTGGAGAGTCTCGAGCGTGACCCCTGGGGTCGGCCTTACCGTGCGGTGCGACAAAAGCTCCGCACACAGGGCCCCCCCCTTACGGAGACTCTCCAGCCCAGCTTCCTGCAGGAAGTGGTCGAGGGCCTATTCCCACAGCAGGCGGAACACACACCCCCGTCGATGGCCCGTCGTGGTCGTCGTCGGGACAGCGTGGGTGATGTGCCGCCTGTCAGGGAATCGGAGGTAGGGGCGGCTGTTCTACGGATTCGGTCCAAGAACACCGCCCCCGGGCCGGACGGGGTTCCAGCCCGAGTGATGGCCCGTGCCCTCGACTACATGTCGGACCACCTCAGGGGAGTGTTGGACGCTAGCCTGGCGTCCGGACACTTCCCTGAGCGTTGGAAGTGCGGGAAGCTGGTACTGATCCAGAAGCATGGACGGCCTGCCGATTCGGTCGCGGCCTACAGGCCCATCGTGTTGCTGGACGAGGCGGGCAAGTTGTTTGAGAGGGTTCTCTCTGTTCGCATCGTCCGGCACCTCAGCGAGGTGGGGCCCGGCCTGTCGGACGCCCAATTCGGCTTCCGAGAAGGGCGTTCGACGGTCGACGCGATCCTGCGCCTGAGGGCCGTGACCGAAGAGGCGGTGAGAGGCGGCGGAGTGGTGTTGGCGGTGTCATTGGACATCGCCAACGCCTTCAATAGTCTGCCATTCGGCTGCATCAGGGCCGCACTCCAATACCACGGAGTGCCAGGGTACCTGCGGCGGCTGGTGGCAGACTATTTAGAGGAGCGTACCGTCGAGTACGAGGACCGAGATGGCGCCTTGAGACGCAGGTCCATGTCGTGCGGTGTTCCACAGGGGTCTGTCCTAGGACCACTCCTGTGGAACATGGGATACGACTGGGCCCTACGAGGGCGTCTCCCCCCCGGGCTGGGTGTAATCTGTTACGCAGACGACACCCTGGTCACGGCCCGGGGGGCAAACTTTGAGGAGGCGGCGCGCCTGGCCACCACGGGAGTCTCCCGGGTGGTCGGGCGCATCGAGGCGTTGGGTCTGCGGGTGGCTCTGGAGAAGACGGAGGCCCTGCTATTTCATGGGCCCCGTCGCGGCCCGCCCGCCGGCGCCTCGATCGAGGTCAACTCGGTCCTCGTACCGGTCCGGGCCCAGATGAGGTACCTGGGTCTGGTCCTCGACGGTAGGTGGCTCTTCGACGAGCACTTCCGACAGCTTGGACCTAAATTGGTGGGCACTGCCTCCGCCCTAGGGCGACTTCTGCCCAACTTGGGCGGGGCCAGTGTCCCCACTAGGCAGCTGTACACGGGGGTTGTCCGGTCAATGGCACTTTACGGTGCACCGGTGTGGGCGGCGGCTCTGTCCGCCCAGAACAGGGCGCGCCTCTGGCGCCCCCAGCGGATACTGGCGGTCAGAGCCAAACGTGGATACCGCACGGTGTCCACAGAGGCGGCGTGTGCCTTGGCCGGAACACCCCCGTGGGATTTGGAGGCGGAAGTGCTCGCCGAAGTTTATCGGCGAGTGGCTGACTTCCGGGCGGAGAACGGATTTCGCCCTCCGCCCGAGGACGTGCGCGAGTGGCGCGAAGCCGCTCGCCGAGCCACCATGCTGAGATGGTCGCTCCGGCTGGAGACCCCACGCGCTGGCTTCGCCGCCGTGGAGGCTCTTCAGCCGGTCATCGCGGAGTGGGCAGGGCGGCAGCACGGGACCCTTTCCTTCCGGCTGACGCAGGTACTTTCCGGGCACGGTTGCTTCGGAAAGTACCTGCACTCGGTCGCTAGGAGGGAACCGAGTCCCGCCTGCCACCACTGCGACTGCAGTGAGGACACGGCCCAGCACACGCTGGCGGTCTGCCCCGCTTGGGCGGCGCAGCGCCGGGTCCTCACTGCAGTCATCGGAGGGGATCTCTCGCTGCCGGCCGTCATAAGATCGATGGTCGGCAGCGACAGTTGTTTCACCGCGGTCGCAACCTTCTGCGAGGACGTAATCTTGCAGAAGGAGGTGGCGGAGAAGGCCCGGGAGGACGATATCCACTCGGACCCGATCCGCCGCCGGCGCCCTGGGCGGCGGAGGCGCGCATACCTGCGTCTCATGCCGCCCTGAGAGTGGCCGCGGATGGGCGGGACGGGTTTCCCGTCCGTCCGCAGTAGAGGCCAACCGCGAGGGGGCGGCGTCCGCGTGTGACCGGACGTTGCCCAATAGAGAGTCGAGAGCTAAGGTGGTGCCCGCAACAGTGCGGGCAGGCGCCGGTCGGAGTCCAGAAGGAAATCCCCTCCCTGGACTCCTTCCAATACAAAGGCGCAGAGAGGGTCACACCGTGTGGTTTTAGTCGGTTCGAGTCCGACACACCACCCCGCCGTAACCCCCGACGGGGTGACGGTCCGCGGGGATTTCCACACGTAAAAAAAAAAAAAAAAAAAAAAAAAAAGACCGAACCGCGGTGCGAGGCTAGTCTAGAAAGTATATCCTATAAGTTACTCCTTAGTTCATCAGCTTACGGCTTCTCTTTAAAATCGGTTAACCATTTCCAGAGATTAGTCGGAACAAACAGACAAACAGAGAGGCAGACAAAATTTAAAAAATATGCGTTTTTGATATAGAAAGTAGAGCCTCTTTGGTACGCTCATAATTAAAAAAAGCACCGACTTCGTACAACTGCCTCGTTGGTCTAGTGGATAGTGTATGCGACTGCTAATAAAGAGGTCTCGGGTTCATATCCCGGGGCGGGCCAAAAAGTGTTTTCGGAATTTTCTTAGGAAATTCCTAATAGCAGCCCGGAGTTTAGAAGTTTGGCCGTGATTCACGTCCGTGCCTCGAACAGCAAGTAAAGCTATCGGTCCCGGTTGTCATGAACATCTATGGCAATCGTTATTGGGAAGTCAGTGCCCTCTGACAATTAGTTCAACCTTCGAATTTCAGTTCTCCCTTATTGTTGCGGAGGTCCGATGCCAGTCGCTCCGTGGAAATACTGATATTCAGGTATAGCCGGTTGAACTAGTAGCCGACCCCAAATAATATTGGAAGTAAGGCTAGAAAGAAGACCGACTTTTACCAAAAACCATATATGATGATTCTCGAATTCTCCACATATAAGTAATATACAATATTTGATCTCTTCCTCAAAGTTTGATTTGACTCTAGTAGTTTGAAGATTTATCTTAGACAAATATTGGGTTGAACTTTGTTAACTAAATTTTCAACCAATGCGAGGGTAGACATAATATTTACATTAATCATAACTTTCGTATAGTGTGGCTTTTTAGGGTTCCTTGGTTCATGACTCAGAACCCTTACAGTTTCATCATATATTCAGTATTTTCACTTGGTCCATTTTTTAACAGTTTTTTTCACTTTTTTCACCTAAGAGATGTCAATTTTTTTACAAATAATTATAATTTAATTATAATGATGTCCACAAATTGTGTTGTGAATATATATTTTTAAAGATTAATTTTTCTTTAGATTTGTAACTATTCATTTTCATACCCAAGTATGATATCGTATGTAGATAAAAAAATATGAAACAAAAATTTCAGATATCTGATACGCACTTCCATCCAAGGCCAAACCAAGCAAAGCTTGTATTATAGGTACTAGACAACTGATATAAATACATATATACTTTTTTCATAAACAATACATAGAAAACACCCAAACTCCAAAACAAATATTAACAAATCATACAAGCATTTGGTCCGACCCGGGAACCGAACCCCGGACCTCTTGATCAGCAGCCGCATACGCTGACTGTTAGACCAACAAGGCTATTTTATTTACCCCTAATATTATTCAGGAGAACAAAATGAAATCCACCTTTTACTATGTGCCCGTCAAAATATTCAAGTTTGTCACTTCAGAGGCGGTAATATTTGCATTTATATCTTCAGCACACATAATAAGTGATATATATGATGCAATAAATATGACTGCACGCATGGTATTAATAGAAACACGATAGCTGTTGCCAAAAGACTGACTTTATTCCAAAGTTAAATTACATACCCAGATAGAATACATAGACAACTAACATAGAGAACAAACTACATTAAGATACTGGCTAGTAATATTAAGAACAAGATTTTATTTGATACATTTTAACAGGTATAGTGAATATCCACCTCGCAGTTTTAAAATGCTTGGTGCATTTTTTGTGTTCGATTCCCACATGTCAACAGTACTTTGTGTGATTTATAAATTGTTACTCTGGGTGTGAATGCTAATTGTGCTTCTTGTATGTTTGTGAAGTCACCCATGACATAATTATGACATTTTAAAGTGCGATATAATAATAATATATAATAGTTGCTGTACGGTCCAATTACCGTACATGTTACCGCGTCAGCGCTTTAGTTTATTTTATATATTCATACAAATTTGTAATCACTTAGCAAGAAGTCAGACACCAAGCAAGTCTTGTCACAATTAAATACATTGTTAATCATCAAGGATTTTCATTTATCAAGTTCAAACACATCAAGGTCGTCGTTCGGTAGCAACAAGGCAACCCCACGACAGTTGCCTTTCAAAATCATCACATACATGTCATAAAATAATTTTCTGCCCGTTCGCGATAAACTCAAAAGCGCACGGATTTAAATTAAACTGAACTCAGATAGTCTAAACCCTGAGAAAGGACATAGGCTACTTTTTACCACAATAACTATAAACGCGGGCGTAGCTGTGAGTAAAATATAGTATTCAACAAACGTTAGATATAGCTATAACTTTTAAGATTGGACTTAATTAAAAAAACTCTTTAATATAAAAAGCACATTTGAGAATTTTAATAAGTACTGTAAATCAAGTCACTAAATACTGTACAGTGATTTCTAAGTAAGTTTTAATGACTACTTATAAAACAACCTACGAAAGTTCAGAAACTTCATTGAAGCTTAACATCGTAGCTCTTTGCTACGAGTTTAGTAGATATTGCTACGACATTATTCGTTTAACATTTATTGGTAGGGGAACGTTCTGAAGAATACACTAAATTTATCCATTATTTCGCTCCAATAACGAAGATTACTTTTATTCAGAGAATGTACGATAATTTGAACGAATGAAATATTTATTGAGTTCATCGAACTTTCTTTGATGAAATGTTTATGTGTGTGTATTTCTATTTTACTTGATAGTATTTACGATGCATCGATTTGATTTGGAATTAATAAGTATTTATACAGTGTCAGTTTTAGTAGTGTAATGAAAACAGAACGCTCTAAGCCAGATGGACTAATTATGTTTTAATGATAATGATTAAGGTTTATTGTGCACGTATTAATAGGTTTGGATTTAAATGTAACCATTATAACATTAAATTATACTATTCAAGCTATCTAATATATATAATTCTCATGTCGTATTGTTTGTTACCAAACTTTTAGAAAACGGCTGGACCGATTTGAATGTATTTATTTTTTCACTCCGACGTGAGCGGAGCCGCAGGCATCAACTAGTATTAGTATAAATTCAAAAGTAACTCTGTCCTTCTGTCTGTTACACTATCACTGAAAAGCCGCTAAAACGATTTGGATGACTTACGATATAGAAATATTTAAGGTCTTAAAAAAGAACAAGTACAAGAACTACTTTATATCACGATAACCGATATATATATCTATATATTTAACGCAGACAAAGCCGCTGGCAAAAGCTAAACTTTAACATAAATATGATATGAAGTTATATTATTTTATGCCAAAAAACTAATTTGAATAGACATTGTCTCACTGAACTAACCATGATACTTAAAAATGATTTTAGATGTAAAACATTATCTCTGATTTCAACAATCATCAACAGCCTCTAACAGTCAACTGCTAGTCATATGCCTCTCCTTAAAAAGGAGGGTTTAGCCTACTATACCACGCTAGCCAGACGGGTTGGTATAGGGTTGGTTTTAAGTTTTCCTTCTCTTTGCACCGATGTTGTCTTGCGTAGTTTATCCCTTTCGCCTTTTACGACACCCGCGGGATGAATGGGGTAGGTGACACTCTGTATTCTTAATCCGTCACCACACGGACTAATTTTACCGGATTACCACACGGATTTTAACAAAACTGAAATTAATTATTGAAAAATAATCTTACAACCCATGACCTGAACTGTAGGTAGTAGAGCCACGCTGATATCAGCACGAATGGGTCAGCTCGACCCATGCAGTACTACCCTCACACTGAAGACCAAGCTGAAATGTCAGCATTCGTGGTGTCATCTTTCTGTGGGAAGTGTGAGACCGGAGGTCCAATCGTTCTGCATCATTTTAAGAATGATTACGCTTACCACTAGACCAACAAGGCAGTGAAAATGCCAAATCATTTACCGCGACGTTATTTTAAGTATAATTTGTCACCAAACTATTTAACTATGTTTTAACTTTCATAATCATTATCAAGTCTTAAAAAAAGAACTAAGTAATTCCCCAAAGGACGGTAACAGTCATTGATTCGAGCAGTCTGTATACGACCGCTGCTAGCAATTTTCCCAAAACCGTCAGTCGTTCATACCGCAAAGTGCCCTTACTACTCATAGAAGTATTCAATTCGTGTGACCCCATTAACCTAATTAAGAAACCAAAAGACTACCGAAATACTCTACCATTGCTTTTAACATCAGATAAATTAGTTAATTTGTCATTAAGCTGGGATAGGGAAGACTCAATATAGCTTAAGTAACTTTAATACACCATTTTTCATAGAAAACGAGCTGAACCACTTGTTTTGTTAGCACCTCTTTTTAATTATAATTAACTCCTGTTAAAATCGAGAAAAACGTGGAAATCGGTTACATGTTTTCGAAGGAACTATATTTGAATAGCATATACCAGAATAAAGTAGCTACTAGTAATATTTTTGCTCGTTACTTATTTTCTATTTAATTGTCATCATCATCATCATAAACAGCCTTTAACAGTCCACTGCTGGACATAGGCCTCTCCTTTGAAAGGAGGTTCTGGCCTACTGTATCACGCTGGCCAGACGGGTTGGTATCTAATTATTCCATGGGTGTCGTAAGAGGCTACTAAAGGAACAAAATAAGCAGCTAACATCACTGCCAAGAGAAGGAAAACTTGAAACAATTGTTTCAAGTTTTCCTTCTCTTGGCAATGATGTTAGCTGCTTATTTTGTTCCTTTAGTAGCCTCTTACGACACCCATGGAATGATTAGGGGTGGTGACACTTTGTAGTATTCTTAATCCGTCACCACACGGACATTTAACTGTAAAAATAACGAATTTCAATAACACGGAAGAAGAAAAATGAATAATGATTTGACGAATGAAAACTACCTAGTTGTTCAAGCGGTCGCCACGCCACTTGCTAATGCGCCAAGTGTTGTGTGTTCAAATCCCACATGGGACAACACTTTGTGTGATTTGCAAATTGTTGTTCTGAGTCTGTGTGTCCGTATCGTGTATGTTTGTAAACCTCCCTGCGACATGGATGTACATATATTCCTAATGGTGTCCTCTTTTTTAAATAATAATAATAAAGATGAGTAGAATCCAAGCGAGATGACATCGATGATAAATTTCTTATTGTAAATAGATTGATTTATTTACGACGTTAGTTTTATATGTAAACTAATCCGTAATATTAGTTTATAATATAATATATATAATAATATATAAATAAAGATTATTTACACTGAGTGTTTTATTTTTTTAAAAAAGTTTAGGATCGGTATAGAAGAAACATTGAAAAACGGAATAATGAACTAGACAGAATATCTACTAATCTTTATTCGCGATATAAAAGGCACGAGGCACGGGCTTGAATCACCACCGCCAAACTTCCGAACTAAGAAAAACCTAGAAACACATTTTGGCCATGACCCAGGATTAGAACCCGAGACCTCTTGATTAGCAGTCGCATACGCCCTCCACTAGACCAACGAGGCAGTAATTCACACTCTCCTATGAGCTCAATACTATTTGAAAATAAATAAATAAATATTTTGGACATCTTACACACAACATCATCTAATCCCAAAGTAAGCAGAGCTTGTGTTATGGGTACTAAACAACTGATATAAATACATAAACATACTTTTTTTTTTTTTGTAAATACATACATATTATACATAGATAAACACCCAGACTACAAAACAAATATTTGTGGATCACACAAATATTTAGTCTGACCCGTGAATCGAACCCAAGACCTCTTTGATCGGCAGCCGCATACGCTAACCACTAGACCGACAAGGCAGTCAAATGCCAATATGAACAATCTTAATATATATAAATCTCGTGTCACAATGTTTGTCCTCAATGGACTTCTAAACCACTTTACCGATTATAATAAAATTCGCACACCATGTGCAGTTCGATCTAACTTGAGAGATAGGATAGTTTAAATCTCAAATTATAGTCGCAATTTTAATAATCGCGGGTAACACCGCGGGATTCAGCTAGTAGGTTATGTAGAATTCTTGTTTGGTTTAAGGATTGGAACGATTTTGCATAGATTTAAGTACTTTACATTCCATCTGCTTACAAACGCTAAGCAAGAGACACTTGAGATCGTCAATATTCTAACACCCGTAAACGGTTTACGCGTAAACAAAGCTATAGAAATTTGTTTACCATATTCATTAGCGACGTGTCAAAGTTTCAAGGTTAGGCTCACCTTTTAACTTAATTCGTCAACAGCCTTCAAAAGTCCACTGCTGGACGTAGGCCTCTCCTTAGAAAGGAGGTTTTGGCCTACTATACCACGCTGGCCAGACGGGTTGGTATAGGGTTGGTTTCAAGTTTTCCTTCTCTTTGCATTGATGTTGTCTTGCGCAGTGTATCCCTTAGTAGCCTTTTGCGACACCCGCAGGATGAATAGGGGTGGTGACACTCTGTGTTCTTAATCCGTCATCACACGGACAACTTTAACTTAATTGGAAATGATTATTTGATATTATTGTAGTCGACTAATAACTGTTTCTTTTTAATTTTTGTATTCAATACTAGATAAGCCTGCGATGTTATGAGCGGTTGTTGCTGTAGTTTTATAATAACTGTGAGTAACATCGCGGGGCGTGTTACGCAGGCATAGCCAGGCGTTATTGCTAGTAAAGGCATTGGCCTCGGTTACAGTTGGTCACACGCTTTATTCAGAACGCTGACATCGCGCAACGTGACGAAGACGACACCTTGGTGCAACATGCATGGGAATCGAGGACTTTTTAGGTCGATCGCCGACTTAGATAGTCTTTTAGTAATAAGTTAGAATAAGTAATTGTAATTTGCATTTTTATTAAAGTTAATTTAAGTAAAAAAGGTTTTTTTTGCAACCTCTGCTGCCACCTAACGTAACTGGCGTAGCTAGTCGCGAATAACACCGCAGAGCAAAGCTAGTCTATAAAAACAGCTTTCAGTTTCCAGAGATTAGCCGGAACAAACAGACGGACAGACAAATATTTTTTTAAAAAATGCTGTTTGTTTTGCTCTTAGTGCCGTATATCTATATATAAAAAAACTAGCCGTGCTCCGCGGTTTCACCAGCGTTTTTCTCGTTTCCGTGGAAAAAATTGGTTTTCGATTTTACACCTTGTGTTACAAAATTTATTACGGATCCCTAATTTTGAAAAAAAAATTGCCTATAGTCTTCCTCGATAAATGGACTACCCAACACTGAAAGAATCATTCAAATCGGACCAGTAGTTACAGAGATTAGCGCGTTCAAACAAACAAACCAACAAACTGCATCTTTATAATATTATATATAGATTAATTGCTGTTCGTTTGTCTCGCTCAAACTCGAGAACGGCTACACCGATTTGATTATTTTTGGTATTGAATTATTTGTGGAAGTCCAGAGAAGGTTTAAAAGGTGAATATATAAAAATAAATAGAATTTATAAGTGGATTATGGATTTCTTTTGTTTGTTTTAAGTTTATTTTATACAAAAGTTTAGGTATTCTATTTATCAATTAAGGCAGTACAAAGTCTGCCGGGTCAGCTAGTAATTTAATATGTATTTAGTAAAAAGCTGTTTATTTGATATTATATATAGACACTTAATTTATTTGAATAGATATATTTACAAATCTTAAAGAGTATAATAATATTGTCGTAAACAAACCCAAGACCTTTCATGGAAAAGTTTGTTTTGAAGTATCTTGTTTTTGTCCATCAAGTGTCTATAGCCCAGTAATTAAAATTAACTCTGTAATTTAGATTTGAATAAATATGTTTTCAAGGTTAATTTAATGTTGAATGTTTATGAAATACTGAAGGAAATTTTCCCGCTTTGCAATAGACGTTAATCAAATTTTAGATCCCATTGATGATATAAGAGCAAAATGTTTGTTATGATTGTAAATCGTCAAAGAACGGTTAAAAGGATCTGGTTTTAAAGTCTGTCCGTCCAGCTTTCAAGGAAAAACTACTAAACTAATTTAAATGAAATTTGGTACACAGTCTAGTGCCTGGGAAAAGTCATAGGCTACCTATTAACTAGAAAACTATCATAAACAAGGGCGAAGCCGCGGGCAAAAGCTAGTAAGCACATAATAAGTATGGAATAGGCTCGCATAGAAGACTAATTATTGTTGGTCTAGTGGTTAGCGTATGCGGCTACTGATCAAGAGGTCTCGGGTTCGATTCCCGGGTTGGTCCAAATATTTGTTTCGGAGTCTGGGTATTTTCTATGTATTTATTATATATGTATTTAAAAAAATATGTTTATGTATTATATCAGCCATAAAACAAGCTCTGCTCCGTTTGGGACTACTTGATGTTGTATGTAAGATGTCCCAAATATTTAATTAAAATGACAGGATTGGTAACGAATTTCGTTGTCGAGTTCGAGACCGGAGGGCCAATGATGCACAAGCATCTAACTACGCCGCAATAGTGTGGGCCACCATGTTGCATTCTATATATATATCATATCATAGTGGCTTCATGAGGATCATGATACCTAGTCTTGGATTCTATTTTTGCCATTGTTCTGGCAAGGAGTATAATAAGACTCAAGGTGGTATAATAGTCTGTTTAATTTAGTTCTTAAAAGAGCTTATATACTAAAATAGTGCGTGCCTGTAATTACTTCATTTTATCTTTGACTGTATCTTATAATATGTGGCTTTTCTAACTACGTGTAAATATGTACCACACACTGTTGGTACACTAGTCATACTTCCCATCAGGGAAAGTAGACATTTTGGCAGGTTTAAATGTTTAATAAAAGCTATTTTCTTAAAAGTACATATATATGACAACTAAAATAACGAACTGCAAATATAAATTTGACTTGTTTTATATAAGAATACGCTTGTGGTCCTTTTGTTCCTGAACGATAAAGTTTATGTATATATATATATATTATGATAGGGGTCAAAGAAAATTGAAAAATTCTCTCTGCCTAATAGCAGCACCGGTTAACCCTTGAAAACGTAACAAACATACAGAGTTACGTTCGAATTTTTATGTATATCTACATTCATTTTATATTTATATCTTTAGAATGTTCTGAAGATATAATCAAAAAATCCGGTCAAGTTCATTCATATTGGGGTCGAAAATATGGTTCATCTATGATACAACTGCATTTATTCTTTTTTTTTGTTGATCTGTTAGCCTCTGGTGGCCTCTACAGTCTTATGTGGGCCTTCAGTAAGCGCTCACGGCTTTCAACCTTTGCTGACTCGTACCGTACGATAACCGCCTGCTACTGTCAAAAGAGGATCAAATAAAAGACGTAAGCTAATATCTAACATCTATGTTTTTTATTAAAATTAATTTATAGAACATACTTTTTTTCTATTATAACATAATGTAAGTACAATTAAGGTCATTTATGGTCCCGTAGTCAGAATTGGAAAAACGAATCCCATAAATATTCGTCATATCTATTCGTCATTCGTCGTTCAACCGTCACACATTTTAATTTAAAATGATTACACAAATATGATTAATATTAAGAAATACATTTGGAAAATAACATTAGTAATTCATAAGAAATACAATCTATACAATTCATAAGTGTTAGAAATATTGCTTGGTGCCCGCCCAAACTGAACATATAATAGCTATCTTTATTAATACAACTAGACATTGCATGGATTTTTTCACCACGTTTAAATTTCTTGCTATCAATGAACTGTTAAATAAATCGTCTTGTATGGGCTTTAATACCACGAATGGTCGAAATATACATTACAACCTACACCATTAACTACACTCAACTTCATAAGTACTAACATTGAATTATAATACATTATTGCAATAAGGAACATTAAAAAGTGGATTTTTTTCGACATTCTCTGTATAAACTACTCGGCTTGCGTAGTGGCTAAAGCAATCTTCATTCTAAAGTGCTGTGTTATTTAAACCCCACATCGGACAACATCCATAAATTATTGTTCTGAATCTGGGTGCTTGTTTTTTCAAATGAAAACAACTTCCACACTAAAAATATGTATGCTTCATACAAAGAGACATGAAGCGAACATTAAGAAAACGTAAACGTAGAACAATAACTATTTGTGGAGCACCCAACGTGTTGTCTCATTTGGAGTTTGAATCCACAACTTAGATATAATCAGTTAAAAAACCCCGCAATCTTTGCAACCACATTAGAAAAAAAAATTACTTTTGAACAAAAATTATAATTTTATCAAAAGGTTTGTAACATTTTTAGTATCCACAAAAAAGTCTTTCAACGTTCACTTTAATATCTGCCAGTCTGTCAATCTGCCTGCCTGTCAAGAACCTTTTTAGTAGAAATATCAAGCTAAAATTAAAATAATAAAATTTATGTCGCTAGAACTTTTTATATATTGTTCATTTTTACCATAAAACTACAAGTACTTACATATGAAATTAACATTTTGTCGTACTGACCACTTTGATCTAAAATATCTCCTCTTTAGTTAAGAATTGAAAATTCAAATTTATAAATTCATTTAGCTGTTGCATTTGAGTTTTGAACAGTCATTCATTTTTTTTTCTCATTATTTTTTTCTTTGGCGTCGCTTATGGAAAACATGAAATATCGGTATATTTACGAGTTCTACCGTGACACATGTGCTGCAGAAACACCTCGAAGAATTAATTATATGTACGTCACTGATTTCGCAAAAAAAGCATGGTACGTTTTTGGTTTCAAAGTTTTCGTTTTGGAAATTTCGACCTTCAAAACCAACCCCATGGACGGCCGGAGACCAAAGTGAAAAATGAATAATATAATTAAAGGCTATTGTGGAAGAGGATCTATCACAAAGCAGTTCAGAGATAGCTGGAAGCTTCGGGGTAAGTGATAAAAACTGTATTAATCCACTTCTGTATTAATCATTTAGTATGTCTACCATAAAAATCAAATATAAATTATATTTATAGTCATGAATGTTAACGGCAGTAAAAACAAAATAATCAAATTTTCAATTTTTAAATATTTAGTAATATGTCCATCTAAGTCAGATTCAAAACGCCGATATTTATCAAAACGTAAAATAGACAATGCCTTCATCAAACCTCTGTGCTATAAAGGCTTTATTTCTACCGTTTGACAAAAATAAACTCTATAGTGAAATAATTTCGTATCATTCTCACTTTAATGGCTTAAATATATGTTTTTCCTTGACCTTATTATGTCAACTTCACCACTTTATACAATGTAGATATTTTACTATTATTTTCTATTCATTTAAGTACTTCGAACTTTAGATGCTTAAGTTATCTCTCACGTTTCTTCTTTTTATCTTCTCTTAAAGAAAAAAATCTTTTACGATTACTGTGTGATTAACTATTCATCTAATTTTTCACTCTCATTTAAATTCACTCCACAAACAGTTTTTATATTAATTGTTATTTGCACTTAAATATTTTACAGTTTACAGCTCGTAAGACCTGGTCCTATGCATGCAGCATATGCAATGGCGTGTGGTAGGTAGTTCTGTTCATAGTTTCCAGTAAAAAGATGTGACCAAGGTCCCTTGGCGAATACTGCTACGTCTTCTCCGCCGTGGGTCTCCCGAGCCGTGGGGACCAGAGATGGATATGTATAATCAATGTTATCTGAAAAAAAAATCAGAATGATTTATTTCGATCACAAAATCGCAGTATTTATGTACACATATATGTTATTGTTGACATTATCCAATCTTGCAGAACAGTAATTCATTGATATCCGAAACGATCTGTAGACCAATAGGTTTCAAGTAATCCTTTTATGTTAGTTTAAACATAATGTAATTGTGACCTGCTTTTAGTGGAATTTTGCACACTGGGATCTGCAGATGATAGAGCAAGCAATAGGATGACAACGATCCCTTCAAGAATATGCTTTTGATGATAGGAATGTATTTTTCACTTACTGAGATCATCTAAAATCAGATTGTGTCTCATATTGTTGACTTCAGCCTTATATCCTGGGCCGTTTGCGTAGCTTAAAGTGGTGAAGGGTAGGTGATCGGAGGCGTTCATCTGTAAATTGTGTTAATATCTTTATTTAGATAATTCTCTTAACATCAAATACTATCAGGAAACTTCAGCGTCATAATGACAAATAAAAGAACAATACCACAATTTTAGTTTTTGAGCAATGTACTATATGTACGAGTGGTGACGGATTAAGAATACAAAGTGTCACCACCCCTATTCATTCCATGGGTGTCGTATGAGGCGACTAAAGGAACAAAATAAGCAGCTAACATCACTGCCAGGAGAAGGAAAACTTGAAACAAACCCTTTACCAAGCCGTCTGGCCAGCGTGGTATAGTAGGCCAGAACCTCCATTCAAAGGAGAGGCCTATGTCCAGCAGTGGACTGTTAAAGGCTGTTGATGGTGATGACTATATAATGTGTGTGTTTTCTACTATTTATTTAGTTTTATATCCTTTATATATAAAATTCTTGTGTGAGTGTGTATGTCACTGAACTTCTCTCAAACGACTGGACCGATTTTGATGAAATTTTTTGTGTGTGTTCAAGGGGATCTGGGAATGGTTTAGATTTGCAATTGGACCCGCTAGGTGGCGCTGCGATCAAGTTCTGGAATTTTAAAGTTGGGCGGTACGAAGTTCACTGGGTCAACTAGTCCTTTATAAATATGTTAAAGTTTTATTTTTAAAGATTAACATAGCTAGAATTACATAAAAATAATTGTAACCACTTAAATCAAATCATCAAATTATGTAGCGACGGTTGTAATCACTACATGTTATAAAATAAAGTCTTCCTTAGCGTCTGTCTGTTCGCGATGAACTCAAAAACCTCTGCACGGATTTAAATTAAATTTTCTATCCAGATAGTCTAAGGCCTAAGAATGGACATAGGATACTATTTACCGTGGTAATCGACATAGACGCGGGCGGAGCCACGGGCAAAAGTTAGTGAAACATAAAATGTATTTCAAAAATAATTTGAAAAATTCTTGCGTTTATGTCACTATCTCAAATAATAAAACAATACACAAAAAATATAGTATATTAAATTAAATTACTGTATACTTATTAATTTACCTTGTTAGAAAATCCTAATATATCGGAACCCCGCTTACTATATCCACTATAAGTCATAGTATGACTGTGATCAGAAGTAACCACCACTAAGGTCTCTTCAGTGTCTACCATCCGCAGCGCCGCTTCAACAGCCTTGGCGAATTCCACGGTTTCATCCAACGCCTTACGAGCTTTGGTCTCATGGTGAGCTGTATCGATTCTTCCACCTAGTAAAGAAGATAAATTTGAACCGTGATATTAAAATAATACAGTAGTAATATAAATCAATACGCCATGCTCGGACTATTCTCCCAAAAAACATTGAAGAAAGACAGAAACAGGTTGTAGCGATCATGAAATACAATAAACAACACACAATAATACGTCCTACGCTAATCATTTTTTTTAAAGACAACTCTCGCATTGAGAATGTCAATCCTGTGTCGCGTGGGACTTTACAAACATACATGAAACGGATACAAAGAACACCCAGACTCAGAACAACAATTTGTTAATCCATTGAACCCATGACACTTGGCGAAGTAGAACGCCGTGTGGCGACCGCTTGGTCCACTATGCCAACCGTGTAGTCAAAGATATTATAAGCATTCACAAGCTGGTGCTAATTGGCAAAGTAGTATGGAGGGAGGAAGTATGACGCTCCCAATGGTATTTAAGCCGAACTGCAGTTGCTAAAAAGAGCATTTCAATGATAAAAACATTACCTTCAACAAATAGGAAGAAACCATTATTGCTTCTTGACAGCATTTGTATAGCCTTCTGTGTCATTTCACTAAGACTTGGATCATCTTCTTCAGCCTCCAGATGATACGGCATATGGTCTGGAGAAAATAGTCCTAACACACTATCATATTTCTTTACATCAATGCTCATCAACTGATGCCGGTCGTGGATATAAACTGGTTTATGTCCAGTTCTTTCTTTGTTGTTGACCCATTCATCAATTAGATCAACTCCATCACTTCTATAACCTTGGTTACCTTCAACATCCGTTTTAAAGTTAGGAAGGAAATTTCTTCGACCACCACCCAATACGACCTGTTTAGAAAAATAGGAATTTATACCTGTATCCTTTAAGACAAAAGTTATTTGTAATTGTTAATTAACAGTTTTACATTTGAAAGTACATAGGTACTTATATCAGATAAATAAAATTTTCTTCTTTCCTTTCTGTTTGTTCCATGTAACTCTTTCAGACTCAACTATTAAGAAATATTGGCATGTATAATTAATATGATAATAATTATGAAATCGAGATGAAAACATTATCATCTTCCTGGCCTTTATACCCAGGTTTACTCGGGGTCGGCTACTAGTTCAACCGGTTTTACCTGAATTTCAGTTATTCCACGGAGCGGCTGACATCATACGTCCGCAACTCTAAGGAAGAACTGAAATTCGAAGATTGAACTAGTTATCAGTATATTTGAGGGCACTGACTTCCCATAAATATAGGATGATGAAGACTCATATGATAACAACCGTGACAGTCTGCTTAACTTAGCCTCCAAACCACGGAAACACTCATGGTACTCGTAATATGCCACTAACGCTCACCTATTCCGGTACTGACCGCGCGGTCTCACTCACTCGATGATTGCTTCTAATTGACAAGGGCAGCTTGGCTACAAGCAACTCGCTATGATCACTCAATGGTTAAAATAAACAAACATAATAATAATAATAATAGTTTATTGTCCAATAAAGATTGTTAACAATTTGATTAGTTTATCAGATCATGACATTTGCATGTTAACTATGTACAAAATTGTGTCTTATTACTAGCCTCCGTTGCTGAACTAGGTTGGAAACCTGTGCTTCAGCATACGGCGCCTCTACCCATCGGCTATGTACATTACTACAGCTTTAATAATGATCTTCAATTTAACATTTTTAAGTTTAAGGTAATCACAGAACAGATATGAAAACAAATATAAAAGTAAAAAATAATAATAATAAAAAATAATAACAATAATAAAGAATGATACTTGTTTTGTACTTTCTCCTGGCTGAGAATAAACAACAACCCATAATGTCCCACAGCTAGGGTCGAGTTTCCTCTCAGGAGAGGGTTAAGGCCCTACGTGATTGGAAACAATCACCGAGGGTAAGCAAAGACGGCGCGGTCAGACTTAGATAGATGACCGTTTGTGGCATGTTATGTTATGAGCGTTTCCGAGATTCGGAGGTCACGTTAAGCAGTCGGTCCCGGTTTTCATCACAATCACAAAGTAACAGTCGTTAAGCTTTTTTTTATTGACCTCCAACATAATCGGAGTTTTTTTACACCTACATTTTAATTTTCTGAACTATGATTTCCTAATTAATTTAAAAATGTAGTTATCTAATATAGTTCTTCGGGTTGTTGGATGCAACATTGCTTCAACACAGCAGCTACTCAAATCCTATTTACTATTTATGGGCCTTTAATTAATTCGTATTTTTATATTTTCTTAGATTATATATTTCTCATTATTTTTAATTTATGTCTAAGTCGTTAAGCTTAGTTGGAGTTATTACGTGACTGCAAAGCGAGTCACCAACCCGTGGTTTTTGATTATTGAGGCTTAAAGATAAGTTCCCTTGCAAATAATTAAACGACACTTACATCGATTTTGCTTCCAACCTCTCCTCTGACTAATTGCATAGCGATATCTTCGCACAGTGTACTTAAAGGAGGTAGGTCGGTATCAGCCTCCCACTTTCTGTCAGCAGAGTGTGCGTAAGATGCCGCCGGAGTTGCGTGTGTTACTCGCGTTGTTGTTACCACCCCTGAAATATTTATGCAATTGTTTTTTGTTTAAAAGTTGTGGGGTAGAAAGTAACACGGCAGTCGAAAGTTTTCATCATCATCATCATCAACAGCCTTTAACAGTCCACTGCTGGACATAGGCCTCTCCTTGAAAAGGAGGTATTGGCCTACTATACCACGCTGGCCAGACGGGTTGGTATAGGGTTGGTTTCAAGTTTTCCTTCTCTTTGCATTGATGTTGTCTTGCGTAGTTTATCCCTTAGTCGCCTTTTACGACACCCGCGTGGGATGAATTGCTAGTCTTACTGTAAATACTATTCATATAATTCTATTCTATTCTACTCTAAGTTTCTTCTATTCTATTTGTAAACTCCTTCCTTCCTTCCTCCTGATCAGTGCAATAAATAACTTTGCATAAAACTTTCGGGCTACAATTGCATACTACAGAATTTTAACACCATGCAGGAACGAATTACTTCATGTAATTCGTTTAAAGTTCCGATGTAAAGCGAACTGTTCGGTGAAAATTATATCATGGAGTACTACGAGTATGTACCTGTTTTCTTTCCTGCTATTTGAGCCCAGTCCATCAGTCCAGTGACGGAATATAAGCCTCCTTTTTGCGCTTTACAGTCCCCTCGTTTTACTCCAGCGCTTACACCAATGGTCCCACTGTTGGCCTTAACTCCAGACAAGTAAGCAGTACCACTGCAAGCTGAATCAGCTACGTTGTGGTCTACACAGTACGTCTAAAATAAAATGTGCCTAGTGAGTAAAAGTTATCAGTTTTAGAATTGAATAACTTAAGATGTTTTTGGGATAGCCCACCTAATAAAAAAGGTATAACTTTTTAGTTGAATGAAATGTTAAAAAATAGATGATTAAATCAGAATAGAGAGTTCAAAGGAACCTAACTGCATTTATAGTTTATTTTAGAAACTGAAGCAAAGCGAAATTAATGAAAAAACTTTTTTCAAGTAACATTAATATCCCCCATCCCATTTTCAAAAAAGTCACTGACGGAATCCACAAGAGGAAATCAAAAGATCTGTATCCTACATGGGCTGCCTGTGGTGGACCTTATTACCTCCACAAAAATAAACACGCCATAAATTTAATGAAAAATAAGTTAATTTCAGGTTGTTAATTGTAAAATTGATTTTGTATTCCTCCTTTCTAAAAAACTCGATGAAAAGTCATTACTAATATCAAAAGTAACTCTGTTCGTCTATGTGCTTTCACTAAACCGCGGAAACAATGCACTGATTTCAATTTGATCTAGCCTGGAGATATTTTATTACTTGGTGAAGATCACAAACTGTTCTAAACTACGAAAACCGACATATAAACAAGCGGAGCCAAGGGCAAAATATATACTACCTTATCATAAGAACCCAAATAATCAACACTTCATCTAGCTTCTGGACTTCCAATACTACGTTAATCTTTAGTAGTTGTAAATTGTACCTTGGCTAATCCTGTAAACGGGAACACCTCAAAACTTAGCTTAAGTTCTTCCCCAAAATGTCCGTACTGCTGTCCAAGGTAAACTCTAGTGGCAGCTAGCGTGGTAATGCTCATGCCATCTCCGAGGAACAGAATCACGTTCTTCGCTCTCCTAATATTGAGCATAGCGTTGACCTGCACACAATAAGAATTTATGCTACAATTACGAGTAGATTTGAAACTAGATGACAATCAGATTTCTTAAATAGTGACGGATTAAGAATACAGAGTGTCACCATCCCTATTCATCCCGCGGGTGTCGTAAAAGATGACTAAGGGATAAACTACGCAAGACAACATCAATGCAAAGAGAAGGAAAACTTGAAACCAACGCTATACCAACCCGTCTGGCCAGCGTGGTATAGTAGGCCAAAACCTCCTTTCTAAGGAGAGGCCTATGTCCAGCAATGGAGTGTTAAAGGCTGTTGATGATGATGATGATGATGATGATGAAATATTATTGTCAGTTTTGAGTTTAGCTGGGAAAATATATCAATAGATTTTAGCAGAGACTACAGGAAAAGTGAGAAAGGTCTCAGACATTGTTAGTCTAATACATACACTTTTATATTATTTACGAGTACAACTGCAGAAATTTCTTTGATGAGAGGTATTTCAATAAAAGAAGGTCCAATAATACAGAAGCAGATTATTTGGGCGCTATAGTATGGGTCATTATACTGCCTATACTGGATTGACTGCATCCCCAAAGAGGATGGTGACTTTTACTCTTGGATTCTTCTCAAGCTCTACAAAAAATTGCTCGTGGATAAAAATTTTAATTACCTTTGAATGTAACATCCATTGTGCTTGAACAGTCCAGTGATCTTTGTTTTTCTCATCGAACTGATGTTTGGTACCTATAAAGTAAGAAATACCAATTTAATAAGGGACGGAATGCAACGTCGTACGTAGTTTTAGTAAAACAGAACCGAAACAAACCCAGGAAATAGGCCAAAAATTATTCTAAGTATCCATACTAATCCACGCATAATAATATACTTTCGAAAGTAATTTTATGTCTGTGTGTTACGCTTTCATGGCCATCGAATTAGGATCGAATTAGGTTAATATCATTTTATTCTTTCTATCACGTATTCATTTCATTATGGTAAGGAAATTAGGAAATTATTTTCATAGTGTAAAGTGCTTGAATTAAATGTAAATAGATTTACTTATAGAAATAAATAACATTTATCATTTACCAAAGGTATTACTCTTCATTTTGGCAAAAAAGTAGTCAACTAAAAATAGCTTTTACGTGACAATATTGTTTTCTCATAATTTTTAGAGATGCTCCAAATTTAATCCTATATTAAAATATTTAGAAACTCAGTTCATTTAGTAAACTATACATACATAAACCGAGCAGCGAAAGCGTTGTGGAAGAACGGGTATCGTGGCCCTCCTTTGACACCAGATCGAGTTTAAAATCGAATGCTGAATTCATCGCTTAACTATTCACTGAAAACACTTTCATCTGAATTCGATTCTGGAAATAATAGTGTACTGAGAAACGATTTGCTAAAAACGCCCTTGTTCTGTAGTCTTTTGTACTTTTCACACAGATATTGTTTTTTTGTTTTATAGGAATATAAATCTTGTATCGCGAGAGCCTTTACAAACAAACATAAAATGGACACAAGGAACACCTAGACTTAACAATATGTGAATCACACAAAGTGTTGTTCCACGTGGGATTTGTACCCACGACACTTGACAAAGTCGAAAACGGCGTGGCGACCGCTTAAACCACTAGGCCAAACGTGAAGTTAGTCAGTCAATTGATAATGCCTGTTTAATAGTCCCTAGATTAAAACAATCGTCGTTATACTTATGATTCTATTCTTTCACAGGAGTAACGACATCGTTTTGTAAAGAAACGCTTGTCAATTGTATCACTATCATTAATTATTAGAACGGAAAACCCAATGAGTTAGTATGACCTACTGAAATTAATCTTACATTGACTAACTTTACACAAACCTGAAGTGTGCGAATAAATTACACGATAAATCGATTCAGATTTATGGCCCTAGTTTTCAAGTAAATATCTATGTCACTGTTTAAAACTGCAGTCTAGATTATATTTTCAATTTTTTATTAATTTCAGCAATATTTTGGTGGCTTATAAATCAATTTAAAGAAAAATTGAATTGGATTCCGCTTAGCTTTTAGTTGGTCCCATTGTCATCATCTCTGGATCTAATGAAATGAAATGAAATGAAATGAAATGAAATGAAATGAAATGAAATGAAATGAAATGAAATGAAATGAAATGAAATGAAATGAAATGAAATGAAATGAAATGAAATGAAATGAAATGAAATGAAATGAAATGAAATGAAATGAAATGAAATGAAATGAAATGAAATGAAATGAAATGAAATGAAATGAAATGAAATGAAATGAAATGAAATGAAATGAAATGAAATGAAATGAAATGAAATGATTTATTTCACATTAAATAGAGTACAAAGGTATGGTAATGATGAGATGCAAAGGAAATAGAGAGCAACCTTCAAATTATTCAAAAATATACAAATATATTATGGGCACGTACTATGTGTATTGCATATTTCTAAAATAATCCTAGTAACCTAGCCCAGCTTCGCACGGCATTCTTTGTAAATACTCTACTCTAATATGCAGTACCTCGACAACCGAGCTTTGCTCGGTTATTATATTTATTTTTTAACAATGCCATCTATTTTCTAAAGTATCTATAGTGTTGCTCTGTAGGAGTACTAACCACTTACTAACTACGAGTAAATTTTATTATAAGATAGATGAAGAGATTAAAGTATAGATGTCACAAGCAAGAGAAAAAGAAAAACGCAACGAAAACTTAACAAAACTCACGTTTTCCCAAACATAACACTAATTTAGATCGTGTTTTCACCCCGAAAAAATGCTAAATACCAAATCCCAGCAAAATCGTTAGAGACGTTACCGAGATCACAAATATATACAAGTATTGTTCGTTTAAATATAATATTAGGAGTTAAAGTATGAAATGTCGTCCACTGCCTTGTTGGTCTAGTGGTTAGCGTATGCGGCTGCTGATTAAGAGGTCTCGGGTTCGATTCCCGGGTCAGACCAAATATTTGTGTTATTCACAAATATTTGATTCGGAGTCTGGGTGTTTTTCTATGTATAATATATATGTATTTACTAAAGAAAAGTAGTTTTATGTATTTATATCAGTTGTTTAATACCCATAACACAAGCTCTGCTTACTTTGGGACTAGATGATGTAGTGTGTAAGATGAAAAAATATATTTAATTGCCGATTTGTACTGAATAAAACGTATAAGTTATCATGAAACATATTTATACAATCAAAATATCTACCATTATTATCTATACATTGCTGCCATCTAAGAGGAAGGTCATTTATGCCTTTGCGATAGAACTCTAGTGATCTAGATTCTACAAACTGTGTGAAAGCATTTTGTACTGCCTCCTGAGAAGAAAACTTTTTATCATGTAGAAAAAAAAAATCGAACCATGAAGTTTCTATGTCCATTCGAAGTACCTATTACAATAATACGGTAATTTCATACTTTAACCCCTATTAATATGCACAATACATGCATATTCATCTACAACAGCCTTCAACAGTCCACTACTGGACATAGGCCTCTCCTTAGAAAGGAGGTTTTGGCCTACCATACCACGCTGGCCAGACGGGTTGGTATAGGGTTGGTTTCAAGTTTTCCTTCTCTTTGCATTGATGTTGTCTTGCGTTGTTTATCCCTTAGTCGCCTTTTACGACACCCGCGGGATGAATAGGGGTGGTGACACTCTGTATTTTTAATCCGTCACCACACGGAGGGTTGATTGATTATCATCATCAACATCATGAGAATGTTAATCCAAATTTGATGTTAATTGAAAGTGTTAAAAAGCCTTAAGATGATTGAGATAGCAATGCAGCTAAGGCCTTCCCCCTGAACCAAGCTGCGACACATTTGTTTTCTATTATATATATTCCATTTCATTTCTCTATCCTGTTATTCCATTGGCTAAAGTCAGTCGTGTGATCAAAACAAAATATCAGCCAGTCAAACAAGACAATAGAGAAATAGAATACAAAATGAATAACATTGCAGCTTGGTTAGGGGGCTGATCATGCATATTAATAGGGTTTAAAGAATGAAATTCTCTTAAATTATTCTATCTAGAATAATTATAGGATCAGATCAGTTATAAAAAGGTCTCAGTGAATAAACAGCGGAAGCAACTTTACTTGTAAACTAGGTAAATGAATATAATGTAATCTCAACGATTTATAAAGTCATTGAATCGTATGAATGATGCAACAGAACGCAACCACGTGTCGGGAATTCCCAAACACGCGTCTATCTGACTCGCATTATACAGTTATAAGTTTTGGAGTCAATGACACCGCAACAGGGTTAAGGCTGCGGCCAGCTTTCCTTTAATAGCATCACGTATTGTTAGTTTAGCAAACAATGGTACAAATTCCAAGCAGTTCCTGACCTTAGTCAACGATAAAAAATAGGTTTTAGGAGTACATAATATATTGGAACAAACAAAGTGATTTTTAGAAAAAATGCGAGCGTTTAGAAAGTGAATATCTTTATATTTCGGCCCAGTATTCAATTTGTAAAGAACGTTTTAATAAGCTAAATGATTCGTGATTTAAGACGCAAAAATTCCTGTAATAAGTAGTAAAAAGTAAGTAAGTAACCAATCACCACTTTACGTGTAGGGGAGGTACCCCAAATAAAAATATTTATTGTAGCACTTTATCGACTTAATTACACACACACATTCAAGTAAAGTTTCATTTTTCTAGCACCAACCGTTTGGGCGATAGGTCGAGGACCGACGGACGGACATGACGAATCTATAAGGGTTCCGAGTCATGAACTACGGGACCCTAAAAATCTAATGGTACAGAAAGTATTATTAATATAGATAAATACATAAGTAGGTACTAATAATATGGTGGTTAACCTGAATTTATCTGTACCTGAAGATGCCTGAAGAATAGAATTTTATCATAAGGAGTAAATTGAATGGATTAATGGAAGAATATAACATAAATATAGTAATATAATTTCAAACTCCATCTATAGGAAACAAAATGTACAAACAGTGAATCAGTAGAAACAGTTATGTGGGTATAGCTTTGGTGTTTCGAGCTCAAACAAGACACCTTACGTTTTAGTTTGGGTTTAAATTAAGAGATGGCGTAAGAGAGCTTATGCATTAAGCTTTTTTGTCTATTATAATTTATGGTTTAAACTAGCTGACCCGGCAAACTTCGTACCGCCTTAGAATATTAATTCTTAATAAAATATAGTGTTTATATAGTTATGAACTGATAGTGACAAATCGACAGCAGCGTCAACTAATTGTTCCTGCATTTTAAATCTGTAATATCTTCAAAAGTAGTAATTTAAATTACATACTTTATAGGGCCATATTAATCTATATTAAATAATACACAATAATAAATAATAATAAATAAATATTTCGGTCAATTTTTCACACAACGCCATCTAGTCCCCAAACTAAGCAGAGCTTGTATTATGGGTAACTAGACAACTGATATAAATACATACACATACTTTTTTTTTGTAAATACATACATATTATACATAGAAAACACCCAAACTTCGAAACAAATAATTGCGGATCACACAAACATTTGGTCCGACCCGGGAATCGAACCCGAGACCTCTTGATCAGCAGTCGCATACGCTAACCACTAGACCAACGAGGCAGTCAGTGTACATAAGGTACTTAATTGGATAAAGATTAATACTGTATTGCTTAAAATCGCTTCTTAAGTAAGATATTATTTCTCGTAAAAGAAAAAAAAAAGGTTTTATGATGGGCCGATGCGCCGGCAATACAAAACAGTTCTTGTACAAGAAAAAATAGTGTGTGTCCACACACTACCGTTACACCGGTTTTTGTTTGGTCTATCATAAAATTTGTAAAAAAATGGCTCCTGTGATATATCGTTCACGTATTAGCGGATAAATTCAAAATTCTTTGCATCGCCTACGCCTACGAACGTACAAAAGCAGAAGAAGGAATTGTCGCTGGTTGAAACTAGCCATTACAGTTTGTTATAATAATTCCAAAAAGGAAAAAGCGACTAACACGCACCACAAAGCTATAGAACTGAGCCACCGATATATCGGCGCGGTGGACACACGATCGCCTTCACGTCATCTTAAACTCGGCCCGAAATAATTTTTCGTTCTCGGTGACGGACGGTCCGGTGACGGCGGCGGTGGCCAAACGGCCTTATAGGTTGGTTATCAATAGACCTACTAAACCGATTTTGAAAATTATTTTCCTAATTGCAAGACACATTATCTGTGTGTCATAGACTGTGTAAAAAATGTCGCGTATCTGTCAAACATGCTTGCGGAACCAAGATCAAAGGGTAGTATTTTTTTTAAGGATGGATTGTCTAGTGGTTTACAAAACGAATTCTAAGCCAGAGTTCTAATGCTGTTCGATCTATAGTACCCAAACTGCTAATAAATTAACTAATATACCTATATCTAAATATATACATACAAAAGGTAAATTCATATATCCACAATTGTTCTTTTTAGGTAGGAAACAAACCTCTAGCTAAGCCATCAAGGTCATTAATAACTAGACCAAAACATTGTTTTCTGAGAAAACGTCGTATACCTATATTGATTCCTGTGTTTGCGTTTGCTGTTATTAATATAAATTCCTATTTGATAAAACATAATTAATTACTCGAACAACTAACTTCCTTAACTTAAGATTGTACTCGTACTATTAATAGCACGCACCGCAAGTAATTAAATTTAATTTAATTTATCAAATCTTTAGAAAGATGTCTAGAAGTAAATTGTCAAAGGCTGTTCATGATCATTATGAAAGTGAAATCCTAGTTCAAAGTTGAATCACACTTTAATAGTCTGTCAACAAGTCCTAATGTCCCACAGTTGGCATCGGGTCTCTTCTCAGGAGAGGGGCTAAGGCCATAAGTCCCCACGCAGGCCGAGTGCAGGATTAATTAGGGACTAGCAAGACAAGTTGTGGTTACGTAATCTTGCCGTTGGACATTTTTAAGCTCCCGAAAACCTCCAACTAAGATTTACGACCGCTATCTTATGATAACAACCGGGACCAACTGCTTAACGTGACCTCCGAATCTCAGAAACGCTCATAACGTTTTATGCCACAAAGGGTCACCCGTCTAGGTCGAACCGCGCCGTCGTTGTTGTTGTTGTGGTGATTGTTTCCAATCACCCATGGCCACTAAGGCCACTCGCGCTTGAGCCACCACTATGAGCGCTTCTCATTGTGAATAAACACAGTGCAGCACAGTGATCCACACTATCCACACATTGAGATGCCTCGAAGTCCTCATTGGGTTTGCTGTTTCATGTTATGTGAATATCGGGTTAACGTTTTGCGATTATATATCCATAGACTCGCACCTTAGTCTGTAGCCTGATGTCATGCGAGTTCCAAACACGTGCTCTTAGTTTTCCGAAGGCCGCTGCAGCACCCGCTATCCTGGCTGGTATCTCTGACGCCAAAGTGTTGTCATTTTTTAAGCGGCTACCAAGGTATTTAAAAGCCCATCATAGGGAGAACCCAGGCTGAACAAGATGGAGTCGCCATCACCGAATACGGTGTGGATATATAGATAGATAGATAGATATATATCCATATAATAAAACCCCTCCATTTTCTGATAAAACATGTCTGTTTTCAATTGATAGATTGTACAACTTTTTCAATTCATTTCTTTTTATTTACCCCTGATTTATAACATTAAGCGACGATTTTATTTTATTTTCTACTTTTAACTAATTATGTCTATAATGTCATAAATGTCACACCACTGCATGTTGGCGCGCTGGTAGTAAACATCGCAAGCAAAACAGCCCTCTTAGCGTCAAGTGTAACCTCAAACCACGTAGTTATAAAATAATATTATAAATTAACAATGTAACCAAAAATTGTAAAAACTATGATGGAAAAGAGTGTCCATGGAGTTTCTTGTCTGTTATTCTCCATAGGATCCACGAATTGGAACAGGCAATTAGCTTCACGACTGACGACTGACTGACTACTTGACGGTTTAAAAGTGCCGTTGTATGGGTTCATTTGACATAAATATGGTTTGATTGATTGATTGATAATAGTATCTAAAAATTTAAGGGATTAAAGACGTGAGCAAAAGTTTGGGAGTATGTACGTATGTATGTATGTTTGTTGCTCTTTCACTCTAAAAACACTAAACGGGTTTGGATGAAACCTTACAGTAATATAGCTTATATATCAGAATAACACATAAAGGCTACTTTTTACTGCAATAATCAAGATACACGCGGGCAGAGCCGCAGGCGAAAGCAAGTAATACTATATTAGTATACGATTTGGTTGAACTAAGCGGTTATCTCAATTGTTTTATTTTGTACCAGTATTTTTCGGTTATTCCTTTTATCAATACCTTAAACACGTTAACCTTTATATTTTTAGCAATACGAGATCGTTGTTAACTTGTCTTTATCTTTATAGTTTATTATCAATAATTGTACTCAAAACGAGTATTTAACAACAACATATTCGACTGATTATTTTCATTAATCGCTAAATGTTTTCCTTTTGTTACAAGCGGTATCTTAATTTATATCAATTTCGAAAACATGCTCTATATACCTTTATAATTAATCCTCAAATGCTATTTATACATTTTCGAATCATATGATAAAGCTGTTTATTAATATGTCATTGTACTGTGTGTATAATTATAAACGAAAGATAGTTTTGAATGTCTATGCTTTGATCAATATGGTTGAAACTATCATTGTATAACACTAGTACAATGAAAGGACAAAATATTTAATAACTGACGCTTTCTTTTGCTCTGTGTGTTTTGGGTTCGAACCCCATTTGGACGTCGTTCGACAACATGCCATTAATCTAAGTATGGGTGTTCTTTGAGTCTGTTTCATGTATGTTTGTAAATTTCCTTCTGTGTTACAAAACATATTGGACTAATATATTTTAACGTAGGTAATAGCTGTTTTCTTTCTGGACCAACCTAGGCCGGCTGGAGTAAATGGGAAAAAATCTTCACGCACAATGGTCCAATAGGTTAGGACTAAGTGCGGAAACCGCCCAGGAAAACTAACTAACTAATATATTTTAACGTAGGTAATATATTTTTTTAATTGTAATGTTTGACACTTCTTTTATTTATTTATTTATTAACTTTATGAAAAAATACATGCATCTGTGGACTTAATGCCTAAGGCATTCTCTTCCAGTCGACCGATTGGATGATGCAGAGAAAAAATGTGCACATACACATACATTTATATTTATTAATAATTCAAAAAAGAATCTTGACAAACTAGGACCCCGTCGAATCCACCAATTCACCCAATAAAAGTTCCTTTACCTTCCTCTTTAAAAGCGTGTCGGTTTCTAGCCATTATGATGTTTTATTTATCTTTTATGTTTTATTTAGCCGCCAAAATGACTTTAGCCTCCCTGTTTGAAGGCATGAATGAAATCTAAGACTATTGATCAAAATCCTTATCGTGCGAAGGACCATGTTGTATTCTGTCCCACACTATGAGGGCCTAGTGAGGTGCTTCTTCATCATCGGGCCCCGCACTCACCAGCAAATAAGAGCCAGCATTCGTTTGTGCTGAAATCAGTGTGACTCCACTACCTACTTCTTCAAATATTAAGGGTACTGTTATACCCCATATCTACTTCTGGTTATGCTTACTCAGCCCTTCGTCATCATCACTGACAGCCTAGTTTATTAAGTACATCCCTATTCAAGTCAGTATCTTCCCAGATTCGTTACAGATCGGTTGGCTCAATCCTAAATTAAATTCCATTTCAACATATCTTAGTCTAGCCAAATTAAATTAGTTGTTTTTAAAAAGCAAGGTCAAAGAACCCGTTTAACAGTACGAAATATTACATAAAAATATTGCTACGATTACAAATTTCTATTGCTATACTTATTTGTCATTAGAAAAAATAATTAAAAGTATATCGATGCATACAAATGTTAGATTCTTTAAGATAAAATTGCTTTTCATCTAAAACGGACAATCATCTTCAGAAACTTCGAACTGCCAGGCAGATTCGCAATTTTCCGTCTTATTCCCAAAACAAGGAAACACTAAATCTCAATTACAATTGAACAATACATTTATTATTTCACGAAATTTCAACGAAATCTTCCTCAAGACAAAGTCATGGGAAAGTATTTAGTTTATAAATGAATTCATTCAGTACATTCTCATACTTATCATAACAATACTTATGCTTACGATCATCTTACCATACATACTTAATTTTATATATTACTAGCTGACCCGGCAGACTTCGTGCTGCCTCAATCGATAAATAGAATATCTAAACTTTTGTAGAATATAAACTTAAAACAAACAAAAGAAATCCATCCTACTAATATTATAAACGCGAAAGTTTGTGAGTACGTGTGTGTTTGTTCCTCTTTCACGCAAAAACTACTGAACGGATTTGGATGAAACTTTACAATAATATAGCTTGTATATCAGAATAACACATAACTTTTTACTGCAATAATCGAGATAAACGTGCGAAAACCAGGTGATTATAAAAATACATAAATCGTAAATGTCAAAATGTATCACCGTTTCACATGTCAAAACTTCACAGGTTGCTATTTGCTATGCTTAACAAGCTTGTATAACAACTGATATACGCGGGTAACACCGCGGGGCGCAGCTAGTAATTAATATAAAAATGCAATTAATTTTTATACTTACTTACTTACCTTTTAAACCTTCTCTGGACTTCCACAAATAATTCAAGACCCAAATTAGCCAAATCTCGAGTTTTAGCGAGACTAACGAACAGCAATTCGTTTTTATATTAAATAGAAGATAGACTAGTTGTGTCCCGCGGTGTTACCTGCGGCTATTTATGTAAATCGCGAGTAACGACGCGAAGCGAAGCTAGTATAAACAAAATAGCCTCCTTATATCATCAGCTTTCTGCCAGTGGAAATCCCGTCAAAATCCGTCCAGCGGTTCCAGAGATTACCTGAAGCAAACAGTCAGATGGACAGACAGACAAAACTTTAAAAAAATTCATATTTTTTTTTTTCAATCTTAAAATCTCCTAATATGATATTAGATAGAGACACTTCAATTTTATATATTTGTATAGATTAATCAAAGTAACTTTGCTGGTCTGAATGTCTCTGTATTACGTTTTCATGAACCTGCTAAATCACTCCACCGGTTTGATTAAAAAGGTGGCATAGAGATACCTAGATTATTGAGGATGGACATAGAAAGCTAATCTTCAAAAGAGAAATTTAATTATTTTTGTCTATCATCAACAACCCATAACGTCCCACTGCTGGGCTCAGGTCTCCTCTCAAGAGAGGGTTAAGACCATACGTCCCCACGCTGGCCGAGTGCGGGTTGGGGACAGGCAAGACACGTTGTGGCTGCGTAATCTTGCTGTTGAATGTTTTTAAGCCGCCCGAAAGCCTCCAACTAAGCTTCACGACTGCTATCTTATGATAACAACCGGGACCGACTGCTTAACGTGACCTCCGAATCACGGAAACGCTCATTACATATAATGCCACAAACGGTCACCCATCTAGATCCGACCTCGCCGTCGTTCCTTACCCTTGGTGATTGTTTCCAATCACCTAAGGCCACTCGGCTATGAGCGCTTCTTTTTTTGTCTATCCGTCTGGTTATTCCAGATAATCTAACTTTCATTAGCAAAAAGCTGATAACACAAAGAATAAATAAAGCTATTTTTTAGATTTAGTAATACTACAGAATACATAATAGTACAAGTACAGAAGACTCACTCCGAAAAGTAAATTAAAGAAATAGGGACCCTTGGTGTCATTACATTAAGTTCAATTCAGATTGCACAGCGCCGAAGCATCTACGAATATATTTACCTACAATTGCGTCTCTTTCTATCGTGTCAATCTTATCTGTTCTGACGTAATCAGGTAAGTCTTCTTTTAAAAATTAATACGGGCAGGCAAGCGGCCGACTATACCTAAAGTGCGGAGTGAGACCCCCCTTTGGTAGACTCAGTTAGTTTCGATTTAAAACACTTATTAGCTGTAAACTCATTTAATAAAACGGCCCACTTTCATAGGTATGAAAATAAAGCCCCATTTTTAACACACCGTAACATATCATATCATGAATTGCTTTACTGTTAGGTAAACAATCATTCAAAATATAATTGTAATATTTATTAAATTATTTATTCGCTATGCGTATAATCTAATAAAACTACGCATATTGAGAAAATTAAATTATAAAAATATTATTATTTGATGGTACACTAGTTCACACTCGCGACCTCGTCTGCGTGTCGTTATGCCCGTAGCTTAAACAAATCCTTACTTAAATTATAAACGCAAAACTACGGAACCGATTTGAATGCAATTTGGTACCCAAATAGTTTAAAGCCTGAGAAAAGACATAATAATAAATCCCTACTTAATATTATAAATGCGAAAGTAACTCTGTCTGTCTGTCTGTTACGCTTTCACGTCTAAACCACTGAACCGATTTTGATGAAATTTGGTATGAAGATAGAACTGAACTTGGGAAAGGACATAGGCTACTTTTTACCGCGATAACCGATATACACGCGGGCGGAGCCGCGGGCGAAAGCTAGTAATAAATATTTCGGACATCATACACACAACATCATCTAGTCCCAAACTAAGCAGAGCTTGTGTTATGGGTACTAGACAACTGATATAAATACATAAACATACTTTTTTTTGTATGTACATACATACATATTATTCATAGAAAACACCTAAACTCCGAAACAAATATTTGCGGATCACACAAAGATTTGGTTCGACCCGGGACTCGAACCCGAGACCTCTTGATCAGCAGCCGCATACGCTAACCACAAGACCAATAAGGCAGCAGAAAGACTTGGAGGAAATTTTGTATGTAGAAATTTGTAAAATGCATTATTTGTAAATGCAAATTCAATAATCTAACCAACTTTTACGTTAATTGTTAATGTCACGTGAATAATAACGCGAGTATATAATTTATACACACTTATACAATTACTAATAATAACGTAGATAAACACAACTCCTATTTAATGTTTACTATGTAAAAGGTCATAAATCTAACTTTATCAAAGTAATCATAATAATATATATTAAGTTACAATTACAGTAAAGTTTAATTTAACGCGTATTTGTGTTAGACATACTTTATTATAAGAAGTAGCCGTGAGAATTAGTTTTAAATAAATTTCAAGCCTTTATCAAAAGGAAATATGGTTATTTTGTAATTGGTACTTAAGCGATGAACTGGAAACATAAAGGTGGCTACACACACTACGCATAATCGAAGAGGTGTATGAGACAATTCGGTTTGCCAACGAAGTTTAGGAGTGCCAAACAAATTGGTAGTAGAGCCACGCTAATTTCAGGACTAATGGACTGGCTCGACCGGGCCAGTAATAATCTCATATATCGGGTGTCCCAACAAGAACGCAATTTTTAAATCTGGCAACATTCGAAGTGTCATTGTTTGACATTTGAACAATTGTTATTGTTTGCTAGTAGAAGGTACGAGGTTAGTAAAAATGGAGCGCTACTCGAATGAACAACGCATTCTCATTGTGAAATTGTTTTACCAAAATGGTGAAAGTTTTGCGGCTACAGTTCGCAAATTGCGATCAATTTGGGGTCACAATAATGCTCCAAAAGAGTCAACTGTAAAGAGATTAATGGATAAATTTGCCGAAACTGGGTATGTTAGTGATATAAAGACAACAACGCGCCATCGACCAGGTCGATCGACCGAAAATGTCGCAGCTGTACGTAATGATGTCGCTCAAACTCCATCCACCTCAATTCGACACCGAGCTCAGCAAATTGGTGTCTCCAAATCCACTTTGCAGCGAATTTTGACGAAAGATTTGCATCTTCATGCATACAAAGTTCAATTGACTCAGGAACTGAAGCCAGCTGACCACGGACAGCGATGGGAGTTCGTGAATTGGGTATTGGAGACACAACATGAAAAAGCTGATTTTGCCGATAAAATCATCTTCAGTGACGAGGCCCATTTCACGGCATTTTGATGGCTTCGTCAATAGGCAGAATTGTCGCATTTGGGGTGAGGAAAATCCTCGAGTGATTCACGCTAAGCAAATTAATCCTCAAGGTGTCACTGTGTGGTGTGGCTTTTGGGCTGAAGGAATCATTGAACCTTTTTTTTATGAAAATGATGCAGGTCAAGCGCAAACAGTCAAATGTGTACGGTATCGTGAAATGATAACCAGTTTTTTCTTGCCTAGAATTGGCATGTGGTTCCAACAAGACGGCGCCACATGTCATACAGCCAGAGAAACAATTCAATTGCTGCATCAGTCATTTCCCGGTCGTGTTATTTCGCGTTTTGGAGATCAGAATTGGCCACCTAGATCTTGCGATTTAACACCATTAGATTTTTTCTTTGGGGTTTTTTGAAGTCGATGGTTTACGCGAATAAGCCGACGACGACTCAAGCCTTAAAAGAGGAAATTGGACGCTGCATTAATGAAATACCGCAGCATTTATGCAAAACGGTCATTGAAAATTTCATTAAAAGATCGCGTGCATGCCAGCAAAAAGCCGCGGCGGCCATCTGCACGATATATTGTTCCATACATAACCTCATTCTGTCTACTTTACGATATAATAAAGTTTCACGATTATTTTTTTTATATCCGTGTTTTATTTAAAATTTAAAAACTGCGCTCTTGTTGGGACACCCTTAAGAAAAACAACCTTAAAATATTGCATTTCGTTAGTGAGTGTGAGACCGAAGGCCCAATTATTCAGCATTATCCTCCTGGCCTCCGGAGGCAGAGAGAAAAATAAAGAAACATCTCACAAGGCTGCCATGGTGTGGGTCACTATATTGTCTGCCCTCTCAATAAGAATGGTAAGATGGTAGGCTTGAAATTTTAAAAAATACTGCTTGAAAACTGCACAAGCTATAGTTACAGAAGCTCTGGTCTGCTCAGGCAGATTGAGTGCCTGTCCGTAGTGTATGTGGTCGGCTTTAGTTACTCATCCAACGAAACAAAAGAACGAAACGAATGTAACAATTTGTTTTCAATATATGTATTATAACAACGTACAGAAATTTAGACCTAAATGTGATGCTGTTAGGAAACATTATCTTTTAAATATTACGTTTTCATTACAATATCTACAATGATCTTGCAATTTCCTAACATCTGATAAATTAATATATGTCCTTGGAATTAAAGTACACAATACTATAGCAGCGGTAACACTAGAATATAAATATTCATAAATATTTCCGTCCGTGTGGTGACGGACTAAGAATACAGAGTGTCCACTCCTATTCATCCCACGGGTGTCGTAAAAGGCGACTAAAGAATAAACTACGCAAGACAACATCGATGCAAAGAATATTATGAATTCAAAAGTATAAAGCCGATCATAATGCAATTTGGTACATAGGCATAGCACATGGGCTACTTTTTACTGCGATAGCCGACATACACGCGGGCGGAGCCAGGGGCGAAAGCTAGTATACCATAGAAGTATTATAATGAGCCACCATAAAAGATAGGCATGTATCAGTCTAGCTGATGTGTATTTTTGCAAAAAATAATAGGTTAGTGGCCGGCTGATGGACCTCGCTGCGATGTTGATAACCAACAAAAAGTATCATCATCACCAACAGCCTTTAACAGTCCACTGCTGGACATAGGCCTCTCCTTTGAAAGGAGGTTTTGGCCTACTATACCACGCTGGCCAGACGGATATGTAAAGGGTTTGTTTCAAATTTTCCTTCTCTTGGCAGCGATGTTAGCTGCTTATTTTTGTTCCTTTAGTCGCCTCTTACCATGGAATGGTCGGGCCCATGGAATGAATAGGGGTTGTGACACTTGTATTCTTAATCCTTCACCACACGGACCAACAAAAAGTAGAAATCCAACTATTTCGTGGTAGACTTAATATAGACTAAAATTCTAGCTTGGAAAAATACTTGGAGGAAATTTTGTATGTAGAAATTTGTAAAATGCATTATTTGTAAATGCAAAATCAATAATCTAACCAACGTTAATACGTGATGTCACGTGAATTATAACGTGAGTATGTATTTTATACACACTTATACAATTACTTAACTAATAATAACGTAGATAAACACAAATCCTATTTAATGTTTACTATGTAAAAGGTCATAAATCTAACTTTATCAAAGTAATCATAATAATATATAATAAGTTACAATTACAGTAAAGTTTAATTTAATGCGTATTTGTGTTAGACATACTTTATTATAACATTAAAAGTAGCCGTGAGAATTAGTTTTAAATAAATTTCAAGCCTTTATTAAAAGGAAATATGGTTATTTAGTAAGTGGTACTTAAGCGACGAACTGGAAACATAAAGGTGGCCACACACACTACGCATAATCGAAGAGGTGTATGAGACAATTCGGTTTACCAACGAAGTTTAAGAGTGGCAAACAAATTAGTAGTAGAGACACGCTGATTTACTGAGCATTAATAGACCTGCTCGCTGGCTGGTAGCGAGGCTAAGAGATGACAGGTGGGCCATAAGAGTCACATCATGGAACGGCCCAATAGGGAAACGTCAAAAAGGTAGACCGTACACGAGATGGGAAGACGATATTAATAAAACGGTCGGCCCTCATTGGATGCAGAAGGCACAAGACCAAAAAAATGGAAATTCTTGGAGGAGGCCTTCACCTGAGGCAATTAACATTTAGTATATATATATATATATATATATATATATAGAAATATTATATAACTGAAATAGTATATTAAGATAGGATAAGAAATTGTTTAGTTTATTTAAGTTTCATGTTACTGTAATGTATTTGCAAGAAATATAAGGCTTTTTTTTTGTTTTTATTTATTTATTAATAGACTGGCTCGACCGGACCTGTAATACCCTCATATAGAAAAACAACCTTAAAATATTGTATTTCGTTAGTGACTGTGAGACCGGAGGCCCAATTTTTCGACATTATCCTCCTGGCCTCCATAGGCTAGGAGAAAAATAAAGAAAAATCTCACAAGGCTGTCATGGTGTGGGTCACTATATTGTCTGCCGTGTCATAAGAATGGTGACCCCTACTCCTTGGTAGGCTTGAAATTTAAAAATTCCGCTTTAAAACTGCCCAAGCTATAGTTACAGTAGCTCTGGTCTACTCAGGCAGATTGAGAGCCTGTACTTAGTGTATGTGGTAGGCTTTAGTTACTCATCCAACGAAATAGAAGAACGAAACGAATGTAACAATTTGTTTTCAATATGGGTATTGTAATCGTACAGAAATTTAGACCTAAATGTGATATTGTTAAGAAACATTATCTTTTAAATATTACGTTTTCATTACAATATCTACAATGATCTTGCACTTTCACAACGTCTGTTAAATTAATATATGTCCTTGGAATTAAAGTACACAATACTATAGCAGCAGTAACACTAGAATATAAATATTCATAAATATTTCCGTCCGTGTGGTGACGGAATAAGAATACAGAGTGTCACCACTCCTATTCATACCGCGGGTGTCGTAAAAGGCGACTAAGGGATAAACTACGCAAGACAATATCGATGCAAAGAGAAGGAAAACTTGAAATCAACCTTATACCAACCCGTCTGGCTAGTGTGGTACTGTAGGCCAAAACCTCCTTTCTAAGGAGAGGCCTATGTCATGCAGTGGACTGTTAGAGGCTGTTGATGATGCCTTACTTTTTTTGTAAATACATACATATTACCTACATACAAAACACCCAAACTCCGAAACAAATAATTGCGGATTACACAAACATTTGGTCCGACCCGGGAATCGAAACTGAGACCTCTTGATCAGCAGCCGCATACGCCAACCACTGCGTCACCGAGGCAGTCATACAGAATGTATACAATATACATAATATAAATTTGTATAGCTTTTACGTCAACCAAATTACAATGGTTTGGAACATAAACCACCTGTGATTAACTTCATAAAAATATAACATTGGAATATGGGCATTTTAAAATAATATTAAAATCAAGAATTAGAAAACTGTTGCGTTATGCCAATTTAATTTCCAGTAGTTTTTATTTTCTGTACATCAGTGTGTTAACATAACTGACATGACTGCCTTGTGGGTCTAGTGGTTAGCGTATGCGGCAGCTGATCAAGAGGTCTCGGGTTCGATTCTCGGGTCGGATCAAATATTTGTGTGATCCACAAATATTTGTTTCGGAGTCTGGGTGTTTTCTATTAATAATATGTATGTATTTACAAAAAAAGCATGTTTATGTATTTACATCAGTTGTTTAGTACCCAAAATACAAGCTCTGCTTAGTTTGGGACTAGATGATGTTGTGTGTAAGATATCCGAAAAAAAAAGTCCGAAATAAATCCTGAAAATGTACCTTACAAAAGCCCTTATAGTGGTAGTAATATTGTACGATTTTTAACTATTGTATGTCTAAACAAGAAACCTTACCCTTAACCCGAAAGAAAACAATATCTCATCCTAACAATTAACAAGATAAAATACAAGAAGCTGAAAACCGAATCTCTATCTGATCCATCGATTTTAAAAACATCGAGATATTGCGTTATACGAGTTTGATTATAGTAAACGTAAAACTAATTATTTTTACAGATAATTACATTACTTTAAGGGCGTATCGATTTGAATTCGACCCTGTGATTAACAACATGAATTGTTTACCTCTTTATGTAAATTTAATTTAGTTTATAATTTAGTATGCGTGATAAAACTTCTTTAGGAATGTACCAGTTATGGTACATTCCTAAAGATTATAGTTATAGAGAACCAATTATAGTTATGCAAGGAGCACACATCCGTCTGGTGACGGATTAAGAATACAGAGTGTCACCACCCCTATTCATTCCGCGGGTGTCGTAAAAGGCGACTAAGGGATAAACAACGCAAGACAACATCAATGCAAAGAGAAGGAAAACTTGAAACCAACCTTATACCAACCCGTCTGGCAAGCGTGGTATAGTAGGCCAAAACCCTCCTTTTTAAGGAGAGGCCTATGTCCAGCAGTGGACTGTTAAAGGCTGTTGATGATGATGATGAGGGAGCACTGCGACACGATTGACTTACGACTTAAAGGAGATATTGCATCAGAGAGATTTGGGTTTCTCATGATATCTCGGTCTCCTTGGCTCAGCTCTTCTTTTGAGAATGAATAGGGGAAAAATAATATTAAAAAGTCTGCATAAATATTACAGTCCATTCGCTTGAATAATAATACGTATTGCTATCGAACCGGGTTCTTTTCTATTTAATCAGGAATTAAAAGTTAATATAAGCAAACGGTTTATATTGTTTATGAGTCCCGCTGTGTTACCCGTTATTGTTGTAAATCGCGAGTAATGCCACGGAGCGAAACTAGGCTAAAAAAATATTGCCTAGCCTAAAGTTCCGTCAAAATCGGTCCAGCCCTTCCGTTCCAGAGATTACCCGGAACCGACAAATTATAATATTAGTAAAAAATAATAAATATTTTGGACATCTTACACACAACGTCATCTAGTCCCAAAATCAGCAGAGCTTGTGATAAGGGTACTAAACCACTGATATAAAGACATTAACATACTTTTTTTTGTAAATACATTCATATTATACATAGAAAACACCCAGACTCCGAAACAAATATTTGTGGATCACACAAATATTTGGTCCAATCCGGGAATCGAACCCGAGACGTCTTGATAAGCAGCCACATACGCGAACCACTAGACCAACAAGTCAGGAGCTTATCAGCAGTCTGGTGATCATAAAATTCGCTCAGTTTCTGATCAGACTAATATATGAGAGATACGTGCAGATAATACTAATGACATTTAATTAACACAAACTAAAATTACTTATTTCTACATAAACTATACTATGGGAACTATACAATAAACTAATAATTTATTACTGACATCAATTAATTCGCATTCATTTTATTGCGTATAAAAAGATTACAGGGCAGTAACAAAATATTAGTACAACACTAATTAAGTGCTTACGGTACCCTTGAGCCCGTTACTTCGTAATTAACCCTAATAATGTGTAAGAGTAAAATAATAAATGAGTTAGTTTCTTATATTATAACCGACTTCAAAAAAAAAGAGGAGGTTCTCAATTCGGAATCTATTTCTTTTATGTATGTTCAGCGATAATTTCGTCGTTTATGAACCGATTTCAAAAATTCTTTTTGCATTTGAAGTCGGTTCCTTATGTTAAAATTATTAATTTGATTAAATACTGGAAATTGAATCACTATAGGTTGAACAACCACTTATAACGGCACAGTGAATACCTTTTTCACAACGAATGTTTTGTAATTTTCTTTAATTATGTTTGTATAATCACATGTTCAAAGTATATAGTATATTAGCCGCATTCCATTCGCGTCTGCTTTACGTTTTGTTACTTAAGGATATAAAAATTGCTGTTTGGGAGGAGTATGGCAAATGGCAGCTAAGAATTATGGCACGAGAATTTTATAAATATATAGATTTATCAGTTGTAGTATCTACTTTTTGTATATTATTTTGTACGAGAAATATAAAAAAATATATATAAGGTAATGCTGACGAGCAGTGGATTCCCATTACACGTGAGCATTCCTGAACAAAAATGTTTCTGGTCCTGTACAAAAGGAACTCATCAACAATGTTCTATCATAAAAACCAATGTTTGGATTCCTACACATCTTGCTGGCGGCTTGGCCAATGACTTTTGACTGCACTGGTATGCTACGCATTATTAATTAAATAAAAAATCTCACATCTTACACACAACGTCATCTAGTTCCAAACTAAGCAGCTTGTATTATGGGTACTAAACAACTGATATAAATACATAAACATACTTTTTTTTGTAAATACATTCATATTAATACACACAGACTCCGAAACAAATATTTGTGGATCACACAAATATTTGGTTCAACCCGGGAATCGAACCCATGACTTCTTGATCATGGAGAGGAATTGAAGTTTGCATAGGAACATTCCAGCCTGATGGCACAGCTAAATGCTGGTATGCCCCCAGTATGGTGTAAAACGGTATTATCTTTATTTTCTCAGGTTGCTAATTCTGGGAACTAATTTAAGAGTGGCAGTGTCCATAGGTACATAGGTGGTCGTCGACGTTAGGGATAGTCGTTAATTAATAAAAGCCAACTTGAGTTGACAGGCGTTTATTGTTCGTTTTAAATATTGATACGAAAATCTACGGTATCGGAAAAACACACGTTCTGATTTGCAATTGAACAGCGAAATAGCACTTAGAAAAGTTATTTGAATATAACTATTGTAGTATATTATTACAGTATTTCACTTAAATTTACTTAAACACTAAGGAAACCACGATCAGATCGAGCAATATTCATAAAAACAGTTATCTATTCGCTTTCGCCGTTATTGCAGCAAACCCTGACTTATTTCAGGTTTTCACACACTACTTTTGACTAACGCTGATAGCACCGAGGTCGTAGTTAAATGTTGCATGTTTTACTGAAAGTATTTCGATACTAACAATACACAATTAGTCATTGGTTTTTATTTTGTTGGAAATAATCTATTAATCTCAAAAACTAAGCTTCACGACTATTTTCCTGTAGTAACAACTGACTGACTGCTTAACGTGGCCTCCAAATCACGGAGGCGCTCATGGTAACATGCCACTTACAATCACCCATCCCGGCACGGACCGCGCTGTCATTGCTGACCCTTGGTGATCGTTGGTAATCACATAGGGCAATTGGGCTATACCTTTATGTAAATTTAGCTGCATTATTTTTAACAAACGACGTTAGATGTTTCATGATTTACGGAGGAATCGTGTGGTCAACGTGTGGTTAACTGGAGGAGACCAGCAAAAGAAAAACATACAATCGATGATTGTATTGTAGTCATTATCAAAATTCAATCAAAATATACATCTATATATTATATACTAGCGACCCGCCCCGGCCTTGCACGGGTAGATATAGGTATTTAAAAACATTTTAAACTTGACAAATTATATACTAAAACCTTCTACGAGAATCGATCTATCCTTTACTTAAAGCAGCGTGAAAATCGGTGCGGTAGTTTTTAAGTTTATCGTGAACATATAGATGACGCGGCAGAGGACTTTGTTTTATTTGACTAAGTAGTGATAAAGGCATATAGATATAACAAGTAAAAGTATGTTTATACCTATTATCTTAAGCTAGAACTTCACGCATTAACGGCTGGACCAATTTCGATAGTTATTTTTTGTTCGGAGGCCTATTTATTACGGAAGTTTTTAGCCTACTCGTATAAAACAATCATCATCATCGTTATCATCAGCCTATCTCAGTCCACGGCTGGAGATAGGCCTCTCCAATCGCACGCCACTTGGTTCGATCCTCGGCTTCTCGCATTCAGGCTACTTCTAATAGATATCACGTATTAAAGGATAATGATACGCAAAGGGAAAAAGCTTATTTCTTTTGAGATACAGTTGAAAATAGGGGCTCAGCTAACAACATATATAATACAATGGAACCCTAAATCGCAATGAGATTCATTAAAAAATCTACATTTGAAAATCATTTGACGAAAACGTTGCTAAGATATTAAACTTGTTTTATTATCGAAATTATATTTAAATCTGTATGCATATTTTGAATTTAACTCTGCGTAAAAGTTGACATATAAAATTCCCCTTATAGGAAAAAAACGTAAACATTTAAAACCCGACACTCGAAGGGCAACTGGCTGTGACAAAGCCACCAACGAATATTTAGTCAGATAATTTATACATAGGGTATGTGTAAAATTATCTGACAATCTCACAGAATCGTAACTTAATATCAATCACACTAAGGGTCTGTTTCACAATGTCCAAGTAAAGTCCTTAGTAAGCTATTTGCCACTCAACTGTCAAATAAAATCATCGTTCGCGTTTCACAATCTTCAAATAAGCTTAACTGGTAAATAAAGTGCTTAGTAAATTATAGGTTAGATGATCTGTCAAATAAGGAAATTATTTTATGGTAAAGTTACTTGTCAGATCATAAAATCAGACAGAAATCGAGAAAATATTAAAAATGGATCTATTTAATGCACTTGACGACGAATTAGATGATCTTTTCTTGTTCTTCAATATATGTTTATTTACTTCGACCAATTTAATTAATACATCGACCTCCTCCCGCGTAAAATTAATACTCTCCCGTTTTTGATTCATTGTTTGAGGCAAAATAAAAGACAATGATTAAAATAAAAAAGAAATACAACAAACGAAGCATTTACTTACAAGCCAATTCAATTCAAGTGTTTTTTTTTCTATGACAGTTGTTTCACACTTCGTTTTACATAAAAATAAACCGATTTCTAAAACAGCTCCTTTGTATCAATAAAATTGTTGCAGACTGTAAATAAAGTATATGTAATACTTACGTATCATAAAATAATGCATTTTTATGCATTCATCATATTTTTAGGAGTGATTTAATCAAAAAATATTTTATGTTATTATATGTTTAGTAAACTGAAACGTCAAAGTGCGACGTTGCCAGTTTTATCACACAAATAACAAACTGACACATAAAGTTAACGGTTAGATGTTTGTGAAACGCAAACTGTTTTAACAGGGAGTTATATGTGGCTGATAATTTATTTGTCATTTAGTTAACCAGTAATTTACTCAGACTTTGTGAAACAGACCCTTAATCAAATATCATGTTTATTGCATAGAAATAAGATCCAAATTAATAAAATACCTATACTTTGTCATATAGAAAGAAAAGAAAAAAGAAAAGAATACATACCTTTATGTATACTCCGTCCACTGACATAAAATAAGTTCACTAATAGTAACACAAATAATAAAATCCGCGGCAACATGTTGACTTTAATAAAAAGACACTAAAAATTAACACAAAAAAAATTAATCTTCTTTCACCAATTTAAACATCGAACAAAAGGTTTTTTTTTGTTAACACACCAATGAGTTCAGTTCAACTGTCCCAACAAAACTGTATAAGAATAACTTTTGTAGTCATTTAAAAGTGCAATTCGAACAAGACACAGACAGACGTGGAGTGTCCAATGCTAATTTGTTTTTTGCCCTGAACTGAACCTTGACATTGCGTATAGAAAATACATTCTTTATTTTATTAGACCCTTTAGTAGAACGATATCGTGTTGTGCAATTTAAAGCGAATGCTTATCAATTTGTGTCAATAATAAATTGTGCAATAATTGTTATTAGGTTACATAGATTGATCATGTAAATTATAACACCTTGAATTATTACACTTACGCACGCGTGTTATAATCGAATCAATACAAAAAAAAGAAAACAATAATTATATAGTTTACGCACGTACTATTCAAAGGCACATAAAGTTATATTGATTTGCTAAATATACTAAGGTATATGAAAAATTTGATCGCCTGTTTCACCTCAAATATCAGGGTATGATTTAATAATCGTAATAATAAATAGATAAATATGAAACTGTTAGTATTGGTCCAAGCCTGTTCTTAAAATGAACTGATGAATTTTATAGATTTACTTATTGTGATATAATTTACTGCGATATGGATAATAGTTATTTCATTCATTTGAGCATTTTATACAATCAGAGTGAGGCGAACGAAACGATTCCTGAAATGTCATTGTTAAAGATGATTCTACAGAATATTAATGCGATGATAATACTACGGCATTATTTTAATGTTGTCATTGGTTATCAATATCTGTGTGGTGACAATTTATGAGTACGAAATATCACCACCCTAATCATCCCATGGGTGTCGTAACAGCTGTCTTAGTGCACAAACTACGCAGGAAAAGAGCACTAATAGTATTAATAGTTTTGAAAGACAACTCCCACTTAATGCATATTAATCCTGTATTGCGGGAGACCTTACAATAATTCATGAAACGGACACAAAGAACACTCAAACTCAGAACAACAATTTGTGAATCACACAGTGTTGTCCCACGTGGGATTTTAACCTACAAAGTAAGCTATGTAGTAGCCAACTTTGCGAAGTAAAAAGTGGCGTGGCCACTAGTCCTAGAATTGCCGAGACTAGAAAAAATCGAAAGAAATTTTACATTAACCCGTCTAGCCAGCGCGGTAGCGTGGCATAGTAGGCCCAAATCTCTTTTAAAAAGAACTTGAAATGTTTATGAGATGTTAAATTTTTGACAATAACCTCTCTTACTTTTCTAACTCCTAAGTTCCCTATATGATATTTTGTTTTCAAGTCACTTATTGAGGGTTATAGTTTTACCTTCTATTAATTGGGTTTGCACTTGCTTTTTAGGGTTCCGTAGCCAAATGGCAAAAAACGGAACCCTTATAGATTCGTCAAGTCTGTCTGTCTGTCTGTCTGTCTGTCTGTTTGTCTGTCCGTCCGTATGTCACAGCCAATTATTTCCGAAACTATAAGAGCTATACTGTTGAAATTTGGTCAGTCGATGTATTCTGTGAACCGCATTAAGATTTTTACATAAAAATAGAAAAAAATCAATACATTTTGGGGGTCCCCATACTTAGAACTGAAACTCAAAAATTTTTTTTTCATCAAACCTATACGTGTGGGGTATCTATGGATAGGTGTTCAAAAATGATGTTGAGGTTTCTAATATCATTTTTTTCTAAACTGAATAGTTTGCGCGAGAGACACTTCCAAAGTGGAAAAATGTGTGTCCCCCCCCCTCTAACTTCTAAAATAAGAGAGTGATAAAACTAAAAAAAATATATGTTATACATTACCATGTAAACTACCAACGAAAATTGGTTTGAACAAGATCTAGTGAGTAGTTTTTTTTTTATACGTCATAAATCGTTACACGCAATTTACCTTTCATCCAGTCAATACACTGGTATAAAAACATCGATGAAAGTTACAACGAACTACAAGAACTTTTATATGATGTTACTTGCTGATACGGAACCCTTCATGGGCGAGTCCGACTCGCACTTGGCCGCTTTTTTGTAAATATTATCTGTATTTTAAATTATTATGTATCTGCATACATCACATCATCTTTTATTTCATTTAGTTATGAATACTGTAAAGAACCTATAGTGTTGTTGTGTGCATAGTGCGTTTTAAATGAAAGGTGACTAATACAAAGCTAGCCATAGTTCTTTTGGAAATATTTAATTGTGAAGTATTTTATGTATATTGGTTATTTTTAATGCAGAATAATCTCTCATTTACATAACCTAAAGAAGTCTGTTAAATTCAATACTTATTTTATATGTGCACCTACTGCATCATATTTCTGCATCACCTGAAGGTTAACTGGGAGAGAATGCCTCAAGGCGTTAAGTCCGCCTCTGTACAACATGTGCAATAAGTTTTAAATAAATAAAACACAAATCTACTCCACACCAGACAGTCTTCCACTTCCTTATCGATGTTATTAATTTACATAATAATCGTTCGAAGTAAATCTGTTACATGGGATGTAAACATTTAATGAGAAGTTTATAGATATCAATATTATTGATTGTAAGTACATGTACATACATGTGTACCTAAAATCACGCAATTCTGTGAGTAATCTGGATTAATATCAGACAGCAATAAATATTTCGGACATCGTACACACAACGCCATCTATAGGACGACCGTTTATCTGAGTCCTTGCCTGCGCGGTAACAGGACAGGACTGAGACAGGTGCGGGCGGCAGGGGCGCTTAGTGAGATACACACGAAATGTCGGCCCGCACCTGTCTCAGTCCCCTTTGTCATCATACCCCCGCGCCCCTGTTACCGCAGGCGAGCACTCAGATAAACGGTCGGCCTATAGTCCCAAACTAAGCAGAGCTTGTATGTATTACAAGACAGGTACTAGACAATTGATATAAATACATAAACATCCTTTTTTCAAATACATAGATATTATAAATAAGAAACACAAAAACACCGAAACAAATATTTGTGAATCACCCAAACATTTAGTATGACATGGGAATCAAACCCGAAACCTCAAGCACAGCAGTCGCATAAGCTACCAACTGCGCCACTGAGGCAGGTGAACTTGCTTGATGAGAGATACACCGGCGTAACAAAGTCCGGATCCAGGAACTGCTGTTATTACGACATTCCGATCCCTCCCGGTACCGTCAACTTTTCTAACTCTCTATTTACCTCTTCTTTTTTTTCGTGCGGAAATCTGTGAATTGAGTGCTGGCTATGTCGGTCTCGAATCGATTAAAACAGCACGCCGTCTCATGTACTATGAACCGAGGAACCAGGTATACCCTCAAAAGGAAGTAACTGGAACCCCTCTATTTACCCCTCGCCGCTAGCCACTTAAGCGGATGGAGAGAAAAAACCCGTCCCGTCCATTCGCGGTCACACTCTGAGGCGCTGGTATGCACGATTTCACTTGGTACGCAGGCGGCGTATTAGGTTCGAATGTAAGTTGTTCTCCCGGGCCCTCTCCGCCACCTCTTTCTGTGAAATGACTTCTTCGTAGAAGATTGCGACCGCGGTAAAATAATTGTCGCAACCGGCCGTGAAGCGTATATGACTGCAGGAAGCAGGCATCTCCTCCGATGACTGCAGTGAGGGGCCGACGTTGCATCGCAGTGTTGACAGGATGGACTCAGTTCCCTCCTAATGAACGAGTGCAGGTACTTCCTGAAGTAACCGTATCCGTGAATCCCGTGTTACTCGTGTATGACCAGCTGGAGAGCCTCCGCGACGGCAAAGCCAGCATGTGGAGCTGGTGATCAAAAGCTTCTATCAGAAATTCAGTAGTCCGCATACAAACTTCAGTTAGCACTGCCTTTAAATCAATACAGTGCCATAGACTGGACAACCCCCGGGTGCAGCTAAAATGAACTGACAGCTAATTCTACCTTCGAATTCAGTTCGCATTCTGAGTTGCGGAGGTCCGATGTCAGTCACTCCTACTGGTAAACTGATATTCAGGTAAATCTGCTTGATTTGGTAACCAACCCCAAGGACGTATAGGCTAGGAAGATGATGAATGAACTTTTGACTTGCGTAATGATCCCTTAATACCACTACTCTTTTTTAGGGTTCCGTAGCCAAATGGCAAAAAACGGAACCCTTATAGATTCGTCAAGTCTATCTGTCTGTCTGTCCGTCCGTATGTCACAGCCAATTATGTCCGAAACTATAAGAGCTATACTGTTGAAATTTGGTCAGTCGATGTATTCTGTGAACCGCATTAAGATTTTTACATAAAAATAGAAAAAAAACAATACATTTTGGGGGTCCCCATACTTGGAACTGAACTCAATTTTTTTTTTGATCAAACCTATACGTGTATGGTATCTATGGATAGGTCTTCAAAAATAATGTTGAGGTTTCTAATATCATTTTTTTCTAAACTGAATAGTTTGCGCGGGAGACACTTCCAAAGTGGAAAAATGTGTGTCCCCCCCCCTCTAACTTCTAAAATAAGAGAGTGATAAAAAAAAAATATGTTGTACATTACCATGTAAACTACCAACGAAAATTGGTTTGAACGAGATCTAGTGAGTAGTTTTTTTTTTAATACGTCATAAATCGTAACACGCAATATACCTTTCATCCAATCAATACACTAGTATAAAAACATCGATGAAAGTTACAACGAACTACAAGAACTTTTATATAATGTTACTTGCTGGTACGGAACCCTTCATGGGCGAGTCCCACTCGCACTTGGCCGCTTTTTTATAGTTGTACTGTTTGATCGTTCTATTAAAGACGTCTAAATTACTTACAAAATCTGTCTGTCAATTTTTCTGACTATCTGTTCGTCTCTCTGTCTATCTGCTTATCCCGCCTGATCTCCGGAAAGTTAGAACTGATTTTGGAGGAATTGTCATGGCCAGAAAGCACAAGAATTAACTTAGGCTATATTTTGTTGCTTGCGATATACAACATTAACCACAGGTAACACCGCGGGGCTCAGCTAGTCCTACTAATATTATAAACTCGAAAGTTTGTATGTATGTGTGTATGTATGTTTGTTCCTCTTTCACGCAAAAACCACTGAACTGATTTGGATGAAACTTTACAGTAATATAGCTTATATATCAGAATAACACATAGGCACACTTTTTACTGCAATAATCGAGATACACGGGTGAAAGCTATGTGATTAAAAAAAAAAAAAATCGTAGATGTCAAAATCTATCACTGTTTATCTCCTGTCAAAACTTCCCAGGTTCCTAGGAATACCACACTTGCATAGCAACCATAATCTTCTTCTTCTTCTTCATCGTTCCCTCATTGCTGAGGATCGCGAACACAAGATATAAGCTTCCACTTCGTGCGGTTATACGCAGAGTGGATCGCACGGTGCATGCTGCCGCCCACCGCCTCCTTCACAGTATCACTCCAACGTGTAGGTGCCCTGCCTCGAGCACGCCTGCCGTCCATTTACTCAACAATGATCTGCTTCTCCAGACTGAGCTTTGAGGACCGCATAATATGCCCGAAGAAGCTTAGGGCTCGTTTCCGGCAAAATGAGGACAGCCGCGTCGTGATGTTGATCTCTTTTAATATAGACTCGTTAGTTCGCATCGCAGTCCAGGGCTTATTAGGGCAGTTATTGCTATCGCGGCTTCTGAAGCTCCATGTTTCAGCAACCATAATGATACTTTGTAAATGGCTAATTTAAAAATGAGTTCTGGATAATCACATATGTAGGCTACTTTTTATCACGAAAATACGCAGGTAACACCGCGGGGCGCAGCTAGTAGGAAATAAAAGCGTGAGTATAATTTGAAAAGTAAAATTAGAGCGAATAGAACAAATTTATAATGTGTGTAGAAAAAAGAAATCCATTATTTTCCCAATAGATGGCTTTAGTTATCTGTATCTCGCCTTGTTTATGTCCGATAATATTTTATAGTACTGAATCGTGACAAACGCCTAATGGAACTCAAACTTCTCGTTAAAACATATTGCTAACATTTGTTTTTTGATTCCACACTGTAATCATTTTCCATTATTACTAGCTTTGGCCCGCGTTTGTTAGAAATTAGCCTATTTCGTTTCTCAGGCTCTAGATTGTCTTTGTACCTAATTTAATATAAATCTGTTTCGTAGATTTTATGTGGAAGCTCGACAGACAGACAAACAGACACAGTTATTTTCATAAGAACCTTCTCCTGACAATAACAAACACAAATAAAAATTATAATAAAACGGTCCAGCCGTTCACGCGTGATGGCGTGACCAAGTAAAATAGGGATTCATTTTCATATATTATATATAAACGTATATACATATATAAATATAAATCACATTGCTAAATATAGTCAGGAAGTAAGGATAACGTTTCATTAAACTATTTATGCACACCGCTATCAGAATCATTGTTTAAGATACAGCTCTGTCAGGTATCCGCGTCATTTTTAATGACATCAAATTTATATATAATTTTAACAAAAACTAACCGACTTCAAAGAAAAACTATTCCGAGTACCCAAATCGCGACAGTTGTGCCTATGATATTAAAGGAGTTCCCTCGATTTCCTTGGGATCACATCATCAGATCCGGTATGATCAGATCAGATATGGTGACGATCGGACCACCTGTAAGCTACACCCATTCCAATGCAAAAATAATTTTTGAAATCGGTTCATAACGAAATTATCGCTGTACATATATAAAAAAAAAGCGGCCAAGTGCGAGTCGGACTCGCCCATGAAGGGTTCCGTATCAGCAAGTAACATTATATAAAAGTTCTTGTAGTTCGTTGTAACTTTCATCGATGTTTTTATACTAGTGTATTGATTGGATGAAAGGTAAATTGCGTGTTACGATTTATGACGTATTAAAAAAAAAACTACTCACTACATCTCGTTCAAACCAATTTTCGTTGGTAGTTTGCATGGTAATGTAGAACATATATTTTTTTAGTTTTATCACTGTCTTATTTTAGAAGTTAGAGGGGGGGGGGGACACATTTTTCCACTTTGGAAGTGTCTCTAGCGCAGACTATTCAGTTTAGAAAAAAATGATATTAGAAACCTCAACATCATTTTTGAACACCTATCCATAGATACCCCACACTTATAGGTTTGATGAAAAAAAAATTTTTGAGTTTCAGTTCCATGTATGGGGACCCCCAAAATGTATTGTTTTTTTTCTATTTTTATGTAAAAATCTTAATACGGTTTACAGAATACATCGACTGACCAAATTTCAACAGTATAGCTCTTATAGTTTCGGAAATAATTGGCTGTGACATACGGACGGACAGACAGACAGACTTGACGAATCTATAAGGGATCCGTTTTTTGCCATTTGGCTACGGAACCCTAAAAATGATTACGACGAATTGAGAACCTCCTCCTTTTTTTGAAGTCGGCTAAAAAGAACTATATTAGAAACCAAAATATTGCAAAAACAATTAGTATGGCCATTGTTGGCTGCACAGTTGGCCTTGTGGTTTAAGCGGTTGCTATGCCGCTTACTACTGCGCCAAGAGTTGTGGGTTCAAATCCTATATGGGAAAACACTTTGTGTGATCCTTAAATTATTTTTCCATATAGGATTTGAACCAAATAACACAAGATGTGTATTCCCAATACGGAAATTGTTTTTCGTAAGTTTTTTATCAATAAAAAAAGGAAATTAAATGAATATCTTTCAAATAGTATTAGAAATAATTTTCTGTTATTAACACAGAGGAGTCTGCAACTCACTAGTGACAAGTACATTCCAGGCCTAGTTACATTAATTTGGCACATAATGCAATAGCATACATACACATATACACACCTATGCTATTTTTCTTCTTCTTGGTCAAACACTCTTGACAGAGTTGTCGTGGTAGTTGATAGGCAGTGTTGCTCAATGTTGATCAATTTCAGGGCTTCTGCACGTCTTGCGATGTCTATCCACTTATGTCGATTTGCTGCATTGCGGGCACACTGTACTGCAGTTGATTTGGTAGTGGCTTTAATTAGGTCAATCCATCGGGTTGGGGAACGACCCCGTGATCTCGTGCATATTACATACTAACCTAACTGAAACTTTTTATCAATCAACCAATATGTAGGTCATTGTTTTGCGTTCGGGGCTTTTCTTTTGGTCCTGCATATGTTTCTGCAAAGTCAACCTCCTATTCTGGGACCTGTCTAGTTATTATGCAGTAACGTCGTTTCGTCACTATTTCATAATGTATTTACATTAAGACAAAGGGACGAAACGACGTTGTATTAATACGACGTGTAATGTGAACTGATTTACTTTGGTTAGCTGAAGACATGAACAATAAATCTTCATGTCCTCAGCAATATTACTATCTCAGTAAAATGTTTTGAGGATTTGTTGATGGGATTGCTGAGTTATGGTTTTTAAACATAATTGCAATATCATCAGCGTATGTAGTGAAGATAATATCTACAGTAGGGGCACTAAAATGCCATCTTGTTATATTCTTGATCTGATTTCTAACAAACCAGAAGACAGTCGTTCAAATTTAACTCATCTTTTATCTGGGTATTTTTTTAATATGAAGTAAGAAGAATAAGGGTGGTGTTTATTTATATCTTAATTAGAAGGCCATCACTTTCAGATTTAGAAATCATGAATTCACTACTTACAATCATCAACAATATTCCACTGAGATACGTAGATAGGGGGAAAGTCTTAGGCATGAGTTGAAAAGATTAACAGAACAGGGTTGAGTAGGTCGTACCAAAATTGGGTGATAGGGATTTTGTCTCTCGACTTAATTCGACAGGAATTACAGCTTTTAATGGGAAGCATTATTTGTTAGGTGATTTTAAATAATCTGATATGTCGTCGTCTTTATCACCGTTATATATGATTTATAAATAAATATATAAATATCGCACAACTTGTCTTTTTCCTTGGTATTGTCGTTGTTTTTGTTAATACGAGTATATACGTATGACGACTCTGTAGAACTATTTAGGACTTTCCGATGACATATTTCACGTTTATTTTGTACGTGTTTGTGGTAAACCGAACATGATTAGTATTTATTAATATACTTTCATTTTAAACATTTCTTTTAAAACTACCTTTAGTGTTGAATTCATGCTAATATAATACATTCGTAGGCAACTATGTGTGCCTGTCTTAACTGTCTTTCCGTCTTTGCTTAACGGGTAAACCGCTTCACCAATTTCAATTAAATTGGACACGGCGATTTAATTCGTGAGGAAGGGCATTGTCTACTTTTTATCAAACAAAAAATAATATACACGCCTTGGAAGCCACGGAAAATAGCTACTCGCTAGCAAAAAAAACTATTGACTTATGTAGTCATCATATTATGATCAATAAGAGTTGAGCATCAATGAAAAAATTCCAAAGACGGGAGAAATTCATTATTTTTGAAAGACTTGGGTAAAACAAATGTTTATGTAGATATGCACAGACTTTGAGAACTAAATATAATAGCCGTGACCCACCAGGCACGATCACCTCGCCTGGTTGGAGGATCCTACCTTTGTGTCGAAGAGATACGACATCCATTTCCTGCACAAATGTCTCTTACAGATTCATACACACCACAAAACAAATAATATTTTTTTACTATCCTTATGTGAGTTTGTTTGAAAAATGGATGATACCGCGTGCGCAGCGTACACAACTCATCTATTATTTGCAGTCCAAAGATGATCTGGAAAAGTTTCTGTTCTACGTCCAACGTGTTCTTGCAAACTTTATGATGGCGTTAGACTATCTTAAAGGTTTTTCAACTTTTGACACTTTTATTCCTTCACCATCATTTCTAAAAGACATGTGCCCCACCCACTGTCACTTCAATTTAATAATTCTCTGGACAGTACTTATGGTTTATGCGAGGAACTCCTCATTTCTGGTTTGGTCATGTAGACAAACTCTTAAAATTGCCCTTCCATTATTCTTTAGACGGATTTTTTCGGGTTGGCAATACACACTGGTTAAGTTTATTTTTTAAAACTGTATTTTATACGAGAAAATATCCTGCAGCATTCCGACGCTGCCCGGCTATGTTAAAGTTTAGAATTTAACCTCTTTTCAATATTGAACACACTCATCTGGATGGTTTATTCTGGGTGCCTAGTTTGTTCTAGTTAATGTACATCTATAGCTTAAAACCAAGAGACCCTTCCTCCACCTTATGAGCGATAAACATTCAAAACTTAGGCTTTCGTAAATGTTATTATTGTCATAACACAACTATTGATCCTGCTTCGGAATTGAATTTGTAACAGGAAAGTAGCACAAACATACTTGACGTACTTATTCACGTTATTTAAACGGTGGATACCTACGGATGTTATGATGCTATTTAGCTAAATGACTAATTTGTTCAGAAGAGGAGAATCCCAGTTATAAAATGTTATGTTATTGACGTTTGACATATTAAAACCAGAAAGTGGACAACACAGTCCTTTGCCAACTGTCCTCGAGGAAAGACAAACTCATCATGGATATTTTACGAGTTTTATCAATCCTACTTACTCTTGCATTGATACAATCTGTCGTTGAAAGTAGCAACCGTGTTAAAAGACAAGATCTAATTAAAAGCTATAAGTGTGCTGAATTTTTCGTCGCCAAGTTCATCAATAAAAAGCTATACTGTATACCCTGTGATGAGTAAGTACAATTTTAATTATAGAACAGAGAGCGGAGCAGAACTACCTCGTATTAATTTTATGGTAATTTTCCATTGAATTAAAATTATGTAACATCAATATCTATCGAACGTTCATTATTATTCTCCATATAGATAGTATGACGGTATTTTGAATATTAATTCCTTTAAATGTAAAAAAACAGAAGTAAAATGCTTGAGAAAAGCAACAAAACATAACAGACATTATTCCTTTGGGGTTGAGAATACCGTTTTTCCGTTTATGATTTTTAGCAAGGTTATCAGAAACACTACGTCTATTCGCTAAAGGTGAAAAGTGATACTTTTTGCATCTTGTAACATATCCACGATCAATAGTCTTACACTTATACTGCAAATATCTCAAAAACTTCTTTTGAACGGACTCGATACGATCAACATATACAGCACAATGCGGGCTATGAACCTCAAACGCATACTCGAGGATACTGCGCACCAGTGTACAATACAGTATTTTTGTGGGTTTAATATTTTTAAAGTCTGATGTAGATCTAATGATAAAACCTAAGGTTTTGTTAAGGTTTTAAATTAGAGACCTTGCTGATGAAGTTGGCATATCGAAACGCTCAGTCAATACCATTATGAAGTATGTTTTGGGCCTCAAATCTCGACTGGTAATCCAAAAAATCCAAACTACTTCGCTCGGATTCAGACAGGCTAAAACGTTTAAATCTGAAATCTCTCGTTTTGAGTTTAATCATGCAGTCTTTGGTTTTAACACTGTCAGTCACAAAATTGATTGCTCCCCATTGCTGACCCTTCTTATTTTTCAAGTCGTCCAAACCTTACACGCCACTACGTATAACCGCCATTATGAAAAACGGTTTCGGGTGCTAATTCTTCATGAGTGATGATATGCAAAGTGGTAAATAGATGCATGATGACACGGCTGATATAAATAACGATTCCTTAAGCAAGTTTCAGTCGAAGTTGAGCTCCTTGCCAGACTGTTTTAATTTCTCAATTGACTGTGTTCCTTATACTAATATCTAAAACTAATAACTATATCTTGGACCACTCACAATATTCTTATTAGTGTCAACCTATCGCCGTCCACTGCTGGACGAAGGTCTCCCCCAAGGAACGCCAACCACCACAATATTCTTACTTGAATTTTATGTTGTCTGTTGTTCTGTCTGTAAAACCATGCTATATTTCTGTAATAATACGTGTTGTGCCTACTTTTAAGTAATTGTTACAATATGACTCACTTTATAAAACGTATAATGCTCTTAATTGGGAAAAAGTAAACAATTGTTGGCGGCCGTTAATAAATAAAATATTCACCATCTTCAAGTTTGCAAATTGGCCAAGTGCGTGTCCGGCCACGCATAAAATAGGGTTCAGTAATTACCCATAATGATAGCAATAAGTAATTGGTGTTTACTTATTATTTCGTTATTTTAAACGAAGTTTTCAAAGTTTACGCTTATTACAAGTTAGATCTCTATTGCTCATGAACTAATTAAGTAATCTAAACTGTTATCATTTTCGTTTAAAGATCATAGCATGTACTACGATCATGATTTTTTTCAGATTTGTCAAGCCAGCCGTTTATCTTTTAAAAGGGGGAAATGGGGTCACCATGTTCTAAGAAAAAAAAAGCGCATTACAGTTATATAACTCGCAAACGGATGTCTAAATAAAAAAAATGCCTAAGCAACCTCTCAATGGTTTTAGAAGATCTTCATAATGATACTTTGATGTTTTTAAAAGGCCTATTTAATATGATACCCCACACTATAGGGTAGATGCGAGAAAAAAACATCATCCCCACTTTACATGTAGGGGAGGTACCCCAAATAAAAATATTTTTCTTAATTTTATTGTAGCACTTTGTCGGCGTAATCACAACACATACTCGTATTCATGCAAAGTTTCATCTTTCTACGGACGGACATAACGAATCTTCGAAACGGGTTTCGAGTCATGAACTAAGGAACCCTTTAAAAATCCCCCTTTTTAAGAAAAATATAGAAACGTACATATGACTGTTAAGTAGTAGGTCTCTAGTCACTTACTAACACGAAATCTTTTCACTTATTTGGCAGTCTTATCAAATAACTACACTTAACAAATAAAAAGAAACTTTAAATGCAGTTGTGTAAATTTCATTTTTCAATAATCATTACTTTTTCATGGTTCAACTTTTCGTATAGGGTACCAAACTGGTGTTTAATATCTGAGGTTTCTAAACAAAAAATTTTTCAGAACAGTAAGTTTTATTGAAAATAATGTATGATCAATATTTTATAAATCGTGTTGTTTTCATTCGTTTTTTTATCAGTTTATTTGCTTCCGCAGTACTTTTTCCAATACCAATCTTCTCCCGAACTTTCCTTGTATCTAAAAATCAAAAGCAAATTTTAAATATGTACAGTTTGTTTGTTCTCGGTAAACGTAGTATATGACTCCCACAGGCGAGGTAGAGTGACGACCTACGTAAGATGGCTGGCAGGAGCTGGATGCGAGAAGCCCAAAATCGATCACAGTCACCACTCTGATCGATTTTGGGCTTCTCGCACACACTCGCACACCTGTAATGGGAAAGGCCTATGTCGTGCAGGCGACTGCGATAGGCTGATGATGATGATGTTCAAAATTTAAATAATTACAAAATACGCTGCTAAAGATGTTTTAAGATTTTTTGTCAAACCCAGTCTAGTCTAAATAATATTGCCTAAGTTACTCCTTAAGTCATCAACTATCTGCTAGTGAAAACCCCGTCAATATCGGTGCAGACGATCAAGGGATTAACCGGAACAAACAGACAGACAGACAAATATGCAAAAGTGCCCTGTATGTTTTCAAATGCATTTAGAGAAAAACTTTTTATTTGATATTACAAACACTTCAATTTAATTTCTTTGTATATATAAATATAATTTTAGTACGTAATCTTCTCTGCATATGCCCGACTCGGTTACCATATTATGTTATAGTGGTTTAAAAACAAAAGTAGTCTGTACTCACGTGTCACATGGTATGCAATGTTTAGCGTTGCTTATAAATTTACGAACGTGTCCAGCCGCACAGTTAGGGTCTCTTATACCAAATTGGCTAGATACTCGATAATTTCCGTGAACATCAGCAAAGCCTAGTTCAAAAACTACCATAGTTAATATAGTTATTACACACAATGCCTTCATGGTGGCTTGTTTTCTTAACTCGCTAGTTGGTGGATATGCTCAGATAAGAATATAACTGTGATTTTATACTCATGTTTACCAGTCAATTTGTTTGTTGCATAAAACCGTTTTAACACTAAAAACCTGTATTGTATTTTTGAACAAAGATTACTTTGACTGGGGTAAAAATAGCCCTTTGATAATTCAATATTGTTTCAGATTTCTGAGTGGTTACTAAGTAGAAAATATTTCTTCAATGTTTAGGCTTTCGAAACTTTTACACAAACATGTTTTTTTTGTAACGATACATTCTACTTTCCGGCGTTTCAAACAGGTTATACCGGCCGTGGTCATGGGTAGACTGGTATGATCATCTTAGCAGTAAAGTTAAGTAGAAGATATCTTAACTTATAAATGTTTACAAACATTGTAATGAGGAGAATCCATGTGTCACCGTGGAAAATCAATTAGGGTCTATTAGTAATAGGGTCTTTTTGTCTGAGGATGGCACGGGAGTCTCCGGCCTCACTCCAAATATTAATATTAATTTAAACTAGAAAGTGAGACAATGGAAGGTACCATTAACAATATTGTTAATCCTACCAACAGTAAGGTACCTTCTTGCACTCAATTAGTTAGCAAAAAGGGGCCTCATCAGAACACCTTAAAATTATTCCACCAAAATATCCAAGGCATTTCTTCCAAATTATTAGAAATTGAATTGTTTTTAGAAAATAGTAAGTTTGACATTATTTGTTTTACTGAGCATTGGCTACAGGATTACCAAATGCTTATTAACTTTGAGATCTATATGGTGGGTAGCTGCTTTAACCGTAAAACTATGCTTCGTGGAGGTTCCCTAATTTTAATAAAAAATAGTTTTAAATTTAAGCAACGTGATGACATAGTGGATCTTTCGGTTGAACATTGTGTCGAACTGTCCTGTGTTGAGCTAGATAAGCATGTAATTGTGTGCGTGTACAGACCCCCAAACTATCAAAACTTTACCTTATTTGAATCGATAATGGAAGATGTCCTAGCAAAACTTGCAGCCAGTAATAAATATACAATTATTTGTGGTGATTTTAATATAAATATTAGAAGAAAATTCAAATAGTAGTCGGTTAATAAATCTTTTTAAGTCATTTGACTTGACCAACACTTTTACAGAACCTACTAGAGTCACTCCATCTTCTGCTACTTGTATAGATAATGTTTTCTGCAATTGTAATTACTTAGATAAAGCCATAGTAAATTGTCTACCGTCTGACCATAGTGGACAAACAGTAACTTTTAGGTGTAACACGCCATTGCAAAAAGTTCAGATTAAATTTAGACCTATAACTTCCAGCAAATTAGATAGATATAATAATTCCCTACAAAACAAATTAAGTGTTATGAGCCTTGACGATATTAATATAAATCAATTGTATGAGCGTTTCTTTTCAATAGTTCACACGGAATTCAACAAAACTTTTGAAAAGAAGACAAAAAGTATTTGCCCTAAATTTATATTTAGTGATTGGGCAACTAAAGGTATCAGAATAAGTAGGGAAAGACTATTTGAGCTTTATGGCCTTAAGCCTTTTATAAACTCTGAAACTTTTAACAAGTATGTTGCTAAGTATTCAAAAACTTTTAGATATACATGCAAGGTTGCTAAAGCCCTGCACATTAGCAACAAGATCAAATCAGCAGAAAATAAAATAAAGACAGTTTGGAAAGTCATAAATAACGAGACTAACAGGAAGAAAATACGTAACACTAGCTACACATTAGATACAGCATGTGGTCCTAAAAGCTCAAATCAGGAAGTAGCTGAAGAATTTGTAAATTTCTTTACCAATATACCATCAAAAACTACTGAGGCTCTTAATTCCTCACCTGATGTCTCAATTGATTTATTAAAGGCGAATGTGTCTAGCTGCCTGGCTTAATTTAAATTTAAACACATTAACCCTATGATAGTTATTAAGGCTTTCCGGCAAATAAAAATCAAACTAACCGAAGATCTATGGGGAATGTCTATCAAAGTTTGTACATCCATACTTGAGACTATAGCCCCATACTTAGCTTTAATTTTTAATTTATGTGTTGACCAAGGAGTTTTCCCTGATTTAATGAAATACAGTAAAGTAATACCTCTTTTCAAATCCGGGGACAGTAAAGATACTAATAATTATAGACCTGTATCCGTGTTACCAGTTTTTAGCAAAGTTTTTGAAAAGGTAATGCTTAATCAAATGCTCGATCATTTTAACACCAACAGAATCATACATGATCAACAGTATGGTTTCACCAAGGGACGTTGTACAACTGACGCCGGTGTAACCTTATTAAAGCATATATTTACTGCGTGGGAAGAGTCCCAAGACGCCATAGGAATTTTTTGTGACCTCTCCAAAGCATTTGATTGCGTAAATCACGACACATTACTTTTGAAACTTGAGCATTACGGACTAGGAAAACTTGCACTGAATTTGGTTAAATCTTATTTGAGTGATAGACAACAATATGTGCAAATAAATGGTGTTAATTCACAGGGTTTAAAAGTAAAAATGGGGGTTCCTCAAGGCTCAATATTGGGTCCTTTCCTCTTTCTAGTATATATAAATGATCTACCATATTTATTAAAAAATCAACCTCAAAATATGGTGTTATTTGCTGATGACACTTCCTTAATTTTTAAGATAAATAGACGGGCCCAAAATCTAGATGACGTGAATAATGCCCTAGTTCAAGTCCAGAATTGGTTCACAGCAAACAATTTGGTATTAAATGAAAAAAAAACCAAATGCATAAGATTTGCTTTACCGAATGTTAAGAGTAGTGATTGTGATATAATATTGAATAAAGAGAAACTTGAATTCGTAGATAAAACTGTTTTCTTGGGGATTACGCTTGATGCAGGGCTACAATGGGGTTCTCATTTAACATCTCTTGCGGGGCGGCTAAGTTCAGCAGCATATGCTATTAGAAAAATCCGTCAATTTACTGATTCAGATACCGCTAGACTGGTCTATTTCAGCTACTTTCATAGTATAATGTCTTACGGCATCTTGTTATGGGGACGGGCTGCAGATATTGAGTCTATATTTATTCTGCAAAAAAGAGCCATCAGAGCCATATATAATCTTCGTAGGCGCGATTCTCTAAGGGAACTGTTTAAGAATATTGGCATCATGACGGTACATAGTCAATACATCTACGAAAACATAATGTACGTCAGGAAAAATCTTCATCTTTTTGGCAAAAGAGGTGACAAACATAATTACAGTACTAGAAATAGGGACCAACTAGTTCAGCCAGGCTTTAGACTCGCTAAAGTAGACTCTTCTTTTATGGGGTACTGTTTGAGATGCTATAATAAAATTCCACAAAGTATTCTTGAACTGAATGAGACAAAATTTAAAACATGCATTAAACGCACACTATGTAAGCAAGCATATTACAAGTTGAGCGATTATATCGCTGATAAAAATGCTTGGCTCAATGCTGGTCCTGCTTCACAAGGACAGGGGCGCATAAATTGATAGCATTAAATGGTATTGTTGGAGCTGCTGAAGATTGTACAACTTTCTTTGCATTGTATAGATTCAATCTCTTTAGTATTATATAATCGCATGGCCCATATTGTGTGAGTACTATGTACTAGGAAGCTATTCAAGCTATCATTCACTGAAAACCTACGTCTTTTCTTGACTTGAATCTGCCCTGGCGGTTGAGAGTATGTCATGCTCACTTAAATGTCACGCTGATGGTGGCGCGTGTGTCGGATCATTTAATTCCCTTCAAAATGGTTGAGTTGAATGGTGCGGATCCATGCGTCATGTTCGTGAACGGGCGCTGTCAGTTGTGACTGGTCATCTCTTAGTTGCCACGGCTTATTTGAATTAATTATTTTAATTTTCAATTGTATTTTTGTTGTACTATGGACACTTTTAACGTGCACGTCTTGCTACATCGTTCTCACATAATGTACCATCTCAACATGAATGATGTAACCAAGATTTTGTAAAAAAACATTTTGATTTAAAAGAGTGTCCATGGAGTTTCTTGCCCGTTCTTCTCCATAGAGATCTACGCTAGGGAATGGGCAACTACAGTACTTTCACAGTTTTTATGTCTTGTGACTGGGACTGTAGCTACATTTTTGTTTCGACAATTCAAAAGTGCCTGTAACTGGCCTACTTCAAATAAATGCTTTGATTTTGATTTGATTTTGATTGATTTTAACCTTTTTATTTAGGGTTTCTTAGTTCATGACTCAGAACTCTTATAGATTCGTCATGTTCGGTCGTCCGTCTTCGACTTACCGTCGGTTTAACGGTTACGGCGAGGAAGATAAAAATTAGCAAGAATCTGCGTTTTTACCGAATCGACAGTGTTCAAACAAAATGAAGAAAAATAATTTTCTTTGGGGTATCTCCCCTACACGTAAAATGGGTATGATTTTTTCTGGCGTTTACCCCATTGTGTGGGGTATTCTAAGATAGGTCTCTTAAAAACTGTAAGATGTTTCTAAGCTGAATTTTTATATAGGTATCCGTTCGCGTTCGCGTTTCAATTTCATTTTCAAAATTGACTGTCTTGTTGGTCTACTGGTTATCGTATGCGAATGTTAATCAAGAGGTCTTGGATTCAAGTCCCTGGTCAGGCCAAATGTGTTGTTCGGTTTTCTCACAGGAAATTTTTAATATCAACCCGGAGCATGGAAGTTTGGTGGTGATACATGCACGTGCCTCGGATAGCATGTTAAACTGTCGGTTCCGGTTGTCATGAACATCTATGGCAATCGTTAATGGGAAGTCAGTGCCCTAGAATATACTGACAACTAGTTCAACCTTCGAATTTCAGTTTTCCCCTACAGTTTCGGAGGTCCGATGCCAGTCGCTCCGTGGATAAACTGATATTCAGGTAAAACCGGTTGATCTAGTAGCCGACCCCAAATAATATTGGGAATAAAGCTAGAAAGAATAAGCTTTCAACACAAGACCAACTTGTTCAAAATGTAGATAGCCATCAGCTCAGTTCAGCCCTTTAAGAGAGCCTTAGGTGTGAACAATACAACTAGCCTCGTCGCAGTTTTCCTGGAATCGAACCCGATACCTATTGATCAGCAGTCGCATACGCCAACCAATTCGTCATCGAGGCAGTTAAATATATATTTTAAATATAAAATACGCAAATCCCGAAACAAATATGCGTAGGTCAAAAAATCATTTGATTCGACCCATGAACTGAGTTCGAGAATTATTAAAATTAAATATCATCTTCAAAATTTATAATTAGAAAATGTATAGATGAGATTTAAATAACCGTTGCATCAGTGGAGGGTTAATTTATTTGTAAATTCCATCAAGTGATACGAAACATAGTGAATCATTTCGGATAACAACAAGTTTGTTCATAACAACCAAATACTTTAACTGCCATACGCTTTACCCCGTTTTGCAGCAATAGCAATTTAACTCCAGTTGTCAGTACAATGAGCGTAAAAATGTCAATTTTTGGGTTTACGGAGAGATTTTAATGATATTATAAACAAGCAATAAAAATTACGAGAAAAGAGGTCAGCTAATTCTCACACATGCTAACTTAAAACAACTATTAGAGTATTAGAGTGGAGACTGAAATTAGGAAAACAAAACAAAGTGCGGACGCTCTGCGACACGATGGACCGACGATTTGGAGAAAACAGCTAATAACCGTAAATGGATGCGGACCTCCCAAGAGTGGTTTAGTTGGCACTCCTGTGCTGTGTAATTTGATAATTTATTTACCAGTATAATATAATTATAACCTCACCAGGTAGGACTTATATAGATATTAGTGAGACAAAATATAGTTGTTGTGTAGGTAGTAGAGCCATGCTGATTTCAGCACGAATGGGCCGGCTCGACCGGGGCAGTACTACCCTCACACAGAAGACCATCCTAATAATGACAGCATTCTTGCTATCGTATTTCGTTAGTGATTCTGCATCATTCTCCCGCCCTCCGTAGGCCGAGAGAATGATGCAGAATAATCTAACCAGGCCGCCATGGTATGGGTCACCATGCTACATTGCCTATCCTGACAATGAGGATGGTGGCCCCTACTCCTTGATTCTACTCATGCTTTCCATCAGGCAGAGTAGAGTCACTTTGGCAGGCTTATATATGAAAAAAATGTTGTAGTGATAACTAAAGGTTTCCAACGTACTAACTTAGGTTTGAAGGAGCTAAAAAGGTTGTATGATGAAAGTAAAAGAAAAAAAAACAGGTAAATGTTTTATTATTTTAACATTAGAAGATATTTATCTTTCTTGCGTTCTTCTCTTTGCGTTCTGCAATACGTTATCCAGAGTGGATCACTGCCGATGGACATTTCATAGCTGAAAATGAAATTAAACATAAGATAAATAAAATGTAATAGTATTCATGTAGTGTTAAATAAATTAATGCTTTAGATATATTTTCCCAAAAAACAGTATGTATTGTGTGAAGTCAGTGATAGAATCAGGAATCCAGTATAGTGACAAGAAATGAAAAGAGCATACTTCGATAGTTTTGCCACTTAGAGAGAATTGATGATAGAAGTCCTAAAAAGACATAATACAGTGAATGTATGTGGAAGTGTCCACGGCGAACATTTACCCACCAATAAATTGGTAATGTACAAAAAGGGTCATTTGAAAAACACCAGGAACAGATAAGCATGCACGATTAGTGAATGTGGACGAAACTTAAGCGGTGTGTCGGGATCGTAGTAAGTGGAGATCAATTAATTGTCTCCACCTGCACCTCCAAAAAAGAAAAAAAGGGGCCAAGTGCGAGTCGGACTCGCCCATGAAGGGTTCCGTAGAAGCAAGTAACATCATATAAAAGTTCTTGTAGTTCGTTGTAGCTTTGGTCGATGTTTTAATAATAGTGTATTGATTGTACAATATAGTACGATTATAGTACAATTTACCTATATATATCTACCTATATATATAGGTAAATTGTTTTATTATAGGTAAAGGTTTATGATTTATGACGTACACAAAAAAATCTACTTACTAGACTAATTTAATACTCTTAATGCGGTTCACAGAATACATCTACTTGCCAAGTTTCAACAGTATAGTTCTTATAGTTTCGGAAAAAAGTGGCTGTGACAAACGGACGGACAGACAGACATGACGAATATAAGAGTTCTGTTTTTTGCCATTTGGCTACGGAACTCTAAAAAGGGGTAACTCTATGTATGTTTTTTACTTACATATCGCATGGTACGCAGTAAACTTTTGTATCAATAAACAGCTGTAGGTAGTGTTCTAAACAGTACGGCCTTTCTTTATGAATTGATTCCTTTAGAAAATTGACGAGTTCAAGTTCATTTTGAGTAGGAAAACTCAATACAAAAGTCAGCGCAGTAAGGTTGAATATTAAATAATATAATATCTTCATATTAAAGTCTGTTTGCTTGACGATAACTCACTATACAATGCGTGACGGCTTGATCCTTTTGTCTTTTTTATAGCCAATGTATCAATTATTGGAATTTATATCACTCAATAGTAATTCATAATTGAATCATCACATGCAAATGTGCCTTTAAATCTCTATATATGAAAAAAAATTAAATATTATCACTGTCATGTCATCAGGCTGAGGCTACAGGGCAACAGAATTATCATTTAAAGTCTTATTTATTATTATAAGGACGTTTTACTATAACTAAGCAGAGCTTGCATAATGGGTACTAAACAACTGTACCGAGACGGTGCCCGCATCAGGAGCGGGCAGGCGCTGGAGAAGTTCAGAAGGAGATCCCACCCTGGACTTCTCCCCCTCCTAAACGGAGAAGCGCGGAGAGGGCACACTGTGTGGTTTTTAGTCGGTTCAAGTCCGACTCACCACCCCGCCGTAACCCCCGGTGGGGTGACGGTCCATGATGATTTTCCACACAAAAAAATAAATAAATTAGTACTAAACAAGTGATTTAAACACAGAAATATACTTTTTTTTGTGAATACCTTTATTTTATACATAAACAACACCCATACTCGTAAATAGTGTGTATTTTTAACCGACTTCAAAAAAAAGGAGGAGGTTCTCAATTCGTCGTTTTTTTTTTTTTTTTTTTTTTTTTTTTTTTTTTTTTTTTTTTTTTTTTTTTTTTTTTTTTTTTTTTTTTTTTTTTTTTTATGTATGTTCAGCGATAATTTCGTCGTTTATGAACCGATTTGAAAAATTCTTTTTGCATTGGAAAGGGCGTAGCTTACAGGTGGTCCCATCGTCACCATATCGGGATCTGATGATGGGATCCAAGGAAATCGAGGGAACTCCTCAAAAATCAAAAGGCACAATGTCGCGATTTGGGTACTCGGAATAGTGTTTCATTGAAGTCGGTTCGTTTTTGTTAGAATTATATACTAAAATCAGCGTTGCTCTACTACCTTCAAATATAATCAAAGCAATATACAATCCGACTTCAAAAAAAAGGAGGAGGTTCTCAATTCGTTGGAATCTTTTTTTTTCTTTTCTTTTTTTTTATGTATGTTCAGCGATAATTTCGTCGTTTATGAACTGATTTCAAAAATTCTTTTTGCATTGGAATGGGCGTAGCTTACAGGTGGTCCCATCGTCACAATATCGGGATCTGATGATGGGATCCCAAGGAAATCGAGGGAACTCCTCAAATATCATAGGCACAATTGTTACGATTTGGGTATTCGGAATAGTTTTTCTTTGAAGTCGGTTTCTTTTTGTTAAAATTATATACATATATAGTATAGCAGAGAACACCCGATATTTTCAAATATTTCCATAAGAAGCTGGGTCGATAGATTTATACTAAATGAAATATTGCGAACATCGTTCGATGTTTATAAATTTGGCAAAATAAATAACCGCCGATAGAATTGAAAACTATTATTATAACTGATTTAAAGAATTTATTTTGGTTATTTTGAATTTTTTCAGGTACTTAATGTCAGAAGGAGAGGATAGATATTATGAAAAATATTGCAAAAAATAAACCAATTAAGCTACAAGAAGAGTCGCTTATCTTATTATCTGAAGTCGGATATAAATATGTACCTTGATCGTGTTTGAATAAAAGTTATTTTTCAATAAACTGTTATTAATTGTTTCTAGCTTTCTTTTTTTCTTCAGGCGCAAACCCTGCCGCACCACCCATCACGGGCCGTATGTCAGAGTCGGACCGACTAAAACTATATACCATAATAAATATATTTTTTAAAAGGGCACGCTAAACATTCGGTCCCGGTAGTCATGAACATGGCATGGCAATCATTATTGGAAAATTAATGAAAACTAATTCAATCTTCGAATTTCAGTCCGCCCTTAGGGTAGGTAGAGTAGGATTAGACATTCAGGTAAAATTAGTAGCCTTAGTAGCCGATCCCAGATAGTCTTGGGAATAATAAACATTTCAAAACTAGAATAAGGCATCATCGTACTCATCACACAAACTTAATCCCGAGTGGAAATCTAACCCATGATTGCCGATTTACCCTGAAGACCAACAGTCCAAGTAACGAAAATAATTCCCAATTCATTCAATCAATCAACAGGAATTGTAAGAGGAAAACCTATGTTTTTTAGGTAGGTATGTACGAATATATTATAAACTGTACTATTTGCAAGATAAAAAATTCATAATTTCAAACAGTTTCAAATGTACTATAACAAGCATTACAATGAGAACTTACAGCTGGTTAAGACGTGCCAACATGAATCCCGTATATTTCGTACTAATTTCAATCATGTTCACTTTTACAATAATTGATTTCTCTGAGGGTAAATTCTCTGGTAGTGGATTTAAACTATATTACATTATGAAAAATCCCTATTGTGCAGATGGTTATGTCCGAGTATACTTAAATGCTGTGAAGAATTGCATACCGTGTGATTTGTAAGTTTTTTTTAAGCTTTTAAGGTTTTTCGTAATGTGCAACGCAGTCGGAAGTAGCCGGCCTTACGCAGGATTTATCCTCTGTCAAAGTATTTAAGCCCAAATGTGTTAACGCATTACATTGTTCTGATATTAAATGTGTTTAAGTGTGTGTGAAATATTGTGAATGTTTTGTGTCATGTCATAACCATTTATGGCAATCGTTATCAGGAAATATTAACTTCCCGAAGTATTTCTATCTATTTAAAGGGCACGAAGATGATGATATTTTTATTCTTTTAGCCGTTAATGTCAGTCATTTTATTTATTATATTTCTATTTTATCGACCAGAGTAGTGTGCAATGTCCAGAAGTGGACTCAGATATGCAGATGATAGTGATGACGAAGTATTTCTTTAGAAAGTCACTTAGGCGATTAACACACGGCACCGCGCACCGCCGCGGTAGGCGGTGAAGCGGATCTCATGTCGTTATGGGATCTACTAAATCCATTGATGCTTAACACACGCACACTGACCGACCGCGCGGTCGAGCGGTGTTCTCACCGCCACCGCCGCGGAGGGGCGGCGCCTAAGGCGATTAACACACTGCACCGCGCACCGCCGCGGTGGGCAGTGGCGGTTGAGCGGATTTTGTAGCGGTGCACCGCGCGGTAAGGCGGTTCTCGCGCCTTACCGCGCGGATGGATTTAACGTGGTTTTGACCATTTTGATCATAAACCGAAGTGGTGGCAGCAATCTGACTTTTATTTTATTTACTTTACGCACAAATACATGCATCAGCGGACTTAATGCGATTTTGTTTCTTAGAAAAAAAAAAGATATTGGGTTTATCCATTTTTACGAAGCAGAACTCTAAATAGGGTATTAATGTTGTTCGACACAACATAAACTTACATTTTTAGGGTTCCGTAGCCAAATGGCAAAAACGGAACCCTTATAGATTCGTCATGTCTGTCTGTCTGTCCGTCCGTATGTCACAGCCACTTTTTTCCGAAAACATAAGAGCTATACTTTTGAAACTTGGTAAGTAGATGTAATCTCTGAACTGCATTAAGATTTTCACATAAAAATAGAAAAAAAAACAATACATTTTGGGGGTCCCCATACTTGGAACTAAAACTCAAAAAAAATTTTTTCATCAAACCCATACGTGTTATCCATAATCCATATCTATGGATAGGTGTTCAAAAATGATGTTGAGGTTTCTAATTTTTTTTTTTTTCTAAACTGAATAGTTTGCGCGAGAGACACTTCCAAAGTGGAAAAATGTGTGTGTGTCCCCTTGTAACTTCTAAAATAAGAGATTGATAAAACTAAAAATATATATGTTGTACATTAGCATGCATACTACCAACGAAATTTGGTTTGAACGAGATCTAGTAAGTAGTTTTTTTTTTAATACGTCATAAATCGTAAACCGCAATTTACCTTTCATTCAATCAATACACTATTATAAAAACATCGATCAAAGTTACAACGAACTACAAGAACTTTTATATGATGTTACTTGCTGATACGGAACCCTTCATGGGCGAGTCCGACACGCACTTGGCCGCTTTTTTAACTATACGCGAATATCCTTTTTTTTCTACTCCTTTATTTCATTATTTGCTAGCAAATTTCATTTTTTAATTGCAACACGTCCTGCACCAACGATGATTTTTAATTGAAAATAAAGCACTGTATTTCTACTCTGTATAATTACAAATACAGTGTTATATTGTGTACTACATTGTTCTGCTCAAACCACTTCGAACACAATAGGGAATATGCATGATTTTTTTTTATTTTATAAATCGATTATTTAGGTCTATTAAACATAGAAAAAAATATAAATAGTCTTGAAAAGAGTCAAATTATTTTTTAAAATGAAATTAAAAACATTGATTATATTTGAGACATTCAAACGGCCATTTTGCGCGCGCTTTTGATGACGTCAGTTGTCGCGATCGTGTCCCGATCGTGTCCCGACCGGCTCGGATATCATTATACGTAGGGTGGCCATTCGTCCGGGTTTTCGTGGATTTTTCCTAGCTTAGAGATCGTTTGAGGAGCATCCGGCAGGGTTTCATTTTTAATCCGGATCGAACCATAACTAATGAATTTTTCTGGTTTTTGGTCGGTCGGTTAAAGATTTAAGGAGTGAAATTGTAAAATGGTGCAATTTATGTTATTAGAAATATACGATGTGAAACTTATTGAATACGACTCCAAGGGTCTGCCAGGTGTGAACCGCAATAAAACACTAGAACTCTGTACTAAATGTTTATTGGGTGTGGAATCGTCTTTGAACATTTTTTTTTTTTTTTGTAGGATGTATGACTGTTGGCCTCGAAGGCCTCTATAGTCTTACGCGGACTTAAGGTGAGCGCTGAGGGCTCTCAACCTGTCATTCTTTAAGCAACATCGCCCAAGGGCACCCCATGTGGGGTACGAACCTCGGCTTGGGGCGTTGCTGGCAAACTAGGGCGACCAAGACCCACATTTACTTTATTATTATTAGCGCGGCGCGTGTTTCGACCCCGACGGCGGGGGCGAAACCGCGGACGATTTGTGATAGCTGCGCGAGCTGTGTGCGCGAGCTGTTGAGCGAGTGTAATGTCATCTTCTAGGTCAGCTAAAACGTGTTTAGGCCTACGTATACGTGAAATTGTACTTGGTGTGTAATTACTAGCCGCAACCACTAGAGGGTTGGGGTGAGTCGAAGCAGAGTCAAAGTAGCTAAGAGAGCACTGTTTCATGAATTGCCTGATAGTCGGCAGTCGTAGGTCGATGTGAAGTTCGACATTACGCACATACCACGGTGCTCCCGTAGCTCGGCGCATGAATTTATTCTGTAATGTTTGTAACCTATGGATCCTGTGTTGATGAATGTGTGCAAATACTATGCTACCATAAGTCATGATCGGGTCTTTGAACAAATGTTCCTCGAGCTTATATACTCGTCTCGGACACAAAAATTTGCGCGATACAGAAAATGGGCATAACGCCATCTATCGACGCTTGACTAAAACTATTAACCATAAATTTAGTGATACTTAGACACTTATTCTCAACATAAACTTAATTCTCAACGTAAAAGTCTGACACGTCGAGCGTGTCCATTACAATTTTTTTTGTTGCATTTTTCAAATCGCTACCTTTTCATGTCATTTAAAATCTTCAAACATTTAAATAACATCTTCAAGCATGAAAAATGCCGTTATTTAAATAAATATAAAAATATAAGGTAATTTGTCTTTCAATTGTTGTTCTGGAAATAAATAATTTAGGGCCCAATAAATCAGCAATTCACTAAATTGAAAAAAAAAAAGAACTTGACGTCTCCGAATTCTAATAATAAATAAATATTTCGGACAAATGATACACAACATCTACAGTCCCAAACTAAGCAGAGCTTGTACCATGGGTACTAGACAACCTATATAAACACACATAAACTTTTTTTGTAAATACATATATATTATACATAGAAAACACCCAAACTCCCTAACAAATATTTGCAGATCATACAAACATTTGGTCCAACCCGGGAATTGAACCCGACATTTCTTGATCAGCAGTTGCATTCGCTTACCACTAAATCAGTCAGTTTTTGGGAGAATATTGCACTTTTGTCCTAGTTTTCAAATTTTAGAGATGGTGACCCTACTTAAAATGTAGCCATCTACGTCACATTTCGTTTCGACCAATCATGGCGCGTTTTGGAAGCTTGAATTTCCCTCCCTTATTTTTCACTTTTTATTTATTATTTTCTGGGTTTAAATAATAATCAAATAAAAAAAAATCTTTTGAAGTTTAATGTAACGACAATAAAGAACTTAAAAAAAAAGTTTGAGCCAAATTAAAATTTTATGCATATTCCCTATTTCATTGGTGTTCATAATGCATGCCTTTTATTGGTCTACATATAAGAACTATATTGTGTTGAAATGCTTTTTTTCAGTGTTGAATATGTCTACTATTGGCGTGTCTACAATAAATAAATAAATGATCCGCGCGGTTAAGCGGCGGCCCGTGTGTGAAGCACCGCCTTACCGCGCGGACGTTAGCACGGTCGGGCGGTGGCGGTGAGAACACCGCTCGACCGCGCGGTCGGTCGGTGTACGTGTGTTAAGCTTCAACGGATTTAGTAGACCCCAATACGACATGAGGTCCGCTTCAACGCCTACCGCGACGGTGCGCGGTGCCGTGTGTTAAGCGCCTAACACACGGGTAGCCGCATAACCGCGCGGTTCATTTATTTATTTATTACAGACACGCCAACAGTATACATATACAACACTGAAAAACAAGCATTAAAATACAATACAGTTCTTATATGTAGACCAATAAAGTAGCGCGGTGCGCGGTGCCGTGTGTTAATCGCCTTAAATATGCTGATAAGTAGTTTAACCTTCGAATTTATAGAATATCGAATAATCGAATTATATTCTAGGTTCGAACCGGCCCTTGAATGATATGGTCTTGTGTTTATGTTATTAAGTGCTTAGTGTTATAATGTTTAAATAGTGTTTAAGTAGTTTAAATATGAAAATAAAAGTGGGCCCGAGATGGGCCACCTTCCATTCTAGGTGAGTCATTTTATTTCTCAAAACACAGTTGCAATGCATTTCAAAGTCAAGTGAAGTATAAGAAATTACATAAAGAAATCTAATTAAGAATATAAATTATTATTTGCTTTATTACATTTATCAATGGATTTAGAGAAAATCATGGGTTTCTAAACTTATAGCCTAAAAATACCCTGTCTGCAGAATGTCCTATATTAGGCTCCACATATACGCCTAATTAGCATTTTTGACAGATACTTAAGCGCCATTTTTTTAAGCGCCCAATCTTTTTTTTTTTTTACGTGTGGAAATCCCCGCTAACCGTCACCCAATCTAGGCTGTCCATTGTTGAGTGGATATCGCTATATCTTTAAGAAAAATATTTAACATATTTGAACAATGGTAGCCATTGACAATATTGAAATTTTCAGATATGAAGAAAGTTCTGGACCAGACAGCAATTGGATTGAATATTGCAGTGATTTCGATAAATAAAAACTGAAAATAAAGTATTTTATTTGTTTTTTTATGTTTCTATATTATTTCGGGAGTAAGATGCAATTGCCAAAACCTCCTTTCAAAGGAGAGGCCTATGTCCAGCAGTGGACTGTTAAAGGCTGTTGATGATGATGAAGATACAATGTGTTCCTAATATATAAAGGTTTTAATACCTAACCTAGAAAGTCTACTCAACGAGAGACTGGGCAGTCATCTTAAGTAATGTTTTTTATAACACTGACTTTACAGAAATTTAATTAATTAAAATATTTTGAAGTAAAAAATGAGAGTGCCCTGGGCCACTTATTTATTGTTTAACATATTACAGACACAGATGTTTTGAACATTTATCAAAGAAAACCATTACAAATTGCACTATGATTCTTGATAAATTATTTTTCTATAAAATGAGTGTTTTTTTTCATCATCATCATCAACAGCCTTTAACAGTTTACTGCTGGACATAGGCCTCTTATATGAAAGGAGGTTTTGGCCTAGTTTTACACTACTGCTTTTTCTGTTACTTTCACAGTTCAGTTCAGTTCAAGTATAATGTGGCTATTATTAAAAAAATTAAAAAATATAATTAACACCTAGTAATTAGTAGATTATAGCTACAAAAAATAGAAAAAGAACTTCTTAGGATTTTTTTTACCACGACCGTAACAAAGCGCAGGGCGACGTTATTGAAATATTTTCAGAAAGCACCCCATGATTTACATACATATAACATACATATAACATATAAATTATTTTCTACTTTTTAGTTTAAAAGCGTGTTTGTTTAGTTTTTACAAACAAGTTTTTTTTCTTTATTGACTGAAAAAGAATAATTTCTTCAAATATTTAATGTTTAGTTATTTTTTCAAATTAGTGTATTGTCATCAGTCCTCGATAAATCTACAAAGTTTGAACGAAATCTGGCCATTTAAAGTGGGTCAAAATTGCACCCAAAGGAGTCGGTTACACACAAACAAACATACAGGTGAAGCTAATATAAAGCTTGTAATTATAAATAGAGGCATTGTAAAGTTTTAGCAGACTGGTTACATTTATTGTTAGCAACTCCATAATTTGAAAATCTTAATATAGATAAAATGTTAAGTATATAGATTATAGAATTATAGATTCATAAGAAAATTATAACTCGTGCGAGCTAAGATGGCACCTGGCTCAAAACGAAACATGATACCGTTCCCCCGCGTAATACCCCTCTGTCATCTTGCGAGTAGCGTTAACATCACTATTACCGTTGCACGAATCTTTCCATAATAATTTTAGTTTATTAGATATTGCCTCGTTGGTCTAGTGGTTAGCGTATGCGGCTGCAGATCAAGAGGTCTCGGGTTCGATTCCCGGGTCGGACCAAATATTATTTGTGTGATTCACAAATATTTGTTTCGGAGTCTGGGTGTTTCCTATGTATAATATGTATGTATTTACAAAAAAAAAGTATGTTTATGTATTTATATCAGTTGTCTAGTACCCATAACACAAGCTCTGCTTATCTTGGGACTAGATGATGTTGTGTGTCAGATGTCCAAAATATTTATTATTATTATTATAAAAAAATTTTTTTCTTCTCCCTTTTATTTCAAAGGGGTAGTGTAATCTAGCACACGGGCCATAGCCAAGTGTACCAGAAGGGGGGTGTTATGAAATTTAAGATGACGACGAAGCTAGAAATTTTCGTGTGAGACGGCATGTATTAAGAAGAACTGCTTTTTGTATGAGTGTGAGAGTGGACTTGGGCATTTCCAGAGTGTTGAGGCTTTCTTGCAGAGTCTTAGGGACTACACCTGTTGTAGAAATAACAATCGGTACGACCTTAGCTCTATCTACTTGCCACTGCCTTTTTATTTCAGTAGCTAAGTCCATGTATTTTGACATCTTTTCTGTGTGTGTCGTAAGAAGATTATGTGTGTTGCATACTGCTATGTCTATAATAAAAACTGTATTGTTAACTTTGTCTAGTATTGTTATGTCCGGTCTATTGTAATGTATGGTTTTGTCAGTTATTATTGTCCTATCCCAGTATATTTTAACTACTTGATTTTCTAGAACTGTACTTGGTTTATACTTGTAATACGCTGTTTTAGTTGGAATAAATAAAAATTTATGAGCTAGATTTTGATGTATTATTGCTGCAACTTGATCATGTCTGTGTTTGTAATCTGTTTGTACAATAGATTTACATGAACCAGTGATGTGTTGGATAGTTTCGGAACTGCTATGGCATCGTCTACATAAATCGGTGGGAAGGTTAGGGATATGAATTATGTGTTTTTGATAATTGCGAGTATCAATAACTTGATCCTGAATGGCGATCATAAAAGCCTCGGTTTCTGGGAAGAGTTCACCGCGCCGCAGCCACTCGTTCGACGCTTTCTTGTCGACGTGTGTTTGACTGAGATCGGCAAGGTGTCTGCCGTGTAGAGACTTTTGTGCCCACATGTCTGTTTTCTGTTGTTTGCTCAATAATTTTGGTTCGATGTTTTTATTGCATAGATTTAGTGGAGTTAATTTATGGTCGATTTCGGTTAAAAATTTATGAAGTTGAGAGTGTTCTGCTTTTTCGTAAAAATATTTGCGCAGTTTATCTATGAGGTTGTTGTGTAGATTTTGTATATCGATGAGACCTCTGCCTCCATCTTGGCGTGGTAATGTGAGACGCTGTGTGCACGATCTGGGGTGATGTTTTCTATTGGTTGTCATCTGTGTATTAATTGTACGTTGTAATTTAATGAGATCGCTCTGCGACCAATTTATAATCCCAAAAGAATAAATAAGCACTGGGATTGCATACGTGTTGATGGCTTTTACGCTATTGCGAGAATTTAATTGGGTTCTTAAGATCTGATTTATCCTAACTTTAAATTTATTTGTTAAATCTAGTTTTGTTTGTTTTTGTTGGATCTGTCTAGACTGGTGGAATCCTAAGTATTTATAGGTCGTATGTTCATCCATCGGCTCTATTTGTTCACCGGTCTCAAGTGTATAAGGGAGCTTTTGTGTCTTACCGCGATTGATAGAATGAATTTTACATTTGTCTATCCCGAACTGCATATGAATGTCTGTTGAAAATGATTGTGTAATGTCCGCTAGTTTACTAAGTTCTGTGTTATTCGTTGCATAAATTTTGATATCTTCCATGTAAAGTAAGTGTGAGAGTGTGTGGAATGAATTATTGTACCTTAATTTAAATCCTATCTTCGTTCTATCTAGTAATTCAGATAAGGGGTTGAGTGCCATGCAAAACCAGAGCGGGCTGAGAGCGTCTCCCTGAAATATGCCTCTTTCTATTTTTATAAGGTCAGTAGTTGATGAAGTGCTATTGATTAATTTTAACTTGGTTTTCCAATGGAGCATAGTTGTACCTAAGAATGATATGAGGCTGGGGTGAATTTTATAATGTTCTAGCACATACATCAACCAACTATGTGGAACAGAATCATATGCTTTTTTATAATCGATATACATCATGTGAATATTCCTATTTTTAGTTTGAGCTTGCCTCATTAATATTGAGTCTATGATTAGTTGCTCTTTGCAACCTTGGCTATTTTTTTTACAACCCTTTTGTTGTTCTGCTAGAATATTGTATTGATTTAAGTGTGTGTAGATAATTTCGCTAAGGCATCCTGTAATAATTTTATAAATAGTTTGCAAGCATGTGATGGGTCTGTAATTTGCAGGGTTTTTGGAGTCAGAACCTTTAGGTAGCATATATGTGATTCCTTGAGTTATAAATATTGGCATAGTGTGTGGTGATTGAATGAATTTACAAATATGATTGTGGATGAATGGGTGTGTGCAGGTTAATTTTTTATACCAGTAATTATGTATATTATCGGTGCCTGGTGCTTTCCAGTTATGTGTACGGTTAATGACTTGAATGAATGTGTCAACTGGGATGTTTTCAAACTTCATTTGATTTATGTTTGGTGTGTTTCCTATTTCTTGTAACCAGTTAGCATGTGTGTTATGTTGCACTGGATTTTCCCAAATACCAGCCCAAAATTGATGAAGTTCGTGTGGTGTAGGGATTTCTGAAGAGTTAAGTGTAATTGTAGGGATTTCTGAAGAGTTAAGTGTAATTTATTATTATTATTATTATATTATTATTATATTACCTAATGTCATATAAATCACTCCACGAATTTATTTTATTAATATCGTCTGGATAACAAAATTGTTTTAAGAAAGGTCACACGAAAAAAAACCAGCATGACGACTATGAGACGCAATAGTTTAAAATAAAGAATATCCATACACATGATATTTAGAGACTTCGATTAAAATGCTTATCATGACGATTTAAAATTGTATTTTATAACCATATTTCAGTTCCTAATTTCATTTAAATCACTGCACGAAGAATGCATTCGGGTAAATAATGAATGAGGCCTGCTTCCTATTGGTATGCATATGTATTTTCTTAACTCAGGTAGTAAAGTACCACTTAAGATAAAGTAGTATGTTATGAGAAACTACTTGAATCAAAATAATTGTTGAAATTTAAAAAAACTAGAATAAAATATATTTTTCTTGCACTCAGTACTTCAAACCACTGACATTTGAGTCAGGTGCCATCTTAGGTCGCACTAGTTATATAGATGAATGGTTGACTTCCTTATCGTATGACGAACTTGGATCGATAGTGAAACAGTAATTCTATTATAGCTCCTTCTTTATCTTTCTTCTCAAACATTCTTGCAATCACTGATATGATATTTTTGAGTCACCCGTCACACACATGCGCACAAACACACATGCGCGCACACACACACATACACACACGCACACACACACACACACACGTGCGCACAAACACATATGCATACATTTACATACCTAAACAACGGTTACATAATTAGTAATGTAGAACGCTGATATCTGTATTTTCTGGAGGTGGCCGATAACAGCCACGACACAGTAATTAATTAATTTGGTTATTTTCGTACACAAGTTAATTTGTATACTGTTTCCTTGTTCTAATAAAGATTATTATTATATTATTATAATTATTCAAATAAATAACACTCACGTCAGGTTTTATATGTTTCTAGCAGTGCGTCAATATGTTCTCTCCACTCCACTGTCGTCTAGCTAGTCGTTTGTGTTGAGTCACTGTTACGTGCTTAGGCTGATACGCATATTTATAATATTAAATACCTTAGTATCCTGTACAGAAGCTATAAAGGGAAAGAGTCAACTAAATTACCCATTCTGTAGTAAGCTAGCGTCAAGTAAAAACATCATTATGAAATCATTATTGTATTCTATTTTGGTTATTTTTATTCTTTCAATATTCCTTCCTAACAGTAAGGCAGATCTTAGGGTCAAAAGAAGAATTGGTTTTAAAGACCCAAATTGTCCAATTAAATATGTACGAAGAATATTAGATGGAGAAAAGCACTGCGTGTCGTGTGACATGTAAGTAACTACATTATACTTTTTGGATTTTTTAGTTTAGACATGCACCACAAATTGTTATTCTGAACAAGGGCGTTATAACGATGCAGGGACGGTCCCAGGGGGTTTCCAAATTTAAAGAAAGGTATCAGACTTGATGAGTAACAGTAATTTCAGTTTCTATAAATCTTTCATGGGTAATTTGCAACTAAAAGAACTTGATATTAATATTATAGTAGTTACCTACTGGGTCGTTGTTTTTGGACATTCTACACGCAACGCCATCTAGTCCCCAAACTAAGCAGAGCTTGTATTATGGGTAACTAGACAACTGATATAAATACATAAACATACTTTTTTTTTGTAAATACATACATAATATACATAGAAAACATCCAAACTCCGAAAAAAATTTTTGCGGATCACTAAAACATTTGGTACGACCCGGGAATCGAACCCGAGACCTCTCTATCAGCAGTCACATTTACACTAACCACTAGACGTACGAGGCAGTCAGTTGTTTAGGATTAAGACATGACATTGTACCTAATCTTATTTTTTGAACTTTAATATAATTTTTACATTACAGCTATGAAGACTACATTGGCCGCGATCGCTACTGGAAGGCATTTTGTGTTCGGTATTAGAGTTTAAACAAGGAAAAACTTTAGTCGTATGAATCATCACATCAAGAATTGCCACAATACTGACCTCAGAGATTTATCTATTTAATAACGTAAACAACCTAAGGAAATAAATATTTTATACTTCAATGTTTAATGTCAATGCTTATGTTCAATACTTGATACGTAATCCCATTTCAAAAAATAAACTGTTATAAAAACTAGGTAACCTAAAGTGCTTTATTTTGTATTACACAACACACATTACTCATCAACAGCTTGTTACAGTCCACTGCTGGACATTACAATACAATGACTGCACTAGCTTCAGTGGTCACCATGCCACTTTCTACTGCACCAAGTTTTGTGGGTTCAAATCCCACAAGACACAACATAGTGTTGATCCAAAAATTTGTGCTTTGATTTCATAACAATTATAGTCGTGGTATATATAGATCTTGAAAAAGCATTTGACCGGGTGAACCACGCCATCGTAACTAGTAAATTATTCAAACTAGGCATACGTGGTGACCTGTTAAAGAAAGTTCAGTCTTGATGCCCAAAAGTTTTAAAATAGTAGTAAAAGAAACGTACCTCTCCAGTTTTTGTGAAATCTTCAGTGGTGTGCCACAAGGTTCACATTTGGGACTGCTACTACATGGTAGCTATTATTATTATAAACACGTATTTATATTATATCACTGATACAATTAGCGACTCTAAATATATAATGAAATACATAATGTTTGCTGATTAGGTATAAATGGTGTTCGTTCGTGATCATGATATGTTACGAATAGGTGTGAGCGTTTCCGTGATTCATAACAGTCGTGAAGCTTAGTTGGAACCCTTCGGGGGCTTAGAAACGTAAATAAATATACTTAAAGAATACACAATGATTTTTTTTTAATATTCAATATTACGTAGCCACACTATGTCTTGCCAGTCCTCAACCCGTATTCGGCCAGCGTGACGTCGTATGGCCTTTAGAGGAGACGAGCCTAGCCGAGCCCAGCAATGGGACGTTATGGGTTGTTGATGATAAAATATAATAAAATTCCCAGTAACGTAAAAGACTGTAGCAATATTCATGTTTTAAAAATCATTTATTCTTATTTCTAATAGACAACTGTTATTACTCTGTTGACGAATTTTTATTACCTACAACTTTTTAAATTTGATTAAATAATATTTGCTATAACACAACTTATTGTCATTTTGATCTTGTCAATATTTAAAAATAATTAAGTTTCTAAAGTCTATTTAATTTGCCTACATTCAAGTATGATTGGCTATTTGTTCCCCTTATTATATGATTTATTTAAACCAAACCAAATTGAACATACGAGTATACAAAAAAAACTTGTAAAAAGCTTTAAATGCCTTTGTTAAAAATGTTAATAATATGGTTTGTTGACTATTTAGGATAGACGTCCTAGATAAGTTTTTCTTGTTTATTTATAAATAGGCATAGCACCTCATCACGTCACACCTGATATATGGCCATTGGTTGTACCCCGACATGTAACTAGCTAAGCTAAAAACTATGAAAATATACAGTTTTATCAAGTTTAAATACACATTATTATTTCGTTATTTTTGTTAGATATTTTTCAAATTTGCGCATTTTACAAGTTAGACCTCTATAAAGCCAGGTTTCCACCATGAAAGGGTAATGAGCGGGAAATGGTAAGCGGAACGGACTCCTTTTAAACAAAATAGGTTTGCATTCCCACCAATAAAGAGTTTTGCCTGTTGATTTCCACTGCGAGCGGAAAATGACAGAGAGGACTCGGCGGAGCGAGCTGAATGGAAAATGAGAAATGAATAGTCAATTTCCACAGAGAGCGAGTTCAGTTGGATTCGCTATGTTATCGAGTGATACGGAATCAAGCGAGGACAGTGAATAATCACTGTCCTCGCTTGATTCCGACTTTTTCTTTCGGTATACATAACTATACCGAAAGAAAAAGTCTATATTATTAAATGAGCGAGTCCGTTTCAAATTAGACGACGAGACCTCAACGCAGCTGACACATTTTACTCGCTTGGTCCGCTCCGCTCACCTCTTTTTCGGTGGAAACACTACTTTGTAAAATTCAATTGCGAGTTGAAAGGACTCATTAATGACTCCGGTCCGAGTCCGCAGCTCATTTTTACTCTTTTCGCCCTCTCTGTTCGTGGAAACACATGTATGCAGTTTTGCATTGCGAGGTAAAAGGAGTAATTAATAGGTCCGTTCCGCTTGCGGTGGAAACCGGGCTTTACTCATGAACTCTTTCTAGCATTAACCGTTTGGGCGGTAGCTTGAGGATAGGACGGATGGAGGGACATTACGAATCCATAAGGGTCATGAACTATGGAACCTTGAAAACAATTTGCGTTCTATTCTTAAACCTACTGAGTAAGCACACAATACTTTATAAGAATAACTAATAATGTTATTCATTCTTGTCAGTATAGGGACGAAAAATTTCACAAATGGATTAAAGACCCGAACAATCTTAACCTCAGAAAGGACTACAATAAAGCTAGAAATTTCGCTAACAAAATATTACAAAAGGCAAAAAATAAAAAAATTAAGACAGAAATAATTCAGAACAGGCACAACCCACGACATCTATGGCAAATTCTCAACCGTATCACAGGTAGAATAAAACAGTCAATTGATACCGTCATAACAAATGCCTTGGTAAATAGTGAAACAAGCAAGCAGGACGTTGCCAATCACTTCACACAAACATTTATCAATAATGTTAAGAAAATAATACCCAATTGCTCTAGCCCACTACTGGATAAATCTACTTATGTAAAAACGTCAAATGTCTCAATGAGATATAGACCTGCGACACGTAAATCCATAGCAGCAATTATAAAATCAACAAACCCTAAAAAATCACCCGGTTTGGACGGCATAAGAGCGCTGGACATCAAAAAACTGTGCAGTGAAATAACGGGTATAATAACTCATTTAATAAACAAAAGCGTATACAGTGGCATCTATCCTGATGCTTTAAAAACAGGCATAGTTAGACCCCTACATAAAAAAGGCAGCCGCGCTGATTATTCGAACTACAGGCCAATTACTATTCTCCCAATCATAGACAAACTGGCTGAAAAGTATATCAGCAAAGAAATGTACGAATTTTTCGCGCAAAATGATATCCTCTCCTCAAAACAGTACGGGTTCCAACCAGGAAAGAATACAACTCAACTCCTTAGTAAATTCACAGACAGTATATATGATCACCTAGACAATAAGCAACATGTGTTGGTGGTGTTTATAGACTACAGCAGTGCGTTTGATACGCTAAGTCATTCTGCACTAATAAACAGTCTCGAACAATGTGGTATCAAGGGCAACCTTCTGCGGTGGTGTGGTGACTATCTCAAGAACAGAAGTTTCGTAGTTAGAGTAGATGGTCATGATAGTGGTCTTGAAAAAGTGATGGATGGCACGGCGCAGGGGTCGGTTTTGGGACCGTTGCATTTCCTCACATACGTCAATAACTTGCAAAACTTAATTACAAAATGTGAAATGTATCAATTCGCAGATGATACTTGTCTTGTGGCATCTGGTAACTCAGTTGAGCACGCACTATGCAAACTACAACAGGACTTCGACATAGTAGCAAAATGGTCTCATGACGTCGGGCTTGTTTTAAACGATGATAAGACCAAAGTGATGTACATAAGCTCTAGTCAAAATAGAGAATCCATGAAACCGAGTCTTATCGCACACAAGCATGAATGTCTTCATCAAAATATTAAAGGCCCACCTAGCAGATGTAACTGTAGTTCTATCGATGTAGTAGATCAGCAGAAGTATCTTGGTCTGATAATAGATAGTCGGATGTCGTGGAAAAGTCATATAAATCTTGTGTGTGATAAACTAAGGGGTATTCTGGCTAAATTCTCTCTCATAAAAAGAAAAATACCCTATCAAATACGACGTCAACTTTACATAGCTCTGGTTGAATCGATAATTGGTTATGGTTTATCAAGCTATGGAAGAACATATAAAACTCATATTGACCCAATATATGCACTTCAAATGAGGTTACTAAAAGAAGTTGTACCACAGAATATTAAAAAACAATATGAAAATAATTACCATTCGTTGTTTGGGTTTTGTAAAATATTACCGATCTATGACAAAATTAAATACACGCTCCTAAATGAAGAATTTTTCAATGAACACTTTAAAAAAAGAAGACAGTATAACAATAATACGGTTCAAACACGTCATACTTTGAAAAACTACCTAATTTTGCCTAAATACACCAATAACTATGGTAAAAGAAAATTGGCATATGTCATTCCTTCTCTAATTAATAAATTACAGGTAGCCCAGAAGGAACAACTTACTACAAAAAACATTAAAAGTAAATTAAAACAGTATTTCTTGCAAAATATAACACATGACTCATAATTCTCTCTTACGTCAATAAACATGCATACTCATACATAACCTCAGTTTTCGTGGTTGTCCCCATTGACATCTTTCTCATCCATGTATTACATTCTGATCATAAAAGTGCATTATTATTTCACTTCGCAGAAATGTATCATCCTGTATACAGAGGTATATAATTCTGTATAAAATAAAAAAATTAAAATGTGCTAAGCGCTGGTCGCAGGTGATTGGTTGTGTTCGGCAGCCAGTAATTTGTTATGTGACTTGGGTGGGTATTCAATCAATACTGTATGAAGAAATATCAATGAATACCCTCTCAAACTTATAATTGATTGGACATATTAAAATGTATTGTAAGTTCTTTGTTCTTTGATTATTGTTGTGATGTATCTGAAGTGTTTGAGAATGCTGGCTAATTCATTATATTCATAAAGTATGTAAGTAAATTTATATGTATTGATGATGATACCGATGCACAGAAAAACTTGAATGAGTTTGTGCGGCATCGGATTTGTTGCTTGAACTGTGTAACTTTTTGATAACAATAAATAAATAAATAAATAAATAATCGATCAAGTTTCAGAGTAACACGGCTACTAACCTTGAGGCACGAGAATTTTATATACATTCATGCTTAGTTATCTGTGATTCATATAACTTATTGGTATTAACAGTTTGAATAATTCGTTACAATTGACCGCACAATAACCCTGTGAATAACTAGGTATTCACATGTTTAATGTACCGCAGCTTCGAGCCCATAAACACTTTTAAAAATCATGTTCAAACGTGTTTATTTTAGCCTAACCTACATGTGCATGACTAGCTTCCAAAACTATGATATTGAGAAGGATTCATACGTCGGTTGAAATGATTCAGTTTGTGTTAAACAATTCTTGTGGTGCAAATGTATGATACACCACCTTTAACCCTCGGTGCTTGTTGCCAATTACCTAATCTAGTCACTTGGCTATAAGCACTTCAATTTGCGCGCTATTAATAACAAATTCGTTTAAAAAGGCATTTGATGGATTTAATAAATATAGTAGATGAATCGTTTAGTCGAAGAAGTGTTTGATGGTAAAAAGTTATTTTGCAATAAACGCCATTCGAATAAATATTCTGTCGACGTTCCATTCATCGAACATATATTATGACTCTTACGATTACGACTCTTACGATTATGACCAGGAATTATTACAGCTTTTATTGTAATGTGGTATTTCTTTTTTTTACATGTAAGCCTACCAGAGTGGCCTATTCTGTCTGACGAAAGGCATGAGTAGAATCCAAGAGTAGGGATCTTTATTGTGAATACTCTCACTTCGAGAGAGAGAGAGAGCTTCGAGTCTGGTACTCACCAACGAAATGCAGTCACTTTAGGTTAGTCCTGACTACTAGCTTTGAGGTAATACTTAAACGATATCTTTGGCAATACCTCCTCTAATAGCAGGATACATTTACTGGTGTAGATCTCAGGCTCTAATTACTTCAGTTCCTCCCATCCTCCTCGAGAGAATCGCATTATCTAGCAATTAAGGAAGAAAAAAATTATACTGTCTTACCCTAACTACAATTTTACTTAACATTTAATTACCATCATAACATAAAACGGTTACATTTTATATATTGACGATTGTTGCATGGTTGCATAACAAACTAACTAGTCTCAATTCTATACAATTTAAAAGTACTGAGAGAATTTTTTTTTTTTCTTCTTTTAAAAAGACAACTCCCGCATTAGAAATATGAATTCCTGTGTCGCGGGGGACTTTACAAACATATATGAAACGGACACAAAGAACACCCAGACTCAGAACAACAATTTGTGAATCACACAAAGTGTTATCCCGCGTGGGATTCGAACCCACGACACTTGGCGCAGTAGAGAGCGGCGTGGCGACCGCTTAAACCACTAGGCCAACCGTGCAGTCCAAAGATTAACCGTGCAATTAAAAGATGATAACCAGAGTACGCTATGCAAAAGTATTCAAAAATACTGTTAGGATTATTACATTAAGTTTTTAAGCGGGCATTGCTTTTTACATGGTATCCATAACCATGATATAGCAGTACAAGATCGGCGACTTGTAATAGTATCCTAGGTATAATTAATCATCCCCAGTGCAGTACGCTTTTCCCTCTGGCATCCCTCCGAACACCTGTCTATGACTCTATGTATTGAATTAACAAATATACTCATGCTTATGTTATCCACACACATTTTAATTTAAAATCAGAGTGCTCAAACTTCCATATACCATACAATTTAAGTTAAGAAACGCTAACCTTATCAACTTGAATTATTCCTATATCTCCTCAATCTTTCCAATTCTCCCTTTAATATTTTCCCCATTCATCCCATCTGACAAACTTTTTCTTTTATTTGGAATTCTCAATTTTTCTCCTTAAATAATTCCTCATGAGAGTGTAATTAAAATCATAGTCGGTTTAATGTGATAGCTTATATCCCATAATGTCCCTGTATACACTCTTCTTTGATACAGGAGTGAATTTATACTTTGTTATTTTAAAATTGACTGCCTCGTTGGTCTAGTGGTAAGCGTATGCGGCTGCTGATCAAGAAGTCTCGGGTTCGATTCCCGGGTCGGACCAAATATTATTTGTGTGATTCACAAATATTTGTTTCGGAGTCTGGGTGTTTTCTATATATAATATGTATGTATTTACAAAAAAAAAAAGTATGTTTATGTATTTATATCAGTTGTCTAGTACCCATAACACAAGCTCTGCTTAGCTTGGGACTAGATGATGTTGTGTGTCAAATGTCCAAAAATATTAAAAAAAAAATAAAAAAAATATCTAGTTAGACCAGACTGCCTCGTTGGTGTAGTGGTTAGCGTATGCGACTGCTAATCAAGAGGTCTCGGGTTCAAATCCCAGGTCGGGCCAAAAAGTGTTTTTGGGATTTTCTTAGGAAATTCCTAATAGCAGCCCGGAGTTTGTAAGTTTGGCGGTGATTCACGCCCGTGCCTCGGAGAGCACGTAAAGCTGTCGGTCCCGGTTGTCATGAACATCTATGGCAATCGTTATTGGGAAGTCAGTGCCCTCAAATATACTGACAACTAGTTCAATCCTCGAATTTCAGTTCTCCCTTAGGGTTGCGGAGGTCCGATGAAAGTCGCTCCGTGGAAACTGAAATTCAGGTAAAACCGTTTGAACTAGTTGCCGACCCCAAATTAAATTGGGAATAAAGGCTCGGAAGATAATCTAGTTAGACCAGAATACTATTTAGTTTTTTAGTAACTTTTCGCTAAATACAGTAGATATCTCTTCAAACTTAAATCTAACTGTAAAATAGATATTTATCAATCAAAATTAATTGAATTGTTGTTATTGATAAACTACAAAATTGTTTATAAACTAAGTCATAATATTGAGGCGTAGATTCTTAGAACCAAACCTTGTATTGTGGTTATGAAATAAGTTAGTCATAATATAAATAAGTAACGGTTTGGCGGCCACACTTTGACCTTCAAAATATTTTATTTTAAACTTCAAAAAGGCATAACAGGGAAAAAAGAAAATACCTTACTATATTTATTAAAACCAGCTTTTGTCGACAACTCATTTTTTTGAGGTGAAGAGGAGTCTATATCATTCCTCAGTATTTCCATGCTATTTTTTATTAAATTCAGTAGAGTGGTTTTGCCAAATAAGAGGTCTCGGGTTCAAATCCCGAGTCTGGCCAAAAAGTGTTTTTGTGATTTTCTTAGGAAATTCTTAATAGCTGCCCGGAGTTTGGAAGTTTGGCGGTGATTCACGCCCGTGCCTCGGAGAGCCTTCGGTCCCGGTTGTCATGAACATCTATGGCAATCGTTATTGGGAAGTCAGTGCCCTCAAACATACTGACAACTAGTTCAATCTTCGAATTTCAGTTCTCCCTTATGGTTGCGGAGGTCCAACGCCAGTCACTCCGTGGAAAAACTGAAATTCAGGTAACACCGGTTGAACTAGTAGCTGAACCCAAATAAAAACTTGGGAATAATGGCTAGGAGGATGGTTTTGCCAAATAAGCGTAAAATATAGACAATTTGACAAACAGAGTTACTTTATCATATTAAGTATGGATAAGCGGGTGCTCACACTTATGTTGGATATTATTATACCAGTTCTTAATTTAGGTCTGTAAATATACATTAAATTTACATCTACTATCTAAACGGCAATGGACATATCACAAATCGTCTGCGTGGTGACGGATAAAATACTAACATTGACACAACTCCTATTCATAGAGCCGGTATATGTGCAAACTACGCAAGACGACAACACTGCAAAGAAAAGAATATCTTTAAATAAACCGTCTTCTGATCTAATATCTCCTGTAGATCAACCTGTCTAAGGTCTAAAACTGCCTGGAAGAAATTGCTTTTAGCAGTAAGGCCGCCCTTTGTACACTCGATATTTGATAATTGTGTTCCTTTCTTGTAACTCTGTAATTTAGTGTGCAAATAAAGAAATGTCTATCTATCTGTATTATACTGCCTGGTTGGTCTAGTGGTTAGCGTATTCGGCTGCTGATCAAGAGGTCTTGAGTTCGATTCCCGGGTCGGACCAAATATTTGTGTGATCCACAAGTATTTGTTTCGGAGTCTAGGTGTTTTCTATGTATAATATGTATGGAATTACAAAAAAAAGTATGTTTATGTATTTATATCAGTTGTTTAGTAGGTACCCATAATACAAGCTCTGCTTAGTTTAGGACTAGATGATATTGTGTGTAAAATGTACGAAATAAATATTTATTTATTATTTATTTTGTTTATCTATCTGTCTGGCCTAAACCTCATTTATAAGAAGAGGTCGATGAATAGCTGCGGAGTAAAAGATTTATTTCTCTGATCAAAGATATCCTATATTTTTTCCGCCCAGCCAGCGCAAAGATGAGAGATGTAGAGTATAATTATTAAGAAATTTCAATTACTTCAATTCATTCGTATTTTTGTAACGTTTAAATAACAATAATATCCCAGAACCACAGTATAAACGGAATATATTTAGACGGAAAACAAGGAAAACTTGTGTTATAGCTTCTAGAACATAATTAAAATATTTATTTATTTGACATTTAAAGTAGGCACCTGACCTACCATAGATATAATAATAGTAATATATATAATAATAATAACATACATAATAACATGGATATTCAAAGTGGGAAGCTTTGAATACCACTTTGAACATGAATTTTAGTCATTATATAACTTACTTGTTCGATAACTGCCTTGTTCGATTCCCGGGTCAGACCAAATATTTTTGTGATCCACAAATATTCGTTTCGGAGTCTGGGTGTTTTTCTATGTATAATATGTATGTATTTACGAAAAAACAAGTATGTTTATATATTTATATCAGTTGTTTAGTACCCATAACACAAGCTCTGCTTCCTTTGGGACTAGATGATGCAAAAAAAAAAACTTATTGCCGATTTGAAGCTAATATAATTATGCCCCTCTCATAAAATCCCCTGTCCCTATAGGCAAAAATCGACTGCCTCGTTGGTCTAGTGGTTAGCGTATGCGGCTGCTGATCAAGAGGTCTCGGGTTCGATTCCCGAGTCGGACCAAATGTTTGTATGATCTGCAAATATTTGCTTCGGAGTTTGGGTGTTTTCTTTTTTTAATATGTATGTAGTTGTCTAGTGCCCATAGTATAAACTCTGCTTAGTTTAGGACTAGATTATGTTGTATGTCAGATGTCCAATTTTTTTTTTTTTTATTTAATTACAGTCGATTTGACAAGCCCTTGAAAAGCAGCTTATAGTAGATAATTCCTGGGCTGTCATCGGGCCCCCTTATGACACTGAGATGACCAGGAAAATTTTGTTAAATACATTTCATGCCATATATTCTATACAGATTTACAACAAACTATTTATATTTAAATTGCATAAAAGGATAAATTAATTATAATTAATAGGTATCAGTATTCCAATTACTAAATACACTTTAGTTTGCCTTGGTTTACAAATATGACAACTACAATAGGTATATTTACTATTCCAGACAACTATAATAATAAATGAGTAGTATATATAAAAATGTGAACAAACCTACAGTTTCAGTTGAGATCTGTAATTCAATTCAAACGCATGAAAACTCCAGGATGAAGGTGTTCATATTATTCATCCTAGTTGTGTTAGCTACACTGTGTTCTGCTAGAGCTAGTGTTGCCAAATCAAATCTTCATGGTACCCTTCGATCTAAGAGACAAGCCGTCATGATGAGAGGAATGTGTCCAATAAACCATGCACGACTGATAAGAAAGTGCATTTCTTGTGACAGGTTTGTTCTATATTTATCAACCCTATGATTAACAAACGTTTACCAATTAATCTTACAGTATATGATTATTAATAACAATTAACTAAATCTTAAATGCATTTTGGCTTAGAAGCTTTGGCTAATGGAAGAGCGAACTTAGTGGAAGGGATTCTAATGATATATAAATTGTAATGACACTAATAACGTTAATTTAAAATCTCAATTCTAACGTTAATTCAAATTTAAAATCAAATAATTAAAAAAACGTATTACTGATTCAAATATTAAAAATCGGCCAAGTGCGTGTCAGGCCACGCACAGAAAGGGTTCCTCAGTCACCCATAATGGATTTAAAATCGTATCCCATAGATAATTGTTATGTTTACGTAATAATGCATTCATTTTGTATGACGTTTTCCAAGTGAGCGCCTTTTACAAGTTAAGCCTCTATAAATCCTGAACTAACAAAGTCATCTAATCTGTTATAGTATTCATCCAAAGTTCATTATATGTACCATCACCAAGAATTTTTCCAGATCTTTTCAGCCAGCCATGTCTCTTTTAGAGGGGGGGACGCCCTGTTTTTACAAAAAAGTGTCCTTTAAAGTGGAATATCTCGCAAACGGATACCTGAATCAAAAAATCGTCTTAGAAATCCTGTATTGATTTTAAAAGACCTATCTAATGATACCCCACACGATGGGGTAGCCGCGAGAAAAAAAAAATTATCCCCGCTTTACGTGTAGGGGAGGTACCCCAAATAAAAATATTTTTCATATTTTATTGTAGCACTTTGTCGACGTACTTACAACACATATTCATGCAAAGTTTCATTTTTCTAGCACTTACCGTTTGGACGGCCATGACGAATCTATAAGGGTTCCGACTCATAAACTTCGGAACCCTAAAAAGAGATTTGCAATTACAAAATAAAAATAACTTGCCTGCCTGCCTCGGTGGCGAAGCCAATCCTGAATCCAAATATTTGTATGATCTTCAGACATTTACTTCGCAATTTGACCCACATCTATGACGGTTATCGCGGTAATACGTATCCTATGTCGTTTCTCAGTCTTTAGACTATCTGGGTACAATATTTCATTTTAATCAGAAGTTTTGGAGTTTATCATTTACAGACAGAAAAACAGACTCATCGAAGTACTTTATTTTATAATATGTAGAGTTTATCAGGTTTTTAAAAGCAGTTAAATAATCGAATAGCATAGGAAATAGGGTATAGGTAGAACTTGAAGGTTCAGTACCCGTAGTTGAGGAAAAACCGCCAAGGATCGAACCAAGTGGCGTGCAATTGGAAAGGCTTACGAGGACTGCAGTGGACTACGAGGCTGATGATGATGATAAAATCTAAACAGATAATGTAATGTTACTAATGGCAATGGAATGTGATATAAAGCCAGAACTTTAAAGAGTGATTGCTAACAATAAGAATAATTTTGGAGCAAATTCAAAATGGAAAAATGTTAATTTTTAATCGTCATCTCTAAGGTCTATTTGTCTTGTAGCTCCGTGAAAAATAAATCTATTCTCAATACAATTTATAACGTTGTTAGGAGATTTGGCATTTTTATGTGTTGACCTTTTGAGTGTAGGTATATGTTTCCGGGACAGATTGTCAGGCTGAACACGTAGTATGTTCGTGAATTGTGACGTAAATGGGGAAATAAGTCATCCCGTATGTAGGTCACTCAATATTGTGTCAAATTGTGTGTAGAATAGGTGTGCTGGTTTGTATTTTTGCCTTAAGTGCTGAGTTTTATTTTACAACTAACTGAGTACCGCGATTATTGATGTAAATCCGCCTTTTTTATTGTAAGTATATTTATGTATAGGGGGCTTTGTTGAGGATTAGAGCCGAGAACTTTGAGGACAGCCGCTGCGCAGAGTTGGATGCTCTTTGCTTTCTCTAACAGTTACTGCAATGGTGTGCTGACCTGCCCGCATTGTGCGCAAACATTTTTCAAGAAGATTAGCCTTATACGACCACACCAAAGTCAGTGTGAACGGAGTTAAAGAGGTCGCCGTAGGCGAAATCGGTCGTGGAAGTTATATTATTATATTTTCAGATACATTATGTAAAAAAAATATTATTTGATATTACAAACAGATATATCAATTTTATTTATTTATATAGATATTACACGTTTCGATGTGAAGCCCTTATTTGTTATCTGAATGCAGTTTAAATTTAATCTACTTATTTGTCATTTCAGAGTAATTACTGCTTCTGTGGTCTAGCGGTTAGGGTACGCGGCTGCCAATCAAGAGGTCTCGGGTTCTAATGCTGGGTTAAGCCAAAAAATTGTTTGTTTCTCTAATTACATAATAGAAATCTCTTATCACAGAATACATAATAGTAGCAGTACAGAAGACTCACTCCGAAAAGTAAATTAAAGAAATAGGGACCCTTGGTGTCATTACACTAAGTTCAATTCAGATTGAACAGTGCCGAAGCACCTATGATTATATTTACCTACAATTGCGTCTCTATCCATCATGTAATTCATCTGTTCCGATGTAATCAGACATGTCTTCTTTTAAAAATAATTTTAATATAGGTATAATAACTACTTTTTCTCTAGCACTTTACGTTAGTAAAAAAATAACTGTAGGTACTTTTTTCAACGTCAAATGACGTTTTAAATAATATCACATCGAAATATCTGTTCGTTTCGTATGTATTTATTGACCTCTCTCTAGTTGTGACGAATAGCTGTCCCGTCGGTTTATGAGAGTAAGGGGAACAAAGTGTGCATCTGTGCATTGTAATATCTCCTTCGCAATTAATGGTCTTCCTTGACACTAATCGCTGTGGCCAAAATTGGCTAGGAGTATATTATCTATACAAACAATAAAAATAAATAAAATTGCAGTGCCTGTATGCAATATCAAATGACTAGGTTTTTTTCTGTCTGTGTGTCTGTTTGTTCCCGCTAATCTCTGGAACGGGTGCACCGATTTTGACGGGACTTTCTCTGGAATACAACTGATAACGTATGAAGTAGCTTAGGCATTTATTTTTAAACTAGCATCGCTTCGAAGTTACTCGCGCTTTACAACAATAATCGCGAGTAACACCAGGGGACTAAGCTGGTTATTAAATAAACATTATTGATACCAATCCAAGAAGCGTAGATGCGTAATATCAAGATAATAGTTTCATCATCATCATCGTCATCATCAACAGCCTTGAACAGTCCACTGCTGGACAAAGGCCTCTCCTTAGAAAGGAGGTTTTGGCCTACTATACCATCCTGGCCAGACGGGTTGGTATACGGTTGGTTTCAAGTTTTCCTTCTCTTTGCATTGATGTTGACTTGCGTAATTTATCCCTTAGTCGCCTTTTACGACACCCGTGGGATGAATAGGGGTGGTGACACTCTGTATTCTTAATCCATCACCACACGGACACTGTCTTATTTTAATAGATAATAGTTTATTAATTAAATTTTTATTTCAGGTTCGAAGAACTGACCGGAAAAGACTGTCCGGGAGATCCTAAATATTTTCGAAAATCCAGAAAAAGCGGCATCAAACAAAGTGGATCCACAAAAATTCAACGATTTAATGCATACTCTTAAAGTATCTAAGCATTTGCAAATAATAATAGCATTTACTGATGAAGACCCTGAAACTCTATTAAGAACTTAATGCCAATAAATACAGATTTCAATTTCAAATGTTTTTTAATAAGACATATAATATACACACAGGAGACGAACCTGAAAATAAATAAATAAAAATAAATATTTCGGACATTTCACACACAACGCCATCTAGTATCAAACTAAGCTTGTATTATGGGTAACTAGACAACTGATATAAATACTGTGAACTGTTTGTCTCTCTGTCCGTCCCTGACGAGAACGATGTTTTTTTTTGACATCTTAAATACATACATAGAAAAAGACCCAAACTCAGAAACTAATATTCGCGGTTCACACAAACATTCGGTCCTACCCGGTAATCGAACCCGAGACCAATAAAAGTTTAATAAAATTTAACGTTGGCCTAGTGGTTTCAGCGGTCGCCACGCCGCTCTCTACTGCGCCAAGTGTCGTGGGTTCGAACCCCACGTGGGATAACACTTTGTGTGATTCACAAATTGTTGTTCTGAGTCTGGGTGTTTTTGTGTCCGTTTCATGTATGTTTGTAAAGTCCCCCGCGACACAGGAATTCATATTCCTAATGCGGGAGTTGTCTTTTAAAAAATAAATAAAAAAAACGTAAACCTGGTATATCTAGATGTCTATTTCATACTTTTGCCTATTCACTGATGCTTCTGGACACCGCCTAGGAAAACAATTATGAGTACTCAAAACTACATATTGAGAATACCTATAGCATATACTCAGAAAACAAGGCAAAATAAAATAAAATAGAACAAGAAATGTACTTTATTTTAAGATTTTTCATGAAAAAAATTCGTTTTAAGATCGAATGAGCAATTCCATCAGATTTTGTTGGTAGTCTTGTAACTGGGGACCTCGAGGACTTTCATCTCTGACTCCACCTTCTTTGCCAAGAAGCCAGAAGGTTTCCATAAAGCCTTTACCCTGAAACAATATTAAATGTTATTATTAAATCTTTAATCACACTGTCTGATTTCAAACTTGTCAGAACTCATACTATGGTAATCAGATTACTGATTAAAATATTAATCTATCTATATATTTAAAATTTCGTGTCACTATGTATGTTCGTTGTAACGCCATCTAGTCCCAAACTAAGCAGAACTTGTATTATGGGTACTAGACAACTGATATAATAAATACATAAACATACTTCTCTATGTAAATATTATACAGTACATATTATACATATATATTATACATAGAAATCACCCAGACTCCGAAACAAATATTTGCGGATCACACAAACATTTGGTCCGACCCGAGAATCGAACCCGAGATCTTCTGATCAGCAGCCGCATACGCTGACCACTAGACCAACAAGGCAGTCGAATTTTATAAACAACAGTTGAAAATAACTTACCGCTACATTTTGTGGACCTCTTGACTGAACTTCATATTTTCCAATTTCGTCGAGGGCTTTTTTCGTTGTTATTGATATGTGAATTTTCATAGCTATCAAAAGAAAACAAATTTATTATTACTATTTTTTTTTTTTTTAAAAAGCGTTAACTAAATAAATAATAGTAATACTAAATATCTCGGACATCTTACACACATCGCCGTCTAGTTCCAAACTAAGCAAAGCTTGTATTATGTGTTCAAGACAACTGATGTAAATACATAAACATACTTTTTTTTTGTAAATACATCCAAATTATATATGGAAAACACTCAAATTAGGAAACACACAAGCATTTGGTTCAACCCGGGAATCGAACCCTCAAGCACAGCATTCACTCACACTGCACCATCGAGGCAGGCTAAATTTAGGATAAACTAGACAAGTACTTCGACAAGGTTCTACGACGCATTTTTTTTGTAGTTAACGCACATAAATAGTGCCAAAGATCGACTTAATGTCGTAGGCCTTTCCTACCAGTTGTCTTTAGGGGGCTGTAAGAGCTTGTTAAAATTACACTGCTCTGCCTGTTGGAAAGCATGAGTAGAAATGAAGAGTGGTGATCACTATCCTAATTGTAGAGTGCACACATTTTTAGGTTAGTTTCATGCGAGGGTAGTACCGCCCCGGTCTAGCCCCTCCTATCCATATTCGTGCTGAAACCAGCGAAGCTCATGTATATGCACAAAAACTATAATTTTAACAAAAAGGAACCGACTTCAAAGAAAAACTATTCCGAGTACCCAAATCGCAACAATTGTACCTATGATATTTGAGGAGTTCCCTCGATTTCCTTAGGATCCCATCATCAGATCCCGATATAGTGACGATGGGACCACCTGTAAGCTACGCCCATTCCAATGCAAAAAGATTTTATGAAATCGGTTCATAAACGACTAAATTATCGCTCAACATCCTCCTAGCCATTATTCCCAAGTTTATTTGGGGTCAGCTACTAGTTCAACCGGTTTTACCTGAATTTCAGTTTTTCCACGGAGCGACTGGCATCGGACCTCCGCAACCCTAAGGGAGAACTGAAATTCGAAGATTGAACTAGTTGTCAGTATATTTGAGGGCACTGACTTCCCAATAACGATTGCCATAGATGTTCATGACAACCGGGACCGACGGCTTTACGTGCTCTCCGAGGCACGGCCGTGAGTCACTGCCAAACTTCCAAACTATCGCTCAACATACATAAAAAAAAGATTCCGACAAGTTTAGAACCTCCTCCTTTTTTTGAAGTCGGTTAATAAATGAGATTGTATAAAAATATAACATGGTTGATTTGTGATTTTGGGCTAGGTTTTCTTTCAAAAGATCATTTCTTTAAAGATAATTTAATATCGTAAACTAGGGCTAGGTTTTCTTTCAAAAGATCATTTCTTTAAAGATAATTTAATATCGTAAACTGCTATGTTGAGTGATACCTTCACCGGTGCTTTCCATGCGGCTGGCAGTGTTGATAGTATCACCAAAAAGGCAGTAGCGAGGCATGGTTGTGCCCACCACACCGGCCACACACGGGCCTGTATTGACGCCAGCCCGGATCATGAGCGGTGCATTGGGCCGATGTGGAACGTAGGCACCTTCCAAACTCCTCATCAGCGATAAGGACATATCAGCTATTTCAGACGCGTGCCGGTTACCTGCAAGATAAAATTTTAGAGTATTTAGATACATGAACACAGATTCGAGTTAATTGTATTTTTTCGCTAAAACCAGTTTAAGTCGAAAGTCTGTCAGGTATATTCCGGTATACATATTCTTTGTCCCACCCATTGTTATCTCCAAGATTATTTGGAGATCTGGAGATATATATACTATATATGGATATGGATATGGATATGGATACTAGTTCAACCGATTTACCTGAATTTCAGTCATTCCCGGGCGCCTACCATTGAACCTCCGCAATCCTGATGGTGAATTGAATTCGAAAGTTACACTAGTTGTCAGTATAAATATTTAAATACACAAATGCATGAGAGCACTGACTTCCCATTACTGATTGCCGTAAATATTGACGACAACCGAGCCTAACGGCTTAAGGTACACTCCGAGGCAAGAGCTTAAAACACCTCTCAAATCCTAAACTCCAAGCTGTTGCAATATTTTGACCCGATTCTAAAATCCCTCCTGAGACCTCTTGATCGGAAGTCACATACGCTAACCGTAGCACCACGAACTAACGGTTTACCTAAATAATTAACCTATTTTTATTTATAATTTATAGACAGCCTCAAAAAAGCATATATATTACCAAAGTTTGTTTTAAATGTGTAAATCCATTCTCATGAAATTTGCTTCGCTCCGCGACTCAACTCACGATTTGCATCAATAATAGCGATGAACACCGCGGAACTCAGTATTATATCCTACTAATATTATAAACGCGAAAAACGCGAAAGTTTGTGAGTATGTGTGTATGTTTGTTCCTCTTTCACGCAAAAACTACTGAACGGATTATGATTTTTTTTTTTTTTTTTTATTTTTTTTTTTTTTTTTTTTTTTTTTTTTATATTTAAGCCTGCCAAAGTGACTCTACTCTGCCTGATGGAAAGCATGAGTAGAATCCAGGAGTAGGAGTCACCATGCTTATTGTGAGGGTAGGCAATGTAGCATGGTGACCCCTACCATGGCAGCCTGGTTAGATTATTCTGCATCATTCTCCCGGCCTTCGAAGGGCGGGAGAATGATGCAGAATGATTGGGCCTCCGGTCTCACACTCACCAACGAAACACGACAGCAAGAATGCTGTCATTATTAGGATGGTCTTCTGTGTGAGGGTAGTACTGGCCGGGTCGAGCCGGCCCATTCGTGCTGAAATCAGCGTGGCTCTACTACCTATGATGAAACTTTACAGTTATAAAGCTTATATATCAGAATAACACATAAGCTACTTTTTACTGCAATAATCGAGATGCAGGGGCGAAAACTAGGTGATTATAAAAATACATAAATCGTAGGTGTCAAAATGTATTACTGTTTATTTCCTGTAAAAACTTCACAGGTTGCTATGCATAACAAACTTGCATAGCAACCATAATGATATACACATGGGGTGCAGCTAGTTTAAAGATAAACGTAAAAATGATATATATTATACTGAGCTCACCATTTCTCTGCGGTAATCCTGAGACCACCATGTAGGCATCCCCGATTGTTTCAACCTTATACACATCATAATGAGTAATTTTTTCATCGAATAACCTGTCGGAGATATTCAAAATTAATTTAAACATCAAACGATTTAAATACAACTAAGGAAGTAGTAAAAAAAATATCTGTGACAACTTTTATTTTGTGGCAACATTTAATGTTACGTAATTGCGTGGAGTAAACATTAAAGCCCAAATATTAACCAAGTTGGTAGTGTTTTGAGTCGATTTTTTTTTCTACAATCGCTAACGCCTCTATTCTCTTGTATTATTGGCTAATATTTCGTTGAGAGACCTCATTCAAATACATTTGTGAGTTTTCTATTAACGTTTATGTTTGTAGAATATAACTTGGTTAGAGAGCAGTGATAGGCCTTACATTATAATGTCAGTGACATAATAAAATAAGTTAAATAGTAAAAAGAAAACCTTCCATCCAATTCATTCCACTACTGGACATAGGTATGGTTTTTTTTTTTAATATTTCGGACATTTTACACACAACGCCATCTAGTCTCAACTAAGCAGAGCTTGTATTATGGGTACTAGACAACTGATATAAATGGATAAAATACATAGAAAAATAGAAAACGCTCAAACTCCGAAACAAATATTTGTGATTCACACAAACATTTGTTCCGACCAGGGAATCGAACCCGAGACCTCAAGCTCATCAGTCACATACGCTCCCACTGCGCCAACGAGGCAGTCTTAGGGATATTTTTAGAAATGAGGTTTGGGCCTCCTATAGCATGCGATTAGGCAAACGTAATGAAAGACGCCCTGCGGCACGAAGGGACTGATGACTTGAAGAAAATGGCTGATTGCGGAACAATATCATGAATGGCATATCATGGCCAGTAATTTGGTATCGAATTTCATTTCAGTTATCCTTCTTAAAGTGTTCTGCGTAATTTGCTTTTTTATTCGGTTCTGAACCATCATCTTTCTAGCCTCTATTATCTCCAAGATTATTTGGGGACGGATACTAGTTCAACCGGTTTAACATAAAAGTCAGTTTCTCTACGGCGCGGCTAGTTGTCAGTATATTTGAGGACACTAAGGTTTCCCAGTAACATTTGCCATAGATGTTAATGACAACTGCGACCGTCAGCCGAACATGATCCCTGAGGCACGGTCGTGAAACACGCCAAACTTTTATATTCCGAACATTGATATTCCGAATTGTTATTTAATTAAAAATATTTTAAGTAAAACTCAATAAAACTTGTGGCCCAACCTGAGCATCAGAACCGCGATCTATTATGATCGGAAGTCGCACACACTAGTCGGTTCTAAATGCTTATATTATTCATGTATACAAGTATACCCCACATTAAAATACATCACATTATACACAGTAATATTTACATAAATATACACATTTACAATTTATATTATTGATAAAAAAAACAAATAAAATTTAATGAAGAGTGAAACCTATTATTAAATCAAAGGTTACGTAATAAACATTCAAATTTATGCATTCGCATAATGCATTCCTATAAACTTTCAATTCTTAGAATCAAAAAAAAATCTGTCATAATATCAATATTTCCAATGTTTTCCTTATCATAAATAGTAATAATGAGACTTTAAAAATATTTTGAATTTTTGTTATATACACCGAAGAGCAAATCTCGTGCGAGCTAAGATGGCACCTGACTCAAATGACAGTACGAAGTGCATAAAATTTTTTAAAAAAAATTGTAGTATATTATTTGTTTTAAATTACAACATTTGTTTTGCGCTAAGTAGTTTTCATAACATACTACTTTATCTTCAGTGTTAATTTACTACCTGAGTTAAGAAAATACACATGCATACCAATAGTAAGCAGGCTCCATTCATTATTTACGCGAATGCATTTTTCGTGCAGTGGTTTAAATGATATTAGGTAATAATTAATTTAGTCTCAAAATATCATATATTATGTATTTATTTTTATTTGAAACTATTGCGTCTTACAGTTGTCATGCTGGTTTTTTTCATCGAGTCACCTTTTTTAAAACAAATGGGTTACCCCGACGAATCTAATGATATATTAATTAAATAAATTTCGTGCAGTGATTTAAATGATATTAGGTAATACCTAATAAACTATAATTATTATGAAAAATTCGTGCAACGGTAATAGTGATGCTAACGCTGCTCATAAGGCGACAGAGAGGTGTCACGCGGGGGAACGGCATTATGATTTATTTTGAGCCAGGTGCCATCTTAGCTCGCACGAGTTATAATTCATATAAATCTGTATAGAACTACTTTAAAAACTAATATATTACTGCCACAAGATCGATCATTCGTGACACGAGATCGGACAATTCCTGAGACAGCTAAACCTTATAAATCGTTCTTGTATTCTAGCATTATATAAAAACTTTGGGTAGACCATGACAAACTTCTTAAGCTTAGTAAGTGCAGCACATGGAGATTTTATGAATAATATTTGTACTGAAAAAACGTTTAAATAGCAATAAAAGAAAAAGAAAATAATTACAGTTTGTCAGGAAATATTAAATTAAGAAAGAGGTTTAAATTGATTTAGGTTGTGTTAATATGTTACTCTTTAAATAAATAAATATTTTGGACATCTGACACACAACATCATCTAGTCCCAAGCTAAGCAGAGCTTGTGTTATGGGTACTAGACAACTGATATAAATACATAAACATACTTTTTTTTTGTAAATACATGCATATTATATATTAACCATAGGAAATACCCAGACTCCGAAACAAATATTTGTGAATCACACAAATAATATTTGGTCCGACCCAGGAATCGAACCCGAGACCTCTTGATCAGCATCCGCATACGCTAACCACTAGACCAACGAGGCAGTCAAATATTTTTTTTCATTTATTTGTTAGCCGAAATAATAGTCTTTAAACTATTATTTAGGCTAAGAAATAAATGAAAATGAAGTGTCCATTTGTAATTTCAAAGTAAAACCTTTTCATTTAATGCATTTAAAGGTTAATATCGTATCTACATCAAGCAAAACACTTTTTTAAATGTTTATTTTTGGAACGACTATTTTGACGGGACTTTCACGGGATTGTAGATTGTAGTACAAGGAGTATTTAAAGCTGCTTTCATTTTAAATCCGCCGTTTGGTTTAAAGGAACAATCAAAACTACGGTGCACATACCATGAGGTACAACTAGTTTCTTACTAAAACTAAATTATTATACTACGCCAGCATTAATAGTTTCCGAGACTTTCAAGTATCTTTATGTGATGCGGATTCATTGCTCTAAAGGTACGCGTCCATTGGCCCGCGCCAGACGCTTCGCACGCATGGCACGCAACGGATTGAACGGATTTGCCTTGCTCATAAATGCCGACGTTCGGTGCGGGGGGCGCGGATACTGGACGCAGCACTATGTGCAATCATACAAAGCAAAATAAAATCCGTTGCGTGCGGTGCGTACGGTGCATCCGGTGCGGGCCAATGGACGCGTACCTTTAGTGTATCTTCACAATCCACAAATTAAAAGGCAACAAAGTACTGTGTAGGTATTTCTAAAAGTGTAGGAACGTGGATACAGCCAACGGACCTGTACAGCATATTGAGCATATTTATCACCTCCATGGGAGTGCTACTGGCCGATATGGTAGTGAAGCCGACGATATCGCTGAAGAATATGGTAACTGCATCGAAGGCTTCTGCTGGAACAGCCCGCTGGGCTCTTAGCCGACGCAGGACCGGAATGGGCAGCATTCTGGATAAGAGTAAGTCACTTTTCTGTTTCTCTGCTACCAGTTTCTGAGTGCTCTGCTCTATGGAGTGCGTGAAAGTCTGTAATAAGAAAAAAGATATTGAATATGTGCGTTTTAAGTGTGGTCATCACCTCTAAAATCATTTTCCTTTGAGTCCTAAGTATTTGTTTATTTAAACTTTATGGAAATTTTGTACATCATCATACTATGTAGGCATTAACTTCACCTATTTCTGGAATCTATATAGGTATATGACTCAGAAATACTATGGTATTACTAGGGTAATACTAGGGTAATACGAGGATACTGGGGTAATACTAGGGTAATACTAGGGTAATGCTAGGGTAATGCTAGGGTAATACTAGGGTAATACTAGAATATTACTGAGGAATGATCTAAACTACTCTTATTTACGGATGTTTTGCCGGTGTTCTCTAAGCTCAAAGGTGTCCACTTCTGACAAGTATTGTTGATATTTAACTTAATCTAGAAATTAATGAACAAATAAATTTCCCAGCAAATTGCTTGAAACTATTTTGCATCAAGCCTTCTATTCACAACTTCCCACTTCGCAAATTTGAATATTATGCAAGTTTATGCAAGCATTAACGCGATGACGTAATACAACGAGACCGCGATGTTTAAAACTGAATCATCTTACTTCTAAGTATGGATAAGATTAAAGATCAGTGCAATGTTATTCCAGTCCAGAAACTGCAGTTTTCTTTATAAATAAAGAAAATTGAAGTGTCTTTTTGCAATTTCAATTGAACAGTTTTATGAAAATATGGAGTCTTCTTTTTCGTCAGTTTTCTTTCGAATAAAATAAAATGCACATAAACATTATAAATATTTGAAAGAAACTATTTTTCTGTTTGTATATCTTCCAGAAGCAATTTGGATGAAATTTAAAATGGAGATAATTTGATTTTCAGAGTAAGGACATACATAGACCGCAGTAACTGACACACACAGGTGAAGCCGCTTGCGAAAGCTAGTAATATAATCCCCCTTTCAAGCTTCACGTGACTAATAGACAGCCCCTAATGATTCTTACATTATTTCGATTTTTTAAATACCTAGGTGTACTTCTTGTTTACTTCGAAATTTGATAACGGTTTAAGAAAAAAGTTTCAAAAATTGTAACTCGAATACATAAAATTAGGAATCGGGCTAATATTAGGAATATACTAGATGATACTTCGTACCACAATATTTCGAAATCCCAGAAATTGATCGCAGCGCCATTTACCGAGTCCAATTGCAAATCTAAACCATTCTCAAACCCACTTGAACACAAACAAAGTCGAAATCCGCCGTTTAGAAATAGTTCAATTACAAGCTTTATATATTGTTTATAGATTAACACCTCATTCAATGGGCTAGAACAGAAGTTTTATATATTGTTTATAGATTAACACCTCATTCAATGGGCTTAGTAGTTTGGGCGCTACGGTGAAACATTCAAAAATACTTAGTCTGCCAAAATTATTACCCTTACCTATTCATTGTAGTCAGTATGACCCAACGAGCGTCGAGTTTCCAATGCTTATAAAATTGTGCGCACCTGTTTGTTCAGTTCGACCCAAATAAAACTATATCTTGTAAAATACATGCACTTCTATGTTTTCCAAGAGATGGACAATGATCTACTAAACACATATCACCGTGGTCAGCATTAACAGCTTTCAATTCTAAATCTACTACTGGATATAGGCCTCTCTTTAAAAAGAAGATTCAGGTTTTGCTATACCAACCCGCCGGTAGAGACTATTATTTTATTTAGCATACTTGACTTTGACTGCCTCAGTGGGACAGTGGTAGCATATTCGACTGATGTGCTTGAGGTCTCGGGTTCGATATCCGTTAATATTTGTTTCGGAGTCTGGGTGTTTTATATCTTACTATAAAAGCGAAAGTTTGTATGTATGTATTTTTGTTGCTCTTTCACGCAAAAACTGCTGAATGGATTTTAATGAAACTTCACAACAATATAGCTTACATATCAGAATAACATATAGTCTACTATTTACCGCCACGACAGATCTATACGCGGGCGGGGCCGTGGGCAAAAGCTAGTGTATAACAATTATGGTTTGTATTTACAAAAAAATATGTTTATGTATTTATATCAGTTGTCTAGTTCACCTTAGCTAGATGACTAGAGGACTAGATGACGTTGTGTGTAAGCTGTCCCAAATATTTATCAATATTATTATAATTTGTTCTCTTATTCGTTTCTTACGACACACACGGGATGAATTTACATTTACAGGGACGATGAAATTCACCCACATTTTGGTAGGTATTAAGTGTACCTTACATAATAGGGGAAACTCCAATATAAACGTGCTTTGCATAAAATACTTATCATATTTACATAATGGTCTTGACCCAAACATCTTCGTATTATATTGTTGTTGGACGAGATTTGTTGTAATTGGTGTATCAAGTCGAAATAACATCTGTTCTCATATTGCCATTCCACTACATATTATAAAATAAAGTCTTCCTCCGCGTCTGTCTGTCTGTTAAAATTGAAGAGCTTGCTTAAAGTAGTACTTGCGAAGTAAAGTACTCATTCGAATTTACAAAATCTTCTACTTTTGGATAGTCCATTTATCGAATCAGACTACCTATGAGCAAAAAACATTACGTTGATTTACGCTACGACCAGTAGGGCTAATGAAAAACATTGTGAAAATGAAGAAAATATTTTCCTTTTTTGAGCTGCTGAGAAAGTTGAACGAGTCATCTGGTTGGCATTTTTTTTATATTATATGGGGCAAACGAGCAGACGGATGCCTTATGGAACCGCTTAAACATTTTATTCATTAAAACCATACTTGGTTTTAATCGATTTGATTTTGTTTATTTATTTTTTCTACTCTTCCAAACATTAAGTTTTACAAGCACGTGTATGAGACATAATATATGTACTTGTGCATAAATAAATTTCGTTACGGTTCTTTCAAATACATTGTAATAAAAAAATGAATGTACATAAACATATTTTATCATGAACTGTATTGTAGAATAACTACAATATTATACCCTACGAGCACCATCAAATAACAATTACAGACTTATTGCTCAAAGAAACTAAATCTTTAATTGTGTCCGTCTTGTCTCCAGATCCTTGGAACGAACCAAAAACCTTTAAAGCATCAATAATTTAAGTAGTATCAGTCTGAACATGTTGAGGTCGTAAAACTGTGGTCAAATATTATATTATGTAGGATATAAATGCACGAGTTGGACACACCTGTGTCAGTCGCAATCCAAACTTTAAGTTAGAAAGTGGTCACAGATATGCGTCAAACGGTAGTGTTGATATGTATTTGTGTGGGTGCAGCTACTTGCGCGATAATCGACCTTAATGATACTAGTTCTAAAAGACTAGTTGGAAAAGTGTTTTCCACTCTTGGAAGCTCTTCTAGAGATATAGCGATTTATGAAGTTGATATTGAGGATGTGAATATACAGAAACGGGGAGTGATAAATGGAAACGGTTGTCCTAATAATAAAGTGTGGCTTATAAACCGATGTGTGTCTTGTAAAGTGTAAGTTTTTTCTTATTTATCTATTGCATAAGAACATGGATCAGAAAGAAAAGTTAAAATTACCGGGGAGTGTTACATAATCACGTGATCTTAATGATTTCTCTTTTTTTATATTCGAGAGTGCGAGAGTGACTACCAGAGTGACTCTACTCTGCTTGATGGAAAGCATAAGTATAATCCAGGAGTAATGCAGCATGGTGACCATACCATGGCGGCCTAGTCGAATATTTCTGCATCATTCTCCGGGATACTGATGTTCTGGAAGCTGGGAGAATGATGTAGTATGATTGGGCCTCCGGTCTCACACTCACCAAAGAAATACGACGGCAAGAGTGCTTTCATTATTAGGATGGTCTTCTGTGTGTAGGTAGTACTGCCCCAGTCGAGCCTATTCGAGCTGAAATCAGCGTGGTTCTACTACCTACTGGTATCTTATATGATTCTGATCTTGATGCTTGTTCGTTTTGTTTGTTATGTATGTCTACTATTGAACATTAATTCACACTAGTACTAGTTCTTAGTAATCCACGCAATTTTTAAGTAAGTAGATATAAATATATATTTTTACGACATTACATATATATACACACAACCTATATAACACATAACACCTGACATACCACTGGCTGCACGGTTTGCCCAATGGTTTAAGTGATCGCCACACCGCTCTCTACTGTGCCAAGTATTGTGGTTTCAAATCCTACTTAAGATAATACTATGTGTGATCCAAAAGTTCTTATTCTGAGTCTGGGTGTTCTTGGTGTCCGTTCTTGTAATGTTCGTCCGTCCGTATGTTTGTGAAGTCCCCCACGACAAGAGATGTAGGTACATTCTAAAAACGGGAATAATCTTAAAAAAATGTCCAGTTTAAAATATATATTCCGATTGACATACATACATTTTTATACAAATAAACACCTTCTAAAGAAGAAGCCCACGTTTGGCAGTGGATTGATGGAGCCGTTGAAACTCCAAAGAGATCTGATGATGTTCATTCTCTTCCCCATAAAACGTGACAGTTATTAGCACTGACCCACTGTCGCAGTTGAATTAAGAATAAAATATTTTTGTTCCATTTTAATCTAATAACCCATTGGTCACGAACATGGTATATGCTCTCTTTCGGATAGTTTTTTTTATTTTATTTAAAAAAAATTACAAAAACTAGTGGTCTCCAAGTAGTCGCCAAATCACGGATATCACCAAGGCTATACTATGTTAATTTGACCAAAGAGTATACATGCGTGTGTGTGTGTAATACATGGTAGTGTGTGTAATGTTTTATTATTGACTTAATTTGTTTTTAAACATAATTTAAAAAAAAATAGCATTCTTCTATATAAACTACTAGCTGAATCCCGCGGTGTTACCCGCGATTTTTAAAATTGCGACTATAATTTGAGATTTAAACTATCCTATCTCTCAAGTTAAATCGAACTGCACATGGTGTGCGAATTTTATTATAATCGGTTAAGTGGTTTAGAAGTCCATTGAGGACAAACATTGTGACACGAGATTTATATATAACTAGCTGAATCCCGCGGTGTTACCCGCGATTATTAAAATTGCGACTATAATTTGAGATTTAAACTATCCTATCTCTCAAGTTAGATCGAACTGCACATGGTGTGCGAATTTTATTATAATCGGTTAAGTGGTTTAGAAGTCCATTGAGGACAAACATTGTGACACGAGTTTTATATATAACTAGCTGAATCCCGCGGTGTTACCCGCGATTATTAAAATTGCGACTATAATTTGAGATTTAAACTATCCTATCTCTCAAGTTAGATCGAACTGCACATGGTGTGCGAATTTTATTATAATCGGTTAAGTGGTTTAGAAGTCCATTGAGGACAAACATTGTGACACGAGATTTATATATATTAATATATTAAGATTAGTGTGCGAAATTACATACTCCTCCGTCAGCGCAATTTTTGTTAAAAGGTGAACAAAGTTTTTGCTTCACATAGGATAGGTTAGTTTTACTTAATTACTTACTTTACGGTAAAACAATGTTCCCTTCCGATATGGTTCAAGATATGTCACGTTTGTAGTCTGTGATCTACTCCACAATAGTATCAACTTCATGAACGACAATTCACAATTACGAACTATTGAAATCTCTATTTTTAGCTAGTAATAAAAATCAGCACAATCATATGCGACAATATGTCAGGCATTTTTCGCACTCATTGCTTTAACACGGCTTATTTATTTTTGGTTGTTTGTATTACAGATACCTGGACAATCGTGACCCGCCATGCCCTCCGGTCAATTAATAAGTTATAGTAATGAAGATTGAGATAAAGGATAATAAGTTCTTCAAGATTTTTGCTATAAATGTCTCATGTCAACTGCCAATGTACTTAAGCATCATAAAAAGGATAGACCCTAACTGTCTCGTGTGAGTTTCTTCAGATCTCCTCGCTCCTGATCGTGAGATCGTTTAACGTTGCGATAAGTCAAGACTTTAGTAATTATCAATCGCAATGCCGGACACGTTGGAGAGAAATCAACTCAGACCAGACCCGCTGGATCTCGTCCAATGTACTAAACTCGTCACCAGGATCGATTCAACTCGATTGTAATGCACGGATGTGAAATTAATTTGTTGAAAACACTTATGATTAAATTTAACTAAGGACTGTGACAATTGACATAAAATCATTTTTGAAATTATAAACAAAGTATAACTCTCTGTGGTGATTAAATAAAATTATGTATTCACATAGTTTTTAATAAGATTGTAAGAATATTATCAAAGATGAATAACTGAACCAACAAAACAAAGCAACCTCCTTTCTACGAAGAGGCATATGTCCAGCAGTGGTACTATTAACTATTAGGCTGGTTGAATGACTGAACATATTATGAGAGCTCTTTAATTTATTAATTATTTATTGTTTATTGTTCTGTATAAAAATAAATTTGTTATATACGAAGAAAATTATATTAATTCAATACTTTTTCATTCCCACGCTTCGCTGTGGCACATTGTGGTTGTTTTTTTAAATATTTAAGCCTGCTGACGTGACTCTATCGTGCCTGATGAAAAGCATGAATAGGATCCCAGAGTGGTGGTAATACTCACTGGCATAATGGAGTACAAAACACAACAAGACACTGCTTTTTTTTATATATTTGCTGCCAAAATGATTTCAGGTCGAACAGGCCTTCTCACCATGACGGTACAACCTTCGCATATAAGACCAATCTAAAATGACAGGATTTGTGCTGCCGAGTTGGAGAGTGAGAAACTGGAGACCCAATTTAGAAAAGCTTTCGAACTTTTATAAAACAAAATAGACTGCCTTGTTGGTCTAGTGGTTAGCGTATGCGGCTGCTGATCAGCGGTCTCGGGTTCGATTCCCGGGTCTGACCAAATGTTTGTGTGAGTTCTGGGTGTTTTTTTATGTTTAATATGTATGTATTTACAAAAAAAATAGTAAGTTTATGTATTTATATCAGTTGTTTATTACCCATAATACAAGCTCTGCTTAGTTTGGGACTAGATGGCGTTGTGTGTTAGATGTGCGAAACATTTATTTTATTTTTAAAATACACGTAAATTTTTTAATACAATTTATTAGTATTAAAACATTGTCTCAGAAATATCAATTTCTTCCACCGACTAACATGGTCCAATTTTAATCTTCGATATACGATGGTATAAATAACTCATAGAATTTTTCAATTGATTGTAGTAGAAACTAAATCAGTTTGATATAATTAATTTCCATGTTTCAAGTTCTTCGCCTCTCTGTAAAATACAAAAGTAATACTATTATAAATACATTTGATACTTTCTATAACATTATTAATCACTCAGATGTACAATTATGAAAGGCATTACAAAGAAGTGATGCAAATTTATTCCCCTTTTTTATGAGAATGCACGTGAGTCATGGGTGATCAGATGACTTCATGTTTGCGGTATGGATTCCGTTACCTATTAACATAATTACAATTATTTATTACGTCTAAAGGATGACTGTACTAAATGAACTGATTTTTGACTGTGAAAAGAACCTATTTATTACAACTGCTATGTTTCTAGCCTTCATTAATCACAAGATTATTTGGGGTCGGCTAATAGTTCAACCAGTTTTATCTGAATATTAGTTTTTCCAAGGAGCTACTGGCATCAGACATCCGCAACTGGAGGAAAAACTTTGAGGTAGAACTGTATTTATAGGTTGAACTAACTGACATACTTGAGGGCACTGACTAGACAATACGATTGCCGAAGATGTTCATGACAACCGAGACGGGTGTCGTAAGAGGCCACTAAAGAAACAAAATAAGCAGCTAACATCACTGCCAAGAGAAGGAAAACTAGAAACAAACCCTTTACCAACCTGTCTGGCCAGCGTGGTATAGTAGGCCAAAACCTCCTTTCAAAGGAGAGGCCTATGTCCAGCAGTGGACTGTTAAAGGCTGTTGATGATGATGATGATGAAGTGTATATGATGATATAATTGTGTTTTTAAATATTCGTCAAGTCTGTTTCTGGAAATGTTCACATTTGGGGCACTAATCACGGTTTCCGGTAAAGAGATCCACATTCGCATCACACGGTTTGGCAAGAAATAGTTTCGGGGATTGCTAGCGCACCGAAGTTTGTTAAGCTTCATAGAGTGACCTTTCAGTTGAGTGTTCGCGATTATTGTGAACATGGACTCAATATCTCTCACGTTGTAATGATGGTTGAGGATTTCGTAAGTTTCTATAAGGTCTTCACTGGTTCTTCTTTGTTCTAGTGTTGGTAGATTAAGTTCTAGCAGACGTTCATTGTAGGACGTGTCTTTCAAAGAGAAGACAATTTTAGCTGCCATTATGTAAGTGAGTGATATGGTAATTAGGTCACAGAGTTTAATAAATTAGATTCCTTGAAAAAGCACTTACCTGTATGTCGAAGACGGTACCGCGTCCTAAAGCTGTTTGATTCTATTAGCATTGAGGAATGCAATTACTAGGAATAATAATGTGTATAACTTCATCTTGCTTTTATTACTGACTGTATCGATGCGACTAGTGTTCAACTATGAACTTCGATTGGAAATACGAATAACGAATAAATTGTCCCCCTTTATATATAAATACGTTGCCTTAGCTATGCCTACATATTGAATTGAGGCGTGTAGGAGTCAATAAAGTTATTAAAATTGGTAATTTCACAAAAAGTCTTAAACACCCTCATTTCAATTATAAAAACGGTGATAAATAAAAGCGATATCTATGCAGGTAAACGGTATTGGCAAGTTTAGATTTAGATGGGAAAGTGTTCTTCCAAATTTAAATCATTGCACCTAGATTTTGTATAATATTTGAACAGGAATTATAATTATATATTTTTTTCATTCGGTTTTCCAAAGTGACTCCACTCTACCTGATGATAAGCATGAGTAGAATCCAGGTGTTAGGGTCACCATCCTCATTACGAAAGCCGACAATGCAGCATGGTGACCCATACTATCGCGGGCTAGTGAGATGCTACTGCATCATTGGGCACCCGGAAATCATATTTACAAATTAGGGATGTTATGGATATGATATTTCGGATCTGGATATGGATATAGGAATAAAATTATATCGGTTTTGGATACGGCTACGGATATCTAATTATTTAGAATTATCCGTTAGTTTCGGATAGTTTCGGTTATGGATATTAAATTGAAGTAAAACTTAAACACAAATAGCATGTAATAATTTTGATTTATTTATAGGTTTAATATTAACTCTAAAAGTATTATCTCGTGAATAAAAAAGTAATTAGTTAAGTAAGAGGTTATGTTATGACTAGAAATAACAAACAAACTGCAAAATTCCCATGGTGCGCGAGCGGTAAAAAAACTGTCTAAAGATGTCGTTTTGCTTAGACTCCGCTCTAATGTGAAACTATCCGAAACTATTCGAAACTTTTGAAACAGATACGGTTACGGTTACGGATATATTTTTATTTCGGATATCGGATAGTTTCGGTTATGTTTACGGAGCTCCATAACATCCCTGACAAATAGTATAAATAAAACCATATGGGTAACTTTATAAGCGGGTGGCACTTAATGTATTCGTTGTATACAAATAATGGATTCTGCAAAATGAAATAAGCGGAATTGATTTAGCTAAATATTTAATCAATAAACCATGTTACGTTATGCAAAGGAAACCAAATATTTGAAGGCGCAGGGACTGTCACACCCTTTACTATTTCTGTAAAAAGAAAAAAAAAACAACTGAAATCATAATTTAAAATATATTTGAATAACAAAGTGGCATTTATTGACATACATGCGGATGGGATCGCAGACTATTATTATTATAAATAAATTGGAAAGTAACCCAGTCTGCCAGTCTGTCTGTTACGTTTTTGCAGCAAAACTGCACTTTAATGAAATTTGGCATGAAATTTTATTTTTGAAAAACGACATAACCTTTGTCGCGATAACCGACATACACATAGGCGGAAAAATGCCAGTATGAACAAAAAAAATAAAAACAACTAAATACTTATAAAAAGCTAATTAACCGTTATATCATCATCATCATCAGCCTTTAATAATCAACTGCTGGACATAGGCCTCTCCTTTGAAAGGAGGTTTTGGCCTACTATACCACGCTGGCCAGACGGGTTGGTAAAGGGCTTGTTTCAAAGTTTTTTTTCTCTTGGCAGTGATGTTAGCTGCTTATTTTGTTCCTTTAGTCGCCTCTTACGACACCCATGGAATGAATAGGGGTGGTGACACTTTGTATTCTTAATCCGTCACCACACGGACAGTTATATAACAGTTATATAAGGACTCTTAAATCGTGAATCTAAAGAAATCAACAATAGAAGTTAGTCTTAAAGAGAAAAATAAAAAAAAAGTTACTTACGTCATAAGGTATACACCGTTCGCCAGTAGTGGAAGAACCATCAGGGCACCTTAGTCCCAAAGTGGTTGGTTCCACAAACACAAAAGCACTGATCAACATAACCAAAGCCAACACTATTCCATATAACTTCATGTTTATGTCAATGCAGAACTGGATGTAATAAAGCTAGAAAAACCAGTCTACCTTATATATGAAGACAGCACCGTCATCAACATACCTATTTTTAAAATGTTACCGATAAATTAAACGTTTACAATTAAAAATTTTTTTAATTAGTAAACTTTTTTTGAACTTGCAATGTTTCTTTTTAAAATAATACTGCTCCCGTACTAGGATATTTCTGTGTCGCGGAGGTTTACGAACCTACAGAAGGAACATGCAGATTTAGAACAACAATTTGTATTGGGTATAATAACATACGTTTCGAACGGGTTATACCGCTCGCGATGTCTACCGTCTACATACTAGTCTACCCGTGACCACGAGCGGTATAACCTGATCGAAACGTCGACAAGTAGAAGGTATTGTAACCTTTTTTAATTTTATCGCGAATAAGTCGCATTTACAGTTAAAAAACATGTAACATTGAGTACATGTAGAGGTCGCGAAAGTTTAAAAACAGTTAAGTTAAAATCGATTGTTGTATATTGTACATTTACCTTTAACCCCTTAAACTATGTTATTATAACTTTCAAATTAATTTATATTGGAAGTTTTTTCAAGTTACTGATTTAATACTTTAACACAAACATCGGTGACGGTGTTTTTAAGGAAATCCCGAGAGTTAGTCAAGTCACTATATAAATGAATATCTTACAATAACAACAACAACCTTGCTAATGTAAACTATTCTCAGCAGTAATTAAAAGTTATAAAACTAAATAATAAAGACATTTTATTACAATAATTAAATTTAATTTAAAATCTGACTTCAATCCATGTTAGCAGCACAAGATACTTCGCTCACCAGACAATAAAAAATCGGCGAATAGCGTGTTGGACCTCATACAGTGCATGGTGCAGATTGGCGTTAAATAAGTATCGATCATGGTATGAAAATGAAATATAAAATTATATACGACTAGCTGACCAATTTGGATAAAAGTAGAAATACAAATATCGCTTCTAAAACAGGTTGATTGTAAAAGGCTGTAAATTGGGGGCTATGAAAATTTTTGATGCCACATCACAAACGAAAATCTGAAGTGGACTGTCCTTATAACTTTAGAGCATATCCCTGAAATAGTACACAACCTATTCTTAGACCTATCAAACATATATACAAAAAAAACATGAAAATTAGTCAGTTCCTTGGGAGATTCCATGTAAAAATAATCCCCGTTTCCAAAGAAAGGCTTGTCTAGCAATAAAAAAAACTAATTCCGTAAACGAAACTATAAGACGAAAAATAATGTGTGTCTCCTTTTACTATTTTTAAGAACCATCCAATGAGCGTGCTTTTGGATTGGTTGGGGAAAAAAAACTTTAATTGTACCACATTGATGTACCCCCTAGCCGATCTCGGCATCGGCAACCAGGGTAAACGGAGACCAGGTAACTAGACATAATATTATAATTTACAAGTATACGTCAATTCTCATAATCCGATGAAACGGTCATCCGACACGGCCCGAGAGTGATCAGGCGCACAGATTTGCGCGTTCACTTCTATGCGTTATCTCCGAGGCACCGAGATAAAACTCCTATCGTAATAAAACCTTTAACGTCTTGGTAGACAGTGACACATGCTAACCACTAGACCAAAGGCCAGGCGTTGCACATAGTAACACTTATTAATTAACATATATACATAAATATCTATCAAACTGGCAAATACGTATTAAGCCATTAGAAACCAGTTAATTTGACGAGATGGATGTTTAAGAGATGCAATTGGACTTGCAAACTAACTTTTTTTTAGAAGAAAACTTCCGCATTTGTTATAATAACTCTTTGTAGTGGGGTACTTTACAATCGTATATGGAACGGACACAAACAACACCCAGACGCAGAATAACAATTTATGAATCACACAAAGTTATGTCACAGAACAAAGCGGCGCGGCGTGGCGACCGTTTAAACCACTAGGCCAACCGTGCAGTCAACACATATTAAAACTATAAAGATTCCTAGTTCCTCGTGAATTGTTTTATTGTAAAGGTAAGTCAACGTACCTGTATTGTGTATGCGATATGCCGTAGTAGAAGTAACATAATCGGTGCTGCCAAGAACACGAGGACCAGTATTGCAACCCCGATGCAGAGTGTTCGACGTGCCAGCCATACGACCTGATGAGCACGTTCTCTGGAGAAAATGGGAAGCGTATTTTACACTGATCTTCAAACATATCATTGTAATTGTCTCAAGATTTAAAGGAAGAACTATTATGGAGAAAGAATGAATCCACTAAAATGAATTTTTATTTTAATAAAACTTTTACTATTTACTCATAAAGCCATTACATAATTTATATGATATAATATCTTGTCTGGAAGAAATCGCCATGAGCGAAAAGACCGCCTATTGTTGTACATACATAGTTTGTAACGCATTTGTTTCTTTTTTGTACCATTTGTATTTACATAAAATCAAATAAAATAAATATAAATTGTATAGATGTATGGGTATTTTAATGCACTTTCAGTAAATTAAAATTGGAGACCCATTTCTCACAGAAATCATCAGCATCGTCAACCTCTCAACCTAGGTCTTTAGAATTTATATAAATAACTAGTTGAGCCAGCAAACTTCGTACCGCCCAACTTTAAAATTCCAGAACTTGATCGCAGCGCCACCTACCGGGTCCAATTGCAAATCTAAACCATTCCCAGATCCCCTTGAACACACACAAAAAATTTCATCAAAATCGGTCCAGTCGTTTGAGAGAAGTTCAGAGACATACACACTCACAGAAGAATTATATATATAAAGATATCTATAGATAGATGTTTATAAAGCATTCTTACCCAACAAATCTCCAAACATCATTCTGAATATCTTTTAACCGATTAAGGTAGATGGGCCACTCCATAAGATGCCGACTCCAATTGGCATGCAGTTCAATGTATGATTGGTTCAAAAATTCATGTAAGTAAATTTCTTTGAATCGATTAAAACTGAAACAAAGGATTTTTAAATGGAGGTAGTAGAGCCATGCTGATTTCAGCACGAGTGGGCCTGATCCACCGGGGCAGTACTACCCTCACGCAGAAGAAGTGAGTGTGAGACCGGAGGCCCAATCATTCTGCATCATTCTCCCAGTCTCTGGAGGCCCGGGAGAATGATACAGAAACATATGACCAGGCCGCCATGGTTGCCGGACGATTCCTAAAGAGAGTGTCCAAAGAGACGGAGCCTGCACCAGAAGCGGGCTGGCGCTGGGAGGGGTCCAGAAGGAGATATCACCCTGGACTCCTCCTAAAACAGAAGCGCAAAGAGGGCACACCGTGTAGTTTTAGTCGGTTCGAGAAAGAAAATCTCGGTGGGGTGGGCAAGCAACGACAGCGTGGTGACCCTTTGTGGCATGAAAAGTTATGAGCGTTTCGGAGGTCACGTTAAGCAGTGGTTCTTGGTTGTAATCATAAGATAGCAGTGGTAAAGCTTAGTTGGAGGTCTTCACATCAACGGCAAGCTTAAGTTGCTACAACGTGCTTTGCCAGTCCCCAAGCAGCACTCGGCCAGCGTGGGAACGTATGGCCTTAACCTCTTCTGAGAGGAGACCGGATAACAGCAGAGAGCTAATACAACCACTGTGCCTGAGGTCTCAGGTTCGATTCAAGAGTCGGACCAAACGATTGTATTATCTACAAATATTGTGTTTGTATTTAGAAAAAAAATGTTTCTATATTTATAACAGTTGTCTAGTAACCATAATACAAGCTCTGTTTAGGACTGGACTAGATAGCGTTGTGTGTAAGGCTTCTGAAACATTTGTTATTATTATAGTCTTGACAAAAGATCCTCCTTCGAGAGGAGGTTTAGGCCTACTTGGGCTAGACGGGTTTGTATACAATTTATTGCCAATCGTTATTTCATAGTTGCCTTGTTGGTCTAGTGGTTAGCGTATGCGACTGCTGATCAATAGGTCTTTGGTACGATTCCCGGGTCGGATCAAATATTTGTGTGATCCACAAATACTTGTATCGGGTCTGTATCTGGGTGTTTTCTGTATGTATTTACAAAAAAAAAGTATGTTTATATATTTTGCCAGTTGTTTAGTTCCCATAATACAAGCTCTGTTTAGCTTGGGACTAGATGACGTTCATATGCCTGAAAACACTAGATATCTAGGACTCTAAGTAGTTAAATTATAGATAAAAACTATGGAATACTTACAAGAGCGAAACTTCTCCCAATATTTTTGTTTGACTCATAATTTTTGCTGCCTCTAAATATTCGGCGGTAGAATTCAAACTGCTTCTACCGAATTCGATATGCATGTGAATGTTTGAAGTGGTGCTTGGGTTTAGTTGGTTAGTACTTGATGAAATTGCCGCTAGAACTAGGCATAAGGAAAAGTCTTCTCTAGATTTGAGCAGTTCTGTTGAGGCCGATAAATGTCTAGAAACAAAAAATAAAACATAAAATAACTTGCTGTTAGATACAATAGGTAGTAGAACAACGCTGATTTCAGCACGAATGTGCCGGATCGACCTTGGCAGTACTACCCTCACACAGAAGACCATCCTAATAATGATAGCATTCTTGCTGTCGTGTTTCGTTGGTGAAGGTGAAACCAGAGGCCCAATCACTCTGCATCATTCTCCCGGCTTCCAGAGGCCGGGAGAATGATGCAGGAACATTTGACTAGGTCTCCATGGTATGGGTTACCATGCTGCATTGCTCACCCTCGCAATGAGGAAGGTGACCCCTGCTCCTGGATTCTACTCATGCTTTCCATCAGGCAGAATAGATTCATATTGGTTGACTTAAATATATATAAAAAAACATCAAACCAAACTCCATTCCAAACCTAATTCCAAACTCTGGACTGTTATTTGGCATTTTTATAATTGGGAAAACTCAATTGCATTTTTGTTGGTCCGATTCGAAAATTAAATCCAAGATCAATTGGTAATTGTAAAAATTCCTGTGAAGCTTAATTCGCTTTCTGCATATGTTCGCAAAAGTAAATCCATATAATTTAAATAACGGCTCACTGTTCACACAAGAGTAAAATAAGTTGAATAAATATACAAGAGAATCAAGCCCTAAATTTTGCACGATTTTTTTTGTCAGATAAAATAGCACTCGCTTCCATGCTTGTTACACACGCTGGCCACGAAATCAATAACACAGATTGCAGGCAAACGAAATAAAATATGCTGTACATGATTTTTTTTCTTATTTTTTCTTCTTAGTTTTCTTACTTTTAAATAAATTGCCTAGTAAAAAAGTTGTCCTAGTAAGATGTAATTATCTTTTATCATTCTACATCTTATTGACAAAGTCTGCCTACCCCATAACTTGTACAAATCTAACAAAACTTTACCTGTAAAAACCATCAAGATGACAAATGAACCCAAAAACTTTTATAAACGTTCCTCAATTAACCCCAAACACAATTTGCGTTTAGGATAGAATCTTTAAAAAATACTCGACATTTTCTGACTATAAATCTGTTGTCTTTGTCTGGCTTCACGAACGCTTTCTTTCAAAATCCCTCCTTCCGTTGCTATCCTCAATTCTGTCGGTCGTGACCCCAAAAAACCTATAATGAATGACAATTTGACAATCCAAAAATGTGTCGAATTCAATGGACTTATATGTATTTTCATAATAGGTATTCTCGGTACCGAATATTGTTTTTCCTTTGTTAAACAGCGATATCTATTCAAATAGGTATGAATTTGTAAGAAACACGTTATTTCCATTCCATTATTGCTATTATCTTAACATTAACAAAAGAATATTGAAGATAGAAATCATATGAATGCTTAAAAAAGTAGAGAAATAGAATATTATAACAATATATAATACATTGATTTAGAACATATACAATTTAAATATTTTTGTTTAAGAATTTCTTTGATTCCAAAAAGAAAACCTTTTCCCTAGACTAACATTTTTAAAAGTGATTTATTTGACGTTTGTGATTCCAAAATCATTTTTGTAATTGAATTCAGTCTAGTAGAGGTTAGGGCCATTTACATTTAAATAGGATATTTCAACCCTTATAGTAGACAAAGGTGCTAATTCTATTGTTCGAAAACTTTCTAAACCAAACTAAAAATTAGTTTTGTCATTCAAATTCTTTAAAAATTACATCGCGAATTGGGTGAAAAGACAATAAAAGCTATAGGTATTTTGGAATATCAGTAAAAGCCATTTTACTATATATTGTCCTCAGCTCCACTCGCGTGTATGTTCTCTCCATGCCAAATTTAATTGAAATCAGTGCATTGAAATCGTTTTAGCCGTGAAAGCATAACAGACCGACAGACAGACAGTTACAATCGAATTTATAATATTAGTATGGATGCATATCTACTGCCCATATAAATGTGCTTATGTATATTTCTACATTAATATATACTAGTTTAATCCTGATGATCCATCATACTATTATTATAAATTCAAAAGCAACCAGTCTGTCTGTGCGTTTGTTACTCTTTCCTGTATAAGCTGCTGCACTATTTTAAATTATATTTTTGATACAATTCGGCTTGATTCCTGAAGGTTTCTCTTTACCGCGACGACCGACATATACGCATGAAGATCCGCGTGAAAAGGCTACTTATACCTAATATATTTCATACACATAATAATATTTCTAATCAGTAGTAAAATATAAACAATAGTAAACCTAATCCCTATTTCATTAATACCAGCTTCATTGTAAACCTTTTAATGATTAAACATTTGACAGTAAACACAGCTAGAAATTGTATCTCCTAATTTAGTGAATCGTATTTACTCAAATACATCTCATTACACAAAGTAGTGGTGGCACAAAGGCTTTACTTGTTCAGCAGTTGAGTTCTATAGCAGTCGAACTATTGTGAAACTAAAGTAACGATTTAAGTTTCGTTGTTTTAATGACGGTGTTATCGAGGTTTTCCATTCCTTCTTTTATTTATCTTTTAGTCTTTTAGTATGGTTGTTTTCAAATGTTTTTATAAGCTAATGTTTGTTTTATGGTTCTCTACGGTTTGCTGTATCCTATTTTTCTACATTACTAAATAATTTCTTTTTAATTACAGCTCAAACAAAACTTGTAAAATTTAGTAATATTTTCTCTTTTCAAAGTATACTTCAACGAATCTTTGAAAAGTTAAGTGTTTAAGCAGCTGTATAGATAGTTAATTTTAAAACAGTACCAACAACTACAATCATTCGTTTTTCTTTTTATTTATAACTAGCTTTTGCCCGTGGCTCCGCCCGCAAGTGTGTCAATTTTCGCGGTAAAAAGTAGCCTATGTCCTTTCTCGAGGTCCCATATATCTCTATACCAAAATTCATTTATATCGGTTCAGTGGTTTAGGCGTGAAAACGTTACAGACAGACAGAGTTACTTTCGTATTTATAATACTAAAGTAGGGATTATTATTTATCCACCGTTAAGTGTAGTATATTTACCTTAACTTTGAACGAATCACACAGAAACTACCTCATTATGTATGTCATTCAAATAAAAATGCAAAAGAGTTTTCCAAATTACTTCCTAAATGACAGGTGTCTGAGGTAACAAGATATCAAACATGTGCACAGTCCTCTCAAATGAACGAAAGAGGAATTGCGAAAGAGGAATTTGCCAAATTAACGCTCAAAGAAGGAGATCAAAGGTAACAAGGATAAAAAGTAGATTGGTCACTTGGAAACAATAAAGCTGAGTCTATATACTTACTGCCACAGTGAAGATGTAGTTTTCTTCACAAGCTTTGTGACGTACAATAATAACACAGCATTGATATCTTCATAAATTTTCATTCTTTTAAAGACTTCTTCGTCGTCCAAGCTCCTGAAAGTACAATATTAAATAATCTAATTAATAAATATAAATAATATGATGTAGTTTTACATATTTTTTATTTCCTAGCTTTCTAAAGCAGATTAGCACTAATCACACTAAATGAGCTATTCATTACAACTAGAAATCATCTTCTTGAGTGTAGTTAAAATATTGCTAAAAACTTAGTAAATTTAAATCAACAAAAGTAATCAAGAAACTTGAACATAGTTTGAAAATGTCTCGGAACAAAATTAAAACAAACTAGTTCTCAAGTACGAAGATTGTGATGCTCATTTAACTTTTAATTTTCTAAAGCCAAGAATTACTTGGTTAAGTCTCACGGGGATTCCAAGTCAAGAACTAATTACAACACTAATTTGACTCGAGGTGCATTCATCGTTATGAACATATTTATTATGGTTAAGAGGAGTAGTTTAGTCTATTTTTTAGGTTCAACGAAACTCTATATTGTCAGGGACTTACATCGGCTCTGCATCAATTCGATTTTCTCTACAGCTCGGACGAAAAGGATAAGGTTAGACGGTACCGCCTGTAGAATATTCTCTGTTTTATTGAGTGTCACATTTATTTTTAACTTAATACAATATTTTCATGTTTTTGAAGATTTTAACAAAATTATTTTCAAAGTTTCTATTTTTAGCATAGACAAAATTTTGTCTGGGATTTTTAACATTCTATGTTTACGCTTTATTAACCGACGAAAAAAACAGAGAAGGTTTCAATTCCTCCTGTGTACTTTTTTTATGTGTCAAACAACAAATGTAGGTGTGGAAGCTCTCAAATGAGAAGTGATATATGAATTAAAGTTAAGTTAGTGATGTCGTCGGTCCCGGGCGTCATGAACATCTATGGCAATCGTTATTGGGGAGTCAGTGCCCTCAAATATACTGACAACTAGTTCAATCTTCGAATTCCAGGTTTGCCCTCAGGGTTGCGGAGGTTCGATATCAATCACTGCGTGTAAAAACTAAAATTCAGGTAAAACCGGTTGAACTGGTAGCCGGTGGATCCCAAATAGTCTTGGGAATAAGTATGGCGAGGAAGAATATGACATCAAAGTTAATTAGATATGCTTATATTACTCTACGAAGTTAGTAACATTAAGGTTAAGTAATGATAGTTTATTATTTTCTGCTTTTTAGTTATTTACAAAAATGTTTTATTAGATTTAATTTAATCAAGTGCTGAGAAACTTACTTAAACTAATTTGATTTCGTCTTCATATCTTTTGAGGTAATTTAAATAGATTACGTAGCCATAACGTGTTTTGCGACTAGCGGCTAGCGTGGGGACGTTATTACGGAGAATCTTGGAAGGCCTTTGTCCAGCAGTGGACCTCTTTTGCCTGAGATTTTAATAATAATATACCTCTATCTATTCTTCTACATATTTACCTAAATATTTACCTTAATATATATCTCCCACAAATTCAGTTTTGATATTTTTAAATACGTAAACTAGTGTGTATGTCTTACAAAAAAGCATAGACAAAATATGGGTATTTAGTCTATTTACCCCTTTGGGGATAAAGAAGTGAGTGATGATGTACATTGAACCGCAAACTACTCACAAGACAGATGGTATAAAAAGCAATGTGATAGACAGTGATCGATGAAGGTGAAAAAGAACATAAGTTAAAGCTAACGGTTGTGCAAAATACCAATTTCAGCACAATTTAATGACACAACAAATTGGGTAAACAAGCAAACAGGTCATCTGATATTGACCACCGCCACTTATAAACATAAGTGTGTGATACTCATGAGTTGCACTATTTAATATATTATTTAATTATTTAATATAAGATTTAGATAGGCCCCAGTTACCTCATCATCATCAAAATCCGTTAACAGTCCACTGCTCGGCAGTTAGTGAAGAGGCCTAATATAGAAAAGAGGTTTTAGGCCTACTATACCACGCTGGTCAGACTTGTTGGTATAGGGTTTGTTTCAAGTTTTCCTTCTCATTGCACTCTACTCTTACAACACTCACGGGATGAATAGGGGTGATGACACTCTGTGTTCTTATTACGTCATCACAAATACCCGGTTACCTCAACTCAAGAAGTGGCTTGACATGAAACTCTAGTAATAGTGCGTTTGAAACGACCAAAATATTCCCAAAAATGGCATCTTATACTTAGATGAGAACATCTCACACTTTCATCAAATTATGAGGTATTATCAGAGTAATAACTATAATAGAAACATCAAGAGATTCCTCCTATTCAAATAATATGTAACATTTTTCCTTTCCAAGTATTAAGGTGGGAATTCCTCTGACACGCAGCTATGTCTTGTTATGACAAAAAAGCTTTTATTTGCCTTGATAAAGCTCAAGGACAATCGTTGAACGTAACGAATGTTTTCCATTCAAATAAATACTTGTAATTTTGTACCACAAGTGATGTACTAGACCAGTGCCGATAATTTTTGAAAACAAAACAAATTATAGTAGGATGAAACCCATTGGAAAAGGAGGAGAATATTATAAAAATGAAAGGAAAAATAATTTACGGGCGATCTGAGGTCGGGAAGGGGAAGGGGGGAGGTTTTAAGGGTAAAAAACAGTTTATCTCGATTTCCGGCAAAATTACAAGTCCTATGGAAAGTCCTAGTATAATTTTATTTCACTTTTTATTATTATAAAAGGCTTCTACTCTAGTCTATACGTACAAAAGCCGAATGCCACTTTTAACATAATTTAAAAATAACCTTGCCGTCAAAGTAATCATGTATGAAAACGATTTTATTCTTCTATGCTCTTTAACGTATAAATAGTCAAATAAAAATACTGGAATTCGATTTTAAACAGTATAATAAGTCAAAGTCAGTACCTAGATAGCTGACCGTTAACATCTTCCTAGACTTTATTCCTAATATTATTTGGGGTCGGCTACTAGTTCAACCGGTTTTACCTGAATATCAGTTTTTCCACGGAGCGACTGGCATCGGACCTCCGCAACCTTAAGGGAGAACTGAAATTCGAAGGTTAAACTAGTTGTCAGTAAGTTTGAGGGCACTGACTTCCCAATAACGATTGCCATAGATGTTCATGACAACCGGTACCGACGGCTTTACGTGCTCTCTGAGGCACAGGCGTGAACCACCGCCAAGCTTCCAAACTCCGGGCTGCTATTAGGAATTTACAAAGAAAAACCCAAAAACACTTTTTGGCCCGACCGACAATGCGACTGCTAATCAAGAGGTCTCTATTAAAACACCCAGACTCCGAAACAAATATTAGTGGATCACACAAATATTTGGTCCAATCCGGGAATCGAACCCGAGACCGCTTGATTAGCAGTCGCATACGCTAACCACTAGACCAACGAGGCAGTGACCGTTTGTGGCATGATAAGATATGAGAGTTTTCGTAATTCGGAATTCACGTTAAGCAATCGGTCCTGGTTGTTATCATAAGATGACAGTCGTGAAGCTTAGCTGGATGCCTTTGGGCGTCTTAAAAACATCTAAAGGCTAGAATATGAAGCCACTACGTATCTTCCCACTAGACCAACCCGCACTAGACCAGTATGGGAATTTATGGCCTTAACCCTCTTCTAAGAAGAGACCCAACCCCAGCAGTGGAACGTTATCGGTTGATGAATAAGCCAGAAGCCTCTTCCAGAGCCAAGAGCCTTTATCCATTATTGGACTATTAAATGTTGTTCATAATGATGATGTCAATACACATTAGATTGTCAATAACAAAATTCAGATTGTCATTACTGAAAGAATTTTTAGTATAAAATCTTTAATATAAAATTCCAATAAAAACATAATAAAAATGTATAAAGCGGTGCTCGTCTACAAACTTTTATTTCCACAAAAACATCTGGTTAAATAGTGAAGGATAATACTCACTTGATATTCATGACATCTTCCCTAAAATGACTGCGTGAAAAAGCAAAGGATTCATTTGTTTGGGTAAATTTACGTTTAGATGAGGTTAGGTAAGAAAAATATTTGAAGAAAAATACACTCTTTTGGCAAGTTAGTTGAGTGTAAGTGAGTTGGATTTATGTGGATATTTGTTGCGATTCCTGCTTATTTTTCTCAATTTGTCTATTGCAGACCTAGCAATCGCCATTTGCGTCACTTTACTTCGTAAATATTTACTATACATTCTTGAAATAAACACTTGTATTTTTATTGCATTACTAGCTTTGTATGTCGGTTATCGTGGTAGAAAGTAGTCTATGTCCTTTCCCAAGTTTAGTTCTATCTTCATATCAAATCTCTTCAAAATCAGTTCAGTGGTTTAGGCGTGAAAGCGTAACAGACAGACAGAGTTTTACTTTCGCATTTATGATATTAGTGGGGATTTAATGACCTTTAAAAAATTATGTGACCGGTTCGACCGTATGATCATAGCCTACTAATTAGTATAACTGATGTACCGGCTTGTGTCGGTACTTGAAATTTGTTTATCGGGTTCTTGGTAGCCCGTGTGCTGAACTGAATCTTGCATCTTTTGTGGTGATAAATAAAACAAGTGTACTGTAGAAAAGAAAGTCGAAGTCTGTAATGCGAATAAAAATTTTGTACATAATTCGAGGAAAGTAGAGAGGTAAAGAACAATAATTAGACCAATGGGAACAATGCTGTATCACGTCATCCCCTGTTGGTCTGATTGGTGACGAGAAATGTTGTCCGTTTACGAGGTTGGTTATATGCGTGAACAACTTATAAAACTAAAAAACAAGCTTTAAATTTCGGTTACTAACGAAGAAATATAAAGGTTAAATTAATAAAAACCTGTTAAAGATTTCGAATTGATCATCAATAAACGACACTTTCAACCGATGCTTCTGTTAATATAGAATATACAAGTGGTATAGAAAGTACTGCATAACAGGAAAGAAAGAATACATTGTATATACAAATTCTCGGGCACAATATTAGTTACCATACTCCTCCGAAACAGCTGGACTAATTTGTATGAAATTTTATATGCATATCGAGTAGGTCTGAGAATCGGCCAAGATCTATTTTTCATACCCCTAGGACGCGAGCGGTCTCAGGCATCAGCTAGTATTGTATAATATCATTGGTAGTCAATGTGGAGCGGTCGTGTCAACAAGGTCGTCAAAATAATGAAGAAGACCTTGTTCAAAACACTGACATTTTTTAAGTAAGTATTCACATTGTCATAATTGCCAAAGCATCTTCTACGAATACGTCAAAAAAATAAATGTGAAAACTGTCATGCTTTTGGCGTTGCTTAAATTGAAAAACAAACCTATTATATATTGGAAATTTATTTCATTGCGAACTCTAGAACATTGAAAAAACTTTACTGGATACGTGAATTCGTAATTGAATGTGTCAAAATTCTCATGAGTTAACAATGATATTACAAACATGTCAACGTCAGGAATATGACTGAGAACATAAGCGATTTCAGTTGTCATGAGAAATGTAGTTTCAGTTATTTCATTATTTTAAAAACAATTATATCTGAAGAACAAAAGGTTATAGAGTAAAGAAATACATAAGAGTGAAGTTACATTAGAGAAGACTAGAAAGAAGAACGTGTCCAGAATCTTATCTCGTTGGTCCGCGTGTACCTACATATCTAACTATACAGTAGTTTATTTTTTGTTTCCTTTTGCTTTGTAACATCATAACACACCATACAATAATATGAATAAATGGTGTAAAAAAACAGTATTATTTTTCCACCTATGCCTACATCTCTAAGTGCCTCTACTCTGCCTGGTGGAAAGCATGAATATAATTCTAGAATCACCTTCACCACTAGAGGCGTCACCTTCCTCGTTGTGAGAGCAGACAATGTTGGCCTAGTGATATGTATCTTAATCATTCTCCGGCCCTTCGGATGCCGGAACAATGTTGCAGAATGATCTGGCCTCCGGTTTTACACTCACCAACGAAATACGACAGCGCGAATACTGTCATTATTAATTTTTAAATATACATTTCAAAATGATATTACCTAATAAAAAATCGAATATAAAAACTTGTGTGTGTGTGTATCTTAATACAATCTCTACGAATTATAATTGGGACAATATGACATAAATGTAAACATACATACTATAGAGTCATGATGTTGTCTTGAATTTGATCTTTATGAACAAAGTTGAGGCATTCGTCTGTTGTTTCAAAAGCTTTTTGAAGCGCAATTCTGCAACAAAATTGATTAAAAAGGTTGAATCTTGTAACTATAAAGGGCAAGAGGTAAAAAAGGCAGGCATCATCGTATGTACCATATGGAATGACGTATAAACGAATCTGAATTGTAATGTTGGTAATCATAATAATTTATTTATTTCAAAACTTAATTTAATTTAAAAAATCGATTCCAATTTTGGAATATTTCAAGTCTGAACATCAAAAGCTAATTTACTAAAAAATTACTAAATTACATTTCAGTTCGTACTATCAGTAGGACTACGCAGTAGTACCAGGAGATATGAATCTTCAATTTAAATGAACATCATATTGCAAGATAAAGTTCTTATTATCCTCCTGTTGGAAAAAAAGTGCGGTCTTCAGGCCAAAGGAATAATTTCGATGACAATACTAAGAGGAAAGTTATCCCATTCCATAAATAAGCCAAATTATAGGCCAATTAAAATAAAGGTAAACTCTCAGTTGGTCGATTCTACGAAAAATCAATTTCCGAGAAGGACACCCTTATTATAGCCCTTTCAGCGCCACAAAAACAGTTTTAAATTGAAGCTTATTCTGTTATAACTCGAAAATATCCCGCTCAGATTCGAATGTGTCAAGAATGCGGCTGTAGCTGGATTTAACGAGATTTATCACGTCACGTGTATCTTGACGACATCTGTATATACTCCCACCGTCTCATTACCGATTGCAGTAAATTCAACATCTTTGTCAGGTAACGCCAATACACAGGTGAGTAAAAACAAATATTTACCCAAATACTCTTGGTTGTATACTTGACGAAAACAGAGTAAGCTAAAAAAGCATTTAACTAAATTTCTTATTTCTAAAAACCCCAAACAATTGCTATAACATGACATAATTTTCTTGATTTTTTTTAAACAATAAATGAAACCAAAGCGAACTACTTTACTGACAAAAATAAACATCTTTAAACCCCAAATAATGGACTCAAAAAGTAGCAAAAACTTTAATAATGAATCACGCAAAAGAGTGGCTTATCCAAGGAATTAGATAAATTTTTAGATGAAAAATAATAAATTCATTGATTACAAATTGATATCACAAATTCTTCTAATATGGATAAATCTTAAAGTTCATGTAAATATTAATTACCTAGCTTGGTAATAAATTAAATTATTTTATTTCTTTGTATATACTGTGTTAAATGCCAATGTCATTCATCATCATCATCAACAGCCTTTAACAGTCCACTGCTGGACATAGGTCTCTCCTTTGAAAGGAGGTTTTGGCCTACTATACCATGCTGGCCAGACGTGTTAGTATAGGGTTGGTTTCAGGTTTTCCTTCTCTTTGCATTGATTTTGTTTTGCGTAGTTTATCCCTTAGTCGCCTTTCACGAAACCCGCGGGATGAACAAGAGTGGTGACACTCAAGGAGTGATTCTATAACATTAAAATTACATTTTAAAAAATAGAATCACATTGAAACGCACTTACGTATCGAGGCTAGATGACAGTAGGTATTGTGTGATAATATTGCGCTCGTCTTGTACGCTGAGGATCAATTCTTCCAATGACAAAATAGTATTTACCTAAAAAAAACAAACGTGTAAAAAACTTTACGTGTAAGAAAAGTACCCCAAATATTCTATCGTGTTTTTATTTTAACACTTGGTCGACGTGATATTAACACATATGCATGCAAAGTTTCATCTTTGTAGCCTAACCGTTGGAAAGGTAAGTCGGACGGACAAAATTTTTAAATAAAATAAATCCTTGCCCCATTAAATTAGAATTAAAAGTCATACACACTTTGTAGATTCTAGCAATACATGCTTGAGTATAGTTAATAAATGTTTTACAAGCTCCACCTGTATTCCACTATTCTAAATATACGTGCCCATTGATGTTATATTGAATAAATTTTAAAAGTGTGAGTAAAAGTTTATGACACAGGTCCAAACAACTGGTCAATGTGTGCTACTCATAAAGCATGGTTCAATCACGATAAACATGTTTCAACAGTTTCATTTACTAAACTACTAGCGTTCACGCCCAGTTTTGCAAGAAAATCTATGAAATTATCTATTTGTCAATTATAATATAACTAGGTGTATTGTAAAGCCATCGGGCCTGCGCCTTATCTCTCGCCGGTCATGGTGGATAGCTGCTCATCGAATTATGAGAAAGAGAGAACAGAGAGTACGCCTTATGTTTACGTATACACTTGTGTACAATAGTATATATGCGGCGTAGTTTGTGGTCTCTGTTGAGTCTGGTCGCTTTGCGCGAAACCGAAAACTGCATCATCATTAAATTACATTTAAACTTTCTTCTTGAATCATTATCTCTGTAGTAGTAAAACCTCCTTAATAATGCATACTTTATTTAGAAAGATCTAAGCGTATAGAAACAGGAAACGATTTCATTTTACACAACCTAGAATACAATGAAATAGATTCCCGTACATTACATATTAATGACCATAAGGGGAGGACATGGAGCTCGAAAGGCGTTCACCTATTACTATTTAATTACTAAACTCTCCCCTTAGCTAATTGGAAGTATTACTAATCTCTTTTTACCATCGCTAACGCTTCCTTTGACCACATGACTTAGAATTGAGAGACGTCATTCCCACATATTTGTTAGTTTTCTATTATTGTTTACGTTTTTAGAATGTCAACTTGGTTATGGAGTGTTTTTTTTATATTAACTGCCAAAATGACTCTGCCCTGTATGATGGAAAGCATGAACAGAATCTAGAAGTGGAGGCCACCATCCTCACTGCCACAACGGACAGTGCAGCACGGTGACCCACACTATGGCGGCCTAGTAGGATGCTTTTTCACGCCCCGCTTGAAGGACCTGAGGTCATAAAAGGAAGCAAACACATGCGCTGGTAGAGAGTTCCAGTATGTAATAATATTTGTTCAAAATTACCTCTGTATCTAAGTAAAGTGAAGAGTCGAGTGTCTGCGATAGTTGGGCCATGATGGAACAGTTCTGTATGACCAGAGCGACGTGGGGTACAAAACATACAATTAGCATCTGAAGTAGGAACACTCTTCTACCGCGTCTGTAACAAAAAACTAATTACAGGACAATGTTGTAGAATTATTTGAAAATTGAAAATGTGTCATTAATGCCTCTAATTAAGTATGTGATATGTTAGCTAGTTTTATTAAAAATATCAATAAAATTCAAAATACTTTGATAACAATATTTTCGGACTACTAACACATAACGCCATCTAGTCTCAAACTAAGCCGAGCTAGTACTACGGGTGAAAGTCAACTGTTGTTATTATCTATATATATTAATTGACTCAGCGAACTTCGTACCGCCCAACTTTTAAATTCCAGAACTTGATCGCAGCGCCACCTACCGGGTCCAATTGCGAATCTAAACCATTCCCAGATCCCCTTGAACACACACAAAAAATTTCATCAAAATCGATCCAGTCGTTTGAGAGAAGTTCAGTGACATACACACTCACACAAGAATTATAAAGACTAGTTGACCCAGCGAACTTCGTACCGCCCAACTTTAAAATTCCAGAACTTGATCGCAGTGCCACCTACCGGGTCCAATTGCAAATCTAAACCATTCCCAGATCCCCTTGAACACACACAAAAAATTTCATCAAAATCGATCCAGTCGTTTGAGAGAAGTTCAGTGACATACACACTCACAGAAGAATTATATATATAAAGATATAAAAATGAATCCCTATTTCCCTTAGTCACGCCATCACGCGTGAACGGCTTTGCCGATTTCGCTACTTCTTTTTTTATAATATACCTTGAAGTACGAGGATGGTTCTTAGGAAAAAAATGATGTTTTATTGGAGGGGTTCCGAGAATACAAAAAATTGAGTGGCGTTGAATCGACTGTTAGGCGGTACGAAGGTCGCGGGGTCAGCTAGTATAAATATATGTTTTTGGAAATAGTAGGTAGACATTTATTATTTATTTATTTATATATTTTATAACACACTTACGACATAAGCCATACAAACCACCCAAACTCGAAAACAAATATTTACAAATATTTTATCCGACCAGTGAACACACAGTAGGCATACGCTATTACTTTATCACCACATAACAATATACTGGAATAGATAAAATTAATAATAAATAAACAAATAAATATATCAGACATGTTATACACAAATTCATCTAGTCCCAAACCAAGCAGAGCTTATAATATGGGTACTAAACAACTGATATAAATACATAAACATATTATTTTTTAGTAAATAGATATATATTATACGTAGAAAAACACCCAGACTCCGAAACAAATATTTGTGGATCACACAAATAACTCGAGACCTCTTGATCAGCAGCCCCATACGCTAACAACTAGACAAACGAGACAATCATGAAGCTTCATAGTTCCAAGTAGAAGTTAATAATAATGTTATCATTCAGATACACATATGTACATTTATCGGACATTAAGTGACTTAGCACTTTTAGTATTAATCAAATACTTATTTATAGTAAATTCCTAATAGCTGCCCGGAGTTTGGAAGTTTGGCGGTTATTCACGCCCGTGCCTCGGAGAGCACGTAAAGCCGTCGGTCCCGGTTGTCATGAACATCCTATGGCAATCGTTATTGGGAAGTCAGTGCCCTCAAATATACTGACAACTAGTTCAATCTTCGAATTTCAGTTCTCCCTTAGGGTTGTGGAGGTCCGATACCAGTCGCTCCGTGGAAAAACTGAAATTCAGGTAAAACCGGTTGAACTAGTAGCCGACCCCAAATAAACTTGGGAGTAAGGCTAGGAAGATGACTTATTTATAGCATATGTACATGAATTCTGAATCCCTCGTAAACAATTAAGAGTAACAAACTGCTCAACTTGGAAGAGAGAGCTGACCATCGTCTCAACTTTGATGATTTATGACACCGTTTATCGTGAGTAAATAATTTACTACAGTTGGGCAAATATCGCATTACAAATGTCTCTGGAAAGAAGCCAGATAAATGGGATCATTACGTGCATCGAGTCACGTGTACGTACTAATTAGTAAAGTAATGTCGTAAATAACTAGTTACTTTTTCATTTTAGAAGGTAATAGAGTCGGGCTGAGTTCAGCACAAAAGGGGCCGGCTAGACAGTACTTATGATACTTGAGGCTCAATCATTCTACATCATTTTCTCGGCCTAAAGAGCTGCGGAGAATGATACTAAAACATGTCACTACGCTGTCATGGTGTGGGTCACCATGATGCATTGTCTGCACTCACAATGATATGGTGACCCCTTCTTAACTATAAAAAATCCGATCGTAGAGTGATGATAGTAAAGGTCCGATAACAGTTTAAAAAAAATTATGCTCACATGTACTTTAACTTAAAAAAATTGAAACTAAAGACTTGTTTTCAAAAAAAATTAACCCAGAATATTGTAGTGTATGTGTCAGTGAGTTATTCATTCACTCGTTCACTGTGAATGAATGAGGTGTCATTAATTTATTCATTCACTCGCTCGCTATGTATGAATGAGGTGTCACTAAGTTATTCATTCGCTCGGTCACTATGAATGAATGAGAAGGAAGCATTATGTCATCTCCAGGGTACGTGCGGGTGACACAGTTCAGTCGATTGTTAGCGACGATAGCGAGTGGACGCGTGCGACTGTGAGCCGACAATATAGAAGGATATACCTACTACAAATATATTTACAATTTCTTTTAAAATAATTTCAAGACACAAAAAGTGGGTCTTGTCTCATTTTATGACCGGGCTTTGCTATGAGGTGGGAGCCGGAATTTTTTCCGTCACCCACAGTACCGCCTTATCCGCCTAATTATGATGGGAAAAATATCCGGAAAACGCCACGTCGGAAGACGAAGAAAATCGTGGCTCAGAAATATCAGAGAATGGACTGGGATCGCCAGCGTAGAAGAACTGTTTCGTCTGGCTAAGAACAGAAAGGAATATGCAGAGCTGACGGCCAACCTCCATTAATGGAGAGGCACTGTAAGGAAGGAAGGGAGCCGGAATCGGACAAACTAAAACCATACTCTGTGCCACTACTGCACCAACTCCTTATATTAAGACAGTTGGTATAAGAAATAAACATAAAAATAGCATTGCATAGAGACAAAAACTTGACACAAATGTCAAGTTGTTGTTCTCTGCGCAATGCTGTTCACAATATCCATGCAAAGTTTCATCTTTCTACCATTGGGAAGGTAAGTCAACGACTGTCCAGCCGTTGGACAAACTTAAAACGCAAATTCAACGTAAATTTTAATTTATCTATTTAACAATTTCATTAACATTGGTGAATATGAACAAACTCTTATTTAACAATGAGTACATTATGATGACTGCCTCGCTGGTCTAGTGGTTAGCGTATGCGGCTGCAGATTAAGAGGTCTTGGGTTCGATTCCCGGGTCGGACCAAATATTATTTGTGTGATTCACAAATATTTGTTCGGAGTCTGGGTGTTTTCTATGTTTAATAGGTATGGATTTACAAAAAAAAAGTATGTTTATGTATTTATATCAGTTGTCTAGTACCCATAACACAAGCTCTGCTTATCTTGGGACTAGATGATGTTGTGTGTCAGATGTACAAAATATTTATTTATTTAACAATCAATATGGACACAAGAAGATTTAGTCAATTTTTTTCAATAACAGAAAAACCAAAGTATTCAACAAACAACAAAACAATAAGTGCTGCACATTTTAGCCTTCCTTTTTAAGCTTCTTCACAAATAATAAGTGCTTTATATGCGTACCTGTAAATAAAATTCTGCCAGAATATACCGTACCGATTCACCTTAGCGCTCTATCGATTTCAAATATACCAATTACTTTGCCAATTACCATCTTTTGATCTCCAACCTATCGCGCGTAAACCCTAGAGGCTATAAAATCTATTATCAAAGACAAAGGGCAATCTGTGGCAGAAATACCTACAAAGTTCATTATTATGAAACTATGTAATGTTTTATGTGAAATTCTATTTATTACAAAACGAATCAGGTTATTTATTAGTTTGTTTGTTGCCCGCGTATTTTCGTGATAAATAGTAGCCTACATATGTGGTTATCCAGAACTCATTTTTAAAATTAGCCATTTACAAACTATCATTGTGGTTGTTATGCAAGTGTGATGCGTAGCAACCTGTGAAGTTTTGACAGGAGATAAACAGTGATACATTTTGACATCTACGATTTATGTATTTTTATAATCACCTATCTTTCGCCGGTGTATCTCGAATAATGCAGTAAAAAGTAAACTATGTGGTATTCTGATATATAAGCTATATTACTGTAAAGTTTAAATAAATAAATAAATAAATAGTTTCATCTAAATCCGTTCAGTAGTTTTTACGTGAAAGAGCAACAAAATACATACACACATACATACTCACAAATTTTCTCGTTTATAATATTAGTAGGATTAGTAGGATGAGTAAACTAGCCGACGCACGCTGCCCCGTCTGATTCTTCTATTGCCCACGGCTTAATGTTATACATCGAAAGTTAATTTGATTAAGTATCTTAAAAAGGATATAGTGAGTTATTCCTGCGTCATATATTGTTTAAAGTAATTGATATAATTTATATACTAGACAAGCATGTCCAACTATCTCAGCATATTTCAGATATAGGTCACGTAGCACTCGGGCACTCTTTATTTTGTTGAAATGAAGTCGCAATTACATGCATTAAAGTGATAGTTTTAGAATATATAATGTAGCTGTAAGAGCAAAACATATCCATACGTAAGTAAGGTGAGAATAATAAACCAGTACTTAAATAATAAACATGGCTGCAATCGAGTACACTGTAATAGTTATTCGATATCGTCGCCATAATTGTTGACCCCTACGACGGAACAAGCATGAAGATATAAGTTTGCTATATGAGTCAACCTTAAAGATAGACGTTCGCTGTCGCGAACTTTTAGAACTTTTAAGACAAGACTCAGAGGACAATTATTTTTATTTATTTTTTATAGTTCAAATGAAATAGGCGTTTGTCTTTCATCTCACCTGATGGAAAGTGTAGATGAAGACGAAGGTGGTACACGCCCATCCAAAAGAAACCTGTTCACTCTACTCTTAAAGAATCCGGAGTTTAATCCATCAGCAAAAATAGACCCAAGGCAGGAGTTCCAAATTTTGGGGACTCTCACCAAAAACGAGCTGTCAAACCGCTTAGTTCGATTTTGGGTATGTCAACAACGTATGGATGAAACTTTTGCCTGCGGCTAGTAGTACGATAAAGGAATGGAGATGGCTCGATCAGTTCAAAAAGAGCTTGCGAGCACTCTCCAAAGTGTATCCTTTAAAAAACCGATAAGACGATGAAAATAATAATATATTTATAATGCGTTATTTTTAAAGAAAAACTATTTACTCAGTACACGTACTAAAAACTCAAAATGAATTATTTCCCCTGTTTTTGCAATAATATTATACCGCGGGGAGCAACTAGTAAAAAATTGAAACCAACTAAATACGACCGCATGAACGCTTTTATTATTAGCTCGGTCTTCTGTGTGATGGTAGTACTTACTGTCCCGATGGAGCAGGCCCATTCGTGCTGAAATCAGCGTGGCTCTATTACCTACTACATTACCTACATTATTTGAGCTTCATGAAATTTTAATTTATGATACTTTCAAAGCATATAAATATTAAAATGTCATTAGCAAACGAAATAAACTCAACCATATGTATTTTGCAATAAAACTGATACCTTTTGCATGCTACAGATCGCACAAGCACTTTTACGATGCGCGCTCGCGATTATTAAATATGCATATTTTTTAATATTTAAGTTGACAATCTGTGCTTGTTCACAATCACAACACTACTAGATCACTCGCACCTAGGTAAACGTATTCTCTTGACTAACAAATTCAAATACCTAAGCCTACAAAGCAACTGGTTTAAGTAAATAGTGTTGCTCACATGCGGTTTTGAATCTAGAACCCTTATTTTTGACCTCCTTGGAAGTACGCACTTTTCCTAATTCGGTTGTAACGGCGACAGTGTAAATTTTCAACGTGCATATTTTGACTTGGGAATTAAGGTGTTTGTAGGTATTTAACAGAATATGCATCATCATCATCATCATCATCAGAATATCATCAATCGTGGGAAAAGCAGGAACATGTAATAGTTTTTTTATGAGGGTGATATCATCATCTGATCATGTATATACCATCAATAGTAATTTTTTTGTAATCCTGACAAAGTGACTCAACTTTCTTTGATAGAAAGCATGAGTAGAATGTAAGGTTTCATTGTCACCATGGCAATTAAAGTTATTTCGGGCATCTTACACACTACGCCATCTAGTCCCAACTAAGCAGAGCTTGTATTATGATACTTTTTTTGTAAATACATACATATTATACATAGAAACACCGAAACTCCGAAATAAATATTGGTGGATTATATAAACATTTTGGTCCGACCCGGGAATCAAACCCGAGACCCCAAGAACAGCAATCGCATACGTTACCACTGCGTAACCGATGCTGTCAAGTTAGTACCCATTGATTGCCACATATCCATACTAATTGTCACTGCACCACTTTCAATGAAATTTACAAAGGAGATACATTGATTCTGGAGGAAATATATAGCCTACTTTTTATAGCAAAGCTAGTCCGCCATAAACTACAGTTATTCTTTAAGGAATAGTATGTACGTATATATACTCTGGAATGCTAAGATTAAAAAAAATGTTAATAAAAAGTAATTTATGAAATGGCGCCATAAAAATAGGTTGTAGAAAAGCGTGTAAGCTGTTTTAACTGCCGTGATCGGAGAGTAAATAATATGTTTTATAGTCGACAATCACTGCTATTGTGTTTTGCAAAATATATACGATTTGAATGCGATTGCGGATAAATGTGATAAGTGTTTTTTTTTATTACATATATTTCTTTTTTCTAGCCTTTATTTCCAAGACTATTTGAGGTCGGCTACTAGTTCAACCGGTTATACCTGGATATCAGTTTTTCCACAGGAGGCAGACAGTAAACAATTTTAAGGGTTCCGAAGCTTATGACTCGGAACCCTTATTTATCGATTCGTCATGTCCGTCTGTCCGTCCATCCTCGAAATGCGCTTACCTGAAAAACGTCATACAAAATTAACGCGTTAATAAGTAAACATAACAATTATCTATATTGTATACGATTTTAAATCCACATACCATTATGGGTGGCTGAGGAACCCTACTCTATGCGTGGCCTGACACGCGGTTGGCCGGTTTTTATTTACTATCCATACATTAGAAACAAATGTAAAAAGCTGAAAACCAGCGCACAAGATTGAATTTGTTTCCACAGCTGAGAGTTTGTTTGGTTGATATCGCTCAGCTGACAAACTTCTAGTTTAAATTCTAAAAATATTTTACACATGATTTTTAATGCGGTTCCATTCGCATGTATGTCGGTTATTGAGACAAAAAGTGGCCTCAATACTTCTCTATGCTTTAGTCTATCTCTATACCAAAATTCATCCAAATCGGATGGGCGGTTTAGCCGTGAAAGCGTAACAAACAGATAGATATAGTTACTTTCGAATTTATAATATGACAAGCTTTTGCCCTCAGCTCCGCCCGCGTGTATGTCGGTTATCACGGTAAAAAGTAGCCTATGTCCTTTCCCAGGTTTCAATTTATCTCTATTCCATAATTCATCAAAATCGCTTTAGCGGTTTAGGCGTGAAAATGTAACAGATAGACAGTTACTTTCGCATTTATAATATTAGTATGGATAGGAATTTAAGAAAGAAGGCTATAAGCTATGTTTCTCGATACCTAGACCAACAATATCATTAATAGTCCAGTCAATAAAAGCTTAACTTTGCCATTTTGGTTGAACACCTGCAACCAACGCCAAAATTTTCGTAAGTCTTCGTAGATTAATATACTAAAATTGCAGGGTGCTGCAATACCGGCAAATGGTGCAAATACATTGCAAAAGGGTGCAAAAACAACATTTTCGTCTATATCTCGCGATTGGCTGGAAAAATAAAAAAAGATCCTACTACCAAATTGTAGGAAATTAAATCCCCTACAAAAACTTGGAAACGTATTTTCGCGTATCTCTCATAGTTTTTGCACAAAATGCATTTAAAGGTGCAAAATGAAAAAAAATGTTACTATTAATCTTTTTTTTTCATATTGAAGTGATACTACATGTTTCATTTTGATTCAAATGATATGTTTCGGGCATTTTTTTTTATTTATTTACACCTTTTTTCAATTACCTAATAATCTTGGCAAAAAAAATATTTAAATTTTATTATATGACTAGCTGACCCGACAAACTTCGTACCACTTCAGAATAATCATTAAAATATTATGCTTAGTTATTAACTGATACTGATAAATTGACAGCAGTGCCACCTAACGGGCCCCGGCCGGTACCGCCGGTACCTTTGTTCCTGCATTTTAAATCTGTATTATCTTCAAAAATATTAATGTAAATTACATACTGTAAGGGGTCATTTTAATCTATATTAGATGCACAAAGTATTTAAGGTACTTAATTGGATAAGGATTAATACTGTATTGCTTATAAACGTTTCGTAAATAATCCATTATTTCTAGTAAAAAGAAAGAAAGTATTGTAGAACTTCTTAAAGTGTACAATACTGCAGTACATTATTTTGATCTATCTCGTAGGGTACAGCCAGCGTTTGCAATGTCAGCGTAAAAAAATGGGTTTATTTACGACATCACATTAAAAACCTCTAAAATTATCAATGTTTCTCTACTTTTATGCATATATTATACATATAAACCTTCCTCTTGAATCATTCTATCTAGTTAAGAAAACAGCGTCAAAATCCGTTGCGTAGTTTTAAAGATCGAAGCATTTATACGGACAGTCAGAGAGTTTAAGCGACTTTAGCTTATACTATGTAGTGATAATTTAATTTTAGTTTATTTTTATTGCATTGGATTCAGAGCAAAATTGCATTTGAAACGTATATTTGCAGTATATATTACTTCTCCATTTACCTGAGCTATTATAAATTTAAATTCAGGGGGACGTTTATAATAATATATCACTGGCGAAGAAAGAGCGTTTTATATTTTATATTATTCTTTCTACTACTATTCTACTCTTTTGCTCCCACTGATTCCAATTTTCTATAGTAAGAGTCTTCAATATAAGAGTGAATAGGTAGCATAAGACAAATATGAGACCCTTGCGCTCGACGTAAATAGTCCCATTCAAGATCTATAGGATAGGATCGATAAATAGGACCCATGTGCTCGAATAAGACCATTCGTTTCCTAACAAGAGCGAAAGAGATAGAGATTCAGACAAAAATGAGAACCTTGCGCTCGACGAAAATAGTACCATTGAGAACACACACACATGCGTTTGTTTTTCTATCTCGCTGAGCGCAATGAGTAAGACTGCAGCAGAAAATGCTCAACTAACTGTTTGTCACTTACTGTCACTATACTCCAAACTGTCGTTTCAGGGATATTTCGTTTTCGTGCGTCTGTCCAAAAGTGATTTTATACAAAATAAACTTGATTCACTGTTTTCAATTTAAAGGAAACAATGAATCCTTCATTTTTATGTTCTATTTGTATGAAGAAAACGTAAGATGCAACAATTGTTGTGAAAAGTATGCAATCCTCTCAGGATTGCATAATAATGGTAGTGATTGGTATGGTAAAAGTGAGGACCTCAGTGAAATGGCTAAAAAAACAATTATCACTGTATGTGCAGAAATTTTACAGGACTAAATAAACTCGTTACGAAACAAAAAGTTATCTACTACCGGACAAATTCCCTGCTAACGTTGTATCAGAAATACCTCCACTATTAACTTGCTTCATATATAGTAGGCCAAAACCTCCTTTCTAAGGAGAGGCCTATGTATAGCAGTGGACTGTTAAAGGCTATTGATGATGATGATGATACATAAATTATTATTAAATGATGAAAATATCGTGTGAGATGAATGTCCTATTATCCCAAAAAAGATACTATTACCTATAGTATTATTTCAGCACTTCGTCCTAAATCCTACATTCGTTTCTTCAACTAGCTGTTGAGACATACATTTATCGAAAAACAGAATCGATGTTAGTTATCAATCTACTAAGCAAACTTTGTGTTTGCACATCATACCATAATATTTAGCTTCATGAAGCTTCATCAATAATTTAACCTCAGAAGACTATAATTATTGATGCTTTCCTTCAATATGTCTTTGATAATACTGACCGTAATACAAGGTGGGCCAAAAGAAATCACCCTATTTAAAGATGCTCTTATATTTGCAAATGGCGGCCAATGTCAAATCTGTTTTGACATTTGTAAACTAGACAGATGTAGAATACAAGTGAACAAGCCATGGAGCGATACACTCCCTGCGGAACGCGGGATAATCGTGTCTATTCTTTTGCGTAACAATTCGTCTGTGGTGTTGGCTCAGCGCGAATTCCATCGCCGATTCCCCGGTCGTCCGGCACTAACTGCGCAAACACTGCGCCGTTTGGCCATTGACCACAAGAGACTCTGCCAAGAATATCGCAGCTGTTGCTGAGGATGTCGAGCTGTCGCTAGAAACATCGACCAGACGCCGTGCCTCGCAATTAGCCATCAGCCGGTCGTCCCTAAGGCGAATTTTGGTCAAAGACGTGCGCATGTCAGTGCGTCAGCTGCTGCCTGTCGACCACCAAACGCATGTAGCCTACGCCCATGCGATTCTCAATCTCGAGGACGAAGTAGACGATTTTTCGACCAAAATAATAATGAGCGATGAGGCTCATTTCCACCTCACGTACCCGTGAACAAGCAAAACTATCGCTTTTGGGGCACCGAAAATCCACGAGTGTATCACGAGGAGCCATTATAATCGCGAAAAGTGACTGCATCAAACGACAACAGTGAACGGTGCGCGCTATATGGTTATGTTAACTGAGTTTTTTCTGCCACAATTGAATGAATTAGGACCGCAGGACATGTGGTTTCAACAAGACGGAGCAACGGCACACACTACGCGAGACACAACCGATATTCTGAAGGCGGCGTTCCCGGGTCGCCTCATCTCTCGTTTTGGCGATTTGCACTGGCCCGCAAGATCGCCCGTTTTAACCCTTCCAGACTTTTTTGTATGGTTTTTTGAAGTCCCGTATTTATGTGAACAAGTCTGAGACCCTGGAAGCCCTCAAGGACAACATTCGACAACATTCGACGTGCGAGAATCTGTCACCCGAAGTAATGAAAAATGCCATAAAACGAGCCCGTATAGCAATCGATTGGGGCTGCACCCATTTGGCCGATATCATTTTCTCGACTTCACTAATAAAATTGTAAAGGTTCAAATAAACATAGTCAAAAAACAAAATCGAAAAAAATTGAGAGCCAAACAACATCGGATGACTTCTTTTGGCCCACCTTGTATAAGAACCTCAGGTAGTCAGGAGACTTTTCATTGTTTAGGAGGCATAGCAGTGTACACACCAGCAAGTAGTGTTTGATATAAAAGAACTCCAATCAAATGTAAAAAAATCTGCAGCGCAATTAGCATCTACAACAGATATCACCGATGAGATGTATGATGAGAGATTACCTTCTGGATTAAAAACATCACTTAAGCAGATCCTAGTAAACTATGTTTAGGCATTTCACCTCTTGTATCACCATCGTATATAACCTTTCTATCAGGCATATTACATGCCTCCCGTTAATTAGATGACCATTTTCTCAAATTTGAAAATTTGCGCTGAATCCGATGGAATAAAAAAAATATACAATAAAAATATCATTTAATAAAATAGAAATGAATTTTTTGTCAAGATTATTAGGTATATGAAAAAAGCGGCCAAGTGCAAGTCGGACTCGCCCATGAAGGGTTCCGTATCAGCAAGTAACATCATATAAAAGTTCGTTGTAACTTTCATCGATGTTTTTATACTAGTGTTTTGATTGGATGAAAGGTAAATTGCGTGTTACGATTTATGACGTATTAAAAAAAAACTACTCACTAGATCTCGTTCAAACCAATTTTCGTTGGTAGTTTGCATGGTAATGTACAACATATATTTTTTTTAGTGTTATCACTCTCTTATTTTAGAAGTTAGTGTTGAAGTTTGTGTCCCCCACACACATTTTTCAACTTTGGAAGTGTCTCTCGCGCAAACTATTCAGTTTAGAAAAAAATGATAATAGAAACCTCAACATCATTTTTGAACACCTATCCATAGATACCCCACACGTATAGGTTTGATGAAAAAAAAATTTTGGAGTTTCAGTTGCAAGTATGGGGACCCCCAAAACGTATTGTTTTTTTTTCTATTTTTATGTAAAAATCTTAATACGGTTCACAGAATACATCGACTGACCAAATTTCAACAGTATAGCTCCTATAGTTTTGGAAATAATTGACTGTGACATACGGACGGACAGACAGACAGACAGACAGACAGACTTGACGAATCTATAAGGGTTCCGTTTTTTGCCATTTGGCTACGGAACCCTAAAAAGGTATAAATAAGGAAACAAAAATATTAATTAAATCCCAAGGAAACATGTAGGATCGCTTCAAAATGAAAAAAAAATGAAAAAAAAATAATATTTTTACAATTTTGCACCTTTATATGCATTTTGTGCAAAAACTATGAGAGCTACGCGACAATACGTTTCCAAGTTTTTGTAGAGGATTTAATTTCCTACAATTTTGTAGTAGGATCTTTTTTAATTTTTCAAGCCAATCGCGAGATATAGAAGAAAAAGTTGATTTTGCACCCTTTTGCAATGTATTTGCACCCTTTGCCGGTATTGCAGCACCCTGCAATTTTAGTATATTAATTTACGAAGACTTACGGAAATTTTGGCGTTGGTTGCAGGTGTTCAACCAAAATGGCAAAGTTAAGCTTTTATTGACTGGAATATAATATAATAATAGTTTAATTATTAAAATTACAAAAATAAGGTGTTTATTTTTCTTGTTCTTCTTGTTAACTATTAGTATCCCCATAACCTTTATCCTCTCATTACTATTATTTACATAGAGAAGGTTAACTTGAAATAAACCCTATATCAATCCGTCTCGCCAAAACCTCCTTTCAGAAAGAAATAAAGAAGAACAAAATATTGTGGCTACAAAGAAAGTAATTAAAAAATAACAAAGAAAAAACTAACATAGAACAATTTAACAAATCCAATAATGCTTTTAAGGAGAGGTCTATGTCCAGCAGTGGTCAGCACAAGCCTTTGGTAATATGTTTGTTCTTACTCAATAGTGTTATAACAGTCCTATGACTCATTACACTCACCTAATTAGGTGAGTGGCATAGAGCTGTTATAACACCTCATTACTTATCCCAACTTATCCCAAAAACAACTAATTCATTAGTATGACCTTTATAAAGTCAGAACGCGTAAAGCGTATTTATTTTTCATTCTCTTTGTCCATTTTTTAGAGAAACCATTGACAGGTCTCTAAAATACTTTTGTCATTCAACATTTTTAGGGTTCCGTAGCCAAATGGCAAAAAACGGAACCCTTATAGATTCGTCAAGTCTGTCTGTCTGTCTGTCTGTCTGTCCGTCCGTATGTCACAGCCAATTATTTCCGAAACTATAAGAGCTATACTGTTGAAATTTGGTCAGTCGATGTATTCTGTGAACCGCATTAAGATTTTTACATAAAAATAGAAAAAAAACAATACATTTTGGGGGTCCCCATACTTGGAACTGAAACTCAAAAATATTTTTTTCATCAAACCTATACGTGTGGGGTATCTATAGATAGGTGTTCAAAAATGATGTTGAGGTTTCTAACATTATTTTTTTCTAAACTGAATAGTTTGCGCGAGAGACACTTCCAAAGTGGAAAAATGTGTGTCCCCCCCCCCTCTAACTTCTAAAATAAGAGAGTGATAAATCTAAAAAAAATATATGTTGTACATTACCATGCAAACTACCAACGAAAATTGGTTTGAACGAGATCTAGTGAGTAGTTTTCTTTTAATACGTCATAAATCGTAACACGCAATTTACCTTTCATCCAATCAATACACTAGTTTAAAAATATCGATGAAAGTTACAACGAACTACAAGAACTTTTATATGATGTTACTTGCTGATACGGAACCCTTCATGGGCGAATCCGACTCGCACTTGGCCGCTTTTTCCATTTAATAGCACGAAAGCTGTTAGTCTGCATCTAATTGACATCAATTCAATGATTTTCAACTTTACAAAACTCAGTTTTGATTTTATTTACTATTATTATATCTCATCATCATCATCAACAGCCTTTAACAGTCCACTGCTGGACATAGGCCTCTCCTTGAAAAGGAGGTATTGGCCTACTATACCACGCTGGCCAGACGGGTTGGTATAGGGTTGGTTTCAAGTTTTCCTTCTCTTTGCATTGATGTTGTCTTGCGTTATTATATATATAAAGTATTATTTTTAAATTGACTTCAAAATAGAATTAGTTTATCAATTCGTCTGAATCTTTTTTTGTGTATGTTCATCGCTATAAAGGAGGAGGCTATGAAAGGAGTGGCCCCGAGTTTTTATTGCCATGTTCTTTTCTCCGACTCTACCTATTGTTTGCGAACATGGCATAAATGTACATGTAGAATCTTGACCTGTCACAAGAGATGTATTGCATCCTAAGTGAATAAAGAATTTTGAATTTGAATTTGCTATTTTCAACGTTTATGAGTCAATTTAAAACAATATTTTTGCATTGTGTTCGGCGTGGCTTAGGTAGTACCTAACATTTACACCATGACGGAATCTGACAATGGGCTTCAAAGGAAATCGAGGGTAACCCGCAATTTAGGCACGTACTATGTGTACTATATACATATTTTCTGAAACTATTCAAATATTTACGTCTGGCAGTCATCGTCCATAGATGATGGAAGATATCTAAGTTTCTAACAAATTGTGTATTTTTTTTAAATAACAGATTTATAAAAGACAATAAATTAACACACTCGCCAAGCTGTTAAGCTTGTTGGCGAGACGCTCTTAAAATTATACTCTTATACATACATACTTATATCCAAATTTGTTATAAAGTTATACAGTGCCTGATTTGCCCTCTTCACATATCACTAGCCTCGATCCTTTGCAACAAAAGTGCCTTTAATTGAGTCTTAAGTTGACGTGAACTCAATTAAGGTAATCGTCGCTACAAATCAATGTCATTAAAAATACGCGGGAATATGTATGATGACATTCTTTCACCATAGTAGTTTGTAACTTTTGGTTTGCTCAGATTGTTTTCTGATGCACTTCTTGTATTATAATTAGTTTCCACAAGTTGTTTGATATTATTGTTATGGTAGTGTTCTATGCCTAACATAAATTCTATCTTCTTATCTACTGGCAGAATCTTACTTATAGGATAAAGTTTCTCATAATCTTTGTTACATAACAATTTGTGTTACAAAGATTATGAGTTACTTAGTTATTACGGGCGTTATTATTTATTATGTATGGCCGCCCCTGCCACATCTGTTCCGTATTAGATATATAATATTATAATATTAGTTTTTACCCGCGGCTCCGCCCTCGTGTATGTCGGTTATCGCGGTAAAATTTAACCTATTTCCTTTCTCAAGTATCAATTTATCTCTATACCAAAATTTATCGAAATCGGTTCAGCGGTTTAGGCGTGAAAACGTAACAGACGGACAGAGTTACTTTGGAATTTATAATATTAGTAGGGATAATAACACATACATTTTAGATACACATGTTTATTTCGTATCAATGTCCATTTTTAATCTATAAATAGTTATCTGATTTCTACTCCCTACTTTTTTATTTAACTCACTCTATTAAAAAAGTTAAGAAACAATACATAAAAGCATTTTGCTCTTGTTGACGTCTTAGTCGAGGCAAGTCACACGTCAGTATCGTAAATGTTCACGTGAAAGCAATTACCATATGCATACTTTTGAGAGTGTGAAGCGTTAGGCACTATACCGGGGCCACTCATATGTAAATTATACATTTCAATTCAAGTGCATATATAGCTAGGAATAGTCTATTCGAACGGAGAATGAATAAAGAAAATATGATTTTAGGAAATCTAGTTAATGCATGTCTCTCTAGTCTTTTATTATAATCCTAGATTATTTGGAGTCAATTTCTAGTTCAACTGGTCTTACCTGAACATCAGTTTTCCATGAAGCCACTTGCATCAGACCTCCGTAACCCTGAGAACGAACTGAATGCAAAGGAACTAGTTGTCAGTATATTTTAAGGGACTGACTATTGCCTTAGAGGTTTAACACAATCGTGTGTGTGTTTTGGCTTTAAGTGCTATGTGAAACACGGGCGTGAAGCACCACCAAAGCGCCATATTTCGGACTGTTATTGAGAATGTCTTGTAAGCATAACTCTAACACTTTTGGTTCGACTCGGGAATCAAACCCGAGTCCTGTTAATCAGTAGTCGCATATGCTGACCGCTAGACCAACGAGGAATAGTGGCTCTATAGGATAGCAATTAGCAAAAACCGCATAGATTAGATTGTAGTTCCGTTTCGAGCAAAATCGACATTTATATAACACTTATGCATTTGGTCACAACATTCAAAGATTATGTGGTTATACAGATTGGTTAACGATAACAAATTGTATAGGTTATATAAGTATACTACTCTTTTTTGTTAATTTCATCATCTCTTCGTCGAGCCGAACTATGTGTGTGAGTGTAGTCATAATACTTATTTTGTTAAGGAGTATATGGGACTCTTAGATTCTACTCCTTCTTTCCATCACATCACACACATATACACACACACACACACACACACACACACACACACACACACACACACACACACACACACACACACACACACACAAACACACACACAAACACAAACAACAAACACACACACAGAGAGAGAGAGAGAGAGAGAGAGAGAGAGAGAGAGAGAGAGAGAGATACAGAGAGAGAGAGAAACATTTACACACAAACCACATGGACATACCTATATACTGTCTTGTTTTCTTATGTTACTTAAATATATATATATGACAGATACTATTCCCCACGACACAGGGAATCCTAGTGTGGGGTTTAGTGTATATTATAATTGTAAACTTGTATTAAGGAAACGATAATTTATTACTATTACAGAGTAGAGTCAGCTTGGCAGGTTTAAAAAAAAGAATAATGCAGAATTGCGATAGGAAGTTGGCCCTGTTTGATTAAACGAAGTGAGCCCCTTGCTATTATTTAACGCTACTTTATTCTATCTTTTATTATATAAATAAATAAAATGGAAGTGTCTGTTTGTAAGATTTAAGTTAAAAGATTTTTCTGGTTTTTTTTTTTTTTTTAATATTTGGACAACTTACACACATCATCTAGTCCCAAAGTAAGCAGAGCTTGTGTTATGGGTACTAAACAACTGATATAAATACACTTTTTTTTTGTAAATACATACATATTATACATAGAAAAACACCCAGACTCCGAAACAAATATTTGTGGATCACACAAATATTTGGTCTGACCCGGGAATCGAACCCGAGACCTCTTGATCAGCAGCCGCATACGCTAACCACTAGACCAACAAGGCAGTCGAATACATATATATACATATATGGAAGTACACACGGTACTTATATAATTTTTTGAAAGTTTTAAGTTTGTTTTTTCAGAGATTACCCGGAACAAAGGGATGTTTATGCCGGGTAATCTCTGGAATAGCTGGACTGTTTTTAAAAGGACTTTAACTGTTAGATAGCTGATGATATAAGGAGTAACTAAGGCTACTTTGATTGTAATAAATTTGTTCTGTGAAAGTAACTTTGAAAAATGTAACTTACTTCGAATTGAATGGCTTTTGTCTGAAAACCGTTAACATTGGTATCCTTTTATACGAACACTTCTGAGCGCATGACTGACTGCTTATTGAGTGAATTCAACTCCGACTAAAAGTGCCATAATACTGTTGAATGAATGAAATTACATTCCAAAATTGTGCAATATGTGTTGTGGGTTTGAGCTCTACATAGAAAGAAAGAAAAGCATTTAATCTGAGTATTTTGAGATTGAAAGGACAGCACATTATTGAAATAACACAGAAAGTAATTAAAAGAGTACCCTATGCAGTGCCAGAAGCGTCTATCTAAGCATATTGCTGCCATTTAATATACTTTGCAGTGGCGATATTTAAATAGTAAATAAGTTTCTAAACAGACCAGTAGTTACTAAGATCATCGCGTTTAATCAAATCAGTAATCAATTGTACGAAACTCACTATTGTACGAAAGTAATAATTCTGAATATAGTATAGAGATTTCGTACATAATAATAGTTTTCAACACATAACGTATGCGCTTTGATCAGCTGCATCCATAAATAATTATCATACTACTTCAAATCTCTATTTTAGTTCTCATTTGATGTTGATATACTTTTACTCACAGAATGTCGCATTAACTATAGTAAACAACTACCTTACTTAAATAATTACAACTATTATTATACTATAAATCAGCTCAATCAAAATGATGGTGTTGTTGCGTATGTTAGGAATACTCACCTTCCTAGAGTGACTGAAATTAATATAACTCACGCCTCTGCTATTCAGATATCCTTGCCAAACATCACTATTATTGGCATATATCGTTCCCCATCGCACGCATGTGCTGATGGTTTTATAAATTCACTGCACCTTCACCTTGAAACTATTGAGTCACATAGAAATATTGTAATAATGGGCGACATAAATATTAATTTAATAGCAAAACCTATGGAGGCATCACAGCACCGCAATAATAGATTAAATTACCTAAATATGTTGGCTGTGCATGGCCTTCTGCCTGGGCACAGACTACCAACAAGAGATCAAAACTGTCTGGATCACACGTTATTAAAAATTGATAAATGCAATTACTCGGCCCTCGTGGTAGTTTTAAATACATCTATTACTGATCATGCTATGGTTCTATTAAATATTGTCCACAGACTTAAAACTAAGACCCACACGAAGGTTAAATCTGTTACATCTTTCGAAAAAGCACATAATATCTTAATTAATACAGATGTATCATTTATTCACACATGTAATGACCCAAATACTATGGCTGATCGACTGATATCTGTGATTAAGGCCTCGCTTCTCTCTAGCACAACACATAAATCTGTATCTTGTAGAGACCGAGTAATGAAACCCTGGATTACTACTGGGGTATTGCGGTGCATCAACCTCCGTAATAAAATGCAATTACAGGTGAGAAATGACCCACACAATATAATATTAAAAATTACATTTAGACGTTTTCGTAATTTTTGTGGGAATCTAATTAAGAAATCGAAAAGGCAATATCATAGAGACCAGATAAGTAATTCTATGAAAAACACAAAACATCTATGGCAAAAAATTAATGAAATTACCCATTTCAAATCCCCAAAATCGTCCAATGCGTCTCTTTTAAATGTGGCTCCACACCCGGTGGATTCACTTAATTGTGTCAACCAGTTCTTTGCACAGATAGGGAAAACTTTGGCTAGTGAAATAATTAATTCATTTGGTTCTCCTAACTATGCTTCTAATTCTGGTAACTACAATAGTAACTTGAACTCCCAAATTACTTCATTTGTGTTGCTGGCGACCGATCCGCAAGAAGTGGAAGGCATACTGATGAGTCTTGACTCTGATAGCTCACCTGGCTGGGACAGTATACCTACTAAGTTTTTAAAGTTATCTAGGGACTTTATTGTTCCATTAATAAGTCAGTTAGCCAACTTATGTTTTGACACTGGACAATTTCCTGCTGCTTTTAAGCGGTCTGTTATTACTCCTGTGCATAAGGGTGGAGACGTGAACGATGTCAATAATTATCGACCGATATCTGTCCTACCTTGCATTTCGAAAATCATTGAAAAATTATTAAATAACAGACTTACTAACTATTTAAATAAATATAAAATTTTGTCGGAGACACAGTACGGTTTTAGGAAAGGACTCTCTACCCAAGATGCTATTACTGCTCTTACTAATGAGATAACGACTAGTGTTGATAATGGAAATAAATGTTTGACTGTGTTTTTGGATCTTAAAAAGGCTTTTGACACCGTCTCCGTACCCATCCTTCTGCAGAGGCTTGAGAACATCGGTATAAGAGGAAAGGCTCTTTCCCTTTTCCGAAGCTATTTAACGGATCGAAAGCAGCAGGTCAAAATTAATGAAATAAGGAGTGATGAAGCGGAAGTAATTTTCGGTGTACCCCAGGGGAGTGTCCTTGGCCCGACGCTGTTCCTTATTTACATAAACGAATTATGTAATATTGGGAACGGCGGTGGGCGGGTTTTCTGTTACGCAGATGACACTGCGCTAGTTTACTCTGGGTTATCATGGAGGGCTGTACAAGCTGCCGCTGAACAAGGTCTGGCGAGGGTGGCTGGTTGGCTAAATGAAAATCTCCTAACCCTCAATATCCAAAAGACTAATTTCATTTGTTTTACCCCTAATCAAAGAACACAGCCTGGCACCGATTTTACAGTCATTGTCCATAAATGTATCAATGGGTCCGTTGCATGCAGTTGTAAGGGTATTCAACAAGTACAGACAACTAAATACCTAGGTGTAACTGTTGATCAACGGCTCTCATGGCACTCTCATATGGAAGTGATTATATCCAGAGTTAGAAAACTTGTATGGATATTTAAAGCACTGCGTCATGTAATGCAGGCACAGATGCTAAATAGAATCTATACCGCTCTAGCGCAGTCTGTGATAACTTACTGCATTCCAGTATGGGGAGGGGCCACTAAAAGCAAATTTTTAGATTTAGAAAGAGCCCAAAGGTCTCTTATTAAGGTTATGTACTTCAAACCCTATAGATACTCCACGGAAAATCTGTACAGGGACAGCAATCTTTTGAGTGTCAGAAAACTATACATTTTGAACATAACCTTAAATCTGCACAAAAAAATTACGTACAATCCTCCCGTTTTCCATAAAAGACGTAAAGATATTGTGGCCCTTGCCCCCAGAGTTCATTCTGTTTTTGCTGGACGTCAATATGTAACACAATCGGCCTACATTTATAATAAGTTAAACTCAAAACTAAATATATATCCGAGATTACTCTATGACTGTAAAATAACCATAACTGAGTGGCTTAAAACACTAACGTATGAGGAGACTGAACTTATCTTAGAGAGAATTTGCTAAGCACCCAACCACTTGCAATCGAACATATGCATACACACACCACAAAGCACGCACACACACACACACACACACACACACACACACACACACACACACACACACACACGCACACACGCACGCACGCACGCACACGCACTACGTATCCATGTATACACAAAGCTGTTCCATTATTTCTTTATTTTTCGCTATTTGTTTTGTATTAATGTAATAGTACCTACTACTAATAACTTTTAGACATTGTTCACCTAAGAGATACGATATTGTAACCTGTATAATACGAATAATGTCTTTCTATTTCAATTATTATGGTCTCATCATTGTGTAATTGTAAATCACGGGAAGAAGCGAGACAGCCCCGATACAAGTATTTCAAATAACTTACTGGGGCTTGTCTCAATTTTTGTAATGTAATGACAATGTATGAGAAACAATAAAAACCTTTTTATTTATTTTATTTTTTATTTGAGCTATGGTATTAGAATCAGCACTTTTTCCCTCAACTTCCATATTTTATGCGAAGCGACTGCCGGGTAATCGTCCCAACCCAAGTAACTAGCAATATCGAATATCTGTATGCCAACCATGTACGTATATAATTACACTAAATTAAATAATAAACCTTAATTCTATCACTGTAAAGTACAATGTTCTATATACTCACTTATGCTTAGTTCTAATTATTATTAGACATCACAATGGCTAATAGCCCTAAATCTTGAATAACAGTCCTAATAAACGACTTTGTAGCAGTTAATTTGCGCAACTGGACTCTTGAACATAAAACAGTGGTTTCCGAACAGTAATTACTATCATAAATGAGATACGAGAAAGTAAAAGTAATTAGTGTCAATTAGACAGAGAACTGGAGCTGTTAATACGATGAAATTTAAAGGAATTGGATTAATATATCGCTAGATATCGTCTTCGTGTTGAAAAGAGTAATATTCTCGGCGTTTCTCTAAAGGATCGTATCAGGAGTGAGGTCTCCGGCCGACAACCAAGGTGATCGATATAACCCACATGATTAGTACGCTGAAGTAGTAGCGGGTTGTCATATAACGCGCAGAACTGATAACCGTCGGGGTAAACGTGTTCTTGAGTGGGGACAGCGTCTCGCCAGGCAGAGTGATGATTTGCGCTAGATGGCTGGCACGAGCTTACTGCGGGAAGCGGAGAAACGAAACAATTGGACGGATTTTAGAGGCGTTTGACCAATAGTGGACTGCGATTAATATTACTTCTCTTTAATGAAAATTTGAGTACATTTTTGCTGTACTCCTAAACACGTTTATATGGTAAATTACATAATGTTCGGTTGAGTAGTTCAGCCCTGAAAGTTGTAACACAATTGCTTTGCAAAAGAAATAGGTAAGGTAATGAAATAAACCAGATCCGTCTTTGTTTTTGTAAGGACACATAATGTGTGCATTTGATGTGCGTTCTATTGTAATTGATAAATAACGAGTTAGGGTCCTAATTTTGCTTACTCGGTGGTTAATCTAAATAAGAACAGAGTTAATTAAGTCTGATTCATTGTGTTCTTTGTGTATAATTCACGTATGTTTTAGCGTCCCACCACCCACATCGAAAATGTACCTATATTAATTATTTTCTATACCTTTCCCAAAATCGTTCTGGATTCGGTGCTAACATTTTTCTTATTCAATTCCTTTGGCATTTTCCGTTCATAGTTTTCTGTACCAAACTTCCATAAACAAACAAACCAACTTTCTGTACCAAACTGCATGTATATATTTTTCGTATTGTGTTTTAATTTAAAATTGTTTTTTATTTGTTGTGGAACTGAATTTTTGAATTAATTGTATTTGAATTTTATTACTTTAGAATTTTAATTAAACCAATTTTTAATATTTCTTAATGTTTGTTTTTATTTTTAATTTTTGATTCAATTTGATTTGATTTAAATTGAATTAATACTTTATAGATTTAATGGTGTTTAAATTTTAATTTTTATTAATTCACAACAATTGTAACACTTTGTATGGGTCTGAGATACCTGTTTTTTTTTAATTATTATTATAAAGTCCGTCTCTTTCTATTTCAGTGATGCAATGCAGACATTTCAAGAGTTAGAACGAGCTCTGTTGAAGATAATTTAATGCAAAATCGTGTGACATCAGAATCCGTTAAATGGATTCAAAGCGAACGGCGAATGAGTAAACTGTTTATTGTGTTGATAGACAGTGCAGACGATAAGCCTTTACTCGCCGGATCATATTCGGAAAGGTCTACATTGAGAGACATAAATTTGTTTTCATTGATATTGGTTACCTATGTATGTTGACCTCTTCTAAATGCGTTTTTCAGAGCTTGAAAGCCTAGAGAGCTTCTAGCTTTCAAGGACTTCAATCGGAGGTCATTACAAAATCAAAATAAGAAACTCTAAGGTAGTAAAGCCACGCTGTCTTCAGCACGAACGGGCCGGTTCGACCGGAGCGGTACCATCCGGTTACGAAGACCAATCTGAACAGTATTCGTGGTATCGTGTTTCGTTGGTAAGTGTGAGACCGGAGACCCAGTGATGAAGATGCATTTCAATAGGCCGCCATAGTGTGGGTCACCATACTGCATTGGATTCTACTCATGCTTTCCATCAGGCAAAGTGAAGTTACTTAGGCAGGCTCATGCATAAAAACAAAACTGTGTACTAAAGAAGCACTCATAGCCAAGTGGCTTTAAGTGATTGGAAACAATCACAAAGGGTAAGCAACGAAGGTGCGGTCAGACCTAGATGGGTGACCGTTTGTGGCATGATATGTTATGAGAGTTTCCGTGATTTATGAGAGGTCACGTTAAGCAGTCGTTCGCGGTTGATATCATAAGAAAACAGTTAGTATGAGGCCTTTGGGCGACTTGAAAACATCCAATGTTAAGATTACGTAGCTACAATGTGTCTTGCCAGTCCCCAACCCGCACTCGACCAGTGTGGGGACGTGTGGCCTTAACCCTCTAATGAGAGGAGACCCGAGCCCAGCAGTGGGAGGTTATGGGTTGCTGTTGACCCTACTCTGGCTGATGAAAAGAAAGAAATTTTACACACAACATCATCTAGTCCCAAACTAAGCAGAACTTGTATTAAGGGTACTAAACAACTGATATAAATACATAATATACTTTTTTTTTGTAAATACATACATATTACACATAGAAAACAACCAGACTCCGAAACAAATATTTGCGGATCACACAAATATTTTGGTCCGACAAGGCAGTCAAAAATTCAGAAAGATGGAAAGGATAGAAGAAAAGGCTGAAAGGAAAAAAAGATTCTTGTAATATTCTTCTACACGTTTGCTTATATCTACCACCGATCTTTTTTTCTCTTTAATTCCCAAAGTATTGAATAAAACTATTGATGGCAGAAGAGGGTATATAATATTTCTACCGACATCTTCAAGTATACCGCTCTGAGTACACAATAATGAAGGTGGAGATATTGTGTTGGTGACAGGTTTGAGTCGCTACATTTACTGTTGGAATAAATAAAATATTGGAATATCTATATAAATAAATAAAATTGGAGTGTCTGTATGTAATATTATATGAACAGTTTTTTTACTAAATGCATATCAAAGTATATACGGTACTAACATCAAAAAGGCATTTTTTTATTATTTTGTCTGTTTGTCTGTTTGTTCCGGCTGGACCAATTTTAACGGGACCTTCTCATGCAGTAAGCTGATGACTTAAGGAGCAACTTAGGCAATTTTTTTTGGGGTTCCGTAGTTCATAACTCGGAACCCTTATAGATTTGCCATGCCCGTCCGTCCGTTCTCGACCTACCGCCCAAACAGTTGGTGCTAGAAAGATGAAACTTTGCATATGTGTTGTAATTACGTTGACAAAGTGCTACAATAAAATTACGAAAAATATTTTTTTAGGGGCACCTCCCCTACATGTAAAGTGGGGATGATTTTATCTCGCGTCTACCCCATCCTGTGGGGTATCATTAGATAGGTATTTTAAAAACATTATCAGGTTTCTAAAACTATTTTTCGATTTAGGTATGCGTTTATGAGTTATTCAACTTGAAAGCACATTTTTTTCAGAAAACAGGGCGCCCCCGCCCCCTCAATGCTCAAAAAAATCTGGAAAAATTCATGATAGTAGTCCATATATTGAACTTTCAAGGAAAACTATAGCGGCTTTGATGACTTTATTGTTTCAGGAGTTATAAGGGCCTAACTTCTAAAATGAACTTACTTGGAAAACTTCGTACAAAAATAAACAATATCTATTGGACACGATTTTAAATCTACATTACCATTATAAGTGCCTACGGAACTGTACGGGCCAATGACCGTATATATATATTTTTTTTTATATTTAAGCCTGCCAAAGTGACTCTACTCTGCCTGATGGAAAGCATGAGTAGAATCCAGGAGTAGGGGTCACCATGCTTATTGCGAGGGTAGACAATGTAGCATGGTGATCCCTACCATGGCAGCCTGGTTTGATTATTCTGCATCATTCTCCTGGCCTTCGAAGGGCGGGAGAATGATGCAGAATGATTGGGCCTCCGGTCTCACACTCACCAACGAAATACGACAGCAAGAACGCTGTCATTATAATGATGGTCTTCTGTGTGAGGGTAGTACTGCCCCGGTCGAGACGGCCCATTCGTGCTGAAATCAGCGTGGCTCTTACTACCTATATTTGGCGCGGTCAGCATTTTTCGTCCACATCGTCGATTTATAATATTTATAAATTAGTGCACCCTCAACAGTCACAGAGTGTACTCACTAGCAAAAATCATTTCATACTATATCATTAGTTTAATAAGTCATTTTGTGTTCAACAATAAACAGTATCATATCAAGAAACGTCTATCATTCAACAAGCTGTGTACGTACATATGTATATGGTCCTTCGAGCCGGACCTATTCTATTTGTAGCCTGACACGCACTTGGCCAATTTTTATTTAAAGACTAGCTTCGCTCTGCGTTTACTCGCGATTTACTACAATATCCACGGGTAACACCACGGGACTCATTTAGTATAAAACCTAAAGGAAAAATATTTACAAAGAAATTGTGTGACACGGGTATCATCATTTCAGTCCCGTAGCTCGATTTATCGGATTGGGGGAAACAATACAATATATTTGTGAATATTTATCCATTGTGATATCGGAATGGGAATATAATATTGTTGAGAGGTCATTATATATACAAATAAATAAAATCGGAGTGTCGGAATGTAATATCAAATGAACAATTTTTTTACTAAATGTGTATCAAAGTATACACGGTACTAATATCAAAACAGCAATTTGATAATTATTTTTTCTGTCTGTCTGTTTGTTCCGATTAATCTCTGGAACAGCTGGACCGATTTTGTCGGGGTTTTTACTGACAGAAAGCTGATGATTTAATGAGTAACTAAGGCTATTTCTTTTTAAACTAGCTTCGCTCCGCAGTGTCACTTTCGCTTTACAACAATTAACGCGGTAACACCGCAGCACTCAGAAAAATATATCAGATACTTCATCATCATCATCATCAACAGCCTTCAACAGTCCACTGCTGGACATAGGCCTCTCCTTAGAAAGGAGGTTTTGGCCTACTATACCACGATAGCCAGACGGATTATTATAGAGTTGGTTTCTAGTTTTCCTTCTCTTTGCATTAATGTCGTCTTGCGTAGTTCATCCCTTAGTCGCCTTTTACGACACCCGCGGATGAATAGGGGTGGTGACACTCTGTTAATCCGTCACCACACGGACCTTAATTCCATAAATCAGATACTTAATTTTTAACAAATCGGAAAACGATTATTATTATAACAATGTTCCAGTTCCTGTTTGTTAGTTCGCATTTAAAGATGCTATCTATTAATAAAAATATTGATAAAATAAGTCCCTTACTTAAGCACATTAGCAAAATCTAGTAGGTTTGTGAACCTTCTCAACATATAAATAAAACTGTGTGACGGAGTTCCGACTTAAGGTGAAATCTAAAATGCAGTTGTATTTGTTGGTCAATATTTGATGCATATATATTACGAAAACGACGTTTGGTGGTGATTCACGCCCGTGCCGCGGAGAGCACATAAAGCCGTCGATCCCGGTTGTCATGAACGTCTATGGCAATCGTTATTGGGAAGTCAGTCCCCTCAAATTTACTGACAACTAGTTCAACCTTCGAATTTCAGTTCTCCCTTAGGGTTGCGGAGGACCGATGCCAGTCGCTTCGTGGAGAAACTGATATTCAGGTAAAACCGGTTGAAATAGTAGCCGACCCCAAATAATATATTACGAAAATTTGAAGTAAGAAATTGGTGTTGAAAATTCTGTCCACCCATTCTTAACTGTTGATAGCATAAACGCTTATTAGAATCTGCCGCAAATTTTCCTGATTTATACTAGTAAATCACATGTATGTCAATCAGCAACACAACTCGCTACAAAATTTGTGGACTATTATTCATGTGCGTACTGCACGTTCATGTACCTAGTGAGCATATACTTATCTATACATTAAAAGCCCATAACGTCCCACTGCTGGGCTCAGGTTTCCTCCTCCATAATCTTGCTGTTGGATGTTTTTAAACCGCCCGAAGGCCTCCAACAAAGCTTCACGACTGTTATCTTATGATAACAACCTGGACTGACTGCTTAACGTGACCTCCGAATCACGGAAACGCTCATTACATACAATGCCACAAACTGTCACCCATCTAGGTCCGACCGCGCAGTTTTTGCTTACCCTTGGTGATCGTTGACAGAAAGCAGATGAAATATGGAGTAATTTAGACTAATTGTTTTAAGATTAGCTCTGTTCTAAGTGTTAACCGCAGATATAACCGAGGGATTCAGCTAGTATGCAATATAAACAATGAACTGTATAAAAACAAAACCACATAACTTTTGAAACAACTCTGTGTTTGACGCGGATGATTGCACGAAATCCAAAAGCTCTTCACAGACAAATCCTACTTACATTATAAGCGCAAAAGTTTGTGAGTATGTTTGTTACTCTTTCACGCAAAAACTACTGAATGGATTTTGATGAAACTTCACAATAATATAGCTTACATAACAGAATAACACATAGGCTACTATTTAGTGCGTAAACCGACATAAGCGCGGGCGGAGACGTGGGTAAAAGCTAGAATTTGCATTACAATTTGCAAAAGTTACACATGTGTACGTGTATTAAATTTTAAACATTCAGTCTAACAGTATGAACACGATCGTGCATTAGTTTTTTAAATTTTACGTCAATCATCTTAATATGCTTACCATCAGGTCCTTACCTCCAGATCATGAAAATGGGAGTTAAATTTTAGAAAAATAGAATTTAAATAGTTTTAATCGAGCCCGTCTTGCTATCAAGCTTATCAGCTCGGCGAATACTTAATTTTTTTTGTCTGGTTTAGTCATCTGTAAAATGTTGTTTTTAAAATATTAAAAAAAAACTGATTTGGAACTCAGGTTAATTCCCCTTATGTATCCAGATTCGAGGAAATAGAATGTACTTATACCAACGTAGTCTATGGGCACAAATTGGTTATTGTTTGAATAAACTGAGTTCCACTGTGTTACCCGGTTATTGTTGCAGCCGCAAATCTCATGAAAATTTGCATAAATTACTCTTTGTATCATTAGCTAGTAAAAGCTTAAAACCTGAACAAACTGACAATTCTTTTAGCTTTTTTGATGCAAATACTGTATAAACCTTAATAATCATTGGGTAAAAAACTTTCTATTAATTATTTAAATATAAATAACTAAATATGTCGGACGTCTTACACACAACGCCATCTAGTCCTAAACTAAGCAGTTTAGGTACTAGACAATTGATATAAATAAATGTCTACATATATACTTTTTGTAAATACATACACATTATACATACATAGAAAACAACCAAACTCCGAAACAAATGTTTGCAGATCATACAAACATTTTATCCGACTCTGGAATCAAACCCGAGATCTCTTGAAAAAGCAGGCGTACACGCTAACCACTAGGCCAATAATGCAGTCAAATTACAAGCAAACACAAATACTACTTCATTCATTCGTATAGGTGCATGAATAAATAAATGAAAAATAGATCCACATTAAAGTACTCGTATTATATAGATGAAACGACGGTGTCTGTCTGCCTGTCTGAAGGTTATTGATATCAGGGTTATTTATATAACTTTCCTTGGTTGTCAAATTGTTCTAGAACTTGCCTGGAATTGAGGCGAAATACTGAGAAACAATTTGTAAAGATATTTTAGAGTGCATATTGATGTTCACCGATCATAAGTAATCCCGATGAATTTGTGTGATTTTCGTAACTATCAAATTTTTCTTTATCTGTAGGTAGATTAAGTGCCACTCTGAAATAAAGAAATCAAAGCCACAATATACCAAATACTTCACTGTCACACAGGCGTTGATATAAATTGATATCTATTGTACGTTTTGGCGTGTGGAAATCGGATCGGTAAGAAAATCGAAGACACGAACAACATTGCCATTTTTCAAGGGGTTTTACTGTGAATTACAATTAGGAACTGATTTTTCATTATTTTTTATAATTTAAAATTAAATAACAAGATTAAAATTAAAAACAAGCTCGTGGCAACGCCGTGACAATGTCGCGGCAATCAAGATAAGATTTTCTATTTTATTCATAGGTGCTAATTGAAACTTAAAACGTGTTTTTGTTGTGCCTAGTTTTGTTTGGTAAATGACGTTCTAAATATTAAAAGTTAGATTGGGTTAGATTAGAATGGGTCCAGAAGGAGATTTGACCTTGGACTCCTCCCAGAATTCAGGCGCACAGAGGGCACACCGTGTGGTTTTAGTCGGTTCGATTCCGACACACCGCCCCGCCACATAGAAAACCTCAGCGGGGTGACGGTCCGAGGGGATATCCACACGTTAAAAAAAGGTTTGATTAGCATAGAAGATAGCTTAACCACTCACGCAGAGCTAGTATTATGGGTAACTAGACAACTGATATAAATACATTAACATAGTTTTTTTTTGTAAATACATACATATTATACATAGAAAACACCCAAACTCCGAAACAAATATTTGTGGATCACACAAACATTTGGTCCGACCCGGGAATCGAACCCGAGACCTCTTGATCAGCAGTCACATACGCTAACCACTAGACCAACCAAGTATCTCCAGATGAGTTTTATAGGTAATGAGTTTACTTATGTTAAATGAAATCCGACTTTCTTTTCTTTTCATTTTATTTGTGTCCCGGTGACTTTACAAACATGTAAATGAAACGGACACAATAAAATACATGATATGGGCACATAAAACACACAGACACAAAACCACATTGTTGATGATATAAAGCGATGTATCATATAGGGATTGGACCCGCATCACTCAGCCGAAGACGACGCGTCGAGGTAACCCTTTAACCAGTGAGTATGTAAAATTCTAATTAGAAATCTCGTAAATTTTAATCACCCAATATTACTTTCCTACTGTATATTATAAAAGATACCTTTAGTAACAATCTACTGTGAGATTATTATACTTACTATAATTATCTAATCTTACTCATATTTTAAATGTGAAATAAAAGGTATTTATTGATTTGTGAGGATGAATGTTTGTTTGACGCAAAATTACAAAACGGATTTGGATGAAACTTTACAGTAATATAACTTATACATCAGAATGACATATAAGCTACTATTTACTACACAAACCGAAATAAAAGTAGGTGTAGCCGCGGGCGAAAGCTACTTTATATATGTATGTAAGGGCTTCTTTTTATTAGAAAACATTAAGATTTACATCTCAATAATAAAAAAAAAAGTATTCGTGCAGTGAAACAATTATGAATATACGTGTCACATAGAAATAACTATGAGTTCGAGTAGGAAGTAATTGCCGTGAAAAACGTGACGCTGACAAACTTCAGTAATGTTGCACAGCAGCGGGTGGCATGCACGTTGACACGTCTTTATTTTCCTTAAACAATAAAGTATGGAGCTTCTGATGTTTTTTTTTCCTGAAACCATTTACTTTTCCTCATAAGATTTTTTTTACATTGAACCTGGTTTATTTTTTTATTGATAATACTCGATTCGGCAGAGTCGACATAGCCCACCGGGATAGCAAGCTGAAGTGGCAGTGAGCTGGCCATATTAGCCGAAGAACCGATAACCGTTGGGATAAACGAGTTCTAGAGTGGAGACCACATCTCGGCAAACTTAGTGTAGGACGTCCACAGGCCAGGTGGGGTGATAACTTGCGCAAAACGGCTGGCAGGAGCTGGATTCGAGAAGACGAGAATCGAACCTAGTGACGTGCAATTGGAGAGGCTTATTACCAGCAGTAGACTGCCATAGACTGGTGATGATGATGATGGTGATGAATACTTAAAGGACTAAAGTAATCTGCACCAGGCTCTCTGTCGAGTAGTCGAACAGAAGCGCCTATTTGATTCAACTGCGATTTTGCATGAACTTATAAATGCTTAATGAAAATACCTATCATGTTTAAGCTACGCGACGACCCAATATGGAAATGTGCCTGTCTAACGAGGGTATATGATTATGCCGCTTATATATATAAAACTTTTACTGAGTTTTATTTATCTCTCATATAAACATAAAAAGCAAGCGTCTCTATATAAATAATGTGTAGGCTCCATCTTCATATTTATTTTTTGTACGCCTACATCATCATAACACGCATTTTCATTCATACTCTTTTCACTTGCAACGCCTCAACCTCATTGATCATATTCATATAGTAAAAAAAGAAGTAAAAACTTAAACCCTACTAATACAAAAAGCGGCCAAGTGCGAGTCGGACTCGCCCTTGAAGGGTTCCGTAGCAGCAAGTAACATCATATAAAAGTTTTTGTAGTTAGTTGTAACTTTCATCGATGTTTTAATAATAGTGTTGTTGCAATCACCGTAAATTGCGGTGATTTATCACCGCAATTCACGGTGATTGCGGTGATTTATCACCGCATTTTACATTTCTTTCAATCAAAACACTATTATTAAATCATCGATGAAAGTTACAACGAACTACATGACTACTACATGACTACTTGACTACTACATGACTACATGACTACTACATAAATGACGTATTAAAAAAACTACCTACTAGATCTCGTTCAAACCAATTTTCGTTGGAAGTTTGCATGGTAATGTACGTCATATATTTTTTTTAGTTTTATCATTCTCTTATTTCAGAAGTTACAGGGGGGCGAAGACACACATTTTACCACTTTGGTAGTGTCTCTCGCGCAAACTATTCAGTTTAGAAAAAAATGATATTAGAAACCTAAATATCATTTTTGAAGACCTATCCATAGATACCTTACACGTATGGTTTTGATGAAAAAAAAATTTTTGAGTTTCAGTTCTAAGTATGAGGACCCCCAAAATTTATTGCTTTTTGCTATTTTGGTGTAAAAATATTAATGCGGTTCACAGAATACATCTACTGACCAAGTATCAACAGTATAGCTCTTATAGTTTCGGAAAAAAGTGGCTGTGACATACGGACGGACAGACAGACAGACAGACAAATCTATAAGGGTTCCGTTTTTTGCAATTTGGCTACGGAACCCTAAAAACGGTACTGAAAAAGTATGAAACAAGATTCTCAGGACACAATTATCAGTGTATAAAGTAACACATATTCAAGTTTGTAAGTCGCAGTCACGCGTTTTTAAACTGTGTTGGTTCGATTCTATGTAACGTACTTTTTTGCGTTGAGGTGCGTTGGAGAAGATACTTGATCTTGAGATCTACAATATCTTGTGCAACGCACCTTTAGTAGTTGAGGAACTATGAGGGAACAAATGAAATACATACATAGCCTTTCAAAATCATAACCCCTTTTGTTTTGCCGTAATTGGGTAAAAATACGTAACGTCGTGTGAATGACAGCAGGTCGAAAAATCAATAATTCACACAAGATGTTTGACTTTTTATTTAATTCTAGACTCCGGCCCAAACACGTTTTAATTAATTTGTGTTAACTAGAGCGTTTGTAAATATTTCAACTCTTTGAGTATCTTCAAAACTTTTCTTCCACTCTCCCTCATATATTTCCGGCGTATAAATAGTATGAAATCTGTACATTTTACATACCCTGTACAAACACCGGAACATTTTCATACCACACGACCAAAATTTATATCGCGCATGGTCCACTTGTATTAAAGAACGAGTACGTGAAAATCGACGTCAAGGGGCGCGGCTTTGAATTTATTAGACCATGTAATTATGTTTCTTACAGCCTTCAAACCTTTAATTAAAAAATGAATTTCCACCAAAAAACACTTGTAACTTATGAGTTGCTGGTTTAAATCGAAAGCAGTAAACAAAAGAACATTTTAGTAACTTAACTGCTGCACAAAATTCATAACAATTACTACTTATTTCTTCTTCTTAACTTCTTCCTAACTTTTATTATTCCAAGGCTTATTTGGGGTCGGCTACCAGTTCAACCGGTTTTACCTGAATATCAATTTTTACACTGAACGACTGACTTCCGCAACCCTGAGGGTGAACTGAGGGTTGAACGTGTTGTCAGTATATTGAGGGCACTGACTTCGTGAAACTGCGCCATTTTAAATACTCCGTCGGTTATCAAGAATTTCTTGTGAGAACATAACCCAATAACAGCCCGACCCGGCAATTCTAACCCGAAACCTCTTGATAAGCAGTCACATACAATAATTAATTATTTATTGAAAAAAACCCATTGCAATACTCCTCCGAATAGCTCAGAATTACGCTATAGAAGAAGAAAATCTAGTAATTATTAGTGAGCCGATCTACTGACCAAGTGACAGTAACAAGATACCTGACTTCTTCATTACAAAAATATTGAAAGGAACTTTACAAAAATTGGAGCGTGTATTGATCGAAACTCAGATCAGACCCCAGTTATCCCTAATACCAGCACGACGGTAATACTCACTTAATCCCCTAAACGAATATACTACTCAAAAAGACGAACATAGAAGTATACCAGTTTGTATCCACAACAAGAAGCTTACAAATGAAGCTCGTAACTGTCGAAGACTTAAAACATGCTGCTGAGGAGTTGAACATTATAATTCGTAGAGACGCAAGCAAAGCAACACCTAAAAACAAGAATCCTATTGAAACACAATATAACCCCTAAGATCATTAAATTTAAAACCAAGGAAAAAAGAAAACTTAAGGAAACCTGGCACACCACTAGATATCGGAGTTTCAAGGCTTCATTTAATAAATGTTCAGAAGCATTAAAGAATCCCATAGAAGTTTACACTAACGAAAATTTCTAAAACCACCTATCCACTCTGTCACCCATAATCGTTAAAACTTATTTTCTCTGGAAAGCAACCAAATTCTTAAATAAACCTAATGCTTAAAAAACACCGATTCGAAATAACATTTGAGCTTGGGCAAGATCTGAAAAGGAGAAAGCCATTGCCTTTGCTATTCATTTAAGCACAGTCTTTCAGCCATTTCCTGAGTGTGACCAATAAGATGCAATAAATATTTAAAAAAATTGATTTATCCTTGCAAATGTGCCTACCATTAAAAATGTAAGTTAAAGAGAGGTTCTTAGAGAAATAAAAAACCTTGAAGAAGGTAATGCACCAGGTTACGATCTTATCGAGGTAACCCTCCTGAAAAATCTGCCATATAAGGGAATTATGAATTATTCATGCAAAGTTGGATCTTTCTAGCACCAAGCGTTTGGGCGGTAGTTCGAGGACGGACGGAAGGGCATGACGAATTTATAAGGGTTCCGAGTAATAAACTACAGAACCCTAAAAACTGCTCATTTGATATTACAAACGGACACTACAATTTTATTAATTTTTATATATGGACGCACTACCTTTTCCTTTTGGCTCCGCCCATCTCTATGTTGGTTATCATGAGCTTCCATCGGTAAAAAATGATTCAAATCAGTTTTGGCGTATAGCTGTAAAACAGTAACAAATAAACACATACTTCCATTTATAATATGAGTTAAGATGTATATACATCTTAGATGTATATACATCTTACATTGATGCATATGCATAAATTACATCCACTGGCATCAAGTTCAATTAGAACTCAAACAATACAATTTATTAGGATTATGATGTTTCGTATACCGATTTTATTCAGGATTAACTAATTCATATGCAAATCGCAATATAAATACATTTGCGGAACCAGGTAGTCAATTATATCAATTAACAACCTGAGGGTTCCGTAAACCCTAAAAACTCTCCAGATCCTGCCACACTAATGGTCCAATTTTTTTACAAGCACAATTATTTTTTCCAATCTCAAGAGACTTATGGACAGGTATTCTCGTCGAATGTATGGGATTATTTCGTGCTCTAAGGGCCACAGCACACTAGCTACTTTTAGCATCGGCGATCGGCGATTTTGCGACTGCATCGATGCTGCATCGCGTTTTAGCGACTTCCTGCGTTCGATCGCGGTATCGGAAACGCGCGTTTTAACGACTGCTCAGATGCTAAATCGATGCTACAGGCATCCGAATGTGTGCGGAGAGTAGCGTTCAGCTGCTGTGTCGCGCTTCTAAAAAGCGACTCAATCTCCGCGTTTGGCGTTTTTAAGTGTGCGGTGTAGAGCGTACGGTCGCCGTATTTAGCTTTTAAAAAGCGACTAGTTGCCGATCGCCGATGCTAAAAGTAGCTTGTGTGCTGTGGCCCTAAAAGAAGTAAAACTATTTATGCCTTCGTCTGTTTCAACTTCAATATTTATAATTGAACTACTGGTCCAATTTAAAAAAAAAAAGAGTTTTCGATAGCCCATTCATCGAAAAAGGCTATAGGCTATATTTTTGATCACGCTAAAACCAATAGGAGCGGAACGGACGCAGTATGTTTCAAAATCGGGGGATTTTTTTTCCTCTTGAGATCTATCGCTGCGTGCAGTGCATAAACGATTAAAGTTTTTCAAAAATCTAGAGAGGAACGGGTATCATGTTCCTCCATCATAAAGGGATCCATCGGAAAGGATCCTCCGACCAGGCGAGGTGATCATGCCTGGCGGGTCACTGCCCAACGGTTGATGTTGGGATGTTGTATATATGCTAATCAGCGCGAGAATGTCTCTTTCGCGATTCAGGATTAGTAGTTACTCCGTATAGATCGTTACGTGTTTTCTTCGTAGTTCAATGTTTCTTCGGTAAATGGCGCTGTTGTATGTATTTCGCTTGTATGTGGAAGTCGTCACAATCATGTATGACAGAATTGTTCCCCTTAAAAGTTAAAAAAAGTCTGCGACAGTATATGTCTATCTTTTAAAATTGGCTCACTATAACCTTTTTAATGGGAACCAAATTTGTTTTCGGGGTATAACGTCACCCTACGGGCAATAAAATACAGTCAACTAATATTATCATAAAATTGTCCAAATGGTTCATTTATGCTTCAAAAACTTAGAGTTCCTATTGAAAGATTGCTATTGGCAATTTTATACGTCCGTTTTATCCCCAATTTATCTATAATGGAACTACATTATGACACAGCAAAGCATACCATAGTAGAGCTAGTAAAATACAGAGTTCATATAACACCATATAAACTTATTGCACTTAAAAGATAAACTTTTGGCGTGACAACGTCTAATTCGATGGAGCCGGCTGCACGCACGAAAAAACATGACTCATGCGGCGTTACCCCGCTCTGAGGCGTTCCATTTTAGGCTTGATGTGCAAGCGAGAGCGCGGAAAGAGCGACAAAGAGGCACAATCAGTATTTTCTTATGACGTTGTCACGTTCAACTATCGTCAGTAAACATCCAATACCAACACCAACTCAGGACAATAATTAGCCTTTGCAGTAGTGTACAAGTTTCTGACTGCAGGAGAGTTAAAATTATTTAATTCAGAACACTATTCACTCAAACACAAATGATATGTGTTTTCTATGCTTGTTTGGATGAAATTGTAATTTTAAACAAAACATCATAATAAAAATGAAAACTTTCGGATGGTGCATCATTTTCAAAACAAATTAGCAGTAAAATATGTTACCTAATTTATGAAATTGCAACAGAACATTTTTAAGTACATAAAATATTGCCTAAAGTCTTTTTTGACGAAGGGTTTGTTCAGATTAGGGTATCCATTTGTAATATAATTATTCTACTGCGAAGGGCATTTTTTTGTTAAAACAGGGCGTCACCCCCTGTCTAAAAGCTAAACGGTTGCCTTTAAAAATATGAAAAAAAATATGATGATAGTACATATACTGAACATTGGAGAAAAACTATAAGGGCTAAGATAACATTATTAGTTTAGGAATTTTAGAGGTCTTAGTTGTAAAATGTGCTTACTCAGAAAGCTTGGTACAAAAATAACAAAATGATAAGTAAACATAACAACTATCTCATGACATGATTTTAATGACATTTTGGATGACTACGGAACCCTATTCTATGCGTAGCCTGATAAGCACTTGGCCCATTTTTAGGGTTCCGTAGCCATATGGCAAAAAACGGAACCCTTATAGATTCGTCATGTCTGTCTGTCCGTCCGTATGTCACAGCCAGTTTTTTCCGAAACCTTCAGAACTATACTGTTGAAACTTGGTAAGTAGATGTATTCCGCTTTAAGATTATCACATACAAAATACATTTTAGGATGCATTAACCAGGATTTTAAATGATATCTATCCAAGAAAATTATCGGCTGCTACTAGCTCAGTACAAAAACGAGTCTACTTATGTATTCGTTAAAACGGCCGTCATTTTAAGCAATTTATTTCGTAGATCATCTAAATGTAAGTTATGTTTGTATGTGTCTAAAATACATATTAAAATGATTAATTTCCGTACAAATGTATGGCGAAAAGTTTTTTGCGATTTCTGACATTTCTAGTACTCAAACCTCAGTCGGTCCAATAGATACTTTTGATCCTCATAAGAAACAGGATCGATTGGCATCAAAAAAAGTTTTTGTATAAAATGATAATTTTCTTGCTTGCTGTACATTTTTTTCAAAATCTGTAAATGAAGTTCAGAATATCTTACAAAATTATAGATAGTCTCCTAAAAGCGTTTTCCTGTAACTATAACGGTTAAGGTACCTACCCTTACTGTCCCGTCTCAAAAATTCACCCTGTATATAGATACCGGTCACATAGATATGACAAACATTTAAATTCTTATTATTAAGCTAATAATACAAAGTACTACTTTTGTGCTTCTAAGTGGTGATATATCCCACAATTTATTACAAAATAAACTGGCTGGCTTCTTGCCAAATCTATATTTATAAACGAAATTATTCAAGATTATCCCGACACTTTATGGTAATCATTTGATTGGCCTTTAAAGATGATGATATCGAACAATATATTTTGAATGTCTCTCTGTTCTTATACAATTTGCGATGAAAGCGATGATGACGTATTTTCTTTACGGTCACGTGAACAACGTTACATTATTACGTATTTACGTTGGAAAATAATCGATCAAATACTTTTCCTTGTAGAAGAATATTAAAATATAGATAACTAACTTTTGCCCGCCACTCCGCCCGCGTGTAGGTCCGTCATGGCGCTAAATAGTAGCCTAGTTTTAATTCCGATATGTAAGCTATATTACTGTGAAGTTTCATAAAAATCCATTCGGTAGTATTTGCGTAAAAGAGCAACAAACATTTATACATACAATAGACTAATTTATTTATTGGAGGCTTTAACATAATTATGTTTTACTGAAAGTTGCTAAGAATATTTAAACACCTGGTCTTGTATAACAGATGTTGAAACTTTTTTATTAATTGGTAATTAACTACGAGTAAATTTTGAACCGTTTACAGTAGAAACACTATGTTCATAGGTCAGGAGAGCTCATGCTGTGCTTAAACAATTAAGTAAGCAACTGATCGACACTTCACGTGACCAAATGGCTAGCCATTCGACGTCGAAATTTATGAATAATGATAAATAATAAATATTTTGGACATCTTACACACAACGTCATCTAGTCCCAAACTGAGCAGAGCTCAGTTTGGGAGTAGGCTCCCGATGAGACAGTCAGCCTGTGACCATGGCCGGTGCAACCTGGTCGTAACGTCAGGCAAATCAGAGGTATGTAATACCCTAAATAAGTGATCGCGTTAATTCTCGTAGAAATAACACTAATGGCTGCTCATTAGCTTGTATTATGGGTACTAAACAACTAATATATAAACATACTTTTTTTGGTAAATACTTACATAATATTATACATAGAAAACACCCAGACTCCGAAAAAAAGATTTGTGAATCACAAAAATATTTGGTCCAACCCGGCAATCAAACCCGAGACCTCGCAAACCACTAGATCAAAAAGGCAGTCTATGCTGCCAGTCTTTTGTGAATGCTACCTGTAGACGATGATGCGGAGGAAGTTTTAACGCCAAAATGTAAATATTGAAAACAATTTAATATTATTATTTTTTATTTAAAGGATACATAATCCTTTCCTTACTAATATATATTTATTGTGTTTTTACATCAAAACTACTGTATCGATTTAAATGAAAATTTCTATACAGATAGTCCAGAAAGCCCGAGAAAGGACATAGGCTACTTTCTACCGCGATAACCGACATATATGAGAGTAATATACGGGGACAAATATATGAATAAGAAAATAAATGAACAGGTTTATGTTAAAGACTTTTTTCTCATGTATGGTCATCTTGTCTTTTGCAGTCGCGTTGTCAAGTAAATACATAACGTCGATAAGCAACTTAGATTAAAAACCAAATTTGTTTTCGGTTTCATCCTAATAATATTATAAACGCGAAAGTTTGTGAGTATGTGTGTATGTTTGTATGTGTGTATGTTTGTTGCTCTTTCACGCAAAAACTACTGAACGAATTTGGATGAAACTTTACAGTAATATAGCTTATATATCTGAATAACACATAGGCTACTTTTTAGTGCAATAAATGAATTACACGGGCGAAAACTAGGTGATTAAAAAAATACATAAATCGTAGATGTCAAAATGTGTCACTGTTTATCTCCTGTCAAAACTTCATAGGTTGCCATGCATAACACACTTGCATAGCAACCATAACGATACGCGGGTAACACCGCGGGGCCCAGGTAGTCTTATATCTTTCTCAACTTTTAATAAGTTTGAGTTACATGGTTTCAGAGCAGAATTTATATTTAGACGTTATTTTTTTTAACAGATACGTACCTATCATTAACAACCCATTATATCCCACTGCTGGTCTCGAATTTTCTCTCTGGAAAGGGTTAAGCCATACGTATAGCTCGCATGAAATAAGTACGAGGCGAACGAAAGCACAGTCGAAACTATTTTATATGAAACTAGCTAAACCCGCGAGCTTCGTACCGCCGAACAGTCGATTCAACGTCACTGTTTTGTATTCTCGGAATTTTTTTATTTTAATTTTTTTTGTTCCTAAAATCCATCCTCTTACTTCAAGGAATATTATAAAGAAAGAATTAGCGAAATCGGCCCAGCCGTTCACGCGTGATGGCTTGACCAAGGGATATAGGGATTCGTTTTTATATATATGGTTGCAAACTGCACAAGGCTTGAATGGTTCCCACTCCTTAGGGGTGACCTTCGTTCAGCAGTGAACGGAGATTAGTTGGTTTGAAATCGTGTGATCTTACTTTTGTAAATTTAATTTTTTTTATATAAGATGACTGCACGGTAGGCCTGGTGGTTGAAATGGTCGCCACGCCTCTTCTTACTGCGAGAAGTGACGTGGGCTCAAATCCCACGTTGGATAACACTTTTTGTGATTCACAATTTGATGTTCTAAGTCTGGGTGTTCTTTGTGTCCATTTCATGTATTTATATTTGTATTTCTAACGCGACACAGGAATTTATATTTCTGATGAGGGAGTTGTTTTTCAAAAAGAAAAAAAAAGATTTTTCTAAGTTGTCAAGTATTTCAACAGTTCTAAGCTAATATAATTTTAATTACTTTATATTTCTAGTGTATAACGATCAACTATAGGTATGTGTATATTTAAAACGTTAAGTTGTCTTGTATACACTTCAAAAACAAGAGTCCTACACCAACTGAGTTAAAATGTAGATACATTGTGAATAAATAGACGCATATAGCAACACGGTAAACATTCGTTCGCAGGTATTCCCCTCTGTCAAAGTATAGACACCATTTGGGCCTACGCGTTACGCTATTTTGATACAAAATGCGTTTATGCGTGTGTGAAATTATGAATGTTGTGTTCCAATTGTTATAAGCGAGTTCATAGTGACAGGCAATTGTGTTTGTATGCGAGTTTAAAAGATGTCATGTGTGTGTAGATTCACCCCTCAAAAAACCACAGACTGTTTTGTTTGACACCACGGCGACTTTCCTACGATCCGCCGGCCTGTTTTGCTCTATGAAATAAACCACTTAATTTTTATATTTTTTTATTTCCAGTTTTGTTTCTCTTTTCAAATTAATCTACTTATTACATCAAAACGTGGTAGACTACTATTAGTATATTGCAATATCTGATACATATATACTTAATTATGATATGCTTACTTTGAGGCCGGGTTTATGTGGAAGCATCCAACTTTCACTGATACAATAGGCTCTTGTTTATCTGAAGGTGAATTGCAGTGTGATGAACAATTTTCAATCTTCAGTGTATTGCTCGTCATATTGCTGAAACAAAAACATTAATTTATTTATTTGCAGAAATGGATACACACCGAAATCATATTAATAATAAAATTATCATTCTCCCGACCTGAAGAATGATTTACAATTATTGAATTCTACTCGTGCTTTTTATGCCTCGTTCCTGCCTCGTTGGTCTAGTGGCTAGCGTATGCGACTGTTAGATAGAGGTCTCAGGATCGATTCCCGGGTCGGACAAATTTTTGTGTGACCTGCAAATATTTTTTTCGGAATTTGGGTGTTTTCTATGTTTAATATGTATGTATTTACATAAAAAAGTATATTTATGTATTTATATCAGTTGTCTAGTACCCATAATACAAGATCTACTTAGTTTTGAGACTAGATTGCGTTGTGTGTAAGATGTTCAAAATATTTATTTATTATTAGGCAGAGTGGAGTCACTGTAGTGGTCTCATACGTAAAGATTTTTTTTTTAAAGTTACTTCGTTATCGTCATAATTAGCACTGCAATCTATATAAAGGTACTTAATAAACCTTTTTTTGGCAGGTATAGTCGGGCAAACGAGTGGACTGAAATCTGATGGTGAATGATTACCATCACCCATGGACACCCCATGGACACCCCAAGAAACACGAGTGTTCACCTTTTAAATATCTTCCTTTAGAATCAGATGGAGTTAAATTTCTCCTTGCTCTAATTCTTTTTTTTTATCGAGTAAGCTGGCCAGACGGAACAGTATAGGGTTAACGGTATTAAAAAAATAGCTTCTGAATATTTGAAACAAGTAATTTAAAAGGGTTTTTCGTTCACACAATGAATGCTAATGCTATCATCGAACATACCCTATCTGTGAACAAACTTGTGCAGCGAGGTCAAAAGTATGCGACGCTTTGCTCTATTTTTGCAAAACTTTTTACTTTTTCTTTTCAGTCGAACTTTCCTTGGTAATAAGAAAACTATTGCAATTGTTCAGTTCGGAAAAGTTGTTAAAAAAAGTAAATTGAATCTGAACACCGATATCCACACGGGAATCCTTGGAGGCTAAGAAATAGGGTTGATTTTAAAATCAATACAAGTTATAAATGTTAAGTAATCAATTTTGATTCATAATTAATTACATGTTCTTGATCCAACTAGTAATCGACCAATGATTAAAAATTAAAATTAATTAACAACGCATAAAGTCCCACTGCTGAGCTCGGGACTCCTTTCACAAGTGACTCAAGGTCATGCGACCCCACGTTGACTGAATGCGGATCGGGGACCAGCAAGACCTGTTATGGCTACGATATCTTGCCGTTGGATGTTTTTAGGCTGCCCGAAGGCCTACAACTAACCTTGAACGACTGCTTAACGTGACCTCCGAATCACAGACACGCTCCTCACTCCTAATACATCATGCCACAAAAGGTTTCATTTTGGTACTGACCGCACCGGCGTTCGTGATTTAACATCAACGTATATAGTTATGTATTTTTATCTGTTGTCTAGTACCCACAATACAAGCTCTGCTTAGTTTGGGACTAAATGGTGTTCTGTGTAAGATGTCTACAAAATTTATTAACTAATATTATTCACTTACTAATATTATAAATTGAGTTTGCGAAAGTTTGCGAGTATGTATGTATGTTTGTTGCTCTTCCAAGCGAAAAGTACTAAACGGATTTGGATACAACTTTACAGTAACACATAGGCTACTTTTTACTGCAATAATCGAGATACGTGCGGGTGGAGCCGCGGGCGAAAGCTAGTGTATTATAAAAATAAAGTACGATCCAATCTTTAAAAGGAGTCATGGAAATGAATAGAAAAAATTTCATTGATTACAAACCACAAGAGTAAAAAATCGGCAAATGAATATTTGATCTCAAAAGACATCGACTTTTAGCGTATTCATCAAATTTTTCTTTGTAATATTTCAGTAAAAAAGGTATAATAGTATTGCCGAATAAGGCGCTTTTAGACTATCTGCGAAAAAATATTTTAAGGTATAATTATCTGTACTCAATATTGTAACGAACTCAGCTTGTCCATAAAATATAGATAGGTAAACGTAGCCAAAGAAAAGTAGACTCTAAGCTTTTATGGGCAGAGTATTGGTTACCGGTGACCTCACTGATTCCTAGGGTGCTAACTGCTAAGTGTTGTGAGTCAAAATCCCGCATCAAAACAACATTTTCTGTGATCCGCAAGTTGTGATTTTGAGCCTGAGTGTTCTTTGTGTTTGTTCTATCAATGTTTTTTGTAAAGTCCTCCGCGATAAAGAATATAAACCCAATACTTGAGTTTTCTTCTAAGAAAAAACAGTAAATATGAGCAGGAGCTAAAAGATATTTCGACGGAAGATGAAATTAAAATATAGAGATATGGTAATATAATATTTATAACAATATGGATAAGATTTAGTTTCTTTATGTCAGTAGATAACTTAATCCTTTTGTGGAATTTGATGAAGTAAGATTAATGAAGCGAATCAACTCAAGTCAACAGTAATTTGTATGCACTACGCATACTAATTTTATTTCAGCTTTTTATAGATAAGGTACACAACTGAAATAATGAATGAACTTTATTTAATATATTTTCAAGACAACTGATAGCTGTAAAAGCTTTGGGACATTATGGGTTGTTGATTTGAAGCATGTCGGGACTATTCTAGACATAGGCCACTGATAATTTTAATTTTTTATATGTTATATGAACCTCAACTAACAGTATATCTTCTGCATGAGTCAATGTATCATTGTATCATCTTTATTACCTTCAAGATATAATTGTCATTCTAAATACTAGTAATTTATGCAACATCAGTCTTGCATAAATTACATATACCTATTAGGAATTATATTTTATAATGAGGGAATGTAATTTACATATATTTAGAATATTAATTATATATATTTGATTTTACAAACTTATATTATGAAAAATCACCAAATTTAATGGTCTTTTCTATATATAATATAGATATTTTCTATGTAAAAAAGTATGTATATGTACTTATATCGGTTGCCTAGTACCCATAATACAAGCTCTGCTTAATTTGGGATTAGATGACGTTGTGTGTAAGATATCTGAAATATTTATATTTATTTAAAAACTAGGAAGATTAGTATAAATTGTCAAAGTTTCGTTCCTGTATTGAGCAGTTAAAACCTCAATCTCATTCACAGCCTACGTGTTGGGTGAATAGTTGGGTTAATAGGTGAAACAAAAACTTTGTACACATTTTTATGAAAATTCGATGAAAATATTAATTGCTACTTGAAGCTATAAAAATAATAAATTTTCGTATGATACATGCGTGTATGTTATTATGAAGTTAATAATAAACATCCCTAACCTTATCGAAGTAGTTTTTACACTTCACAATCCATCTTCATCAACTAAATCCCTAACCTTCACGCCTTTACCTTTTCACCGACTTTTTCCTTTCAATATACACAACCAACATTTCCCAATTCTATTTCCTAAGACCTGGTTAACGACATAAGCCTGTTGTCGTTTCGTGTCTGATAATTTAGTTGCCTCTATTAGGAGAGCGAGGCTAAATTGTGGTTGATAAATTGTGGTTGTTTAATACGCGTCTATTTACACCGCAGAGATATAACACAGTTGATGTTTATATAAATAAACTAGCTGATGCCCGCGGCTCCGCTCGCGTCCTAGGGGTATAAAATACAGATGTTGGCCGATTCTCAGACCTACTGAGTATGCACATAAAATTTCATAAAAATCGGTCAAGCCGTTTCGGAGGAGTATGGGAACGAACATTGTGACACGAGAATTTTATATATAAGATAAAAAATTCGGACATCTTACACACAACGCCATCTAGTCCCAAACTAAGCAGAGCTTGTATTATGGATACTAGACAACTGATATAAATACATAAACATACTTTTTTTTGTAAACAAATACATATTATACATAGAAAACACCCAAACTCCGAAAGTAATATTTGCGGATCATACAAGCATTTGGTCCGACCCGGGAATCGAACCTGAGATCTTGATCATCAGCCTCATACGCCACCCACTAGACTAACAAGGCAGTCACAATTTCACAAATTCTAAGGTCACAACATATACAAATTACTGGTTAGCAAATTAATTATAATAAAACATTATACAAAACACACCCTCTTTTATAAATTTATTTTTACTCTCTGTGAATTAGAACAAGTCAAACATCCTTAGAATTTAGTCATAATTGTAGTTAAGCTCCGTAAATAATGATTTAAAAATTAAATAACCGTTAAGTTACATAACATGTTTAACATCGGTACATATGAGGCATGTAAACACCAAAATCCCGGGTGCAATACAATCCGTGTTTTTTGACAATGAAATCAAAGTTAGTAAGTTCATTATGTTACAAACTTCTCATACTAATATTATACATTCGAAAGTAGCTTTGTGTTTTCTTATTCCTAGCGTTATTCCCAATATTATTTGGGGTCGGCTACTAGTTCAACCGGTTTTAACTGAATATCAGTTTTTCCACGGAGCGACTGGCATCGGACCTCCGCAACCCTAAGGCAGAACTGAAATTCGAAGGTTGTACTAGTTGTCAGTAAATTTGAGGGCAATGACTTCCCAATAACAATTGCCGTAGATGTTAATGACAACCGGGACCGACGGTTTTACGTACTCTCCGAGGCACGGGCGTTAAATCACCGCTAAACTTCCAAACTCCGGGCTGATTTTAGGAATTTTCTAAGAAAAACCCAAAAACACATTTTGGGCCGATCCGGGATTTGACCCCGAGACCTCGTGATTAGCAGTCGCATACGCTATCCACTAGATCAACGAGGCACACATTAACGGCTAGACATACACGTGGGCGGAGCTGTGAGCAAAAACTAGTAACTCAATACGTATAGCACATGTTTCCCCGTCCTTTTATTACACTCTCTTTTCACAAATTGACTCTCACAGATGGGACTTCTTTAAACAAATTTTCTATATCTCTAAATAAGTATTGTATAGCAAGAAAACATAAAAACCAAAACACCAATCTACATTGATGTTCTTCACCATCATCATCATCAACCTATCGCAATCCATTACTGTACACAGGTCTCTAAATTGCACACCACTTGGTTCCACCCTCGGCTTCTCGCATCCAGGTTCTGTCAGCCGTCCTCAGCAAATCATCACTCCACCTAACCTGTGGACGTCCTACACTACGTATTGATATTCTCATAGCCGATCTTTGACATCGATATTTAGTTTATCGGTATCGGTATATAACTAAATCACATTTTAAAATAATCATCTACAGTTACGTGGTCCTAAGGAGACCATCTATAACGCTTAGTAAATCCAAAACAGAGCTATATATTATACTAGCTTTTGCCCGCTTCTCCTCCCGCGTGTATCTCGATTATTACAGTAAAAAGTTGCCTTTGTGTTAATTATATATTTGAGATATATTAATGTAAAGTTTCATCCAAATCCGTTTAGTAGTTTATGCGTGAAAGAGCAACAAACTGAATACTGCAAAAAACAATTGCCTGTCGTTTATTATGAATTGATTGTGTGTGAGATAACCTACATACAATAGATTAGGAGTGCGTGAGAAAACCTACAATAGGATGTTATATATTACTTGTTTGCAAAACATCAACAAACTTCTGACGCTCAAACAGAAGAGCCAAGCAATGGAACCGACACGTCCCACTTAAGCAGTTACTTGTATTTCGTTTTGTGTACAAAGGGTCCTTCGTTATCTACAATATTTTCGAACATACATTTGCACAAATTACTGTCGAGGCTTGATCCAAGTTACCAAAGAAAACAATATTTTACTTTCTTCGTTTGAGAATAAGAATCATTATTCTTTGACACTTTTTCTTTCTAGTTTCTAGATAAAATGTAACCTTTTTTATCCTTTATGAAGCATGCGAGTCACTTGATGGTATTACGAGTACATATTGTCACCCATTGTGACCGCAAGTATGAAATTTTTAGATTACACTAGCCATACCCTGTAATATTACCATCAGGTTTTATGTCTAAGTTAAAGTTGTAAGCTATTGTTGTAGGTCCGTGTGGTGACGGATTAAGAATACAAAGTATCACCACCCCTATTCATTCCTAAGTGTCGTAAGAGGCGACTAAAGGAAAAATATAAGCAGCTAACATCACTGCCAAGAGAAGGAAAACTTGAAACAAACGCTTTACCAACCCGTCTGGCCAGCGTGGTATAGTAGTTCAAAACCTCCTTTCAAAAGAGAGGCCTGTATCCAGCAGTGGACTGTTAAAGGCTGTTGATGATGATGATGATTGTTTGTTGTAGGTAAGTTCAGGTGGCTTAAAAACAGCCAACGCTAAGATTACATAGCCACAACATGTCTTGTCGGTCCCCAACCTGCACTCGGCCAGTGTGCCCACGTATGGCCTTAACCCTCTGTGTCTCAGAAGTGGGATATTATGGGTTGATGATAGTGGTGATGATGAAAAGTTACTTAACTAAGTTTGCAATATCAGCTATCTGCGAGTTAAAGTCATCATCCGGTCATTTCGGACATATGTACAGATAAATATTTTAAAATATAGTTTCTTTATGTAAGTACCAAATTATTTGCTATTCATTTAATAAGAGCTTGTTATGACGAATACACATTTTAATTTTATTTATTTGGATGGATATAAAAAGCGGGAAAAAGAGCTGACGGCAAACATAATGAAAAGTTTCTGCATGAACGCTTGCAAATTAGAAGTCACAAGCATGTTGCTGGCATTTGAGAAAGGAGTGCGCTTTTCTTAAAAGTCTGAAGATCATAACGGTCCGGAAATGTCACGGAAAATAATTCATTCGTTCAATAGAGTAGTTTGTTCCTGACAAAAAGTGTTTGGAAAACAGTTTTTTCTGTAAATCGGTGTATCTGCACCATGCTGGATTATCTATATTCACAACGAGGATGGTCACAGGGCATAGCAGAGTTATTTTGGCAGGCTTAGATATTTAAAAAGACTTCAAAACTCACGTGCGTTCCCGTTTAGGTAAACATGCATCTTCCACAAATAACAACAGTGTATATTCAAAAATTTATTCTTGACATATTCAAATACCCAATGAAAAGAAATAGGTAGATAATAACTTGATCAAATTAGCCTCAAAAATAGAGGTATCTTTACATAAATTCCTAACATCCTTAAAATTTACAAGCACTTCAGGAATATCACTCTAATGAAATCTAGAAAAGTCCCTATTGATCTCGTATGTGCAAAAACTTTTATTTCAATTTTCTGGCTAAACGATTAGTTTTACCATAAAAATAGCTCAAATAAAAATGGTAGATCAAATAATTATCTACATAAAATATCCCCACACTTTTTTTCTAAGATTTACCATTTCTGAGAAAAATCCATTCGAAAGTTATTTGGAGCTGTATTAGGCACAATATTCCTTTGTTATTATTCTCCATAATATGCCACTCTCCATACAAAATCTATTTTGACCAGGCAATAAACACATAAAGATCTCTATAAGACTCTATAAGAATGTTTCCAAGTCAAATTTAGGATTCCCGTATGTGTAAATACAGCCAATGACAAGTCTCTAATGCACACACATTTTCAGAGATGACTTTCGAAGTCTAATATACAAAAACAAAACCATATGATTAATTGTCTGTTAGGCATTCAAAAGATTTATTTGTTTCGGTGTAATAAAAAATAAGAGGGTATTTTATTCTTTTGATTGCGAATTTACGACATAATAGGGCCTTTTAATGAAACTACATTTTCAGCTGAACGAACGCTTTGACTAGATTTTGGAAGAGATTTTGAACAAAATTACATTTTATACAACTTACATTATCTTTTTTCCTCCCATTTTACTTTTGTAGACATCGGGCTAATGCTTTCACGGCTAAAACGTTCTACAGATTTCAATGAAATTCGGCACACTTTGATTCTCGAGGAAGTAACTAGAATACTATTTATTGAGATAATCGACATATACACCGGCGGAGCCGCGTGCCAAGTTTAGTCTTGTGTGTATATCATAATAGACAACTGATATAAAAACATAATATTATTTTATCCGACTTGATAGCGATTGATCGAATAATTTTGGCAGTCCATTTACGTTTTTATGTTACACCTTAGCGATTAACTTCCAAACTGACTTTAATGAATGAGGTGACAATAGATTCGTAATGTTTACAGAACAATTTTAAAGTAAATCTGTCTGTCTTTATATTACGATTTGACGGTTAAACCATAGCATCAATTTTAACAAAGTTTGGCTTGGAGATACTTTGATTCTACTTTTTACCACCATAATCGACAAATACGCAGGCAGAGCCCTAAGCAAAATTTAGTTTATCATATTTAGAATACACCTTTAAACGCTATTTCTTAATACATTTTACTATAATGAGGCTTATAATTATTTCAGGGAGTAGGATTTGATGCGAAATACGAACCTTTCAAAATCGTAGATAAGATTCGTAGCGTTGTGTAGCACTTAAATCTTATAATCAATCTCACTTTGTGCAAATTTACTGGCTACGACCGGCTACGAAAGGTTTCGAGGTTAAAGATAGGGTCAGCAAACACACCGCTGACAGATAGGTCATTAGCAATTTCGACCTTATAAACAGCTTGGAAGTTAGTTTATGTATTTCGGATAAAGTTATTGACTAGCTGATTTCCTCGGTGTTACCCATGATTATTGGGAAGCTAGTCTACTAAAATTTACCTAAGTTATTCTTTATGTTATCAACTTTCTCTCAGTAATGATCTTTTCAAAATCGGTCCAGCCGTTCTAGGGATTAACGAGAACAAACAGAGACAAAAAAAAATCATTTTAATTTAAATAAAGCATACTATATAGTTTTATATGCGTTTAGTAAAGAACAGTTCAATTGATATTTAGACAGAAAGTTCAATTTATTTATATATTTATATAGAATATTTTAGCCGCTAGTTCTTAAATTGTAAACGACCGACGCAAAAAGAGAGGTGTTATAAGTTTGACCCGTGATTTGTCTGTCAAATCTGACTGTGTGTCTGCAGCAAAACAGCTCCTGAATTGATAGACCGAGAAACCAGGTTTTCTAGCAATATTTCTTAGCCGTACATGACAAAGATTAGTCAATCCGAAGATATCACCGTCTTAAAACTTATGTAATAAAGTATATTACCACAAATCAAATAAGTCATAAAGTTACACACATAGATAGATTACATACATAGAATGCTCGACTGCCTTGTTGGTCTAATGTTAAGCATATGCGGCGGCTAATAAAGAGGTCTCGGGTTCGATTCCTGGGTCGTACCAAATGTTTGTGTGATCCGCAAACATTTATTTCGGAGTCTGGGTATTTTCTATGTATAATATATGTGTGTATTTACAAAAAAGTATGTTTATGTATTTATATCAGTTGTCTAGTACCCATAATACAAGCTCTGCTTAGTTTGGGACTAGATGACGTTGTGTGTAAGATCAAGTCAAGATCAACTCACCGGTCTGGTAGACTAACGTTGAGTAATTTAGATTAAGTACCTAGTCACCTAATAATGAATCGTATATATGTTTACTGTACACGTAATACCTATAAAATTTTCTACTCCATAAATTTTTGATTAGACTGCTTAGCTTTCCACGCAATGATATACCCTATATCATTGTGTGGCGGGCTGTACTTCTACTAATTAGCCGACTTCAAAAAAGGAGGAGGTTCTCGATTCGTCGGAATCTTTTTTTTTAAATTTACAAATATTTGACTGCTTTGTTTGTCTAGTGGTTAGCGTACGCGGCTGCTGATCAAGAGGTCTCGGGTTCGTTTCCCGGGTCGGACCAAATATTTGTGTGATTAACAAATATTTGTTTTGGAGTCTGGGTGTTTTCTATGTAAAATATGTATGTATTTACCCAAAAAAGTATGTTTATGTATTTATATCAGTGGTTTAGTACCCATAATACATGCTTTGCTTAGTTTGGGACTAGATGACGTTGTGTGTAAGATCTCTCTCTGTACACTGATAATTGTGTATGTATTATAGCATCGTATCGTATGACATTATTGACAACCTGCAACTTGGATCATTTGTCCAGTTCTAATAAGTAGTTATGAGAAAGCAAAATAAATTATAGCCTGTCAAAATCATAACCCTATTTTGGCTTTGCCGTAGTCGGGTCCGTGTTGTGACGGATTAAGAATACAGAGTGTCACCACCCCTATTCATCTCGCGGGTATCGTAAAAGGCGACTAAGGGATAAACTACGCAAGACAACATCGATGGAAAGAGAAGGAAAACTTGAAACCAACCAAAGTAGTAGAAAAGTAGGCCAATACCTCCTTTCTAAGGAGAGGCCTATATCCAACAGTAGACTGTTGAAGGCTGTTGATGATGATGATGATGTAGTCGGGTAAAAATAAAGTCACGTTTGCTATATGTTCGCTTAGCCTAGATCTTTTAAACGACTCCACTGGTTTTAATGCAGCTTTTAGCAACAGATATAGTAATTCAAGAGGAAGGTTTTAATGTGTAATACATGCGTACTATGGTAGAGAAAATCCAAGAACTTCAAAGACTTACGTGAGAATCCAGCCGGGTCGGTTATTTACATATTTTAATACTTTAGATGATGATAATGGCCATTTTGAGGCTTTGTATTACTAAGAACCTTAAAGATATACTCGATTCTGCGAGCAGTAAACCTCTTAGAAAACCGAATTTGTAATTGTATTTAGGTAAAATGTATAAATTTGTAGTAAATATTAGTAGAAAAATATTACTTTCAATAACTACCATTATTCTATAGCAATGTTATCTCCTATTGTTTTTCTAATAGTGAGTTAATTATCTTTTACATACATACTAAGAGTGCCATAGCGAAGTGGCCTTAGGTGAATGGAACCAATCACCGGGGATAAGCAACGACATCGCGGTCAGTACCTAGACGGGTGACCGCTTTTACACGCTTTATATTATTTTCACCTGTATGTTTGTTTGTAACCGACTCCTTTAGGTGCGATTATGACCCACTTTAAACGGCCAAATTTCGTTCAAACTTTGTACACTCGGTTCCAAAAATAACGGGTCAGTCACATAAACCCCAATATCTCCCGAACTACGTATGCCATCCTAATGAAACGAAGACTGTTCAATTGAGAATTTAATTATACAGATAAAAATAAAATAAAACTTAGTTACACCCACAATATTAATCTTAAATTAAAAAAAAACTAAAGTAGTCATATTTTTCTTGAGATTACATTTTTTTTATGATTGTTTTTTTGCTGTTTTTCATCACTGGAGGCTTCATCACGTGGAGGCAATACAAAGTATTAAATGAAGAAAGTGATGAAAAACAGCAAAAAAACAATCATAAAAAAAATGTAATCTTAAGAAAAATATGACTACTTTAGTTTTTTTTTAATTTAAGATTAATATTGTGGGTGTAACTAAGTTTTATTTTATTTTTTATCTGTATAATTAAATTCTCAATTGAACAGTCTTCGTTTCATTAGGATGGCATACGTAGTTCGGGAGATATTCGGGTTTATGTGACTGACCCGTTATTGGTTTATGTGACTGACCCGTTATTTTTGGAACCGGTTTTAGATTTATCGAGAACCGATGACAATACACTAATTTGAAATAAAAACTAAAAAAAAAAGATTATACACATAATTGTAGTCTCGAAAAAAAAATTGTTTTAAAAAACTAAACAAACACGCTTTTAAACTAAAAAGGAGAATAATTTTAGTGTAACAAAACGTGGGGTCCTTTATAAAAATATTTCAATAACTTCGTCCCACGCTTTGTTACATTAAAATTATTTTCTACTTTTTAGTTTAAAAGCGTGTGTGTTTAGTATTTTAAAACTATTATTTTTGGCATGATATATAATGAGCATTTCCGGGCTTCGGCGGTTAAAGGTTGTTCCGGGTTATTATCATAACATAACAGTTGTGAAGCTTAGTTAGAAGCCTTCGGGCGGCCGCTGACTAGGCCGCCATAGTGTGGGTCACCGTGTTGCATTGCCTACATTGGTAGTGAGGGCGGTGACCCCACTGTTGTACTGTGATCATGCTTTTCATCAAGCTGAGCAAGGTCATTTTAGCAGCACTATATAAAAAAAATCTTCGTGTCTTGCCAGTCCCTAACCCGCACTCTGCCAGCGATGGGACGTATGCCCTAAAGCCGCTCCTGAGAGGAGACCCCGAGCCCATCAATTTGACATTATGGGTAGTTACTGATAACAGCGCCAACAAGTTTTTTAAAACACTTCACCGTAAAAAATACCAACAGCTTCTAAGCGAGTAATTTTCCAAAAACAGTAGATAATAATTAATAATAAATAGGTTTGCTTGTTTTACTGTTAAGATGTCATGCTTCAACAAGTGCTACTAGTCAAACACTATCTCACTATCTTTAGACTGAGAAAAAACATTGCATTAACTACGTCATGGTTACAATTTTTCATTTTTGCTAGATTTATTATAAAAGAAATAGAAATCTGCGGGATTACACATAGAAATAGAAATAAACGTGTAACAAAGCGTGGGGCGACGTTTTTTCAGAAAGCACCCCACGCTTTGTTAATTTAAAATTATTTTCTAGTTTTTAGTTTAAAAGCGTGTTTGTTTAGTTTTTTAAAACTATCTTTTTTTTTAAAAAGACTTAAAAAGACTAATGACTTTTTTTAGTTTTTTTTTTCAAAATCATGTATTGTACTCGATAAATCTACAAAGTTTGAACGAAATCTAGCCGTTTCAAGTGGGTCAAAATTGCACCCAAGGAGTCGGTTAAAATAATACAAACGAATAAACATACAGGTGAAGCTAATAAAAAGCGTGTGTTACATTAAAATTATTTTCTACTGTTTAGTTCAAAAGCGTGTTTGTTTAGTTTTTTAAACTATTATTTTTTATGTCAATCATAAAATTCATAAAGCATCCGAAATATAAAAATATGATATCAGGTTCGTTTCTTCCAAAGAAAGCACTTTACTCATGAGAATATGAAAACATAACTCAAATAAAGTCTCGCAAATAGCTGACACATAAATAAGATAAAACGTAACATTCAATCGCAGTTAAACAGTCAAGTATCATAACACGTGACTTACGTACGACACTTACGCAACGGACTACGACTACATAAGTCTACAAAGAGATCAACAACCGTCATACAACTTCTTGAGAAAGGTTAAAGATAGGTTTCGCTCGCTTTAAAGTATTTTTTTATATTAGATTTGTAAAGAATGAAATGAGATCATTTTTAAATTGGGTCTCTTTCATAGTATGCACTATAATAATGGTCCACTGAACTCGTTAGAAAGTGTTTTGAAAGCGTAATACTTAATAAATGTGCTGATTTCTTTTATATTATTTATTCTTTTGGGTTTCTGTTAGGTTTTTAGTTTTGTGTTTTCTATGTATAATATGTATGTATTTACAAAAAAAAGGTATTTTTATATTTTTATATCAGTTGTCTAGTACTCATAATATAATCTCTGCTTAGTTTGGGATGATGAAGATGTCCGAAATACTTATTTATTAATTTTTACATAGGAAAATTAGAGCTGATTTTGCTATTTTACGTTGTTAATACATCCCTACTAATACTATAAATGCGAAAGAAACTCGGTCTGTCTGTCTGTCTGTTACGTTTTCACGCCTAAATCGTTGAACATATTTTGATAAATTTTGGGATAGACATAGACGGAACCTTGGAGAAGGACATTACCGACATACACGCGGGCGGAGCCACGGTCAAAAGCTAGTATGTAAATAAATGTTAATGTACACAACATTTGCAATTTTTTTTTTAACTTACAAAAGTCTTGTTGGTTCTTATCCTTGTCACTTTGGAACCGGATCTAAAGGCAACTGGAGCAACTGGTAGCTCGGTTCCAGTAGAAAAAAAAAACTGTAAAAATTCAGATTTTCACACACACAAACACATTTGTAGTTGTACTTTTATAGAGGGGAGCGACTGCTTATGGCTACTCAATTCCGTATTGCTCTATGCTTAGCAAAAAACAGCTGTATTAACTTTGTAATAGGTACTACTTTAACCCTCTCCGGAGAAGAGATCCCAGCCTAGCAGTGGAACAATATGGGTTGTTGATTGATTTAATTGACTACCTGGCTTCGCAAATGTATTTATGTTGCGATTTGCATATGAATTTGAGTTAATCCTGAATATAATCGGTATGCGAAACATCATCCTAATCAATTGTATTGTTTGAGTTCTAATTGAACTTGACGCCAGTGGATGTAATTTATGAGAATATGTGTTTATTTCTTACTGTTTCACAGCTAAACGCCAAAACTGATTTTAAATCATTTTTTACCAATGGAAGCTCATGATAACCAACATAGAGATGGGTGGAGCCAAGAGGAAAAGGTAGTATGTCCATCTATAATAATTAATAAAATTGTAGTATCCGTTGATAATATCAAATGGGCAGTTTTTAGGGTTCCGTAGTTCTTGACACGGAACCCTTATAAATTCGTAATGTCCGTCCGTCCGTCCAACGGTTGGTGCTACAAATATGAAACTTTGCATGAACATGTGTTGTAATTACGTCGACAAAGTGCTACAATAAAATAACGAAAAATAATTGTTATTTGGGGTATCTCCCCTACACGTAAAGCGGGGATGTTTTTGACGTGACAACGTCTTGTAATTCGATGGAGCCGGCTTCAAGCACGAAAAAACATGACTCATGTGGCGTTACCTCGCTCTGAGGCGTTCCATTTAAGGCTTGAAGTGCAAGCGAGAGCGCGGAACGAGGACAAAGAGGCACAATCAGTATTTACTTATGACGTTGTCACGTTCAACTATCGTCAGTAAACCGACTACAGACAACTGTTTTTGTAAAAACAGGGCGTCCCGCCCCTCTTCCTCGATAAGTTAAAAGGCTGTCTCGAAAAATCTGAAAAAAATCATCATAGTAGTTCACTTAGTGAACTTAAAAGGAAAACTATAGCGGATTTGATACCTTTTTTATTTCAGGAGTTATAGGGGCTTAACTTGTAACTTGAGAAACTTCGTAGAAAAATAAAAACACATAATAGATAAACATAACAATTATCTAATGGACATGATTTTGAATCAACCTACGATTATGGGTGACTACGGAACCCTATTCTATGCGTAGCCTGACACGCACTTGGCTAATTTTTTTAAAAAATGTGTATGAAAGTATTTGTACTTACATCAAAAAACTTATTTTTAAATTCTTTGCTGCCTTACCTAGACTTACTTACCCTTTTATTTACCCAAAAAATACCTCTACAGATTCCAAAAATGTTTATGATAGAACGATGTTTGTTCTCTGTTATTTATTTGCATTCAGATATATTAAGACAAATATGTAAAATACTCTCTAGCCGGAGAATACTATTGTCTAGTTCCCGCGACATTATGGCTCCATCAATCTCGCTGCTGAAAATAAATCACTTTGTTTGTACGGAAACTACACATTTTGTGAGCAACTGTTATCTTACTAGACGGTAAACTAAGAAAACTTTCAAATATATACGACGTTTGTTATGGTTCCGTAGTTTACTTTTCAGAACCCTCGAAATAGGTTTTCGCCTCTCCCCATAAAAACGAAAGCGCTGGCTAGAAAAAGGAATCTATCTATTGGACACGGTTTTAAATCCACATGCTATTTGACTACAGATCTCTATTCTATTCTATGCGTGGTCTTTTTAACCGACTTCAAAAAAAGGAGGAGGTTCTCAATTCGTGGGAATCAATAAAAAAAATTATGTATGTTCAGTATGTATTTTGTCGTTTATGAACCGATTTCAAAAATTGATTTTGCATTGGAATGGACGTATCTTACAGGTAGTCCCATCGTCACTTTATCGGGATCTGATGATGGGATCCCAAGGAAATCGAGGGAACTCCTCAAATATCATAGGCACAATTGTCGCAATTTGGGTACTCGGAATAGTTTTTCTTTGAAGTCGGTTTCTTTTTGTTAAAATTATAAAAACAATAAAGGGTTTCTAAGACGATTTTTGTTTTTCTATTCTTATTCTCTACTCTCTTCTAGTTTCATTGGCTATCTGTCAATGTATTCCATAGTCAGTCAAGTGATAAAAAAAAAATTTGCCAGTGAAACAAGAGAATAGAGAAATATAATAGAAAATGAAAAGTTTTGCAACTTACCTAGAGGGGCTGATATGCATTGGGTTGATTTTCGCTAATAACTGTGATCATAGTTTTTTTTACAAAAAAGAAATGCTTCAGACCTTTGGTTGGTGTAGAGTGAATTTCACTGTTTATTTTTTTTCTTTTTGCCTTTTGTGTTAAGTTAATTGTGTAAATTTTGCAATGTTTGGTTATTGGTTTACATTGTAGTGTAGTTAGTTTTTTTTAGATATGTTTTATCATTTCTTTTAGTAGCTGCGATCTTTTGTAAAGGAAGGACTCCATCGGTATAGGTTCATTAATGACTGTGTAATTTAAATTTTGTTTATCTTTTGTTGGAAATCCTTACATAATAAATAATTAGTGATAAGTCCAATTCCAACACAGACTAGTTATTAAGCTATAAAAGCCACGACTCTGCTTCGTCGTAGCTTCCCAAAAATTTTAGAAACTTTATGTAAGTAAACCTACATAAATAAACGCCCTCGAACTCTCATTAAACTTAGGTATGTAACCAAACCATAAGGCGATGTATTTTAAAGGCACAACGCCATCTATTGAACGTGTTATTAGTTTTTTGCAATAGCACAGGAACTGTTTTGTAAATAGGTTTAATACCAAGTTTATTATTGTTAGATATGCTACATGTTTAATAAACAATAGTTTATGCAGATGTGCCTAAATCTTTAATCACTTCTTGTTTGATTTTATCGTGAAACGGTCACTTCCAAGTGATTATCTTTATATATATAATTCTTCTGTGAGTGTGTATGTCACTGAACTTCTCTCAAACGACTGGACCGATTTTGATGAAATTTTTTGTGTGTGTTCAAGGGGATCTGGGAATGGTTTAGATTCGCAATTGGACCCGGTAGGTGGCGCTGCGATCAAGTTCTGGAATTTTAAAGTTGGGCGGCACGAAGTTCGCTGGGTCAACTAGTTTCTATATAAATAAATAAAATTGAAGAATCCGTTTGTAATATCGAATTTACAGCTTTTCACTAAATGCATATAAAAGAATATACGCTAATTACAGCAATTTTTTTTAATACTTTGTCTGTGTCTATCTGTTTTCGCCGCCTTATCTGTGGAACGGCTAGACCGATACTGATGACATTAGGAGTAACTTAATCTACTTTTGTAGAAAGATACGGTAATACACGCGAGGAAGATGGCGGGTTGTAGGGCCACCGCAGACTAGCTACTTTTAGCATCGGCGATCGGCAACTAGTCGCTTTTTAGAAGCTAAATACGGCGACCGAACGCTCTACACCGCACACTTAAAAACGCCAAACGCGGAGATTGAGTCGCTTTTTAGAAGCGCGACACAGCAGCTGAACGCTACTTTCCGCATACATTCGGATGCCGGTAGCATCGATTTGGCATCTGAGCAGTCGCTAAAACGCGCGTTTCCGATACCGCGATCGAACGCAGGAAGTCGTTAAAACGCGATGCAGCATCGATGCAGTCGCCAAATCGCCGATCGCCGATGCTAAAAGTAGCTAGTCTGCGGTGGCCCTTAGCTAATACGAGTAAAGTAATACACAGCTCTAAACATTTGCGTAAATGTTCATGAATAAATTTTATTCTTCGAAGGACTTAGGCAAATTCAATTTTTATTCCTTAGAGTTTTCAGAAATTTGAATAAAAAAAGTTGTAGGGTAACTAAGAATGTACTTATTATTTTTGGGCAAAACCGTATTTTGTACTTTGTTTTATATTTTTAATCTGTTCCATCTGAAATAACAATCAAAACAGATTGCGTAATTTTCCGGTGAAACAATATTAAAATACGTTTCAACTTGTTCATGTAGTCCAGTCAATAAAAGCTTAACTTTGCCATTTTGGTTGAACACCTGCAACCAACGCCAAAATTTCCGTAAGTCTTCGTAAATTAATATACTAAAATTGCAGGGTGCTGCAATACCGGCAAAGGGTGCAAATACATTGCAAAAGGGTGCAAAAACAACTTTTTCGTCTATATCTCGCGATTGGCTGGAAAAATAAAAAAAGATCCTACTACAAAATTGTAGAAAATTAAATCCCCTACAAAAATTTGGAAACGTATTTTCGCGTAGCTCTCATAGTTTTTGCACAAAATGCACATAAAGGTGCAAAATTGTAAAAATATCATTATTAATCTTTTTTTTTCATTTTGAAGCGATCCTACATATTTCCTTGGGATTTAATTAATATTTTTGTTTACTTATTTATACCTTTTTTCATATACCTAATAATCTTGACAAAAAATTCATTTCAATTTTATTAAATGATATTTTTATTTTATATTTTTTTTATTCCATCGGATTCAGCGCAAATTTTCAAATTTGAGAGGATGGTCATCTAATGAACGGGAGGCATGTAATATGCCTGATAGAAATGTTATATACGATGGTGATACAAGAGGTGAAATGCCTAAACATAGTTTACTAGGATCTGCATAGGTGATGTTTTTAATCCAGAAGGCAATCTCTCATCATACATCTCATCGGTGATATCTATTGTAGATGCTATTTGCGCTGCAGATTTTTTTACATTTGATTGGAGTTCTTTTATATCAAACACTACTTGCTGGTGTGTACACTGCTATGCCTCCTAAACAATGAAAAGTCTCCTGACTACCTGAGGTTCTTATACAAGGTGGGCCAAAAAGAAGTCATCCGATGTTGTTTGGCTCTCAATTTTTTTCTAAATGAAAAACTTCGATTTTGTTTTTTGATTATGTTTATTTGAACCTTTAGAATTTTATTAGTGAAGTCGAGAAAATGATATCGGCCAAATGGGCGCAGCCACAATCGATTGCTATACGGGCTGGTTTTATGGCATTTTTCATTACTTCGGGCGACAGATTCTCGCACTCGTGTCGAATCTTGTCTTTGAGGGCTTCCAGGGTCTCGGACTTGTTCACATAAATACGGGACTTCAAAAAACCTCACAAAAAGTCTGGAACGGTTAAATCGGGCGATCTTGCGGGCCAGTGCAAATCGCCAAAACGAGAGATGAGGCGACCCGGGAACGCCGCCTTCAGAATATCGGTTGTGTCCCGTGCAGTGTGTGCCGTTGCTCCGTCTTGTTGAAACCACATGTCCTCCGGTCCTAATTCATTCAATTGTGGCAGAAAAAACTTGGTTAACAATGCCATATAGCGCGCACCGTTTACTGTTGTCGTTTGATGCAGTCACTTTTCGCGATTATAATGGCTCCTCGTGATACACTCGTGGATTTTCGGTGCCCCAGAAGCGATAGTTTTGCTTGTTCACGTACCCGCTGAGGTGGAAATGAGCCTCATCGCTCATTATTATTTTGGTCGAAAAATCGTCTACTTCGTCCTCGAGATTGAGAATCGCATGGGCGTAGGCTACATGCGTTTGGTGGTCGACAGGCAGCAGTGGACGCACGGACATGCGCAGGTCTTTGACCATAATTCGCCTTAGAGACGACCGGCTGATGGTTAATTGCGAGTCTGGTCGATGTTTCTGGCGACAGCTCGACATCCTCAGCAACAGCTGCGATATTCTTGGCAGAATAGGCGCTCTGGGGCCGGCCACTCTTGGCAGCGTCTCTTGTGGTCCCTGGCCAAACGGCGCAGTGTTTTCGCAGTTAGTGCCGGACGACCGGGGAATCGGCGATGGAATTCGCGCTGCGCCAACACCACAGACGAATTGTTACGCAAAAGAATAGACACGATTATCCCGCGTTCCGCGGGGAGTGTATCGCTGCATGGCTTGTTCACTTGTATTCTACATCTGTCTAGTTTACAAATGTCAAAACAGATTTGATATTGGCCGCCATTTGCAAATATAAGAGCATCTTTCAATAGGGTAATTTCTTTTGGCCCACCTTGTATTACGGTCAGTATTATCAAAGACATATTGAACGAAAGCATCAGTAATTATAGTCTTCTGAGGTTAAATTATTGATGAAGCTTCATGAAGCTAAATATTATGGTATGATGTGCAAACACAAAGTTTGCTGAGTAGAATGATAACTAACATCGATTCTGTTTTTCGATAAATGTATGTCTCAACAGCTAGTTGAAGAAACGAATGAAGGATTTAGGACGAAGTGCTGAAATAATAGTATAGGCAATAGTATCTTTTTTGGGACATTCATCTCACACGATATTTTCATCATTTAATAATAATTTATGTATGAAGCAAGTTAATAGTGGAGGTATTTCTGATACAACGTTATCAGGGAATTTGTCCGGTAGTAGATAACTTTTTGTTTCGTAACGAGTTTATTTAGTCCTGTAAAATTTCTGCACATACAGTGATAATTGTTTTCTTAGCCATTTCACTGAGGTCCTCACTTTTACCATACCAATCACTACCATCAGTATGCAATCCTGAGAGGATTGCATACTTTTCACTACAATTGTTGCATCTTACGTTTTCTTCATACAAATAGAACATAAAAATGAAGGATTCATTGTTTCCTTTAAATTGAAAACAGTGAATCAAGTTTATTTTGTAAAAAATCACTTTTGGACAGACGCACAAAAACGAAATATCCCTGAAACGACAGTTTGGAGTATAGGGACAGTAAGTGACAAACAGTTAGTTGAGCATTTTCTGCTGCAGTCTTACTAATTGCGCTCAGCGAGATAGAAAAACAAACGCATGTGTGTGTGTTCTCAATGGTACTATTTTCCTATTTTCGTCGAGCGCAAGGTTCTCATTTTTGTCTGAATCTCTATCTCTTTCGCTCTTGCTAGGAAACGTTTGGTCTTATTCGAGCACATGGGTCCTATTTTTCGATCCTATCCTATAGATCTTGAATGGGACTATTTACGTCGAGCGCAAGGGTCTCATATTTGTCTTATTCTACCTATTCACTCTTATATTGAAGACTCTTACTATAGAAAATTGGAATAAGTGGGAGCAAAAGAGTAGAATAGTAGTAGAAAGAATAATATAAAATATACCACGCTCTTTCTCCGCCAGTGATATATTATTATAAACGTCCCCCTGAAATTAAATTTATAATAGCTCAGGTAAATGGAGAGGTAATATATACTGCAAATATACGTTTCAAATGCAATTTTGCTCTGAATCCAATGCAATAAAAATAAACTAAAATTAAATTATCACTACATAGTATAAGCTAAAGTCGCTTCCACTCTCTGTCTGTCCGTATAAATGCTTCGATCTTTAAAACTACGCAACGGACTTTGACGCTGTTTTCTTAACTAGATAGAATGATTCAAGACGAAGGTTTATATGTATAATACATGCATAATGTACTGCAGTATTGTACACTTTAAGAAGTTCTACAATACTTTCTTTCTTTTTACTAGAAATAATGGATTATTTACGAAACGATTATAAGCAATACAGTATTAATCCTTATCCAATTAAGTACCTTAAATACTTTGTGCATCTAATATAGATTAAAATTACCCTTTACAGTATGTAATTTAAATTAATATTTTTGAAGAAATTACAGATTTAAAATGCAGGAACAAAGGTACCGACGGTACCGGCCGGGGCCCGTTAGGTGGCACTGCTGTCAATTTATCAGTCTCAGTTAATAACTAAGCATAATATTTTAATGATTATTCTGAGGTGGTACGAAGTTTGCCGAGTCAGCTAGTCATATAATAAAATTTAATTTTTTTTTGCCAAGATTATTAGGTAATTGAAAAAAGGTGTAAATAAATAAAAAAAAATGCCCTAAACATATCATTTGAATCCAAATGAAACATGTAGTATCACTTCAATATGAAAAAAAAAAGATTAATAGTAACATTTTTTTCATTTTGTACCTTTAAATGCATTTTGTGCAAAAACTATGAGAGATACGCGAAAACACGTTTCCAATTTTTAGTAGGCGATTTAATTTCCTACAATTTGGTAGTAGGATCTTTTTTTATTTTTCCAGCCAATCGCGAGATATAGACGAAAATGTTGTTTTTGCACCCTTTTGCAATGTATTTGCACCATTTGCCGGTATTGCAGCACCCTGCAATTTTAGTATATTAATCTACGAAGACTTACGGAAATTTTGGCGTTGGTTGCAGGTGTTCAACCAAAATGGCAAAGTTAAGCTTTTATTGACTGGACTAATGTTATTTTATCGTTGGAAAACGAAATATTTAGAGGATTAATAATTTTACTACGAATTATATAAGTAGCAGATTGGTTGTATTAATATTATATTGATTTGTTTCTGTTCTTGAAACTTAATATTATTCGTGAACTATCTATATGGCGACATAGTAACACTGTTATTTATCCCGTGGGTATCGTAAGCCTTTAGCCTCATACAGGACAACAGCCTTGCAGAGAGAAAAGAAATACCAAATGGCCAGCGTGGTATGGCCAAAACGTCCAGTCTAATGCAGGCACCACACTTCGTTATGCGCTATTCGTTATGTGTCTACGCCGTATTCGCCCGAATATTAGTTATGCGCGCAAACAGAAAACATGCCATCCACACTTCGAACTGGTATGCCAAATAAGCATCAAATAAGGCAAATATGTGTGTTGTAGAGATGTGTCATTGTCATTTTTATGGTGAACGAAACGAATTTACTCTCCACACTTCGCCGTGTGCGCGCAAATAACCCGCATAACGAATAGCGCATAGCGAAGTGTGGTGCCTGCTTAAGGAGAGGCCCATATACCGCAGTGGACTTTTAAAGACTGTAGATTATCACTCGTAATTCAAACAAGTTCATACACTTTCCAGTTGAATTCTTAGGGCAGTTTAAACTTTAAAACGGTTTATGTACACAGGGGTAGAGATAAACGATTTGTAAGTTTATAGCTTTCCCAAATTACGTTAACAAAGAGACTAGATGTAACGGTTTCTACTAGTATTAAATATCGTGTTTAAATTCAAGATAACGGTTTGCGGATTATTTGATATTTCTGTGAAGTTTTGTTTCAAATAACATTTTAAGGGATAACTAAAATTATATAAATGACTGAAATTTTGCTCATCCAAGTGATCTATGTAACTGAGCACTGACAGATATTTCTAAGTATCCGAATTTCGGTATACTTAGTTTGGCCAGAAATACTGTTTCCATTCAGTTTGTGAACGAAAAAGATCTGGCAGTCGACGCAGCATACGAAAAAAGTAATCAAAGCAGTAAAGAAAAGAATTTAAAGAAGTCCTGTCAGATAACAAAAGATTTTATCTCGTCAAAAGAAGATTACTCCTTGAACCATGCCCATTTTAAAAGAGGACTTAGGACTTGCAGCCTACAGGAAGCGAACTGATCATAACTTAACTGATAATTTAAGAAAGGATAGGTGCTAAAATCTAAACAACTACTTATGCGGTATGCATAGGTAATAGTAAAATTTGTTATAGATTAGAATTTTGTACAACTGAGCAGCGTTTTAACAAGCAAACTGACTTTGTTTATGTTCAAAGCTCTAAAGAAGCTTCCCAATTAATCAACAGAGTACATCGTAGATATTATCCCACTTCAGTGAGGGTTTGGTGGAGTGTGAGCTATAAAGGAGTGACAGTCATATTTTTATGCAAAAGGTATCAAAACATCGGCATTCTTTGTCTCACAGGCGCAACAGTATTGTGGAGAGTGAATTCACTTTCAAATTTTGTTATTATGCGATTTATAGCGCGCACAGAAGGAGCACTATGACGTCCGTTTTTTGCGCGAAGCGCTCTTACTGTAGCGATTGGAGAACGCAAATTTACATAATAATTTTGGACAATTTCCAAGCGTTGGCTTAAAGTGAAACGTGACATGATAAAATGGCAAACCTTACTGAACACAAATTTCAAGAGACGTCAAAGATCCATCATCAAACAATGCCGCTATGAGCTGTCAAAACTAGCTCATCCCTATTGGTAGACTCTTTATATTAAGATACCATTCTTGAGAAGGTGGTTAAACCACTTTACAACACCATGTTCATAGCCTTGTCTTTTCAGCAAGACTCAGCGCCGGGTCATAAAGTTTTTCCCACGGAATGAGTGCGTGTTTCTATTAATTATTGGCCTCTTCTTTTAAAAACTGTATTGCAGCCAATAGAGATCATTTCGAATAATACATTTTAAATGTTCTTTTATATTATTGTATTAACACACATTTTAGTAAATAAAAATTCCTTATATCAATATTTATGGGAAGACTAGTTATCAACAATGCAATTAATAAACTAACAGCACACAAATAACTTTCTGACAGTTTTCTAAACGAGAACTTTAAATTTTACAAATTTCATACTTCATTGCTTAAGAATATTTAAAACACCCAAACTTCGACACATATATTTGTAATTCACACCACATTTGGTCCGACCCGGGAATCGAACCCGAGACTTGCACAGCATTCGCATACGCTACCACTGAGCCACTGAGGTAGCCAAATTGAATAACATAAAGTCTCTAGTCGTTAGAAACTTATCAGATTTACACCTTATTCAATCCTTTGACGCATTGCGGATTCAGAGGGATCCTCGAGATTATCCTAAACAATCCCCAACAATAAAAGGGATCCGAAACGGGAACTTCCAAACATTTATTACAACAGCTTTATTTCACTTCATATTTGAACTTGAAATCAAAGGTCGTTTGATCCTACTAATATCATAAACGCGAATGTTTGAAGTACTCGTATCTATGTGTGTATGTTTGTTGCTCTTTTACGCAAGAAAAATTGAATGGATTTTGATGAAACATCACAATAATATAGTTTACATATCTGTTAATACATGCACAATGGTCCAATAACTAGGACTAAGTGCGGAAACCGCCCAGAAAAACCATCTGTTAATACATAGGCTTATATTTACCTTGATAACCTAAATGCGAGAGGAGCCGCGGTCAAAAGCTAGTATACCTATAAGTATTAGTATTGTTGACTCGACTGCTTTGTTGGTCTAGTGGTTAGCGTATACGGCAGCTGATCAAGAGGTCTCGGGTTCGATTCCCGGGTCAGACCAAATATTTGTGTGATCCACAAATATTTGTTTCGGAGTCTGGGTGTTTTTCTATGTATAACATGTATGAATTTACAAAAAAAAAAGGATGTTATGTATTTATATCAGTTGTTTAGTACCCATAATACAAGCTCTGCTTAGTTTAGGACTATAATGACGTTGTATGTAAGATGTCCGAAAATATTTATGAAATATTTATATGGGTTGTTTTATAGAAGCGTTAACAGATATTGTTGAGCTATGCCTTACGTATATGAGTTTTAGGAGTACAGGTAACCAATTAACTTCATGTAACTTATAAGCTCATTTGTACAAGCTTTTTACCCCTCGGCTCCGACCTCGTGTATGTCAGTAAAAAGTAGCCTATTTGTGAGCCTGTGAGGCAAATTTCATTTAAATTGGTTTAGTAGTTTTGGCGTGAAAGCGTGACAGGTCGCATTTATAATATTAGTAAAGATCCAAAACTTTTTACAACGACCCAAAATAATTTTAATAAAAGGCAAAAAGAAGACGCCAATGTTGAAGACGATTTGAACTTACAATGAATTAAACAAAGAATACTTGTTTTATATTTCAAGAACCCAAAAAAACTGTTTACTAATATTATTAAATAAAGCTGAAAGCTGATTGTTTGTTTTTTGATTTCAACGCTCTAATCTTAGGAACCACTGGGCCGATTAAAAAAATAGATAAGCTATATATCTTCACGCTACTACCAATAAGAAAGGAGTGTTTTTTTTTTTTTTAAACGGGTTAAAGATTTTTCATTTGAGAGGTTGTATTGCATGCGCTGTGTTAAATGGTTAAAGATTCATGAAAAAAAATGTCAAAAAGAGATGTTCCTCTTAAAAAGTTCTACAAAAAGTCTACGACAGTATAGGTACGTCTATCTTTTAAGGTTGTTAGCTTTTTTTATGTGAAACAAGACGCAAAGGTGGCTCCGTGGGTTTGCTAGTATGTAATAACGATTTTTTACAATCAAAATACCACCACACAATTTAAGATATACGCTGTCAGTACCATTTGTCCCTCATAGATGGTAATGGGACTTCTGAAACTAAAATACTGGGGTCACTTGTCAAATTGCAATACTAGGACGAAAAAGTCTCACTTGTCATCAAGAGACAACTCTATTTGACTAGTGGGTTAGACCTAAGATAAAATTACAGTGTACAATACACTGTATGTATCAGAAAAAGACACTAAAGATTTAGTTTTCTTTAACATTCTTTGATAACTGTTTTCTTAATAAAATGCCTAAAACAATGTAAATAAATAAATACTAATAAATATTTCGGACATCTTACACACGACGTCATTTAGTCCCAAACTAAGCAGAGCTTGTATTATGGGTACTATATAACTAATATAAATACATAATCATACTTTTTCTTTTTTGTAAATACATACATATTATATTTAGAAAACACCCAAAATGTAACCAAAAATTGTAAAAATCATAATGAAAAAGAGTGTCCATGGAGTTTCTTGTCTGTTCTTCTCCATAGTATCTACGAATTGGAACAGACAATTAGCTTCACGACTGACTACTGACTACTTGACGTTTCAAAAGTATATTTGAAACAAAAATGGTTTGATTTGATTTGATTATTCCATGTTTTATTCTTCTCATACATTCCATCAGGCAGAGTAGAGAGAGATGAATAGTTTTAGAGAGTAGTAGACATATAAGCAACCCGACAGTGTTGCTTATATGTCTACTAAAAAAAAATGTAGGCATAATATAAATTAAGCAGAGCTTGTATTATGAGTTGTGTGTAAAATGTTCAAAATATTTAATTATTTAATAATAACCATTTATTTCTGACAGGAAAAAGTGATCAAGCCAACATTGTGAACAGCCGTTGTCAAAGCCGGTATCATATGGTGCAAATGAATAGCGTATTAGCGTAGTAATCCGGCATTGCATGCAATATTATGAATGATATTATGAATATTAATGTCCATTACATACTTTACCTAGGTATTGTATAGAATAGCAGCTGGTGCATCAGCAATGTATCATCATCATCATCATCAACAGCCTTGAACAGTCCACTTTAACATATTGTGGTCTGTAAATTGTTATGTAAGTATCTATAAAATGAGGAGTAAATGAAAAATTTCAGAATTATGTAGATTTAGGTCAGGTTAGAACAGTGGTGTGTAAGTATTTATGAAATTACGGGCAAATTAAATATTTTTGTTCGCATCCAGTTTACCTTATTTAGAATTAAGTATGTATAGGTTAGGTTAGAACATTGATAATGGTAACGCTGCCGCCGCACCGTGCGCCAGATACACTGTGTTGTTGTTGAATCATAGGAATTAAAAGAGTTTGAGTAGATTTTTTCAACTGTCGTCGTACTTTACACATTACTGACTGCGCATTTAGCATTATATAGATTCCCTAGGCAAAGTCTAAAATAAATAATATTATACTTCATACCAGGACACCCCAGGTATTGTTTACAATGCCTAGGTATTTTATAAAATGCCGGATTATACAGATTGCCGCTAACATTTACATAGAAAATAAAATAAAAAGATGTTGTATTTGTACAAAGATTGTCTGTAAGCTTTAATATATGATATAAATATAATGTTGACTGTCTTCTAAATCCTCTTAGGATCTCGGGAACTTAGCTGTGTTTTATTGAAATACGTATAAGAACATAACGAAAATTTTATATTTTAAACAATTATGGCACATGGAACATAAATTAGTTTGAATTTATATACAGAACATGAACAGAATTATTAATGCTACAAAGTTTAAGTATAAATATTCATCCCTGTTGGGTGGTCACTCTCCGAATCATTCATCCAGTCGGTATCATTAGAGACGATGCAGGAAACTATGCAGGATAACATCAGGAGTTTTCTATTTACCCCAACAAATGTTACACACATCATATCCTTACTAATATTTTTAACACGAAAGTTTGTACGTGTTTGAATTTATGTTCAATGCCCTTTCACGTAAAAACTACTCAACGGATTTGGATGAAATTGTACATTAATATAGCATATATATCAGAATAAAACATAGGATACTTTTTACGATAATAACCGAGATACAGGCGGGTAGAACCGCGGGCGAAAAACAAAATACAAGCCCTGTGCTCATTCAGTCATAGGTAATCACAGTTATCAAATATTTTATTAGTATAATCTTAATTAAAATTAAATAAAAAGAATATAATAATAATAAAAATGAAAATTACCAGTTAAAAGACCTTAAAACAGAAATTCAATTAGAATCTAAATTCTGGTGAGCTTAGGCTTACCGAAGTCAATTAACAGTCAGCAACTTTATTTAAAAAAATATAAAAAGTTTACATAAGGGTCGCTGTCTGTGTGGTGACAGGTTCAGAGTATGGAGTATCACCACTAATACTCATCTCGTGTGTGTCTTAAGACGCCTATAGGAAAACTGCCCACTGCACGGTTGGCCAAGTGGTGTACACGGTGGCCACGCCGCTTCCTACTGTGCCCATTGTTGTGGTTTCAAATCCTACACGGTATAACACTTTCTGTAAATTTCAAATTGTTATTCTGAGTCTGGGGTGTTCTTTGTGTCCGTTTCTAGTGTTGGTAAAGTCCCGTGCCACAGGAATATATATTATCCTCATGCGAGAATTATCTTTTAAAAAAAACCAACCAAACATCATCATCAAATTCACTACAAAGAAGACATAACAACCCATCTGAGTAGCGTGGTATGATCAAAAACTTTCTTGATAAGGAAAGGCATATATCCAGCAGTGGACTTACAAAGTCTATGATACGATAGAGGATAAAAGTTGAAGAAGGAACATTTTATCCTGTTATTTTGTAAAAACCTATGCAACGATAGTTTAATTTGGTCAATGATATACAATTCCAGGGAATTCTTACCTGCAATAAAACGACACCTGTAAACGGTCGAAGATGCGACTACTTCGTTGATCTAGCGGTTAGTGTATGCGGCTGCCAATTAAGAGGTCTCGGATTCGATTCCCAGGTGGGTTTTTTTTTTATATGATCTGTAAATATTTGTTTTGGAGTTTGGGTATTTTCTATATATAATATGAATGTATTTACAAAAAAGTATGTACGTATTAACATCAGTTGTCATAGTATAAGCTCTGCTTAGTTTGGGACTAGATGGCTTTTTTTGTATGTCCGAAATATTTATATATTATTTATTTATCACTGGGTGCTCTTGCAATCTATGTGAAACACTATACCTAATTGAAAAGCTTAAGATAAACAAAAAATCAAAAACATAGGATGATTTTGAGCATTATATGATATAACCAGGTTTCTAACTTATGATAGGCAATAATAAAACAACAGCTCGTATTGTAAACAAAAACATAAATTGTTTAGAATTTGTTTTGAACGTGCACTGAATCGGATTATTTGTAAACACATGTATGTATTCACAGGCAAAAAACAACAAAGTCATGCTTAGATTGTATATTGGTAAAACTTGACTTATGAAAATATTTTGCAATTTGTGAGGGACCAGAACAAAAATGAACTATATGAAATAGTAACTTTCGCCCGCGGCTCCGCCCGCGTGTATGTCGGTTATCGCGGTAAAAGTAGCCTATGTCCTTTCCCAAGTTCAGATCTATCTTGATACCAAATTTCATCAAAATCGCTTCGGTGGTTTAGGTGTGAAAGCGTAACAGACAGACAGAGTTACTTTCGCATTTATAATATTAGTAGGGATAGACTGTTCTTTCGCTTCGTATATGGCGGAAGGGGAGCATCGGCGTTCTCACCTACCTTTCGAGGGTATACCTGGTTCCTCGACTCATAGTACCCGAGACGGCGTGCGGTTTTAGTCGGTTCGAGTCCGACATAGTCACCAACTGGTGGCATCCGTGGGGATTTCCGCACGAAAAAAAAAAAAAAAAAAAAAAAAAAAGGGATAGACTGTTCTGGACGCAGTGTTTACAAGATGTGTCAATAGCCTTGTAGCGTGTCATGTATTTTAGTCACGCAATGTTCGTTAAAGAGCTCTAGAGACTGTTGAATTAAGATTATCTTTCGTATTCTGAACTAAAAGCACGTAAATCGTAAGACATGTTTACACTAGCTGATGTGAACTAAAATGATTTAAACTTAATTTTATATTTATGCCATCAAAGTGACTCTACTCTGCCTGATGGAAAGCATAAGTAGAATCCAAGAGTAGGGGTCACCATCCTCATTGTGAGTACAGACACAGCAAGGTGACCCATACTATGGTGGCTTAGTGAGATACTTCGGCATCTTTCCGTTCTAGGAAATATTTTAATGAAATTTATTTCTTAATGCACTAAAAATCTATAAGAATTACTAATATACAGCATTATGCTTTTTATTTTTCTCATATATTCACTAAGAGAGGAATTCTCTTTGCCTATAAATCTTACTAGCCTTACTTAATGTTGAAAGTGCGAAAGTTAGAAGATATTTTAGGAACTAAATTATATTAAAAGTAAGTTATATAGAAAATCACGAATATTTTAATAAGACATATTTTAATAAAAGTCTTAGAAAACTAAAATTAAAAGAGAATCTAATATCAAAGAACTGTAACTTATTTATTTTGTACCAGCTTTCGCCCGCGGCTCCGTTCGCGTGTATCTTGATTATTGCAGTAAAAAGTAGCCTATGTGTTATTCTGATATATAAACTATATTATTGTAGTTTCATCCAAATCCGTTTAGTAGTTTTTGCGTGAAAGAGTAGAAGAAACGTACATACATACATACTCAGAAACTTCGCGTTTATAAAATTAGTAAGGATTCTTATCTAATAAATGTGTTTTTGCTACCATTAGTTATTTGTTTCAATAACTAAAGATCAAGAAAGTTCTTAACAAACACTTCTTTGAAGCTTTCCTTCATGAATATTAAACAGCCCATTTATTGAAAAACCTACAAAAAGAAAAAACAAACGGCAAATTACTTTATTCTCTAGTCGTCGGACTTTGGACTTTGTTTGTTCAAAAGTTGAGTGTATTGTCAAATTTGGAATGCCTCTTTCCTTTGATTGATGAGAATGGCGGTGGTTGAACACCAGTTTTCTATGTGGCCTTATTTGACGTGAAGGATTAGATCTGACGGTAAGACCTCTCATAAAGGATTGAGAAAAGTGCTGACTGGATACGGTTGTAATGCACAGAAAGAGCCGATACGATGACCTGAAACCACATGACCCGGGTCCTCTTTGAGGCCGCCCTTTGTGGTGGTTTTAGTGGAAACACTCCATACTCCTGACTCCCTAGGAGCGGGAGATACAAAGGGGTATTTCAAGATACAAAAAGAAAAAAAGGAGTGTCTGCTTCAAAAAATACCTTTGACGTAGCCGAGTGGTAATGTCTGGGTTCCACCACTGCGAAGACTTCATACGATGGTGGAGCTTAGTTTTTATTAATATAACTGGATAATTATTTCATAATCTACTATAGTTTAAAATATTACAAGAAAATAAAATAATGGATGGGTGTAATAACCAGCGTATGCGACTGCTAATCAAGAGGTCTCGGGTTCAAATCCCGGGTCGGGCCAAAAAGTGTTTTGGGATTTTCTTAGGAACTTCCTAATAGCTGCCCGCAGTTTGGAAGTTTGGCGGTGATTCACGCCCGTGCCTCGGAGAGCACGTAAAGCCGTCGGTCCCGGTTGACATGAACACCTATGGCAATCGTTATTGGGAAGTCAGTGCCCTCAAATATACTGACAACTAGTTCAATCTTCGAATTTCAGTTCTCCCTTAGGGTTGCGGAGGTCCGATGCCAGTCGCTCCGTGGAAAAACTGATATTCAGGTAAAACCGGTTGAACTAGTAGCCGACCCCAAATAAACTTGGGAATAATGGCTAGGAGGATGGGTGTAATAACCATACGATTTTTATTTAATTCTTGCTCTTTACCTAAAATATTATTGTGTCTAACCATTGATTTCTTGGTAACGTTTTAATCATGAATATTCATTTTCACAAATACATGGCGGGTAAGTTTAAAACTTGAACAACGGTAGTCGGGATTCTGAACACAATAGATCTTCATGCGGGCGTGCATCACCGCGATAAAGGTATACATATATAGCTCGATGAATAGTTTATATTCCATAAATTACCGTTACCTTTGTCTACCTACTGCATTATTAACTGCTAAGATGTTTGAAGTCTTACTAATGATAATGGGAACAGTTGTATACATTTACATTGTACATACATACTCTCGCGTCTCAATATCCGTTACTTTACGGAATCAAATGCCTAAATATTGCATACTCTAATTTTAATCTCGCTGAATTCATTTGGGCAAGTCTGTTGCTCGTAAAGAGTTAAATTTATAAGTATGGGGTTGTTACTTATAGGGAGGGTCTAAGCGGCTGGGTATGCAATCTATAAGATTGCATTGTGAGGTGTGAAATTTGTTTTTTATAAGGAGTAGAACCACGCTGATTTCAGCAGGAATGGGCAGGCTCAAACGGGGCAGTACTACCCCCACACAGAAGGCCATCCTAATAATGTATAATATGTATGTATTTACAAAAAAAAATGTATGTTTATGTATTTATATCAGTTGTCCAGTACCCTTAAAACAAGCTCTGCTTAGTTTTGGACTAGATGGCGTTGTGTGTAAGATGTGCGAAATATTTATTTATTTATTATTATTTAATGACAGCATTCTTGCTGTAGTATTTCGTTAGTGAGAGAGGTTTCGGTCTCACACTCTCACTAACGAAATACTACAGCAAGAATGCTGTCATTAAATCATTCACCCGGTCTCCGGAGGCCGGGAGAATGATGCAAAAACATCTGACCAGGCCGCCATGGTATGGGTCACTACATACCGCATTGTGTACCCTCGCACTGAGGAGAAGCAGGTTGGTGAACCCCACTCCTGGATCCTACTCCATCAAAAAATACATAAAAGATCAACGTCAGTCTCTTTCATTTTCACGATTGCCATCCTTTTAGCTATTAAACTAGAAAGTTGGGCCCTAAAAGGATTAAAGAGTTCCTCAACCTTTATTGATACAAGCAGATATTACGTGTCGATGCAAAGGATTTATGGTTAATCAACTTGAAGTGAGTAACATTTCCACGTTTTCTTCAGGTCAGTGGAAGAGAGAATTGCGAAGTGAAATTTATTTATACTTCTAGGTTTCATCATCATCATCAGCCTATCGCAGTCCACTGCTGGACATAGGCCTCTCCCATTGCACACCATCGCTAGCCATCTTACACAGGTCGTCAATCCACCTTGCCTGTGGGCGTTCTACACCACGTTTACCGAGACGCGGTCTCCACTTCAAATCAAATCAAATCATTTTATTTCAAATAAACCATACAACGGCACTTTTGAAACGTCAAGTAGTCAGTCAGTAGTCAGTCGTGAAGCTAATCGTCTGTTCCAATTCGTAGATCCTATGGAGAAGAACAGACAAGAAACTCCATGGACACTCTTTTCCAACATTGTTTTTACAATTTTTGGTTACATTGTTTAAGGCATTTTATTAAATGTGAGGACAATGTAACGATGCTGATATTTACACATGTAGTGTCCAAAAACAATTAAACAATAAATAGAAGTTGTGAGATGACCAGCCCCGACTGGCGGCGCCCGTATCACGAGCATGACCCATGCACCAGCCATCGTCCAGTTCAACCATATCGTAACGAGCCGAACGACCCGCTACACACGCCACCGCCAGCAGGACTTTTGAGCGAGCATGACATACTCACAACCGCCAGTCAACAAACATAAGCTACCAGTGACTACAAAGTGCTCACATGTACAATTCAAAATGTTCGCAGTTATACAATAATAAACACCATTTATAATTATGCTACTCTCTAAGAATGCGATAAATATTTGGATCATGTCAATAAAAGTAATTTATTATGCAATAATGATATTACAAAAAATAATAATAATAATATAATGTCAAACAAGATACAATTAAAATATCAATAATCCATGTCGGAAATATGGATATCCAATGTCAAAAAAAAAAAAAATTTGAAATATATGAATGTCAATTATTATGATAACATTAACATATGTCAAAAATACAAACTAACTTCTAAATAATTTGAGAATTAATCATGTGGCTGTGGAGCAGGACCAGCATTAAGCCAAGCATTCTTGTCGGCAATGTAATCCTCTAATTTGTAATATGCTTGCTTACATAGTGTGCGTTTTACAACATTTTTAAAACGTTTCTCTGTTAAATCTAGTATGTTTTGAGGTATTTTATTATAAAATTTAACACAGTACCCCATAAAAGATGTATGCACTTTTGAGAGTCTAAAACGTGGTTGAATTAATTTATCTTTATTCCTAGTATTATACCCATGTCTATCACATCTTTGATTGAAGAGATGTAAATTTTTTCGAACATACATTATGTTTTCATAGATGTACTGACAAGGAACTGTCATGATATTGATCTCCTTAAAAAGGCCCCTAACAGAATCGCGACTGCGGAGACTATATATAGCTCTAATGGCTCTTTTTTGCAGAATAAAGATTGACTCTATTTCTGCCGCACGTCCCCAAAGCAAGATGCCGTATGACATGATGCTATGAAAGTAACTAAAATAAACTAATCGTGCGGTTTCCACATCCGTTAGTTGCCGAACTTTTCTAACAGTATATGCCGCTGAGCTAAGCCGCCCAGCAAGTGATTTTACATGCGGACCCCATTGTAATTTTGCGTCTATCGTGATTCCCAAGAAAACAGTTTCAGAACTCTTCTACCCCTATATGTCATGAGTTCTGTGGCTGATATGGCCAGCCCACTGTCACTTCAGTTTGCTAATCCGGTGGGCTATGTCGACTACCTTAGTTCTCTGACGGATCAACTCATTCCTAGGTTTAAGAAAAAATAATTCAGTTACAAAGTGAATAATAAACGGGTATCATTTCCTTCCAATACAAAGGGAGGGTCCTCCGACTAGGCGATGTGGTCGTGCCTGGCGGACCACAACCCAACGGTTATTGCGGGGCAGTTGTATCTTATATATAAAATTCTCATGTCGCGGTGTTTGTAGTTAAACGGCTTGACCGATTCTCATGAAATTTTGTGTGCATATTGGGTAGGTCTGAGAATCGAATAACATCTATTTTTCATACCCCTAGGACGCGACGCCACGGGCACAGCTAGTCTAATTATAGTAATCAACGCGAGAATCTCTACGAGAATTTCTCATATTTATAAAAGTCTATGTATATGATATCTAAATTTAGTTAATTTAGGCAGTTATACGGTTTCCTAATTTAATAAATATAGATGAGTATCAAGAGTACCTAAATTTATTAAAATCTCAAGTCCGTTTCCGTAAACTGAAATATAAATAGAATAAGTAGCTTAACCAACGAAATGGTTATTTTCAATAACTTGATTGAAATTGACTAATTTGATAATAATTTGAAATACAATTTCGATACAACGATTTTATCAGACAGGATGTATTATACTCGTTACACACTTTACTTACAACTTCTTCCTAGCCTTATTCCCAATATTTAGCTGTTTTCTATATAAATATGTACCTATGTATTTATATCAGTTGTCTAGTACCCATAATACAAGCACTGCTTAGTTTGGGACTAGATGGCGTTGTGTGTAAGATGACCGAAATATTTATTTATTTATTATTTATTTATTATTTGGGGTCGGCTATAAGTTCAACCGGTTTTACCTGAATATCAGTTTTTCCACGGAGCGACTGGCATCGGACCTCCGTAACCCTAAGGGAGAACTGTTATTCAAAGGTTAAATAGTTGTCAGTAAATTTGAGGGCACTGACTTCCCAATAACGATTGCCATAGATGTTCATGACAACCGGGACCGACGGTGCTCTCCGAGGCACGGGCGTGAATCACCGCCATACTTCCAAACTCCGGGCTGCTATTAGGAATTTCCTAATAAAAAAATCCCCATAAAGATAGAGGAGATGACGTGTCTTGCGTCATTACGTCATCACCGTGTCTCGGAGTGCCATACCTTGTTTTATTGTATCATGATGTCAATGTCCGTGTGGTGACGGATTAAGAATACAGAGTGTCACCACTCCTATTCATCCCGCGGGTGTCGTAAAAGGCGACTAAGGGATAAACTACGCAAGACAACATCAATGGAAAGAGAAGGAAAACTTGAAACCAACCCTATACCAACCCGTCTGGCCTGCGTGGTATAGTAGGCCAAAACCTCCTTTCTAAGGAGAGGCCTATGTCCAGCAGTGGATTGTTAAAGGCTGTTGATGATGATGATGATTGATGATATCAAAGTGTGCTTTTCAACTTTACTTACTAACATTCTATGCTATCCTGATAAAACTTTCCTTTTAGAAAGTGATTCTAGAATCAGAGGGAAGATTTAAACTCTGGTAAATTTTCTCAGTGAAAAATAAGGAAAAACTGCGAGTGTTTACGCAATGAAAATATCTAAAGTTAGGAAGCGTCGTTGAGACCGAGCTTAGAAGAGGGCACTTTGTTGTGAACTGTGTTTTCATCAAGTTATAGGATTCTATTGTTCACGACTTGTCCGAGTCGTGAACAATACGTGAAACCATATGGTTTTGTCATGTCCATGTCAGTGTTAAAACGTGTGTATTTGTTAAAACAGGCGTCTTAAAAACTTAAAGACTTTGGGTTAAATCAGAAAATTTTGAAAAGAAAACAATAACGGTTTAGATAACTTTCTTAATTCAGTAGTTATGGGGGCCTAACATGTATAGTCTAGTTGAAAAATGGAAATGGAAAATCTCGTATAAAAGGAGCGTAACGAAATATTATGTAGACATAAAAAGTATTTATTAGACACGTTTTGGAATTCAAATGCCATTATAAGCGAATACAGAACCCTACTCTACACGAAGCCTGACAGTCCCACAGATAAAAATAAGTCCCGCATTAGAAATATTCATCCTGAGTCGCGGGGGACTTTATTACGTGATACGGATACAAAGAACACCCAGACCTAGTACAACATTTTTTTGGATCACCCAAAGTGTTGTCCTATTTTTTTTTGTTGTTGTAATGGAATAGGCGTTCGTCTTCCATCTCACCTGATGGAAAGTATAGATGAAGACGAATATGGTACACGCCCATCCAAAAGAAACCTGTTCACTCTACTCTTGAAGGCTCCAGAGTTCAACTTATCAGGAAAAGTAGACCCAGGCAGGTCGCTCCAAATTTTTGCGTCAAAAACAAGCAAATGTCAAATCGTGGGTATTGAAGAGATTTAGATAGATTTAGAGAGTGGCGCGGAACGTAAACCACTAGGCCAACCGTGCAGTCGTTTTAATGTTTTTCATTTCTCATCAATGCAATCGAAGTATGCCAGCATTTTCTGGTTAATATCGCCAAAGGTATGCTTTACGTCATTCAACAACAATTGTTCATTTTCAAATCAACTTATTCTCAAGGGCTTAAAATATTATTATGATAGTTCTAGCTTGGCTAATTAATAGAGCAAGATTGCTATTAAGTAATTAAACATAATCTACTGATACACAGACGCACTGTTGGGCCATTAATTTGAACTATGTCAAGACAAATTTCCTCTCACTGTTCTGGAAAATTGATATTTCGAGAACAATAATTTATAATCCTTTGTCTTTCACTTGTCAAACAATAACTAGAACTTACTTTTGATATAATAAATGATAGCTTAAATCACCAGAAACCGTAAACTATGACCCTTTGGTGTAAATCTTACTTGTTATATTATGATAAACTAGCTTTCGGCCGCGGCTCCGCCCGCGTGTATCTCGATTATTGTAGTAAAAAGTAATATAGCATTACTGTAAAGTTTCATTCAAATCCGTTCAGAAGTCCGAAACCCGAAACGGAAATTACCTCGTTGATCTAGTGGTTAGCGTATGTGACTGCTAATTAAACGGTATCGGGTTCAAATACCGGGTCAGGCCAAAAAAGTGTTGTTGGGTTATTCTTACAGGAAATTCTTAATAACAGCCTGAAACCTGTAAGTCTGGCGCCGGTGCCTCGAAGAGCAAGTGAAGCCGTCGGTCTCGGTTGTCATGAACATCAATGACATCGTTATTGGGAAGTCAGTGCCCTCAAATATACTGACAACTAGTTCAATCTTCGAATTTCAGTTCTCCCTTAGGGTTGCGGAGGTCCGATGCCAGTCGCTCCGTGGAAAAACTGAAGTTCAGGTAAAACCCGTTGAACTTAGTATCCGACCCCAAATAAACTTGGGAATAAAGGCTAAGATGACGATGAATTCAGGATTAGTTATTACTGGGTATAGTTAGCTATTCTGTGTTTTAATATTTCCTCGATATATCGAGCTGTTGTGTGTTTATGCTTGTATTGGAAATCGCCAAACAATTTCCTCTTGATTCATATAGATTGTTTGCCCTTCAGCAACGGTGCCCTGTTATTTTGGACTACAAGACTGTAAGTTTAAAGTAAAAAATAACATATAGCAGTTATTCAACGTTTAAAAATAAGTGACAAGTGTCTCGTAGTTAGCGACACACAGGCTCTGTTACTATGTAAACATAAAACATACACTAACAAAACAAGCGGACTATATTAAAAAAAACAATAAAACCCTATTTCTGTCCTCCGACCCTTCTTTTCAAAATTTCGTCGGGGTCGACTTTAAGCATACTACGATAATACGAATTATTATTTTTTACTCGAAGCGACTGCCATCAGATGAGTCACCATCATAGCTCACTTTTCTTTTTTGGTATTATCTGCCTACTAACTTTACTCTGCCTGATGGAAGGTATGAGTAAAAACCAAGAATGTTGATCATCATATTAGTCTGCTACCGACAAACTATTAGTCTGCTACCTGATGTCCCCAAACTATGGCCGCCTAGAGAGATGCCTTTTCACGCCATCTAAGGGCTCATACACAAGAACGGCATGTTGTCAACGGCACAGATAACTACAGCTGTCGACACGAGTCGACGACAGCCGTCGACAATCCAACTGTGAAGATCAGCGGCGGCCGTCGTCAGTTCACATGGTATAGGAGTTTACAAAATGGATTTCTAAGAAGTCAAACACTGTTATTGCTTTTAGTTCGTCAAAACAAAAAAATAAAAACACGTTCATTATGGATTATTAAAATCGCTGATAAGTTCTTCACATGCCGCCTTCCATGCTCTTGTTTTTATTATTTTATTACTGTACTCTTTCAATTTATAATTCCAAATACAAGCAGTTTTCTTGATGACCACAATTAGCAATTCAACATCAATTTCGTATTTTCGGTGTACAATAAAGTAATTTATTATTATTATTATTCGCCACTAGAAATCATTTTACATATTTTCGACGCTTGCGCACTTTTGAACTATAATGCAATCGACTGACAAAATAGCAGACGCAGCAATCTACAATTGCAATGTCCCTATAGGTCAAAGGCTACCGCGGACGCGTCGACGTCTGCCGTCGACCCGTGTCGAAGGCTACAGTTGTCTGTACCATTGACAACATGCCGTTCGTGTGTATGAACGCTTATTATCGTGTGTATTAATTCAATAAGTCTTTATTGTACATCAAACAATATACCCATGTCCATGTCCCGCCCAATAGGCATACAATAAACCATGTCCCGCCCAATAGGCATACAATAATTTCTTTTATGTCAAGATCACCATCATCATCATCGTCAACAGCTTTTAACAGTCCATTGCTGGACATAGGCCTCTCCTTTGAAAGGAGGTTTTGGCCTACTATACCACGCTGGCCAGACGGGTTGGTAAAGAGTTTCAAGTTTTCCTTCTCTTGGCAGTGATGTTAGCTGTTTATTTTGTTTCTTTAGTCGCCTCTTACGACACCCATGGAATGAATAGGGGTGGTGACACTTTGTATTCTTAATCCGTCACCACACGAACAATGTCAAGATAAATTACAATAATAATAGATTTATAATTTATGTACATACGAAGGTCAAAAATTTGAAATAATTCAGTTTAATGTGTTTAAACTTTCACGACCAACTCAACTTACAAACTATAAAATCTATAGCACAGAGACTATTCTAATCAATAGTCTTATAATCTATGAATAACATTGATTGAATATTCAGTTCATGGCTCAATGCGATAGACCAGGCATCAATAAAAGCGTATATTGGGAAATTCTTGATGCTAATACAGCTGTTCTAAGTAAAACTAAAATAAGACAATATGTTACTTATGTGTGTGTCTGATGTCTTTGTAAATTGAATTAGGTTTTCTTTCTGTTTCTTTGGTTCAATAGTTAACGAGTGTAATTGCCGATCAAGAGGTTTCGAATCCCGGGTCGGGTGAGAAAGTGTTATTGAGTTTTCTTATTTTTTTTTCTTCCTATCCTCATTCCCAATATACCCTGAATATCAGTTTTTCCACGGAGCGACTAGCATCGGACCTCCACAATCCTAAGGGAGAACTGAAATTCAAAGGTTGAACTAGTTGTCAGTAAATTTAAGGGCACTAACTTCTCAACGTGTGGTGATGGATTGAGAATACAAAGTGTCACCACCCCTGTTCACACTAAAGGAACAAAATAAGCAGCTAACATCACTGCCGAGAGAAGGAAAACTTGAAACAAACCCTTTACCAACCCGTCTGGCCAGCGTGGTATAGTAGGCCAAAACCTCCTTTCAAAGGAGAGGCCTATGTCCAGCTGTGGACTGTTGAAGGCTGTTGATGATTGATAATGATGATTTCTCAATAACGATTGCCATAGATGATCATGTCAACCGGGACCGACGGCTTTACGTGCTCTACGAGGCACGGGTAAGAATCACTGCCAAACTTCCAAACTCCGGGCTGCTATTAGGAATTTCCTAAGAAAAACCCAAAAACACTTTTATGGCCCGACACGGGATTTGAACCAGAGACCTTTTGATTAGCAGTCGCATACGCTATCCACTAGACCAACGAGGCAGTTATGGTTTGTAAATTCAGACCTATTAAAGTGACTCTGCTGCCCCTGAAGGAAAGCATGAGTAGAATCCAAGAGTAGGGGTCACCATCCTCATTGTGAATGCAGACAAAGCACGGTGACCCACACTATGGCGGCTTACTGAGATGTTTCTGCATCATTGGTTCTCTAGTCTGATACTCACCAGGTTTACTACCACCATGTTTAGGGTAGTCTTCTGTCTGAGGGCAGTACTTCCCAGGTCAACCGGGCTCTTTCGTACTGAAGTCGTCGTTGTTCTACTACCTTTAAAATAACAACCCGGAGTTTAGAAGTTTGGGGTCTTAACTCGTTGCCTTGAAGAGCATGTATAGCCGTCGGTTATGACCCGATCTCTTCCCAGTCATGTCGGAAAAGCCATCCCATCGAATTATAAATAAAGTAAATTAATAAATATTTCGGTTATCTTACACACAACATTGTCTAGCCCCAAACTAAGCAGAGCTTGTATTATGGGTACTAAAGAACTGATATAAATACATAAACATACTTTTTTTTGTAAATACATAGATATTATATATAGAAAACAGCCAGACTTACGAAACAAATATTTGTGGATCACACAAATACTTGGTTCGACCCGGAAATCGAACCGGAGACCTCTTGATCAGCAGCCGCATATGCTAACCGCTAGACCAACAAGGCAGTCAAAGTAAGGAAACAGAGAATGCACCTGTCTTTGCGCGTACATTTGTGCACTGTAATATTTTCTGTATTACTGGCTGATTGTCCGTTAAAACAGGCCGCCGTGGCTGAAATCGGCTAGGAGAACATCGTCATCTAAATAGGTTTTGTATTTTATTTTATAATGTTAACTAAAAACTTCCAGTTAAGCCTATTCAGCCTCTCTTTCATATAATAATAGCATTTGCCCGCGGCTCCACATGCGTGTATGTTAGTTATCACGATAAAGAGTAGCCTTTGTCATCAAGAATCAAAGTATCTAAATGTCAATGACTTCGGTCCAATGGACAACAAACAGAGAGGGTTATTTTCAAATTTATATTATAATGCGTTTATGAAGCTCTTGGAAAAATATTATTTAACGAGGCAGGATTTTAGGTCTAAAAAGAAAAAAATCAAGCTTCAATGAAAAGGAAAAGTTACGAAGTTTAATAAAAAAATATATCGTTATGTAAGTATGTGAGTCGGGTCCAGTCGGGTCCATTAGAACGTTATCGAGGCAATAAGAGGTTCACGGTAAAGTAACCACTTATTTAAAGATCTTACTGAGAAATAAAACTGTACTTATGAGTTAATTTATAGCTTAGTTCCTTCATGAATATATCACTCACATACAAAACAATCGCCTTTTCTATTTAAATAAATAGAATTGAAGTGTCTAATGCTTATATCAAACTAGCTGCGCCCCGCGGTGTTACCCGCTTATATCATTATGGTTGCTATGCAAGTGTGTTATGCATAGCAACCTGTGAAGTTGCAACAGGAGATAAACAGTGATACATTTTGACATCGACGATTTATGTATTTTTATAATCACCTAGTTTTCGCCCGTGTATCTCGATTATTGCAGTAAAAAGTAGCCTATGTATTATTCTGATATATAAGCTATATTACTGTAAAGTTTCATCCAAATCCGTATAGTAGTTTTTGCGTGAAAGAGGAACAAACATACACACACACATACATACTCACAAACTTTCGCGTTTATAATATTAGTAGGACTAGCTTTCGCCCGCGGCTGCGTTCGGTTATCGCGGTAAAAAGTAGCTTAAGTCCTATCTCGGGCTTTAGATTGCCTCTGTACAAAATTCTATTTAAATCGGTTCAGGGGTTTAGTGTTTATCGCATTTGGTAATAATATATGTAGTGTTGAATGGTTTATTACTAAAGGTACTTACCTACGTAAAAAAACTTTTTTTTGGTGACTCTCTTTTTGTTCCGGGTAATATCTGGAACGGCGGGACCAATTTTGACGCGATTTTCACTGCGTCACTGCTCGTGATACAAAGAGTAATGAAGCTTATATATTTTTAGGGTTCCGTAATTCATGACTCGGAAGTCGGAACCACAATTGCTAAAGCCTCTACTCACTTGTATTATTGACAAATATTTTATATGGACCACGTAACTGAGCGTTGAGAGACTTCATTACCGTATATTTCCTCGTTTTTATAACGATTACGTTTGTAGTATTGACTGAGACTTATTACCCTGCTAACAGTACCCGAAAAGGGTTTGGAGTTTGTAATGAATTCGGGCCCAACCACATTGCCGCAAAAGTAAAATACAGCTAGTAATCTATCAAGTAAAATAAACCACTAACTTATCAACTGCAACTGGCTGTTCCAAATCTTAAACTTTTCTACTCAATTCATTTCTTTGAAAGCTTTTTACACCCTACACTTTAAAATTCTGTGAACAAACTGCGAGCAACAGTTGGTTAGCTCTTTAAATGTTGAATAAAATAACAGTTTACGAATAAAACTAAGATTGTCCCACTTTTCTATTGATCCATCAATTCCCGAACGTATATTTTTAAACGGTTGGTCAGCTATATTTGGCCACAATAGAATAACCTTTTTGAAAGAGATATTAGTACGATGTACCTGTAAAATTGAGCCATTACTTTGATAAAAAGCCTTTTTTACCAGCCTTAAAGCATTTGACAAGTGAGAACGGTTGAAAGTACTTAAATATTATAATAATGATTAACGTGTTTGTATTTACGCATTTACTTTAAATAAATAAATATTTTGGACATCTGACACACAACATCATCTAGTCCCAAGCTAAGCAGAGCTTGTGTTATGGGTACTAGACAGTTGATATAAATACATAAACATACTTTTTTTTTTGTAAATACATACATATTATACATAGAAAACACCCAGACTCCGAAACAAATATATATTATACTAGTGATTTTAAAATACAGGATACATTTTTAGGATTGTTTTTTTATTATAACAAAAGTGTGTCGGTGAGGTGTGTACGTGGGACAATTATCTTGTGATAGAAATTTTACAATTGTAGGCCAATCAATGCTTCTATCCAACTCTTGCCATTTGAAGGTAATAAAAAAGCTATCTTTTTTTACAATATCCTTTTTCTCACAAAATCCTAAATATAGTAATATATATAATTCTTATCCTTGATCCTCCTATTCACTCTTCTTTAATTTTCTACCATCACGAGTAATATTTTTTCTAAAATATAAATTACAGCCGCCTGCCTCGACTCCAGACAGGGACTTACTTAGTATTTAACAAAAATAAAATGTATAAATTATAACACACTCTTCGCAGACTTTCCATGCTTAAAACAATCGATTAAGTCTGTTTTTGCCAAAACAATCATTCACATAATCATACACATAAATCACTTCAAACTTATAACATCACTTACACTTTGTGTTGGAGCTTATTAGAAAAAAAAATTACTAAAAGATAATTTTGATATCATTACACATATAGACAATAATCAGGCAAATTGTATGTGTATAGTTCCTATCTCTCATAGATATAAAAGCTTTTAAAAAAAATACCGACATCAAAAAAACACATCAAACGTAAACTCCCTGCCTAGGGCACTGAAAAGTGTAAAATAAATTGGCTTTAATTTGACTAGTTAAAATTACTAAGTGAAAATTCTTGTTAATACTTAATATCTATTGATTTAAATAAAGTAAAATTATAATGTGTGCTAGTTATAATCAGTTCTTTAGATTCAATTTTGAAAAATATTAAACTCATGATAACTTTTGAATAGTATGCCCGATTTGGATGATTTAAAAAGTAATTTACGAGATGGCGCTGTGTAAGATGTCCGATATATTTAAATATTTCTGAAATATTTTTTATAAATGGCTACAAAAATTCCAGCGGACTACACTCTAGCTGAAGAAATGAAACCAATGGAACTTGAACTTTACGTTATTCATATATTAAAACTCAATGCCAATTACACTTATAAAAATTAGTCTAACGTCAAAATTCTAACATAAAACTAAAAGGTTCCATGTGTTCATTTATAATGTAAAGTAATCCCCGTGTTCAATCCTAGTGTTAATAAGTAATTTGTACCAAGAACTCGACAGAACACGTTCATGTGAAATACATTTTTAATGGCGTGCAGTCTTTTGAAACAGCTTAGTAAAGGCCCAATAGTAATCCATCCGTAACTTGTTACACGCTTTTAGGGTTCCGAAGTTTATGACTCGGAACCCTTTAAGATTCGTCATGTCTGTCTGTCCGTCCGTCCTCGACATACCGTCCAAACGGTAAGTGCTAGAAAGATGAAACTTTGCATGACTATGTGTTGTAATTACGTCAACAAAGTGCTACAATAAAATTATGAAAAATATTTTTATTTGAGGTACCTCCCCTACAAGTAAATTTGGTTATGTTTTCTTTCATCTAGTGGGGTATCATAAGATAAGTCTTTTAAAAACAATAAAGGGATTTTACGATGATTTTTAATTAAGGTATGCGTTTGCGAGATATTCCACTTTAAAGGGCACTTTTTTGTCAAAACAGGGAGTCTCCCCCCCCCCCCCCTCTAAAAGCTAAACGGCTGGCTCAAAAAATCTGGAAAAAATCGTGATAATGATACATATAATGAACTTTAAAGGAAAACTATAACGGATTAAATGACTTTGTTGGTTAAGGAGTTATAGAGGCTTAACTTGTTCAATGCGCTCACTTTGAAAACGTCATACAAAATTAACGCATTAATACGTAAACATAACAATTATCTATTGGATACGATTTTAAATCCACATACCATTATGGGTGATTGAGGAACCCTTTTCTGTGCGTGGCCTGACACCCACTTGGCCGATTTTTATTAGCTTCAACTGTATGTTAGTTTGTTTGTATGTTTGTAACCGACTCCTTTAGGTGCAATTTTAAACCCACTTTAAACGGCCAGATTTCGTTTAAACTTTGATTTTGAGATTTATCGAGGACCGACGACAATACACAAATTTGAAAAAAAAAACGAAAAAAATTGCCCATAAAAGTCTTTTTATAGTATTTTTTTCAAAAAAAAATAGTTTTAAAAACCTAAACAAACCCGCTTTTAGACTAAAAAGTAGAAAATTATTTTAATGTAACAAAGCGTTGGGTGCTTTCTGAAAATATTTCATTAACGTCGCCCCACGCTTGTTACATTAAAAATATTTTCTGATTTTTAGTTTATAAGCGTGTTTGTTTAGTTTTTTAAAACTAGTTTTTTTTTCGGATATCTTACACATAACATCATCTAGTCCCAAACTAAGAGCTTGTATTATGGGTACTAAACAACTGAAATAAATATATAAACATACTTTTTTATATAAATATACGTATTTTTATATAAATATATGTATATGAAAGATGTCTACTAATGGCGGATATAAAGAATACAGCATGGTGACCCACACTATGGTGACTTAATGCTTCTGCATCAATTGGCCACCAGTCTACAGCAACTAAAGACTACAGCACGAATGGTGTCATTTTAGATTGTTTTTCCTTAAACAAGACTGTAATTAGATATTAATCTACTACTGTATGACTTCCAAATTTCATGTCGAATTACTGTCACAAAACCTTTACAAGTCAAAAACTAGGTGATATCGGAGTTCTGAACATATCATCTTTTTTCCCAAGAATATTTGGGGGCGGTTACTAGTTCGACCTGACATTGGACCGCCGCACCCTGAAGGTGACCTGAAATTCTAAGGTTGAACTAGTTGTCAGTATATTTTCCGATTCGAGCTCTCCCGGTCCCAGGACACCAGTAGGGGTCACGCGGCGCGGCGTCCCTCCCGTTTTCCGCGGTGGGCTGTCGCCAAGCTGGACAGGGACCTACTAGAGGAGGCGGCCATTGTTTGCTCTTGGCTGTCTCCGCAGGCCCCGACCGAGGAGGTCGACGTGGGGGCTGGTCGCTTCGCCGATGCGTTAACGCTCATCTGCGATGCGGCCATGCCCCGCGTTCGTGGCCGTCGGCCTCCTCGGAAGGAGGTCTACTGGTGGTCCCAGGAGTTGGCGGACCTCCGTGCGGCTTGCGTACGTGCCCGGAGGTCCCACACCCGGAGTCGGCGACGCCACCGCGGGGACGGTGAGGAGGTGGACCGGCTTCACGAGGAGTACCGAGCAGCTCGGGAAACTCTGAGGCTGGCCATCTGCCGCGCCAAAGACGCGTCTAGAGTGGAGATGCTGGAGAGTCTCGAGCGTGACCCCTGGGGTCGGCCTTACCGTGCGGTGCGACAAAAGCTCCGCACACAGGGCCCCCCCCCTTACGGAGACTCTCCAGCCCAGCTTCCTGCAGGAAGTGGTCGAGGGCCTATTCCCGCATCAGGCGGAGCACACACCCCCGTCGATGGCCCGTCGTGGTCGTCGTCGGGACAGCGTGGGTGATGTTCCGCCTGTCAGGGAATCGGAGGTAGGGGCGGCTGTTCTACGGATTCGGTCCAAGAACACCGCCCCCGGGCCGGACGGGGTTCCAGCCCGAGTGATGGCCCGTGCCCTCGACTACATGTCGGACCACCTCAAGGGAGTGTTGGACGCTAGCCTGGCGTCCGGACGCTTCCCTGAGCGTTGGAAGTGCGGGAAGCTGGTGCTCATCGAGAAGCATGGCCGGCCTGCCGATTCGGTCGCGGCCTACAGGCCCATCGTGTTGCTGGACGAGGCGGGCAAGTTGTTTGAGAGGGTTCTCTCTGTCCGCATCGTCCGGCACCTCAGCGAGGTGGGGCCCGACCTGTCGGACGCCCAATTCGGCTTACGAGAAGGGCGTTCGACGGTCGACGCAATCCTGCGCCTGAGGGCCGTGACCGAAGAGGCGGTGAGAGGCGGCGGAGTGGTGTTGGCGGTGTCCTTGGATATCGCCAACGCCTTCAATAGTCTGCCATTCGGCTGCATCAGGGCCGCACTCCAGTACCACGGAGTGCCAGGGTACCTGAGGCGGCTGGTGGCAGACTATTTAGAGGAGCGTACCGTCGAGTACGAGGACCGAGATGGCGCCTTGAGACGCAGGGCCATGTCGTGCGGTGTTCCACAGGGGTCTGTCCTAGGACTACTCCTGTGGAACATGGGATACGACTGGGCCCTACGAGGGCGTCTCCCCCCCGGGCTGGGTGTAATCTGTTACGCAGACGACACCCTAGTCACGGCCCAGGGGGCAAACTTTGAGGAGGCGGCGCGCCTGGCCACCACGGGAGTCTCCCGGGTGGTCGGGCGCATCGAGGCGCTGGGTCTGCGGGTGGCCCTGGACAAGACGGAGGCCCTATTATTTCATGGGCCCCGTCGCGGTCCGCCCGCCGACGCCTCGATCGAGGTCAACTCGGTCCTCGTACCGGTCCGGGCCCAGATGAGGTACCTGGGTCTGGTCCTCGACGGTAGGTGGCTCTTCGACGAGCACTTCCGACAGCTTGGTCCTAAGCTGGTGGGCACTGCCTCCGCCCTAGGGCGACTTCTGCCCAATTTGGGCGGGGCCAGTGTCCCCACTAGGCAGCTGTACACGGGGGTTGTCCGGTCAATGGCACTTTATGGTGCACCGGTGTGGGCGGCGGCTCTGTCCGCCCAGAATAGGGCGCGCCTCTGGCGCCCCCAGAGGGTATTGGCGGTCAGAGCCATACGCGGATACCGCACCGTATCTACCGAGGCGGCGTGTGCCTTGGCCGGAACACCCCCGTGGGATTTGGAGGCGGAAGTGCTCGCCGAAGTTTATCGGCGAGTGGCTGACTTCAGGGCGGAGAGCGGATTTCGCCCTCCGCCCGAGGACATGCGTGAGTGGCGCGAAGCCGCTCGCCGAGCCACCATGCAGAGATGGTCGTTCCGGCTGGAGACCCCACGCGCTGGCTTCGCCGCCGTGGAGGCTCTTCAGCCGGTCATCGCGGAGTGGGCAGGGCGGCAGCACGGGACCCTTTCCTTCCGGCTGACGCAGGTACTTGCCGGGCACGGTTGCTTCGGAAAGTACCTGCACTCGGTCGCTAGGAGGGAACCGAGTCCCGCCTGCCACCACTGCGACTGCAGTGAGGACACGGCCCAGCACACGCTGGCGGTCTGCCCCGCTTGGGCGGCGCAGCGCCGGGTCCTCACTGCAGTCATCGGAGGGGATCTCTCGCTGCCGGCCGTCATAAGATCGATGGCCGGCAGCGACAGTTGTTTTACCGCGGTCGCAACCTTCTGCGAGGACGTAATCTTGCAGAAGGAGGTGGCGGAGAAGGCCCGGGAGGATGCCATCCAATCGGACCCGATCCGCCGCCGGCGCCCCGGGCGGCGGAGGCGCGCATACCTGCGTCTCATGCCGCCCTGAGAGTGGCCGCGGATGGGCGGGACGGGTTTCCCGTCCGTCCGCAGTAGAGGCCAACCGCGAGGGGGCGACGTCCGCGTGTGACCGGACGTTGCCTAATTAGAGAGTAAATTGTGAGATGGTGCCCGCAACAGTGCGGGCAGGCGCCGGTTGGAGTCCAGAAGGAAATCCCCTCCCTGGACTCCTTCCAATACAAAGGCGCAGAGAGGGTCACACCGTGTGGTTTTAGTCGATTCGAGTCCGACACACCACCCCGCCGTAACCCCCGACGGGGTGACGGTCCGCGGGGATTTCCACACGTTAAAAAAAAAAAAAAAAAAAAAAAAAGTTGTCAGTATATTTGAGGACACTGACTACACAATAACGATTGACATATGTTGTTCATGACAACCGGCTTAACGTGCTCTCCGGGCACGTAGGCACGGGCGTGATAAACCACCGGACCATTCTCCGGGCTGTTATTGAGAATTTCTTGTCAGATAAACTCTACTACAGATTTGGCTCGACCCGATATTTGAACCCAAGATCCCTTAATCGCAGTAGCATCCTCCCACCGCTAGATCAACTAAGCTGTCTGAAGATATGTAGTATGGCATGTGTTTTTAAGCAACATATCTCAAATTTTGTTTGAAAATACTCGCATCTTAATTCACTACTGGTCACTTAAGTTAAAAATTATATTTATAATTTCTCTAAGGTAACTGTGTAAATATATTATAGATTTAATTAACTTTTAAGACATTAGCCATGAATGTACTCTTTTTATTTTGTGGCAACACTAACCTCATACGCTAGCATCCCATAACTGACAAGGTTGCTGTTGGAGAAGGTATTCAAAGTGCTCTTGAAAAGTCGTAATCACGCGTTGTTGAAGTGGCGTTAAAACGGCTTTTCAAACTTGAATAATCCTGAAATTGTTGTTTTATACTTTTTAGCATCATTTTGATCGTAGTTGGGTTTTAGTCATTACTTCTTTTAGATGGTAAGCTATCATACATAATAAGTAGTAGCTAACATGTAAATACTAAGGTAATGTAGAGAACGACAACGTTGTTATTTAACTACGGTTTTATTAAATCAAATCAAATCAAACCATTTTATTCCAAATAAACCATACAACGGCACTTTTGAAACGTCAAGTAGTCAGTCAGTAGTCAGTCGTGAAGCTAATTGTCTGTTCCGATTCGTAGATCCTATGGAGAAGAACAGACAAGAAACTCCATGGACACTCTTTTCCAACATTGTTTTTACAATTTTTGGTAACATTGTTTAAGGCATTTTATTATATGTTAGGACAATAAATAAATAAATAAATGTTTCGGACATTTTACGCACAACGCCATCTAGTTCCCATACTAAGCAGAGCTTGTATTATGGGTAACTAGACAACTGATATAAATACATAAACATACTTTTTTTTTGTAAATACATACATATTATAAATAGAAAACACCCAAACTCCGAAACAAATATTTGCGTATCACACAAACATTTAGTCCGACCCGGGAATCGAGCCCGAGACCTCTCGATCAGCAGTCGCATACACTAACCACTAGACCAACGAGGCAGTTGACAATGTAACGATGCTTTATGCAATGTAACGATGATTAATATATAACAATTATGAAACATAAATAAATGTATTGAGAATCAATTGTGGTGTTTCCCTATAGGTACTTGTGTCGTGACCAACCTTACAATGCCCGAGGGTTTCATTATTATCAGGCGACCCCAATTTCTGATGACAGTTGTCAGTTCGATTACAAATGTAATGATAGCTTCAAAAGATAATTATACAGTTTCGTTCTGAAAATTGCTTCGACACTTAAATTTTACGTTAAATTTATTTTAACAAATTTGGACAGCTTTGTATCTGTCGATAAACATTAATGCAGTAATTATTATTCAGTTAAAAGAGTTATCTACACTGATATTATAAACTGAGTGCGATGTTCCCCGTAGTTATTTTGTAAAAAAAAACTGTACATTTGATATTACAAATGTACATATAAATGTAATACATTTTTATGTACATTTGTAATAAAATACATTTACATATAATGTATATGTAAATGTATTTTATTTATTTTTAATGTATGTACAATATTGGTTATAAACTAAAACAATGAACCTAAAACTAAAAACCTTAATAAAATAAAATGATAAAAATGATAAAATGATATTTATTTCTGTAAGTAAATCTTTTCAGACATTTTTACAAGTCGGAATATAATAGTATTACTAAAATATATCATTAAAAGGAGTCCCTTTAGGCTTGGTTCCGAAGATACTGGCAGCGTTCCCCCTTTGAATAGCTAGACTAACTCGTTGGCCGAGATAGCTGCCAGCTCTTCGGTCTCCTGTGATGTCGACTAATCTTTTTGCTATGTCCTTGAAAAGTTTTATAGCGCTAGGACCCCACGGCCCAAGGGCCTCGACACCGAATGGGACAAAATCATATTCGGAGCCTAGATCCCTGTATTTGGATGCTTTAGCTTTTATTTATTTGTATAGATTCAAAAGTAGCTTTGTCTGTCTTGTGCTTTCACGACACGACGACACGATTTCAATGAAATTCGGAAGGTATTTCATTACTCTTAACTAAATAACTTAATTGTCAAAAATATCACATAAGATAAAAGAAAACAGATCACGTAAAAGACGATAAAAAAACATTTAATAACCTCAAAATATTTGACACCAGTTTTGCACGCAAGTTCAGAAATTGCATTATAAAAAGTTTTAAATTAAAAAGAAAATATTGTCTATTGGTACGTTTCAAGAAGAGGTTTTATTCACTGGCATTATGCCAAGTAAGGGAACAAATAGGCCACTTCAAATTAATAACAAAGCTCGCCTCTGTCACACGGGATTTATGAGAACCGTTAAAACTTTGCCCTTATTTATGTTAAGCTTAGGTCTTGAGGACTTTTTATTTACTTATTTTTCATTATGCCGAGAAGTTTAAGCCTGCCAAACTCGTTGCCGTCATGCATGGATCTGAATGATGATCAACAAAAAAAGGTTGAGAAAGGCCTGCATGTGGCTGAAACGCGAATGTTGAGATGCATGTGTGGTGTGCCTAGAATGTATAAGGTGAAGAATGAGTATATTAGAGGAAGCCTGAAAGTATCACCATTAGATGAAAACTTGAGAAGCAAGAGATTATCCTGGTATGGACCTGTGATGCGTAGAGAGGAGAAAAATGTGGATAAGAAAGTTTTAGGTATGAAAGTTGACGGATATAAATGAAAAATATTGATGGCCGGCGTGAAAGAGGATATGGCCAGGAAAGGAATAAATAGTGAACTGCGAGTAATAGAGAAGAATGGAAGAAGAAAATTCATTGCACCGACCCCAAATAAATTTGGGAAGAGGGTAGGGAATTCATGACTTACTAACAGTGCAGTGTTACCCTTCCTCTATGATCGCGGGTTCCTTAAGCGGGAAGTGAAAAAGTATCTTAGTAATAAATAATAATCATCATCAGCCTTTAACAGTCCACTGCTGGACATAGGCCTCTCCTTTGAAAGGAGGCTTTAGCCTACTATACCACACTGGCCAGTCGGGTTGGTACAGGGTTTGTTTCAAGTTTTCCTTCTCTTGGCAGTGATGTTAGCTGCTTATTTTGTTCCTTTAGTCGCCTTTTACGACACCCATGGAATGAATAGGGTTGGTGACACTTTGTGTTCTTAATCCGTCACCACACGGACAATATAAATAATAATAAAAAGTTTATTTTTCCTCTTTACAAAAAACGGTTCTTACAATATATTTAGGGTCCGATACATTCTACTCAAATACCACATTTTTGAGAGGCTGTGTCTATGATAGGTGATATCTTATTTTACCACCACAGTGTCGGTCGGTTTCTTCGTGGCGTGGAATCATTTTGATCGCTTTATATAAAAAACTTGTCTAAAAAAGTTGCTTTTGATTTCGGATATTGCGATAAAAAGTAGCGTGAATCATTTCTCAAGCTCTAACTATATGTGTACCGATTATCATCATCAGCCCATCTCAGTCAACTGCTGGACATAGGCCTCTCCCATTGCACACCACTTTGGTCGATTTTGGCTTCTCGCATCCAGCTTCTGCCAGCCATCTTGCGCAAATCGTCACTCCACCTGGCCTGTGGGAGTCCTACACTACGTTGTGTACCAAATGTAATTTGAATCACTTTAGTAGTTTTGTCGTGAAAGCCTGACAATTAGACAGACAGAGAGTTATTTTCGCATTTATAATGTTAGTAAGGACATATAGCGAGGCAAATAAGAAGTCGGGTCACTTGATTGTACGTAATTACAATCGTCCTCGGGCACCTACAACTCAAGAGACAAAAGAACTCATTCTCTAAAAAAACATCTGAAAAATCGGCAGCCGGCCCAATTTTGATGAAATAAACTGTTTTTTTTTAAGCCTACCGAAGTGACTCTACTCTGCCTGATGGAAAGCATGAGTAGAATCCAGGAGTAGGGGTCACCATGCTCATTGTGAAGGTAGGCAATATAGCATGGTGACCTATACCATGACGGTCTGCTTGGTCAATTCTGAATGATGCAAAATGATTAAGCCTCCGGTCTCACACTCGCCAACGAAATACGACAGCAAGAATGCTGTCATTATTAGGATGGTCTTCTGTGTGAGGGTAGTACTGCCCCGGTCGAGACGGCCCATTCGTGCTGAAATCAGCGTTTCTCTACTACCTAATATTTTACACATTTTTCCCAAAAATTAAAACGTAAAAGTTAATGGAAAACCAACAAATGCAAGGGTATGAATTCTCTCAACGCTAAGTTACATGGTCACATAAAATATTGTCCTATATTTTTTTCATTTTTCATTTTCATATTTTTTTTATAAAGAGACAACTCCCGCATAAGAATATAAATTCCTGTGTCGCAGGGGACTTTACGAACATACATGAAACGGACACAAAGAACACCCAGACTTATAATAACAATTGTGAATCACACAAAGTGTTATCCCACGTGGGATTTTAGCCCACGACACTTGGCGCAGTAGGAAGCGGCCTGGCGACCGCTTAAACCACTAGGCCAACCGTGCAGTCAATAATACAAGAGAATAAAGGATTAAGCAATTGTAGACATTGAATCGAAACGGTTACATCTCGGCGAAGGAGTCTGAACCCTGTTAATATCCTCATTTTCATCCGTTCGTCGGTCCATGCTATATCTCACAGACTTAATTAATCTATTTAACTCCGCTTAATAAACTTTTATGCTGTCTCTAGTAAAAGCTAAACCGTAGTATTTGGAGATCTAAAAAAGCGGCCAAGTGCGAGTCGGACTCGCCCATGAAGGGTTCCGTAGCAGCAAGTAACATCATATAAAAGTTCATGTAGTTCGTTGTAACTTTGAATTGTTTGAATGATAGGTAAATTGCGGTTAACGATTTATGACGTATTAAGAAAAAACTACTTACTACATCTCGTTCAAACCAATTTTCGGTGGAAGTTTGCATGGTAATGTACATTATATATTTTTTTAGTTTTATCATTCTCTTGTTTTAGAAGTTAAAGGACACACATTTTACTACTTTGGAAGTGCCTCTCGCGCAAACGATTCAGTTAAGAAAAAAATAATGTTAAAAACCTCAGTATTATTTTTGAAAAAAATGGGTTTCATCAGGGTTTGATGAAAAAAATTTTTTTTAGTTTCAGTTCTAAGTATGGGGAAGTCCCAATTTCTTTTTTCTATTTTTGTGTGAACATAATAATGCGGTTCACAGAATACATCTACTTACCAAGTTTCAATAGTATAGTTCTTATAGTTTCGGAAAAAAGTGGCTGTGACATACGGACGGACAGACAGACAGACATGACGAATCTATAACGGTTCCGTTTTTTGCCATTTTTCTACGGAACTCTAAAAAACACTGTTGTAGCATGTAAACGAATTCGAAAGGAAAAGTATACCAGTTTAGTAGAATTTATTAATCTCTTTATGAAACCGTTATTGTGAAACGTGTAATGAAATAACAAAACACCTACAGAACCCCACATTGGTCGAGGCTTAACGCGGCGTTTTTTTTAATAAGTTCAGTACCGCTTCAATCTATTTTATTAATTTTAACGTAGTACAACTGAATTGAATTTCTATGTTACATGAAGAACTTAAAAAGTAGTAATAGAAGTACTATTACAAATATTATTTGTGTAATTCACAAATATTTGTTTCGGAGTCTGGGTGTTTTCTATGTATAGTATGTATGTATTTACAAAAAAAAAAGCAGCCAAGTGCGAGTCGGGCTCGCCCATGAAGGGTTCCGTATCAGCAAGTAACATCATATAAAAGTTCTTGTAGTTCGTTGTAACTTTAATCGATGTCTTTATACTAGTGTATTGACTGGATGAAAGGTAAATTACGTGTAACGATTTATGACGTATTAAAAAAAAACTAGTCACTAGATCTTGTTCAAACCAATTTTCGTTGGTAGTTTACATGGTAATGTATAACATATATTTTTTCTAGTTTTATCACTCTCTTATTTTAGAAGTTAGAGGGGGGGGGACACACATTTTTCCACTTTGGAAGTGTCTCTCGCGCAAACTATTCAGTTTAGAAAAAAATGATATTAGAAACCTCAACATCATTTTTGAACACCTATCCATAGATAGCGTATAGGTTTGATAAATAAAAATTTTTGAGTTTCAGTTCCAAGTATGGGGACCCCCAAAATGTATTGTTTTTTTTCTAAATTTTTATAAAAAATCTTAATGCGGTTCACAGAATACATCGACTGACCAAATTTCAACAGTATAGCTCGTATAGTTTCGGAAATAATTGGCTGTGACATACGGACGGACAGACAGACAGACAGACAGACAGACAGACTTGACGAATCTATAAGGGTTCTGTTTTTTGCCATTTGGCTACGGAACCCTAAAAAGTATGTTTATGTATTTATATCAGTTGTCTAGTACCCATAACACAAGCGCTGCTTAGCTTGGGACTAGATGATGATGTGTGTAAGATGTCCAAAATATTTAAAAAAAAAAATAGTCTGTACATTTAAACTGCTAAACAAAGGTCACTCCTTAGACAGAAGTTTTTGGCCTCATATACCACACTCGCCCGACGATGTTACAAGATCTATTTCGAATTTTCCTTCTCTTAGCAGTAATGTTTTTCTGCTTGCACTTTGCTCCCCTAGTCGCGTCTAAAGACACCCACGGGATGAAAAAGGTGATTACACTTCATCTTCTTAATCGGGATGTGACGTCAGACCTATATTGTTTTGACAAACATAAAGTTAAGCTGTGTAAATTGACGTCCACCATTTGGTCGAGTTGATAATATCAGTCACGGATTGTGTGTATTCAAGGTATTAATTTTATTTATTTATTTATTTAAACTTACTGCACATGTTGTACAAAGGCGGACTTAATGTAATAAGGCATTCTCTCCCAGTCTGATATGGTAGGTGCAAGAACTGAATATTTTCCCATGAATAAAGTTTACAATATTAAAGAAATTACGAGATAAGCCTAAATTAAGTAATGCTAGTATACACAAATAATAAAAAATAATAATAATAATAAAAAATTAGTACTTTGTATATTAATAAATACACATAAATAATAAATAAATAAATATTTTGGACATCTGACACACAACATCAACCCTTAGGGTTACGGAGGTCCGATGCCAGTCGCTCCCTGGAAAAACTGATATTCAGGTAAAACCGGTTGAACTTGTAGCCGACCCCAAATAATAAATAAATAATAAATAAATAAATATTTTGGTCATCTTACACACAACGCCATCTAGTCCCAAACTAAGCAGAGCTTGTGTTATGGGTACTAGACAACTGATATAAATACATAAACATGCATTTTTTTTTCGTAAATACATACATGTTATACATAGAAAACACCCAGACTCCGAAACAAATATTTGTGAATGACACAAATAATATTTGGTCCGACCCGGGAATCGAACCCGAGACCTCTTGATCAGCAGCCGCATACGCTAACCACTAGACCAACGAGGAGTCGATATGTAATTAATCGTACGATACGAAATGTAATATAAATACACAGATAGGCACTAATTTTGTGACTGTACCGCCAGTTCATACTGAAGAAGTTCGCGCACTTTTATCTTAAATGTAAGGCGGTTTGTGGATATCCTGATTTCGGCAGGCAGTGCATTCCAGAATAGGAGTGACTGTACATAGAAGGAAGAATGGATGAAGTCGGAGGTGTGAGAAGGGCATAGAAGGAGTAAGTTATTGGTTGACCGAAGTCTTCAATCGTGATTTGTGCATAAAAAGCGGAAGTGTGGTACCAGGTATTTGGGCAATGACGGAGAGTTGGAGAAAAGTCAGAGCACGTAAACTACGGCGCTGACGAATTGGGAGCCATTGTAATTGGGAACGAAAAGCAGACGCTGCAAGTGAGATTTGAAATCTACCTACTAGAAGTCTGTCGGAAAGACAATGTAAATGGTGGCAGCTTTATTTCTTTAAGAAACTCATTTTACTTCACTGTTATATATTTTAGGCTAGCTGAGTCCCGCGGTGTTACCCGCGTCTGTTGTTGTAAATCGCGAGTAACGCCGAGAAGCTAAGTTAGTTTAAAAAACATAAGTTACTCCTTATGTCATAAGCTAAATGCCAGTAAAAGTCGTGTCAAGATCGGTCCAACTGTTCCAGAGATTCCTCGAAACAAACAGACAGATAGTCAAAAATAAAAAAAATGCTATTTAGATGTGATGTAATTTGTATGTTTATATATATTAGATTACATGGATATAACGATCTAAACAAGTTACACGTATTTAAAAAATTCTATCGATCTACTGAAGTCTCAAATCAAAGTTTTATGATAACACAGACTGTTGGTAAACAGTTCTAAATATAAATCAAAGACAATTATAATTACGTCACAGTTACCATAGACAGTAAAACAATTCCTTCAATTATCAGTCTTTACTGACACCGAGTTGTTCGTTAGACGAGCCTTTCGATGTTTCGTGACTTTTGATTATTTTATCGGTCTTTTGTGTTTTTCTACTTGATCAGTACTTATTCGCACGTGACTGGATTCCAATTATTCGCTTTTTTGGGCATTTTCCTGTAATTTTTAGAACTGTGATTTTTCTTAATACCTTTTCTTATATATTTGCATACATTTTAAACATAGACGACTTTAGGGCTTTAGGCCAATGTTAACATAAATTTATAGGCCTAGTAAAATGCTAATATCTAAAGTACTATTTCAGAATAGTTAAGAACTATCAACGTTTATTGTACGTAATAGGTACTTCGAATTGACATAGAACCTTCATGGTTTTAGATTTTTGAGTGAAACTTTTTCAAATCGTACCTATGAGGTCCTTCTTTTAAAAAATGTACAACATTCGATTATCGACTTTTAGTAGTTTTTTTATTCGGCTTAGACAAGAACGATGGATACGGATATAGAGGGTAAGCAATACACCATGGTGACCCATATCATGTCGGCCTGGTCGGATGTTTCTGCATCATTCTCACGGCTTCTGGAAGCCGGGCAAATGATTGGGCCTCCGGTCTCACACTCACAACGAAATACGACAGCAAGAGTGCTGTCATTATGAGGATAGTCTTCTGTATGACGGTAGTACCGGGCAGGTCGATCCGACCGAAATTTGCGTGACTCTATTACCTATTAAATCAGTGTAACGCTCTACTTGTATATAAACCTAATAATAATAATAAATAATAATAATAAATAATAATAAATATTTTGGACATCTTACACACAACATCATCTAGTCCCAAAGTAAGCAGAGCTTGTGTTATGGGTACTAAACAACTGATATAAATACATAAACATACTTTTTTTTTGTAAATACATACATATTATACATAGAAAAACACTCAGACTCCGAAACAAATATTTGTGGATCACACAAATACTTGGTCTGACCCGGGAATCGAACCCGAGACCTCTTGATCAGCAGCCGCATACGCTAACCACTAGACCAACAAGGCAGTCAATAATACCAATTTATTGAACAAATGTGACGGGTTGATATGTCGTCACAATTGAGTCGTAAACACAGAAGCATTAGGAGCAGCTTGGATCAGTTCATAGAGAACATTAGACGCTTTATTGCCGAATGACTTGTCCAATATTCAGTCAGAACTGGTTCAAGGTCTACGTTTTATAGACGCAAAACTGTTCATATAGGCATATCTCTACCTCGAAAAAGTAGAAGGATGAAGTTCATGGCTCCATTATACAAAATTAGACGATAATGAAAAGTTTGACGATTTTCAGGCATTTCATTACAGACTATAAGGCCTTACAGAGTAATATACAAAACTTTGAGTCTTGTGTTAGGTAATGTCTCAATGTACTACGTTATGAAGGAGGAATCTTAGACTGCCTTTTTGGTATAGTAGTTAACGTATGCGGCTACTAATCAAGAGGTCTCGGGTTCAATCCCCGGGTCATACCACATATTTGTGTGATCCACAAATATTTGTTTCGGAGTCTGGGTGTTTTTCTATGTATAATATGTATGTATTTACAAAAAAAAATGTTTATGTACATATTTATATCAGTTGTTTAGTACCCTTATTACAAGCTCCGCTTAGTTTGGGACTAGATGACTTTGTGTGTAAGATGTCCGAAATATTTATATTTTTAATATACTTAGTATTAAAAGAAATCAATGAATCAATCATCATTGTTTAACAATACTGTATATGTATAGTAGAGAATTCTGTCGAATTTGCATTTCGGTTTTCATTAAACATTGGACGGGAAATCGTATCACTAGGGAATTGTTTAATTCTGTTGGAATTTTCTTACTACTTCGGTTTCGCAGGGCTCAATTGTCGGCCCTTGTTTGACATTGTTCTAGTTTATAACCAATATTGTACATACATTAAATAAATAATTTAATTATTTCTCGTATATGTCAGTGGCCTATGTAATTTAACAAAAAATAATATAAGAAGACGACACTTCACTTTTATTTAAACTTAAGAGACTAGTTTCTGATTAATTAATTTAGAGTAATTAGTTTCTGATGACATGAATAGACTGTCTATAATAATCTCTAAGTTTGTAAACCGGTCCATTCTTAATAATTTACTTTTAACCTAGAAAAAATTAAATGTAGATGTAATTTTTTTTGTTTTACATGTTAACAATTTAATTTATACAAAAGCCAGTGTTCTGATGAATGAAAGGAGTTTCATTTTGTGGACACCATTTTAGGGGTATAACTCTAGACGAATAATGCCTTATTAGACTTTATTGATGGAATGTCGAATAAAATCAGGTAGGTAGCTTAAGCGGTTCTTAAAATTATCCAAAAAACTGATTTAGAATCAGCTAGACTAACAGTGACTAGTATTCTGTCTTTGTGTTGCAGAAACGAGCTATTCATGCAATCATCATCATCAGCCTATCGCAGTCCACTGCTGGACATAGGCCTCTCCCATTGCACACCACTCTGATCGATTTTGGGCTTCTTGCATCCAGCTTCTGCCAGCCATCTTACGCAGGTCGTCAATCCACCTGACCTGTGGGCGTCCTACACTACGTTTACCGAGACGCGGTCTCCACTCCGGAACTCTTCTACCCCAACGGTCATCAGTTCGTGCAATTTATAATCTCATGAAATTTTAATCTATGTAAAGGAAAACATTCAGTGTTTCACAAAGTTTAACGACATCCATAGAAATAAATAAAATTGAATGATATATAATTTTTTTATTATATGCATACGAAAGTGTACGTTACTTACACCACAAAAACAAATTTTTAAAAATTTTGTCTTTCTGTTTGTTTCAGGTAATCTCTGGAAATAGATGGACCGATTTTGACGGAACTTTCACTGGTAGAAAGCTGATACAGAAGCAGAATCATGAAGCAGATGACTTCAGGAGTAACTTAAGCTATTTTTCTAGACTAGCTTCGTTCTGCGGCGTTACTAGCGATATACAACAATCACCGCGGGTAACACCGCGGGATTCAGCTAGTTAAAAATAAAGATCAACTCCGTGTTGCCAACGGCTATTCTACAAGAATATTCAAAGCTAAGCTAATAAGAATTAAGTAAGTATTAACAAATTTAAGACTTTATTAAAACAGAAACTCTGAGAAAGTTTACTAAACAGTTTCAGATTTTAAGTAATAAATTAATAAATTGTTGTGTTTGTGAGTCATAGATTATTCTATTGGTTACTGTATTTCGTCGTTTCAATATTTTGTACGCGAAAGACAGAGTTTTCGCGTTTATGAAATTAGTAAAGATAATATATAAGAAGTATTTTCTTTTTATATTTAAGTTGAATTGTATTGTTTTCTATGTATAATACGTATGTATGTATTTAAAAAAAAAGTATATTTATGTATTTAAATCAGTTGTCTACAAGCTTTGGGACTAAATGGCGTCGTAAGTTTGTAGCATGGAAATTTAAGTATAATCTACACTTTGTAGTATTAGTTCATATTTATTATCTTTATGGTAGTTTTCAGAGTTCCCGGGGCCGGCGTTAGTGTCAAGTTTCGGGTCATAAATCTTGACCTATATGGGTTGGGTAACACGATTGTTCGGGCTGGAATGCCATCTGTGTAGGCGGGCTGACTCAAAACTATAATCTTTTCTTCTAAAAGCTTCATACTGTAGTCGCATATGTTTTATTGTTTATGTAGAAAAAGACCCCTCCGTAGTTTGTTTCGGCCTTTCTTCCTAAATCTCTTAGGCACCTTCTAACTCTAAAGTTCGACTTGTAAAAATATCTGTAAAAGATTTACCTCAAAAAATAAAAATATAATTTATGATTTAACATGGCCGGGGAATATTTCGTAAAATATATAAAAAACTGCTCAAAACTTGTAAAGCTTGTTTTCCACAGATAAATTAGAGCCTACACGCATAAATTAAGACGTTGAACTACACAAAAAAACTGTATCTACCACCAAAGTAATAAGATATATTTTGTTTCATTTCCATAAACACTTTTCAGAATTAAAAAAGTTTTTGTAACCATTTAACAAATTGGCGCTTTTGTTCAAGTAAATATTATCGTTCTAGCCTTTATCATTCCCATGTCTATTTGGGGTCGGCTACTAGTTCAATCTTAATATCAGTTTTACCTTAGTAATTTGTAAATTTAAGTATGTAGTTCATAATATATGTATTTGAGGGCGCTGTGTTCTCAATAACGTTTGCCATAGATGTTCATAATAACCGGGACCAATAGCTTAACATGGTCTTTAAGGCACGAGACACATGTAAACGAAAAAATAATAATCTCAATATTAACTGTAAGGTCATTATAATTAATGTTTTTTTTTGTATATATGAAAGTTGATGTTTTTGTATCTGTATGGTTTATTAGAGAACTAGCCAACCTATATATAGAACCAAACCTTTACAACAAACGTGGATGACGCTATGGAGTTTCACATTTAATAAAATGCCATAAACAATGTAACCAAAAATTGTAAAAACAATGTTGGAAAAGAGTGTCCATGGAGTTTCTTGTCTGTTCTTCTCCATAGGATCTACGAATTGGAACAGACGATTAGCTTCACGACTGACTACTACTTGACGGACTACTTGACGTTTCAATGCCGTTGTATGGTTTATTTGAAATAAAATGGTTTGATTTGAGGATTTGATTTGATTTGAGTGAAGCTAGTTCAAAAAAATTGACCAAGTGCGTGTCAGGTCACGCATAAGTAGATTTCAAATCGTGTCCAAAAAATAATTGATAAGTTAACTCAATATTCATTTATTTTTGTACATGAAGTCTTGACTGCAAAATCGAGAACAGAAGGTGCAGCAGCGTATCATTAAGCTGCCATAGTGTTGTTTACCATGTGTAGTCCTAGATTCGGAGACGATTTAGTAGTCCAAATATAATAAAAAAGGTAAAATGTGATATTGTTTTTTGATGAAAACCGCCATAACAATTCGTAAATCTTTTCTAAATGATATAATAATGGATCTAGTTTAATATTTTGATAACAGAATTCTACACAAGCAACGTGAACCTTCATAATAGAGAAATTTATTACATCCGTGGTTCAATTATCATCGTACCCTTACGAAGTTTGAATTTGGGTCAACCATACCCTTGAACTCTATACCCTTACTGGAATGTAGAACATTTTGACAGAGGAATTCCAATCAAATTGGGGAGTCAGTCCAATGTCTAATTTCATTGTTTTTAAGGTTCCGTATCCAAATGGCAAGAAACGGAACCCTTATAGATTCGTCATGTCTGTCTGTCTGTCTGTCCGTCCGTATGTCACAGCCACTTTTTCCGAAACCATAAGAACTATACTTTTGAAACTTGGTAAGTAGATGTAATCTGTGAACCGCATTAAGATTTTTGAATAAAATACAACAAAACAACAATACATTTCAGGGTCCCCATACTTGGAACTGAAACTCAAAAATCTTTTTTTCATCAAACTCATACGTGTGGGGTAGGTGTTCAAAAATGATGTTGAGGTTTCTAATATCATTTTTTTTAAACTTCCAAAGTGGAAAAATGTGCCCCCCCCCCTGTAACTTCTAAAATAAGAGAGTGATAAAACTAAAAAAAACATATGTTGTACATTAGCATGCAAACTACCAACGAAAATTGGTTTGAACGAGATCTAGTTAGTAGTTTTTTTGTAATACGTCATAAATCGTAAACCGCAATTTACCTTTCATTTAATCAATACACTATTAAAACATCGATCAAAGTTACAACGAACTACAAGAACTATTATATGATGTTTTTTTTTTTAATTTTGATTAAATTTTTTAAGGTATTGTACATAACGGTAGATGAGTACCGACACTCTTGGCCAGGAGCGCTCATAGCCTTAGATGATTGGAAACAATCACCGAGGGTAACGACCGCGCGGTCAGAACCTAAATGGGTGACCGTTTATGACATGATATGTTAAGAGCGTAGCCGTGATTCAGAGGTCACGTTTGGCAGTCGGTAACAATTGTTATCATGAAGCTTAGTTAGGCGATTCACACACTGCACCGCGCTACGTCCCGTGGCGCGGAGTGGCAGATTTTAATATTGTATGCAAGTTTATCGATTAGTATAGAAAACACGCCAAGTCCAACAAACTGAACACGCGCCACGGCGCGTGAGCGTGTGCCGCTAGCAGATTCTGCCGCCGCGCGCTTAGACGGGGCGGGCCGCAGCAGTAAACACATTTATATACGAAATTGAACAATGCCCAGCAATTTGGTATATGAAATAGAAATAATACAGACGACGACGACCAAATGGAAAGTAACCTTTAGTTTGGTGCGGGCCATGTACAAAGCCGTCAGGCGCGGAGGCGCGGTAAAATCTGCTCGAAGAGGCAGATCTGCTGCCACGCGCCTACGCGCGTGGGCGCGTGGCCAGTGTGTGAATTGCCTTAGAGGCCTTCGGGCGGTTTATAACATCCAACGGCAACATTACGTAGCCACAACATGTCTTGTCAGTCACCAAACCGCACTCGGACAGGATGGGGACTTATGGCCTTAACCGTCTCCTGAGAGGACTGACGAGCCCAGCAGTGGGACGTAATGGGTTGTTGATGACGATGAAGACACTCATGGACACCTACATCCCTCTTGCTGACTCCTTATAGAGTTAAAGTATCTCCATAAACCGTCTAGTGTTTACCGTATGCGGCTGCTGATTAATAGGTCTCGGGTTCGATTCCCGGGTCGGACTAAGTATTTGTGTGATCCACAAATATTTGTTTCGGAGTCTGGGTGTTTTCTGTGTATAATATGTATGTATTTACAAAAAAAAAGTATGTTTATGTATTTATATCAGTTGTTTAGTACCCATAATACAAGCTCTGCTTAGTTTAGGACTAGATGATGTTGTGTGTAAGATGTTTGAAATTATTTATTCAATACAAATAACCTTGTCAAATTTATAATTATCAGTAACCGACAAAGTAATTTTGAACGAGCGACTTCGTTTTGTATTCACCTATATTTTCATTCTTTATATGACAGTTTTATCAAGAATAAAATGCAATCTCTATTGATATTATAAATTTGGAAAGTTGCTCTGTCTGTCTTTTACGCTTTGAGGCACCTATTTCAATGAAATTTGGCTTCTGAGGCCACTTATTACCGCGTTAACTGAAATACACGCCTGTGGAGCCGAGGGCAAAACTTTTATAAATGTAAAAATTTACAGTAATAGAAAAAATGTTTTAAAAAACTAAACAAACACGCTTTTAAACTAAAAAGTAGCAAATAATTTTTATGTTACTTGTATTGTAACGTGTTTGTTTAGTTTTTTAATACTTTTTTTTAGAAAAAAGACTTAAAAAGACTAATTTGTTTTACTTTTTTTTTAAATTTGTGTATTGTCATCGGTCCGCGATCAATCTACAAAGTTTAACGAAACCTGGCCGTTTAAAGTGGGGCAAAATTGCACCCAAAGGAGTCGGTTACAAATATACAGGTGAAGTTATTAAAAAGCGTGTAAAAATACACCTTATAAATTCTAAAATGAGAAGATGAATCTATATTATTTATTTTAAGGAGTATAGTTAACTTACTTGCTACTTTTTTTGAATCCTTCCTATTTTAATAAAAGTTCGGTCTCAGATAATCTCACTCATTTGGCCTAAGGCTACGAAAGAATTGATTGACACCGTTTTTTGTGGCTTTATGCATCTTAGTCTAATATCAGTGACTGTTTCGTGTAGTATGTATATTTATGATCAACAACCTTAAAGCCTTAGTAATACGTCACCGTACCAGTCTTAGTGATACGTCATTTTCTCCATTATGCTGGCAGACAGCTACATGTACGAGTACATTTTTGTCGATGATCGAAGCTAAGAATGACGTGTATGGCATCCAATTATTCTGTCACACGAGACTATGTCTCACGTAACTTAGATAATTGCTATACTATTACTTAACAAAAGTGTGTTGAAAAAATCAATCAGCAATTTTTATATTTTTAAACTCAAGGCATATGTGGAACAAAGGCAGACTTAATGCCATGAGGCATTCTCTATAAGTCAACCTTAAGTTTATGTAGGAATATAATGCGGTAGGTACAGAATTGCAATGCAATTTTATCATAGAACTATTATTGGTTAACTTTTAAAACAGTATAACCGACTTCTCTGATCTCAAATAAGGTCATTGCCTTGTTTGTCTAGTGGTGAGCGTATGCGGTTGCTGTTTGAATGCAAGCAATGAAAACTGTAACAACCCGGTGTTTTACATTTGATACGATTTCCACGCAACAATAAACACATTACGTCAACTTGCAATAACCGCTCTATTCTAATACCTAGTTTTATTTGCCATACTGCCAGTTAAGTTTCATATTTCAAGAGCTTACGCAACCTGAATGAGGAGTAATGACGTTGAGATGACGTACTATGAGCATATCGGGTACATAATAATGTTTATTCATACGAACTTTATAAATTTGAAACTTTACTGTTACTATGGCTTTACTACTGAACCGATTTGGATGAAATTTACAATGAAGATCGTTGGATTGACTTCTATTTACGAGGATATATATTGGGTGAGCTACGGGCAAAAATTAATTTGTCTGTGGAAACTTAATTATATTGTTCGGAAACTTTATTTGTGGTTGTAATAACCACTGACAATGAGATTTTATTACCATGGAAGACTACGTCTGCCAGAAAGTCATAATTAAACTATATATTTTTAACGTCTCTGGGACCTAGATAGTATGGTTAACAAATTTTTATCATTCCTTACAAAAGTCTATAGGGTTAGATATATGTAAAATACTCTTCAGTTATTTGTTTTGATTGTGAGTACCGGACACACCAGCACCTGATCTTCAGCAAAATATATTAGTTTGATCACTTTAACAACATTCCTGAAGTAAAGTTTTGGAAGTCATAATATGACATGATAGGCCTTACGTGTCCGCATATATACACAATATAAACGTACCTTTATTAAGATATTGCTGTCCTAAATTTAACTCCGAAACTCCGATTAAAGAACACTAAACCATTCACTAAAGGAAATGTACATATTTAATTTAAAGAGTTCATTCACACAACTTTCGACACTGGTGAGCATTACTTAGTTTTATAGATTCAATTTCTAGAAACATCGTTGATAATTTATCAAACAAAAATAGATCCGTTTAGAGAATCACTTCGAACATAAATACTGTAGTGAAGGCGTGGAGGTACTTTTCCTGAACACGCGCGCGCCTTTGACAAAAGTCTGGGCCGCACTGAATGAACGCCGAAAGGGGAAATCTCTGCAGGCTCGTCTTTGTATGAGATAAGTTGTGATCGTTAGGATCTAAGGCGGTACTTTAACCCTATGAATTATTGAGGAATTGTTGTGGTACCTATTAATCTTAGAGTTGTTTAGGATACAGTTTGAACTAGGGTTTAATAGTGAATAGAAGATATATGTATATTAGTAGTGCTTAGTAAGATTTATTATTCTACAAATAACGAGTTTTAAAGTTTAATGAGAAATAATATTAACATAAAACATTTTACACATGGCTGTCTGATCAAAGTAAGTTAAGCCTATATATTCGGAGTTAAGGTATGAAATTGCTGATTTGTACTGAAAAATTGAAGTTCTTATGTTTTATATATAACATATTTATTTAATCAAAATATCTATCATTATTATCTATACATTGCTGCCGTCTAATAGGAATGTCATTTATGCCTTTGCGAGAGACTTCTAGTGATCTAGATTCTACAAACTGTGTGAAAGCATTTTGTACTGCCTCCTGGGAAGAAAACTTTTATCACGTAGAAAATTGTCCGAATCACGAAAAATATGGTAGTCCGTTGGAGCAAGGTCTGGCGAATACAGAGGGTAATGAATGGTTTCTAATTGCAGTTCCTGTGTAGAGTTCAAACGGTTTCTCGTGCTGTATGAGGTCTCGCGTTATTATGGAGCAATAATGGTGAAAATCGATTCATGATTCGGGGTTGTTTCACTGCAAATTTTGCTATCATTGTTCTGAGTTCGGCACCGTCATTGAGTTTGTATCTGTCGTTATTGCTTGACCAGATCGGAGAAAGTTATAGTGAAACCACCAAATAGTTACCAGTACCTTTTTATTAGTAAGCTTTACTTTAGGACACTGTTGCGGTCTTGACCTGAGGTCAGTCATTGCATTTTTCGCTTACCGTTATCGTAAAGAATCCACTTTTCATCACATGTCACAATTCGATCCAATATTCCTTAATTTCTGTATCGATTCAACAAGGCAATACAAGTTTCAACACGCATTTCTTTCTGCAGATCAGTCAAATCATGAGACACCCATTTTTCATATTTTTTTATTTTATTGATTTGCCGCAATTGAGTCAATATGGTTGGTAAGGTAACGTTAAACAATGGTGCTAATTCCTGAGTAGTTTGGCTTGGATCGGCTTCCACCATCTCTTTCAATTCATTGTTATTCACATGTGTGGGCAGTCTTCCACATGGTTCGTTCTTCAAATCAAAATTTCCATCACGAAAACGTTTAAAAATCGCACGGTGCGTTCATTAGCATTCCCCATTTCCAAACGCGACATTGATATTGCAAGCTGTTTCTGCAGCGTTGGTTCCACGTCGGATCTCGTATTCAAAAATCACTGGAATTTTTGAAGGATCCATCTTTCTTGTATAATGCTGAATAAAAAAAAACAACTGAAAGTTGATAATCAAATGTTGCACATTTTTTAAAAGAAGAACTTCATAGGTACGATTTGAAAAAAGTTTCACTCAAAAATCACACACCGTAACGGTTCTATGTCAATTCAAAGTACCTATAACCCCTATAAATATGTAAATTATCTGTTTTTAATATCTAATGAACAGCTTTTTACTGAATGCATGTGTCAGTACTTCCTGACTACAATTACGTCAGTCTGAAGAAAAGGGTCTCTTGTTGCTGCACTGCCTACTCAAACTATACAAAGACCTAACCGAAGACTCTACAATTGTTTAGACCAATATGGCGTAAGTTTTAAGTCATAAAACCAATTATTTATTTATAAACAAACGAGTTTTTGTGGGGGAAAAACAAGCAACTGTTGACATTTCCATGAAATGACTCTTTAAAAGAAAATTGGCGGCCGTTTTTCGGGACCCTTCATGTTACCTGAACGCATAAAATATTTCATGACATGGCATTTAATAATATAAAATATCAAACATGTCATAAATAAAAAGTACCAAGTGGAATGACGATTGATTCGAGAATCCCAAAATGTAACAGAGTAAATAGAAAACACGATGAAATAATATTACGGAATCATGTTTTTGGGCATCTTAGAAAAGTTTTTCTCACATCAAAGTTTTGATTAGAAATATTTCTAACATAAAGTAGATTATACTAATGAAGTTCTTGTTATTTCTTAACAAGTCTTTTAAGTTTTTCTCTTGAAAAAACTTGAACTTTGCAAAATAAATGTAATAATAAACGACACTGCGGCCTAACAGGAAATCGGAGCAAGCAATTCTTTCATTTTTATTTTCATCCGCCCCAAACTGCTCTAAACCACTGGCCGCTCTGGCAAACGCGACTTCCTACATTTATCTTCTGTTCTTTAGATGAATAGTATCAAGTTTTTGACACATCGCAAAATCATCATCATCATCAGCATATCGCAGTCCACTGCCGGACATAGGCCTCTCCCATTGCACACCACTCTCATCGAATTTAGCCTTCTCGCATTCAGCTCCTGCCATCTATCCCGCGCAGGTCGTCACTGCACCTCGTCTGTGGGCGTCCTACACTACGTGTCTCCACTTCAGAACTCTTCCACAATAACGGTCATCAGTTCTGCGGCTAATATGGCCAGCCCACTTCCAAAATACGAAAACAAAATTCAACACACAAACACTTTTTTTATATTGAACCCTACTAAAATGACTAGTCTACCTGAGGGAATGCAGGATGGTGACCCACACCATAGCGGCTTAGTGAGATGTTTCTGCACCATTCCACCGGCCTTCGGAAGCCGGGAGAATAATGCAGAATGATTGGTCTCCAGTTTCACACTCAGAAACGAATTACGACGTTTTAATGTTCACAGCCAAAGCGAACCATTTTCGCCATGTGGGCGTTAGTACGTTAATAATACGAATTAGGCGGACGCCTAATCTCCGCATTTTAATTTGCACATATTTGAATACGACAATAGTAATGTTTATCCTAAGTGTCAAAGTATTTTCAAATTATTTTCTATTTAACGGCTCCGCTAGCTATTTCGGTTATTATGACGGTAAAAAATTAACCTAAAAAATTAAAAAATAACCTGCGTCCTATCTCAAGAATCAAAGTACGTATCTACATATTTATATCTCCTTGCCAAATTTCATTTCATCAAAGCTTAACAGATATACATAATAAACAGACAGAGTTACTTTCGAACTTTTAATATTAGTTTGAATTTTGACTTTTAAATGGAAACGATCAAAAATAAGATATTTTACGTTCTGAATTTTGCATAACATTGAATTTTTAATCAAGACTTCGACCCTGTTCCGAGCGCGTCAAGGAGAATTGTTTTATTTTTGGTATCTGGGCCTTCAGTTTACGACCTTTTAGTAAAATTGATAATACGTACATATTCTTAGCCAGATGGCTTAATGCACAGGGAATTCTCTACAAGTCAACCTCAGAGTTATAAGAAACACAATACATAAGTACGGTTCGCTTCTGCGTGGAGTACTATTCTCATCTTTGCGATGGATCCCCGCAGTATTCAGAAGTCATTCAGTCAGAAGTCCGCATCATTGATAGTTCCAAAGCCACCGAGTTCCTCAAGCCTTTGCAGTTGCGAGGAGATGTTGCCTCTATGGCAGTCCTCTATCACCTTTATCATGGGGAGCGTTCTGAAGAGCTCGTCAAACGGATCCCTTCTTCTATAAAACAACACGTGCTAGCCTTGGAAGTCACCCATTTAGAGTAGTAGAAATAAGCACCAGAACTAAGCGATTCGGATCTTCCTTCTTGTGCCGAGCAGTCAAAAACTGGAACTCACTGCCAGCTCATGTGTTTCGGTCCTGCTATTATTCCGGGTCCTTAAAAAGCATCTCACTAGGCCGCCATAAAGTTGGTCGCCATACTGCCAGCATTCGCAGTGAGTATGGCATCCCCCACTCTTGGATTTTACGTATGCTATACATCGAGTATAGTAGAGACACCTTGGCAGGCGTAAAATAAAAAAGTACTGGGTAAAATATCATCAGTTCTGGGAAGTTCAAAGGCCTTTTCATTAAAATCAATATTGCAATTTTGTCTATCACCTGTTAGTTTTAAAATGCAAAATATCTATAAGACCGCTTGCCTTTATAAAGTATAATGGTATATACTCTATAATATAGGTTATTTATTTTTCTATTAATGTTTATTGCTCTACCTCTTCTGCATGAAGAATTAGGCCCTGAATCAGGCATCTGTTCTCAGGTGGCATCATCATCATCATCATCAACAGACTAAAGGCATAACAGCCCACTGCTGGACATAGGCCTCTCCTTTCTAAGGAGGTTTCTTAGGTTCTCAGGTAGCATTGCACTTGAATTTTTTTTCAAACTGACTACTCTTTCTTGTATTAATCGTGTTATTTGTAAATGTGGAAGAGCAGAATCTTCTACCGCAGGCATTGTTTGCCTAAAAGAATATTCTGAACACTAGTGGTTGTGAACTATTATTTATTTGATACAATTGGATTTTATTTTATATTTTTATTCCTGTTGGGAAATATGAGTAGGATCTAAAAGGTAGGTAGGTCACCGTCCTCACTGCAATTTAGCAAATGCAGTATAGTGACCCACACTCTGACGGCTTCTAGACCTGCTTCTGCATCATTGAGAGGTGTCTCACCAGTAATGCTTCGAACTATGATAAGGCGTATTAACATTTTCTTGCACATGTTTGTATAGAAATTAAGATGAAGCAATAACTTTTATCTTCATTTTTCATCACATCTCATTAATGAAATGTTTAAAGTATCGCGTCTTATCCGTAGGTGACGAAGCTTAGTATAATCAATAATTCAATGAGTTACGGCTGAAGTTTGGCTTGTGGGCAATCGTATGTATAAATAAGTATGTTAGTTTGGAAGTTGGTTCTCTTCAAACAAGATATAAAATAATACTTTCTTTTGAACTTGTTCTGTACGAGTGGAGTTCGTTTTATTTTTTTCTGTTCGAATTTCTTCTTTCTTGGGGAAAGTCTTTTTCTTTTCTAGACTTCATATCTTTAGCTAAAACTTCAACATGGTCGATTTAGTATACATAGCTAGAACTTGTACGCCTAAATAAACCATCCAAATTGATATAAATGTTGAGGTAATATACAAGTTAGGTTTATTAGAATTCTTTGACGATGTGTATGCGGCTGCTGATCAAGAGGTCTCGGGTTCGATTCTGGGAATCACATGTTTGCATGATTTGCAAATATTTGTTTCAGAATTTAGGTATATTTTATCTACTTATAATATGTAAATATTCACAAAACTATGTATTTATATCAGTTGTCTAGTAGTTACAGTAGAAGCTCTACTTAGTTTAGGACTAGATGATGTTGTGTATCAGATGTCTGAAATATATTTCTGAAATATTTACATTTGCTAGACAGTTCTGATGAGATGGACTATAAAGTATCGTCGTTAATTGTGAGAAAACAGAACACGTAAACATTCAGTGCAAGTACACATCACTATAAATATCATCTTTCAGGGTTCTTTTATTTTTGTCTTCCTCAACAATATAAAGGTGTTAGTTCGTAATTCTTTCACTTCTCGTGTTACAAAAACACCAAAACGAAACACATAGAATAATTTTATATGAAACGAAAACATTTTCCTGTTTTTTTTAAGAAAGTCAACAAAATCTGAGTATACATAAATAATGAGTCGTCGAGATAATCACAGCACTAGTATTTGTTATGTTAAACTCAGTTGTACTTTTGTTTCGCTGAATAAGAATAAGAAACATTTTAAATATCTTTTACGGTACATATCATCATCAACAACTCATAATACCCCACTGCTGGGCCGGGTCACCTCTCTTAAAAGTATTAGTAAGGATTCTTATCTAATAAATATGTTTATCAATAACTAAAGATCAAGAAAGTTCTGAACAAACACTTCTATGAAGCTTTCCTTTCATCTTTACAATCATTCATACATTCATACCTACAAACTTTAGCGTTTATAATATTAGTAAGGATAACATCTAACAACAGAAGTTATCTAGCAGAGAATTGTCTAATGATATTCTCTTCCATACTTGTACGTACGACTGACAATGCAAACTTTATAGGAATTTATGGAAATGTATGAAACATTTTAGGAGACGGTAAAACATTACTTTAGTACATTTTATAACGATTAATAGTTTTAAAAAACTAAACAAACACGCTTGTATACTAAAAAGTAGAAAATAATTTTTATGTAAAAAGCGTGGGGCGACATTATTGAAATATTTTCAGAAAGCACCCTATGCTTTGTTACATTCAAATTATTTTCTACTTTTTAGTATAAAAGCGTGTTTGTTTTTTTTTTTTTTTTTATATCTAGAAAAGACTTTTTTTTTTTTATTTCAAATTAGTGTATTGTCATCGGTCCTTGATAAATCTACAAAGTTTGAACGAAATCTGGCCGTTTAAGGTGGGTCAAAATCGCACCCAAAGGAGTCGGTTACAAACATACAAACAAACAAACACACAGGTGAAGCTTATAAAATTCGTGTAAAAAACGGAACCCTTTTAAGATTACTTTTTGGTCCGTCTGTCTATCTGTCAAGACCCTTTTCCTCAGGAACGCGTGGAGGTATCAATCTGAAATTTAAATCAAATACTCAGGTGTACTGTCCCTTGGAGATGTGAAAAAATCAACACTCGCAATGGAATCAAAACCCACAGTACCTTCCCTGCAAAATAAAATCTAGAAATTTGGTACGAAGCAAGGTTTTATAGAACAGATAAAGGGAAATTGCGAAAAGTATAAATTTTTAGTTAGGTTCATAATATAATAAAAATATTTTTTATAATTTTAAACTTAATAATAAAGATTACTAAACTGTAAGTTAACAAAAAGTATTTAAAATTAGTATTCATCAGAAACTTGGTATAGAAGTAATCATCAGAGGTATTAAGTAGAAATCCGTATAAATTTTATGTAGCCCTGCCTCATAAACTAGGAAATCCCGTATCTTAAGAGACAGTGTTAGTCAAAGATGTCTTGCAAAATCAAAATCAAACCATTTTTATTTGAAATACACCAATACAACGGAACTTTTGAAACGTCAAGTAGTTAGTCAGTAGACAGTCTTGGCGAGCAATCCGCATTATCGACAGTAACGAAGTCACCGAGTCCCTTGAGCCCCTGCAGCTGCGATGTAATGTCGCCTCCATGGCAGTCCTCTATTGCTTACATCATGGAGAATGTTCTGAAGAGTTGTTCCAACTGGTCCCCCCTTCCCCTTTCCTATACAGGACAACACGTGCTGGCCTCGGAAGCCACCGCTTCAGAGTGGTTGACATACGCTCTCGAACTAAACGGTTCGGCTCTTCCTTTCTCTGCCGAGCAGTTAAAACCTGGAACTCTCTACCAGCGCATGTGTTTCCTCCCTTCTATGACCCCGGGTCCTTCAAGCGGGGCGTGAAAAAGCATCTTACTAGGCCGCCATAATGTGGGTCACCGTACTGCACTGTCCGTTGTGGCAGTGAGGATGGTGGCCTTCACTTCTGGATTCTGTTCATGCTTTCCATCAGGCAGGGCAGAGTCATTTTGGCAGCTAATATAAAAAAAAAAAAAAAGGAATTGTCTGTTCCAATTCGTAGATCCAATGGAGAAGAACAGACAAGAAACTCCATGAACACTCTTTTCCAACATAGATTTTACAATTTTTGTTTACATTGTTTTAGGCATTTTATTAACAGACACTGTCACAATCTGTGAGGACAGTGTCACAATGCTGATATTTACATTAATAGTGTCCAAAAATGATTAACCATTAATATAATATAGCAGTTGTGAGATGACCAGCCCCGACCGGCGGCGCCCGTATCACGAGCATGACATATACATACAACATAACTATTTACAGGGGAATAAAAGATTATTGCACTGTATTATACGTCGTAATGAATAAAATATTGTCTATATGAACAGAACGGTGCTTGTTACCACATTACTTAACACCTCTAACCTCATGTACGTGTAGATGTATTAAATTGCAATTTATATGAAATACTCAGGCATATAATACCTTTAAGCTGTAACAAAATCAAAAATCTATGTTAACGCAATCAAATGAAACGGTAATTTAAGCCGCATATTTTTAAACTCGTAACAAAGGAATCCAAACCAAAGATTTTTGTCGACCTAGAATCTAGAAATTTTACATGAAGCAACTTTTTATAGCACACATAAAGGAAAAATTTAGAAAACCTTAATGTTTAGTTATATTACATTTTTTTTAATAATTATTAACTTATTACCTTGGCCGGTTTGTACGGAACCCTCGGTGCGCCAATCCGACTTGTACTTGGCCGATTCTATTATTTTATCATGTTGTGTGGTCGATGTGCAAAATATTTATTTAAATATTAATGATGTGACTCCCGTTCTGGCTTGTTTCTGATGCAAAGGATGTCCATTGCAATTTTAGTAGTGATCACCGCATAACTATGAAATCTTTATATGTACCTACCTATTTTTGTATGTTAATGTTATATATATTCAACAAAATAGTATTGTTTAATCAAATTTTTTTACGGGTTGAGGAATATCTATTTCACACCCAAGATAAACGAATGTGGGTATGAAGGGTGTTTTGTGTTTTGTAATTGTATATTGTTTTCTTATATAAATAAAAAAAAAAAATGTTTATCATTTTTATTACTTTTTGTAAACAATGTTTTTTTTTTATTTTGGTTTACTACGCATTCATGTAAATTCTTAAGTATTTGGCGCAGTCGGATAAAATTAAAAACTATATAAATAAAACCGGCCAAGTGCGTGTCAGTCCATGCATATAATAGGGTTCCGTAGTCACCGATAACGGCACGTGAATTTTAAATACTTATTATTATTTCGATATTAATGTTTGAATTTTTCTAAGTAAGCGTATTTAAAAATTAGGCTACAACTTTCCTTTGAATTTCATCACATGGACGGTTTGATATTTTCGAGCTCGTCGTTTAGCTTTCAGGGGGGGGGGACCTGTTTTAGGAAAAAAATGCCCTTTAAAATGGAATAACTTGCAAACGGATAAGTAAATCAAAAAATCGTCTTAGCAACCTCTCAATGTTTTTAAAATACCTATCTAATGATGATACCGACTACAAAACTGGATGAAACCGAGAAAAAAAAACATCCCCATTTTACGTGTAGATTATTTAGCACTTTGTAAACGAAACAAAAAAAACATAATATAATATACAAGCTAAGTTTCATCTTTCTTTCGAGTCATGAACTACGGAACCCTAAAATGAATAAATCACCGCAATGAACATTTTAAACATTTTTTTTTCTTTACGCGCATAACTCCCGAAAGAGTGCCCATAACTGAATATCCTTTTTAAAAGTTTGTTATTGTAAAGAAAAAAATTGTTGAGAAGAAAATCACATGAAAAACTATTACTATTAAACTAAATGCTAATATTTTTTTTAATCATAAACTGTTCACTATTCGAGGTAGCTAACTCGGATCTATGTATTAAAACAAGTTTTTAAATGTTTAAGTATGTCGGCACGAAGTTCGCCAGATCAACTAGTGTTAAATATTTTTGTTATATTTATAAATACTAAGATACAGTGTTTCGTCTTAAATCACTATTTGAAGTTGATTAACATATTAGATGATCCTATTCTCTATTAGAATGTCAATATCGATAGAAAACTAAATTAGACACGCTCTATCGAACTCAAATATCCACTGAAATTAATATCTAGGCATAGAACAAAGACAGTAGAAACCAGCTTTAGCGAGCGAGCTAAGCGAGCATAATTATAATGAGATTTTATAAATAAATTCGTTATAAGTCGACATCAATATGACTTTATTAGAGTTCTTTAAAATTTTCAGTCTGTTTGTTTATTTAAGCACCGCAATTAAGCAAGCAATGGATTTAAAGTACACTCTTAGCCCCAATCTGTTTTGTATCACATTTTTAATGAACTTTTGAACAAGTATATTCTTTTTCATTCTCATTGTTTGCTTAAAGTTTATTTTATTATATAGTAATTTTCGGCTCCGTCTGAGTGTATTTCGATTATTGCAGTAAAAAGTAGCCTACGTGTTATTCTGATATATAAGCTATATTACTGCAAAGTTTCATGCAAATCCGTTCTGTAGTTTTTGCGTGAAAGAGCAACAAACATACATACATACTCACAAACTTTCGCGTTGATAATATTAGTAAGGATATAGTTTTTACGTCTTTTAAATTTAAAGTTTTAAATGGAGGTTTAACTAGCTACACTAAATCATATATATGTATTTCGCTTAAATAGATTTGTACAGTGAAATACAGGTAGCAAAAAAATTTAATTTCAGCTTTGATTTAAAATATTGAGTCCGCTTGACGTGTTCCGTGTAAACTTGAATTTAGTCTTACAATGTGACCACTGGCTTCGCAAGAATTAAAGAAAATACTCTTGCAGCATTTTTATCTGAATTTGATCAAGTTTCAATTGAAAATCATTTTATAATACAAAATATTTGAAGCAAAATTTACATAACAATGGCACAGAAAGTTACACGAAACATATTATACAATGGGTAAGAAAATTGAACTCGGTCCGCTTGTTCATAACGAAGTTGGATGAAAAACAACTTGTACTATAAGAAACAAGTATTTTCTTCTTCAATAAAGGAATATCGGTGTTATTTCTATAAAGATAAAGATTACTTTACGATGAAGCTAGCTGTAGGCATGTGTTTAACTCTTAACGATGAATAATCCTTAATCTGCCACGGCATGAATTATTAGTGTATAAAGAAATATTGTGTGTGCATGTGTGTGTGAAAAAATCCATCACAGAATTAATTAAGACTGGATTATGAGCTCTTAGTCCAGAAAAGTAAAGTAGATACGCTAATCCAAAATATTTTATCTACTGCAAGAAATAATAATAAATAAATTTCGGACATCTGACACACAACATCAACTAGTCCCAAAGCTTGTACTATGGGTATTAGACAATTGAGGTGCTAGGCTAGAAATTCTCCCCGTGGTGCACCCTGGTAACCCTGGCGGTGGCACTGTTTCCTCCATATTTCCTCCGTGTCACCTGGAGGAGAGGATTATCGCCAGCGGCTAATATTCTAGCAGAAGAGGAAGCCGTTTATCAACTCTCGGGCAAGGCCTGGTCCAGCAGGGTGGGCGTGTCTGCCGGTTGCCCTGCTGGCTCTTCGCTCTGCGCAGCAAGGAGGAGGAAACCTCGGTATAAAACCTGAAAGTGGGGCCCTGTAGGGGCCACAATCTTCTCCGCTGATAGCAGTGGAGAAAGGCGGACGGCCTCGGCTTGTACTGACACTACCACCGAGCAGGCAGTGGGACGTTGTCTTCCTGCCACCGTCGGCATAACGTAATCCCGAGAAGAGTGCTGTGGTTATGTCTCGCGGCTCTGATCGGGGGCATGGGTCTTGGCTTAACCGCCTGGACCGCGAGGAAGAAAACCTCTATAAAAAACTACCCCGAATCCCAAGTTCTGGTGGGTGACCAGGGGATGCATGGCTGATGGGTAGTTCAGTCGCGAGCGCACCCCAAGCCAAGGTACCCGCGGACCCCTCGGTTGGGTTAAAAATTTACGGTTGCCCGGGTATTGGGGGATCTCTGACCCGGGGTGGACCTGCACTTCTTCCCCACTCGTGGGACTATTATGGAAATTGAAAACGAAACCAAAACAAAGGAATGGACAATAAAACAAACAAAACGTTAGAGTTAAACGTAACATTAGAGTCTAGCGATAAGCGAAAACGCAGTGATGGTGATGGCGAGATGTTGCCCCCTCAAAAAGTTCCAAGCAGTCGTAGGGGTCGATCACGAACTCCGGCCGCGGCCCCATCTGGCTCCGTCTTTTGTAGGGCGGAGTCATATAGGCGAGACAGGGCTCCTTCGTCCATGCGGGAGAGAGTGACAGCAGCGGTGGCCATCATCAACAAGGTGGCCACTAAGTCTCAGTCGAGCAACCTTAAAGGTTCTTTTGTCAAGGCCCTTAGGGACTCAAATCAAATGAAATCAAACCATTTCAAATAAAGCAATACAACAGCACTTTTGAAACGTCAACTCGTTTACCGCTATTGCGGGGGTTGTGGAAACCCTAATCTGAGACGTAGCTCGCCTCCAGGCGTCCAACGACCACTTGATGAGCCAGATGGCCGAATTCAGGGCTCAATTCGCCCAGTGCCAGGCCGATCGCTGCCAGCGAGAGGCCCCGCCTGGTACGTCGCAGCGGGCTCCTGCTAGCCTCGAGTTACCTGACGCCCAGCTGCGCCAGGTCCTCGACGCAGTGGGGCTATACTGACCGCACTTCCCGTTGCGGCGGGACGCGTGACGTACGCGGCGGCGGCATTGGCTCCGGCTCTTGCGGCTCCCCAAAGGTCGGGGAAGGGTGCCAAGGCACCGAGTCAGGCACCGGCCAAGGCGCCGACTCAGGAGCCGGCCAAGGAGGTGCCTAAAGCGGCAGCGAAGTCCGGAGCGGAAAACCCCGGCAACAAAAAAAAAAATATTCATTGGGACGGACCGATCTCATCAAGACGCGATTAGCCCTTAACGTCTTTTTAGGCCAGATTGGAGGTGAAAAGCTTACAGCTACCAAGGAATAAGGTTATTGAAGTAAATCGCGAGTAACACCGCGGAGCGAACCTAATCTAAAACAATTAGCCTAAGCCACTCATTAGATCATAAGCTTTCTGCCAATGAAAGTCCTGTCAAAATCGGACCAGCCATTCAATTTATTTTATTCCCCGAAACAAATAAAGAAAAAGACAAAGATTTTTAAAATAGAATTTTGGATGTTAGTACCGTATATACGTTGATATGCATTTAGTATAATAAAAAACCTGTTCATTTGATAATACAAACAGAAACTCAAATTTTATTAACTTGCATAAATTACTATAACTGTAGCTATTTTGAAATCAAATGAAGTGAAGAAAACTCCGAATCAGAAATAAATACACAACAAACCAAAGAAAATGTAAAACCGCAGATTTGCATATTTTATTGCAACCGCTTTTAAATAAGTAAGCACTTTACCCGAGTAACTTTCAAATGAAATTTTCCAAGTGAATACATTTAATAAGTCTGCCGATTACTTTTTAACTAACAGATCAGCTCAGCTGCAATACTCTTCTTTTAAATCCTACTTCACTAATCTAATATCATGGCTTTTTGGCCAGATTTTACAACAGTTTAGCTTGGGGAACTGACACTTCAAAAACTTTGGTACTTTAAAAACTGTATATTTCGCAAATGGCTTTCAGAAACAAGTAATTTCACACCCTCTCAAGGACTTTAAAAGACGACATACTGTCGACAAACTTGGATCATAATCCAATTTGATGATAAATCGTTTAAAACCGTCAAAACAACAAAGATTTCTTTCTTTTAAATTGCATAATAAATAAAATAAAAAGCCTTTATTAATTCATATCCATATTACAGTTTGATGTTAGTAAAAAGTTAGTAGTAGATACATTTAGTTTCTTCTTTGAATGTTAGTAGTTTTAGTAGTAGTCTATATTTAATTATTTTTGGAAATGAACCCCTCCTTGGGTGAAGGCCTCCTCCAGTTTTTTCCACTTTTCTCTTTTTTTGCCGATAGTTAACCATTGGCTTCCTGCTACTTCTATTATATCATCTGCCCACCTTCTTTTCGGTCTACCTACTCTTCTTTTTCCTGTGGGCCCTTTCCATGCTGTAGTTTGGAGTGTCCATCTATTGTCTGTGTATCGTGCTATATGACCAGCCCACTGCCATTTCAGTTTTAAAGCTTGTGTAAGACCGTCTGTAAGTTTTGTTTTTTGTCTAATAGTTTCGCTTCTGATTTTGTGTATTTTCCTTATGTTTAGGATGCTCCGCTCCATAGCTCTTTGTGTAGTCGTAATTTTTTGTTTAGTTTTGGTTGTGAATATCCACGTTGGACAACCGTACAGTAGTGAAGGCAATACACAGGTATCTAATACGATTTTCTTTAAGTTTATTGAGTAGTCTCCCTTTAGGATTTCTTTGAGTGACCAGAATTTTGTCCAAGCTAAGTTTGATCTTCTTTCAACTTCTTTGTCGTTCTGAAATTTGGAAAATGAAATTTGTTTGCCTAGATAGATATAACTGTCGGTATATTCAATAGTAATTTTGTTCACGCTTATAGGTTTTTTGAAGCTGTTTGTCAAAATTTTGGTTTTTGTAGCGTTCATTTCCAATCCTATTATTGAGCTTGCGTTATCCAGTGAGCAGAGCATATCTTGTAGATCATTTGCTGATTCTGCTAATAAAACTATGTCATCAGCGAATCTGAGATGGCTTAAATAGTTGTTATTTATTTTTATACCTCTAGTTTTCCAATCCAAGCTTTGAAATATGTTTTCCAGCACAGCAATAAACAACTTTGGAGACAGAGGGTCACCCTGTCTAACTCCTCTTTCTATATTTATTGTCTTTCCTCTAGATTCTAATCTTACATTACTTGTGCTATTGTTATATATATGTTTTATGATGTTTGTGTACTTTGGATTGATATTTAGCCTATTTAGAGACTGCCATATTGACGTATGGCTTATGCTGTCGAATGCTTTGCTGTAGTCAATAAAACTTAGATACAGAGGCCTATTGAATTCTTCGTATTTTTCAATGACTTGTTCCAGAGCCTGTATATGATCTAAAGTGCTAAATCCTGAACGAAAACCAGCCTGTTCTGCCGGTTGGGCTTTATCAATTTCTTTAGATATTCGATTTAATATTAATGTTGCGAAGATTTTGTAAGTATTTGCCATTAAACTAATCGGTCTATAGTTGTTGATGTCTAGTGGGTTTCCTTTTTTATGAAGTAGGATGATATCTGACGTACACCATTGTCTCGGTACTAATTCAGTTTCCAGTATCAAGTTAAATAATTCTGTGAGAGGGTTAAGTAGTACTGGTGCACCCAGCTTCAGAGCTTCATTTGTTATTCCATCAGGACCTGGGCTTTTGTTTGGTTTTAGGTTTTTTAGCTGTAGTTGTGTTTCTTTTAATTCTATAGGGCTAACGATTTCAGTGTTATTAGAATAGTATATCTCCCCTCCATTCTTAGTGTTGTCTTCTCTATTTTTGTATAGTTTTTGGTAGAAAGTAGTTGCGTGCTGTATGACTTCCTGTCTTGATTTGGTTTCTTCTTTGTCTTGTAGTTTCTGTATCCATATTCTATGTACGTTTAATATTTTGAATGCTCTTTTTGTGCTTCTGTATTTATTAAGGTTGTCTGTTATTACTCTTTGCCTGTGTTCTCTATAGTCTCTTTTTATAGCTTTACTAGTTTCTTTATATAATTTGCTTAGCTCTTTCTTCATATTTGTATCTTTATTCTTTTTCATAGCTAGTTCACTTCTTTTATTGATTAGTTTTATTGTTTCCTCGCTAAATATTCTGTGTCGTTTGTTTTCGTTACAGTTGTTTGTGTAGTTCAGACTATCCGTAATTGCTCCTTCTAGTGTGTCGTAGTAAGATTGTACACTTCTGATATTTTCTAATTTATTTCCAATATGAAGTTTAAGAGCCTCTAAATAACGTTTTATTTCTTCTTCTGTTCTAGGGATTTTTGGTTGTGTTTTAAAATGTTTTCTGCTTTTTTTAATTTGATTTAGGTTAAGTGTAACTCTCAATAGTCTGTGGTCTGTTCGAAACTTTACGTTATTGAGAACTTCATAATTTTGGATTCGATTTAAAGTGTTTGTGAGGACGTAATCGATTTCATTTTTTGTTCTCTCATCAGGGGATATCCAAGTCCATCTTCTGCTAGGTTTCTTTTTATAATAGCTATTAACGATTGCTAATCCATTTTCACATGCATATTCTATTAATCGTTCGCCTCTTTCGCTTCTTTGACCGAGACCGTAAGGGCCCATAATTAGTTTTTCTTCTTTTCTAGGTTGCCCTATTTTTGCATTGAAGTCTCCTAATACTATGACGTTATTGCCAGCTAATGTGTGAGCTTTTTTCAAATCGCTATAGAATGTTTCAATTTCAATGTCACTGGATTTTTCCGTGGGTGAATATCCCTGTATTATAGATATGTTTTGGTTCTCAAATTTCATTTGTAGCAATGCTACTCTTTCCGACAAGCCTATGAAATTTGTGATATTCTTTTTCCAAATCTTTTTAACAAGGAATCCTACTCCGTACATGCCTTTTGTTTGTCCTATGTAGCAGAAGATATAAGATGGGTGTTCTTCTATGCGGCACCCCAATACTCTTGTTTCTGAAAGTCCTAGTATGTCAATGTTTATATTTTCCAGTGCATTAATTAGCTCTAAGTATCGGTGCCTTGTTGCCAGGGACCTGACATTATATGTACCAATTTTTATATTATTTCTTTGCCCTTGGTTCGAGGGGTTAATGTGCTTCTTTTTGGGGATAATTACTGGAGGGTTAAGGTCGTATTCTCCCACGGGGACCAACCGGCTTGGGAGATGTGTTTTATATGTTATTGTGATTTCTTTTGTTTGTTGTTTATTTTTCGGGAGGGGCTTACTTGTTTGTGGCTATAAATTTGTGCTGCTGTCTTGTATGTTTGTCTTGTTATTGCTGTTCTTGTTTATTAGATAATTTAACATTCCTGGTTTAAAGGAGTTTTCGGAAAAACTTGAAGATCTCTGTACTGTGGGCGTAGTTACAGTTTTGTTCTTTTTATTTGTTTGTAGTTTCTGCTTAGTGTGTGCGTTTGTACTGGTCTCTGGAGAGTGTGAGAGTAATCGTTTTTTGTTATTGTCTTTAATAGTAGATGTTTTATTTAGTAAAATGAGTTTGTCGTATTTAATTATAGCTATGTTACCTTTTTCTTTTTCTACCTTTATTTGTTCTTGTAGAGATCTTCTTATTTGTAGAACTGATTGGGGATAATCCTCTTTTATATAGTACGGCGTCTCTTTTAAAGCCCCTTTGCATTTGAGGACCTCAATCTTTTTACCAAGTGTCGCGAATGTAATGACTATGGGACGTGGCTTGTTCGACTTTTTTCCTATTCTTCTGATGACCTGTAAATCTCTGCTATCTAATTGTATTGGTAAATATTTATGTATGAAATCAATTATGTCGTTTTCTAAATTTAAATACGATTTTTCGTTTTCCTCCAGTCCAAAGAACACTAAGTTACGTTGTCTTGATTGTTTTTCTAAATAATATATTCTTTGTTCTTGATTTTCCACCCTCAGTTTGAGGCCCTCCTGAGTTTCCTCTAAAGTTTTTAGTTTTTGAATTAACATTTGATTTATATTTGATGTTACTTTTTCTGTTATCTCTTCGCTGCTCCTGTTTATCAGCTCTTTCTGCTCTGCCATCTCCTTTTGTATAGCGCGAAGTGCAGTCATTACTTCTTCCATTTTTATGTAAGATAAATAAACTCAAAAGTTTTGGTATGTTTTGTTTACAATACTAGTGGTGACCTCTTTTAGATACTCCACTAAAAATCGGAGTAAGGTTCGTTATCAATTATAAGTTACTACACCTACACCTAGTGCCCTCTTTTAGTGGTGTTCGGTATTACGTATTTAACGTTTGGTATATAGTCCAAATCAAAGAAAATGTTTATTGTGGGCAGAGCTTCGCTTGCAGATGGCGTTACTGTTCGATATCTTATCGGTAAATAGTAGTACTAAACTTTTAATTTAGACGCTTTTATGGAGTTGATGCGCTTCCGCAAGTTATTTGTTGCGTTAGGTATTAGTTCAGTTAGACGTCACCTGATGGCGTAAACATTAACTTTTGTGTATATACCTGTATATGCTGCTTTATAATTTTATTCCTAGGTGGGCAGGTGTATATTTTTTTTTCCTTTTTAAAATTACAATTAACTTTAAATCAACTTAATCCTTCTTGTTTCTTTATTATCTTACACTAAAGTTTCAACAATTTGACCCCGAGGAGGACGATAGTGTTATTTTCACTTGATATCTTGGTTAAATTGGCACAATAAACACAGTCACTATCTTGATGTTTCGTCGGTGTTTTGTCTATTTTCTCACTGTTTTTTAAAATGTTTTATAACGTACACTGTTGCTTTTTAGGATTTAGCACTGAGTCTACCACTTTAATTCTTAATATAATCGATTGGTATATTTTTAAATTGAAAATACTGCGGAGCCGAAGTGATCAAGGGCACAGTAGCGCCACCTCATTTTCTTTAAATTGCATACTGAACATATATTATGACGTTTTAAATAATGAGTAAGCTACGTCAATACTGGTCGGAGATCTACACAATTTTTACCTGTATCGTCACTGCAGTAGATAACATATTCGAAAAATCAATATATTACATAGATACATAGACTGTCGACCATATTGCATTTGAATATCTGGAAAACAAGCTTACGTTGGGTAGTGATTCAAATTTATCGATATTATGTCTTTGAACGCTTTTTAAAGTTTTCGAGAGAGTATGAATTTATTTGTTTTAACCTGGTATACTCGAGTGAAGAAAAATGATTGCCTCGGTAGCGCAGTGGTAGCGTACGCGACTGTTGTGTTCGGGTTCGATTCCCGGGTCGGACCAAATGTTTGTATGATCTACAAATATTTGTTTCGAAGTTTTTGGTGTTTTCTATGTATAATACGAGTATGTATGTATTTACAAAAAAAAGTATGTTTAAATATTTACATCGGTTGTCTAGTATCCATAACACAAGCTTTGCTTAGTTTGGGGCTAGATGGCGTTGTGTAAGATGTCTGAAATATTTATTATTATTATTAATGTTTTAAGATTACTTTGCAAATTCCTCAGTGTTCGAAACAAATTTCTATGCAAAACTACAGCTCTCTGGTACTAACAGTCTCCAAGCCGAGCTGAGCTCTAACACAGCTCAGACACTGTCGTGCTGACGGAAATTTCGAAAATTTAAACATTTCTATTAGGATTACCAAACTCTAAATATGTATCCAATTTGCTTACATATTACTGTTTACTAACCGAAGGAAACACAGCTTGTGCAAACTTAATTGAAACCGCAGTACCTTTATATTATGTTCTACAAAAATATAGTTTTTAGAGTGTTCTAGCAGGTTTCTGTTTCATTTAAAACAGTATTTATTTTGAAAGAACTAAGCAAAGCAATAAACTTAATATGACAAATCAACCTTTGAGTCAAAGTAATATAATCCAAATACTTTTTCTATGCAAATGTTTATTGTACATACTGTCTTATAGTTTGAAACCTGGAACGCAAAGGCGACGGAAATCTGGAAAAACTGATAGTGGTGGGGAACACCGAAGGCGCGGTCGTTCACCAACAAGATGGACCGATCAAATAAAGGACTCGTCGACCTCTTAATTCTACTTGGTTCTAAGAGACGTGCTTTACAGAAACCGATGGAAGAAGATCATCCGCTCTAGATGTAACCCTGAAGCTGACTACGATCCTCAGACATGAGGTACCGACTCCAGATTGAGAGAGAGAGAGTTTATTGGTCCTCTAAGCGTGGTCGTGGTGGCCATTTGGCTGATGTTGTTTTTCATTATTAACGGCATACCTTCCTCTTTATTATGAAATAAACATCCGATCATTTATCTCAATGGCATTTTTCTTTGAATATCAAAATAACACCTCTTATTGGAAAACCCTATAGAAGAATTATCTGTTTACCCTTGATTAAATAAATGATGATTCATTGAATCTGATTTATCAGACTAAATAACAATACTTTCACACAAAAGGTTTACTGATCCTAATCGTCTGAGTGATTCTATACTAAGGCAACTGAGAGATTTATATCTCTAATTAGTAATATACGATTACAAGAAAGATAAATTACATTCTGACGCAGAACAAGGGACCGTGCAGATCACACAATATTTGACCTGAGTGAGACACAAACCCACGACCTTAAATTAAATACAGCACGGACCATCAAATAATCCGATAACTTAATTTGTTCTTCGCCGATTCCAGTAATTTTGAATATCACGAAATTTGAAAGCCATCGGGAATGTTATGAATTATTTATGGATTATTGCAAGGTTTGTTCTTAATTAAGAAACATTGTTGGTATTGGTATTAAAGGAGTTATATATGAAATATCTATCTATCTCTCAATTTAAAATTTAGGTCTTTGTTGGTAAAGTAATCGCCACTCCGTCCATCTTATTCCTCCATCACGATTCCTATTTTCTCATTGACTTGCTGTATGTCAATCTAGGCTGTCCTCGTTTTCTCTTGCTTTCCATTTTCCCTTCCAGTATTATTTTGAAGAAACTACCGTGTCTTATCAAGTGGCCAACTATTTTGCCTCTTCTGTCTGTAAGTAAGAGAACAAAGACTGCACCAACATTTGTGCAGACACTCATGCACTTTAATATCACCTGCGTAGTTGGCTGGTCATATGACTGGTCTGATAGAGTAAAACAATGTAATATCTGAAACATAGAGAACTGACTACGAAGAACATCAGTACCAAAAGTATTAAATCTTGAAACCAATCCTGTACATGACGGTTAATGACTAGTACCGTCCACGTATATAACTGTCATAAATGCAATTTTGCCCATTAAGTCCCCCCTCCCAGAACCAGACATAGATAGGGTGGGCTCAGTCTTTTTAGTACCCCATTACCCTTGTCCTATGGAACAGTTGATTGCATTACGTAGTCAGAAATTAGATACATTTGAATTATGCTTCAATAAAAGAATATAACATACTTTATTTAATAAAAAAAAAACGTATACCAAATCCTCTATCTGTAAGTTTAAATAAATAGAAAAATCCGGATTCCAGAATGTAATTCGCTATGTGTCTGGTATGTTGTAAGACATTCAAAGGCATCTTACGTAGGTGTAGAATTCCTTGTCATTCTTTGTGATGCTATTTTCTCGTGTATTTTCAATTACAAATACTGTAACTCTATCGATATTTATTGAGGAATTTTAGTTATTTATTAATAACGCAACGAAAACGTCGGTGACCCGTTCCGTCACCCGTTCTAACTACAAAATCCAATTTATACGATAAACCTTCTTGAAATATATTCGCGTCATGGTATGTTGAAGTACCTATTCAAACTCTCCAGTTTTGACGAATTTACTTTATAAAGTGAAGTTCTGTACGGGATTTTCGTATTTACATAACTCAGTTTTGACTACTTGTTACTAAGAGTAAATATTTATGTTGGGAGCCAAACTTTTCCGTGAAGAACTACGGCTGGATAAACTACGGAATTGTTTTAATTGGAATCAATTTGACTAGAATTTTGTTTGTTTAATTTTTACCTGTCAGAAATAGAGGTGGTTCTAAATTAATCTGTATGTTTTTAAACATAATAATAATATTAAGTATCCTCAAGTACCAGTATCAGGAGCCACCAGATCTGCTTACCGGTAATCACAATTAACAACAACATTGTCCTGCCTTATTGGTCTAGTAGTTATCGTATGCGGCTGCTGATCAAAAGAACTCGGGTTCGATTCCCAAATGTTTGTATGATCTGCAAATATTTGTTTTCTATGTATAATATGTATGTGTCTACAGAAAAAAAGTATGTTCATGTATTTATACCAGTTGTCTAGTACCCATTTTTTTTTAAACGTGTGGAAATCCCCGCGGACCGTCACCCCGTCACCCCGGGGGTTACGGCGGGGGTGGTGTGTCGGACTCGAACCGACTAAAACCACACGGTGTGACTCTCTCTGCGCCTGTGTATTGGAAGGAGTCCAGGGAGGGGATTTCCTTCTGGACTCCAACCAGCGCCTGCCCGCACTGTTGCGGGCACCACCTCAAGTGTACTCTCTAATAGGGTAACGTCCTCTCACACGCGGACGCCGCCCCCTCGCGGTTTGCCACTACTGCGGACGGACGGGAAACCCGTCCCGCCCATCCGCGGCCACTCTCAGGGCGGCATGAGACGCAGGCGGGAGTTGTCTAGTACCCATGGTACAAGCACTGCTTCGTTGTGTGTAAGATGTGCGAAATATTTATTTATTACTTTTTAATTGAGAGAGAAAGTAATGGGCGATTTATAAAGTGATGGGCCCAAGTGTATGTATATGGTAAGACGTTTAAGTGATTGCTAGTTCAAACTGAATTTAGTATACTACCGATGTAAGCTATTTAGATTTTATCATTCAAAAAGGATTGCAACACCATTTTCTTGTTAGTAGGGACTTTTGTAAACTTCACACTTAAAAACAATTAGCTAAATTATATCACTAAGTTTATTATAAATATAAATATTGTGCTGTGGTGGTATGGTGACGGATTAAGAATACAAAGTGTCACTACCCCTATACATTCCATGGGTGTCGTAAGAGTCGACTAAAGGAACAAATTAAGCAGCTAAAATCACTGCCAAGAAAAGGAAAACTTGAAACAAACCCTTTACCAACCCGTCGGGCCAGCGTGGTATAGTAGGTATAGTATTAGTAGGCGCATACGCTAACCACCAGACCAATAGGGCAGTCAAATTGTTTTGTAAATTACGTGCTTTTATATTCTTTCATGTCAATAAAAGTAAAAACTAAAACCAAACTACGTCAAAAAACAACGTTTAAACTACATAGTACACTAGTTTAAATGTACAGAGATACACATATATTCAAGTTTCAAAAGCCGTAGTCACACGATAGGGCCACAGCACACTAGCTACTTTTATCATCGGCGATCGGCAACTAGTCGCTTTTTAGAAGCTAAATACGGCGACCGAACGCTCCACACCGCACACTTAAAAACGCCAAAAGCGGAGATTGAAGCGCGACACAGCAGCTGAACGCTACTCTCTGCACACATTCGGATGCCGGTAGCATCGATTTGGCGTCGGAAAATTATAAACAACATTACAGCCGACGCGATCCAGGCATCTGAGCAGTTGCTAAAACGAGCATTTCCGATACCGCATTCAATCGCAGAAAGTCGCGAATGATGCAACATGACGCGCGATTTTGATACGGCGATCGAAAGCAGGAAGTCGCTTAAACGCGATGCAGCATCGATGCAGTCGCAAAATCGCCGATCGCCGATGCTAAAAGTAGCTAGTGTGCTGTGGCCCTTATATAGAAACGTACCATAGCATTATAACAACACGTGTCTACGAATTTTCAAAATTGAATTTGTGTATCTCTGTACATTGACAATAGTGTACTATGTAGTTTTGATGCCTTTATAATTTATTTACTAATTTAATTAACAAACCAAACCAGCCGTAATAAATTGTCTGAACAGACGAGCATACCATAGAAATATTAAAATTATTTAATTAATACAGATAAAGTCACTAGCAAATGCTAATAATATATTATGTATTTTTGAAGTGTACACGTACCAAACACGGTATATTTATCTGAAATGTATTTTTAACACGGTACTTTATGACCGCTAAAGAGCGCCACATTACATTCACTGACACCTCATATAGCCGATAACCAGCTGACGGTCAAGACGCATCTATGGATACCTCATTTGTCAAGTTCTAATGAGTAGTTGAGGAGCTATGAGGGAACAAATGAACATATATCATACATAGCCTGTAAAAGCGTTCAGTGATTCGTTTTTTTAATAAAGTGTTTGGTAATTAGCCATATAATATGGACTTTCATAGATTTATGTGGTATGTGAGAGGAGAGGCATATGTCCAGAATTGGATTGAATTAGGCTGGTTCTGATATTCTTCTATATTATTTAAAGATATTCTTGTAACTCTAAATGACCTGTAGACCTAGTTATTCTAACTCCTGCTCAATGTTTCTTTCGCGAGTATCTTAAACTACTATAACTACGTGGTCGAAATCGACTATAATTAATTTCAATTATAAGTGGCAATAATAATAAGGTTCTATTGTCAAAGACTATAACTTCTATTGTCAAGGATTCTACAAGTCTACGCTACAATGTTAATTTGTATCTATGCGTGTCTGTGTCAAATACATGGTAGTGTGTGTGACGTTTTATTGAGTGATTTAATGTATCTTTATGCATATTTAAAAAAGTACTAGCTTCCTGCACTCCTCCTTTACATAAACTATAAGTGCCCTCAAATTTACTGACAACTAGTTCAACCTTCGAATTTCAGGTCTCCCATAAGGTTGCGGAGGTTCAATGCCAGTCGCTCCGTGGAAAAACTGATATTCAGGTAAAACCGGTTGAACTAGTATCCGACTAGTATCCGGAAGAAGAAGAGATTTAAAAAAGTACTAGCTTCCTGCTCTCCTCCTTCACACTATTAGTGTGCGAAATTACATACTCCTCGCAATTTTCGTAAACAACGGGTACAAAGTTTTAGCTTTAATATACAGATTAAACCTTTTTTCCAACTAAGTTTCGACATAAGCTGAAAATATCATGCTTCGGTAATACCATTGAAATACAAAGGATATTTCCTCGAAACGAACATTACAAAGGCTACCGAAATACAGATTAATATTTAGGCTACAAGTAGGTAAATAGGCTTGAATTAATTCAGAATATTTCAGAATCCTTTCCGCTTATTTTGTATTAGCATTATTACAGTAAGTTTGAAACAGCGTTTAAAGCTAAGCCTTAATAACACATTTGTTTAAGCGGTTACCACAATGCTTTCTACTGCACCACATGTTAAAGATTCAAATTGCACATGATCCACAAATTGTTGTTCTGGTTATGGGTGTTCTTTGTGTTTGTGTCATGTATATTTGTAAAGTTGGCGACATGAATAATTTATTGGAAGCACAGAATCAAACGCAAGTCACGATTCGAATATATTGGCGAATGTATAAATATAACTAGCGACGCGTTCCGGCTTCGCACATAATTGGATGGATAAGTACATAATTTCTTTTTAAATTTGTTAAACAAATATAGTTATTTGGACGACTTATGCCAGTTTTCATCAACAAAATGTATACCGTCTTCTTAATATGAATCTAACATAGATAACCCCTAAAATTTACGAGACATTTAAGCACTTGGTGTCCCCTAAAGGTTGTTGACAACCAAAACATCATTTGTATTTAGTTAAAGTTCAACTTTATCAATTTGTTTATAAATTGGGAACGATTAGTAATCATTTTATTAAATACAAAACATTCTGAATGTTTTGGTAAATAGATTACCTTCTGTAAAGTAATTTTATTAAGGAGGGTATCCTCTTTATATTAGAGTAAGACAAGAACTTTCTATTAATACAAAATTAGTTGTCTTATTCCCATGTGGTACCAATTACATTATTCAATTAAGAATATAACAGACGCAATACGTGCAAAGCTTTATGCCTTCTCCCCGAAATGAGACGTTCATGAAACATTTATTTACTAGGAAAAAAGAAAGACTCAATATATTACATTATTTGCACTCGTTTGTGTTGTTACTACTCGTAACGTCGTTTCAACTTGATTATGTTTGTTTGTTATTACAAAATAAATTGTATTATTAATATATTTTAATAGGAATAAAATAAAATATATTTTAAAACAAATTTAAAACAAAATGCAGAACAATATCTGATACCAGTCGATAATAACGCGGGGTCAGTTAGCATTAATTAAAAAAATAGAGATAATTAGAAAAATAATTTTGTTTATATACTTGTGACTTTATTATTGATTAATGATACCATTTTTATTTAATTTCAAATTAGTAATGTTTAGAAATAAAAGTTTTTAACAACAACTTAGATACATAGGTACTACAACATTTATTGGCAAATAACTATCTATTGTTTCCTATTCCATTCAAAATACTTAACGTAATCCGGAAGATCTCAATATGTTCACGAATTTAATCTAATACAATATGAAAAGTAACCACAAAAATAAAACAATTAAAAAGTACATACCTTTTGATGGCTTTCACTGATCACAAATAATGTAATAAAAAGTCTAATTTTCTTTAGTTCTTGACACTGTATTGTTAACTGTTAACACACAAAAATTCTTGAGCAGTCGAATCTTGTTGTAATTAAATATAAATAAACAATAAGTCCTTATAGAATGTTACTTCGAAATGAACCAGTTAACGCGTTTCCGAAAACACGAGCGCCTGGTGCAAAATTCTGAGCAACACTGAATGGGCACTGAATGAGAAAATTCTCCCAGGCGCTTCTATGCACGATATAACTTGTGATCGTTAGCCATGAATTTTAAAGAACTTGTTTTATTTATTTTGACTTCTTTGCTACTCTAAGATAAGAAAACTTATATTTACAATGTTTTTATGTGACTAAACATATAGTTTTTATTTTAAAACGCACTTAATGACTTAATACATTTTAATAGATTGCCAAGTCTCTTCTCACGAGAGGATTAAAGCCATACGTACCCGCGCTGGTCGAGTGCGGGTTGGGGACTGGCAAGATACAAAATGTTTTTAAGCCTCCCAAAGACCTCCAACTAAGCTGAATCTTATGACTGTCATCTTATGATAACAACCGGGACCGACTGCTAAACGTGACCTGCGAATCACGTAAACAAATTATTGTAACTTTGTATTTAGGTATATACTATACTGTTATGTATGATGTACCGTTTATCCGATAAATACTTAATATAAAATAACACGAACACTGTAACAAACGTAGATGAATAATATTTTTAATAAATAAAAAAAATATAAAAATGATATCATCTAATAAAGAAAATTTCCTGCGTGTAATAATATTATGATAAATTATAAGATGTCTTTAAACATTATTAAATTAAATAATAGTTAACAAAAATATACAAAATTAGTAAACTAGAAAGAAGAAAATTACTTGTTCTTAACTGTTAAAAACATTTTTCATGTTGTCATTTTTGAAAAGCAGCAGTTTGATCTTTCGAAATTTATATTTTAATATTCATATTTTTACAAGCACTGTAGCATCGTGTATCGAATTTAAACAAAACAATAATATCAACACGACACAAATCAACAAAAAGCTAAGCGAAACGCAATTCCGGTAAAGTGTTGCTAAAAATATTTATTTAAGCCAATAACAATTTTGTGTGAGCAAAATTCTCAACGTTTTATTCCGTACTGCCAAGCACAAAAGAGCTTCGTTATAATATTATACGTTAACATAGAATTTAAGCAGCGGTTTATAATATCATATTAACAGCTTATTACTATTTACAAAATGTATTTAATCCTATAGAAAATTGACAGCTTTCGTGCTGTGTCTTTCGTTGGTGAGTGTGAGACCGGAGGCCCGATCATTCTGCATCATTCTGAGGCGATTCTAAGAATTATGTAGAAACATCTTACTAAGCCGCCATGGTGTGGGTCACCATGCTGCATTGTATGCACTCACAATGAGGATGGTGGCCCCTACTGCTGGAAAGTTTCATCAACCATTTGTGCGGTAGATCGACGAATGGACATGACGTATCTAAAAGGGTTCCGAGTCATGAACTACGGAACCCTAAAAAGACTGCGATGAATTAAGCATCACCTCTTTTTTGAAGTCGGTTAGAATGTCACTGTTTATAAATCTGTTAAAGGCAAACTGTCAGCTGTTGTTACAAGAAATATCTAATGCTACATTTATTTAGGGCCACAGCACACTAGCTACTTTTAGCATCGACGATCGGCAACTAATCGCTTTTTAGCGACCGAACACTCTACACACACTCGTTTGCCGTTTTTAAGTGTGCGGTGTACCGCACACTTAAAAACGGCAAACGAGGGGATTTGGTCGCTTTTTAGAAGCGCGACAGCAGCTGAACGCTACTCTCCGCGCACATTCGGATGCCGGTAGCAACGATTTGGCGACGGAAAATTATAGACAACACTACAGCCGACGCGATCCAGGCATCTGAGGAGTCGCTAAATGCGCGTTTCCGATACCGCGTTCGAACTCAGAAAGTCGCCAATGATGCAACATGACGCGCGATTTTAATACCGCGATCGAACGCAGGAAGTCGCTAAAACGCGATGCAGCATCGATGCAGTCGCAAAATCGGCGATCACCGATGCTAAAAGTAGCTAGTGAGCTGTGCCCCTTAGGAGAACCTTTAGTACAGATTGAAGAATACATATTTTAATATTTACTAGCAGGTATGTTCAGATGTGGGTAATAGGTAAGTATAAAGTATTTTTTACATAAAGCAACATGGCCATGTAGTTCAACAAGTAGTTAAACCCAGGCGTTTCCTTCTGTCAAATCATAAACCCTAATTTAAATATGCATTACATTGTCTTATCCCAGAATGATCATGACACAGAAAAACTATAATTAATCTATTTTTAATCTATATAATATAATCTAATTTTAATCTATACATATACTTTTATTTAATACATGAAGCTGAAAAATTTGTTAGTTTAGTTGGTTGAACGCGCTAATCTGAGGAACTACTGTTCCGATTTCAATAATCCTTTCTGTGTTAGATAGCCCATTTATCAAGGAAGGCTTATAGGTCATATATCATCACGCTAAGACCAATAGGAGCGGAGTACCAATGAAGAATGTTTCAAAATCGGGTTTCGTCTTGATAGCTACCGCGCCTACCGCTGCGTGGGCTGCGTAAACGGTTAAACTTTCGCCAAAATCATGTATGACAGAATTGTTCCCCTTTAAAAATGCTACAAAAATGTCCGCCACAGCATATGTCGATCTATTAAGGTTCATTCATTATACCTAACATTCGAATATTTAAAACACATGCAAACAATTCAAAAAGTTTGAAAACAAAAAGGAATGTACACATGACTTAGGGACAAATGTACAAGAAACGGACACAAAGAACACACAGACTCAGAATAAAAATTTGTGGATCACACAGTATTATACCGTGTAGTAAACCACTGGGCCATCCGTGCAGTCAGTGCGCCACATCGTCCTCTATTTCTAGGGTTTTCAAAAGGCTGACAGCATTGCTACTTTGAATAACGATGCGAAATTCTCTGTGCTCTCGCAAGGGAACGATCTTCAGACATAACGAGCAGTCGTTCTTGACAACTTTAGGTTTTAGAGGTATAATATTCTGTCACTTTGGGGTTGAATATAAAAAAATATTTACTTAACGACCTCTTTGATCCTTAAAAATCACAGAGCAACACGTACTGGAGGGGAGTAGTCAAAACGTCTACACAATTTAGACTCACGTACAAAAACAGTCGCTTGTCACTACGAACTCACATATTTGTATATTGTATATAGCTAGCTGACCACGCAGTTCCGTCTGCGTTATCCTGCGGAAGCAAATTAGTTTACCATAAAGGTTACCTACTCATTCCGAAGTATTCATATAAATAATTCGACTGCTTCCTTGGTCTATGGTTAGCGTAAGCTACCGATCAAAGTACTCGCGTTCAGTTCTTGGTCGAACCAAAAAGTCTCAATATTTTTTATTTTATTTTGGTCGGAATACCAACAGCTTAAATATTATAAGATAAACATTAAACATATTTAATAAAAAAGCCATTTACAGGTACTCGCAACTAGATGCAAGACATATACAACGCTACGAATAGTGTATAAAAAAAACAGAAGTAAAATGTGTAAGAAAAGCAACAAAACATAACAGACATTATTCGTTTTGCGTTGAGAATACAAATGTAACAAAAGCAAGAAAAAATTAAAAAAGAACAAACTAGTAAATGGTTACGATCCTGGTATTGGGCTTACAAAATGTTGAATCATATGTTTTTTGACAAATGAAGGCTTAGATCTATAAAGCTCAAACTCGCTGCTAACTTTATGCATTTCATTCATTGATATATTAATACATCAATGATTTCATTGACAGATTTACTCGCTCTAATAACAAATGAAATTTTGCGGTAGTTAGTATTTGTTCGAGGTACTGCTAAGGGTGGATTGTGTCTAACACGTAAATTATGTGGTACTCTGATTTTATTTTCTCGAGAAGAATCGAGCAATCTATGTTTCCTTTTATGATTTTTAGCAAGGTTATAATATGTTTTTATTCATAGAAAGCTTCATAATGACCCGAAATTTTCCAGTTGAAGCCTAAAGCCCCATGAAGAGCACGTAAAGCCGTTGGTCCTAAACCACCGGGGAGGGATAAGCTCTCCTCGCTGGTCGTGTTTCATCCTGTCTCTGTCTGTCTGTCTGGCTTTCACGGTAAAACTACTGAACCGTTCAAACGAAATTTGGTACTCAGATAGTCTTAGAGCGATAGAAGAGACATAGACTTTTTACCACGATAAACGACAAATACGTGGGTGAAGCCGTGGCGAAAGCTTGTAAAAAATTAGAAGTAGTAGTATTTTAATATCTTTAATACATATAAATGGATACAAACACAATAAATAACCTGCAGGCTGCAATCATGTAAGTGCAGGCGAGTAGTTTTCTTATTGATTTCTTAGAATACAATAATATTATTTCGGACATCGCTGTAACTTACGAGTAAACAAAGATATAGCTCTTCCAATTCAGAAGAAGCAAAAGGTAGTAAAAACTATTTTTACGACAAGGACACCCATAAAACGCCCAAAGAAATCGTTCACGGAAATGAGAAAAGTTATACTATTATATATAAAAGAGATTATACATTTTCGTGGGATTACTATTGCTAGATTCTATTATTTAAATACTAGAACCTTCTTTAATTACGCGTGTATGGCGCAACGGTTCAAGAGGTCACTTTGCCGCTTTATATTGCGGAGAATGTTGTGGCAACGACCAACCGACCCACAAACGCACTCACATTCGAACACTAAAACAGAATCTGGCGTCCGACAGATCAGGGCCCACCACGCAGAGAGGACTCAGTCCGCACCCATCCGTTAATAAAACGGACACAAAGAACACCCTAACTCAGGACGACAGTTAGAGTATCACACAAAGTGCTGTCCGATGTGAGGTATGAAATCACAATTTTTAGCATAATAGAATACCGCGTAGTGACCCCTAAAACCTCTACGGCATTCGTGCAATCAAAAAACAAATAATTAGTACCAGCAGGTATTTCAACGAAGTACTAAACAAAAAGTTTAAAAACTAAAACTGCGTGTATCACTAGGGTCATTACTACAAATCTTTTGGCACCTCAAAGACTCCTCAAGTTTAGGCGCTACGGCGTAATATACGTACATACATATGCACGTTTTCACCAACTATACTTAAACCGCCTCCTTACTAGGAGACCCCTAACGTAGGTAGGCCTTAAATTTTAAGAGACATGTAAGTACTTAGATGTCCCGTAAAGTTTGGTGAAAACTCTAAGTCGTCTCTTAAATAAATAATTTATTATAAATTTGGATATCTTACACACAACGCCAACTAGTCCCTAAACTAAGCAGTGCTTGTATTAAGGGTACTAGACAACTTATATAAATAAATAAACATATTATTTTTTGTAAATACATACATATTATACATAGAAAACACACAAACTCCGAAACAAATATTTGGGGATCACACAAACATTTGGTCCGACCCGGAGATCGAGCCCGAGACATCTTGATCAGGAGTCGTATATGCCAACCACCAGACCAACGAGGCAGTTCAATTTAGGGAACATTAAATGGAAAAGATACAATACTCTGCCAAAACTTACACTTCATTTGGCATCGCCATATCATCATCATCCGAGCGTTAGTCCCGGTTGCGTCTGGAGACGCCCGGGGTCCGCTTTCCGACTATTCTTCCTCCTCTACTTCGCACGGTCTTCGGCATTTGGTTGTAAGACCATTGGCGCGCATATCATCCCTTACGACGTCAAGCCAGGACTTCTTGATTATTTGGCCATAGTCTGATAGAAAAAAGTTATCGTATATTCATAATTACTATTTTTATTATGGCAAAACCATTAAATTATCATAGTACAATTTCTCCAACAATTTACTACAGGTATTTGAACTGTAATAATGTAACTAATTGATGCAGTTAATTATCGTGTTGGCCAAAACTCGTTAGTTATGACCTAACAATTGATGTTGATTTAATGATACCACTTAACTATACAAATAAATAGAATTGGAGTGCCTATTTGTAATATTAAAATAACCGCTTTTTACTAAATGCACAATATATGTATGTACTAGCTGCACCCCGCGGTGTTACGCGCGTATCATTATGGTTGCTATGCAAGTTTGTTGTGCATAGCAACCTGTTAAATTTTGACAGGAGATAAACAGTGATACATTTTGACATCTACCATTTACTGTTTTTTTAATCACCTAGTTTTTGCCCGTTTATCTCGGATATCGTAGTAAAAAGTAGCCTATGTGTTATTCTGATATATAAGCTATATTACTGTAAAGTTTCATCCAAATCTGTATAGTAGTTTTTGCGTAAAAGAACAACATACATACATACTCACAAACTTTCGCGTTTATAATATTAGTAGGATACACGGTACTTATGCCAAAATATTCTTATTACAATTTTTGTCTGTCAGTCTCTTTGTTCCCGATAATCTCTGGAACGGCTGGACTGATTTCGACGGGACTTTTGCTGGCAGATAGCTAATGATATTAGGAGTAACTTAGGCTACTTTTTTAAACTAGCTTCGCCCCCCGACCGCGGGGCTCAGTTAGTATAATATAAATTAGGTTTGCAATATGAAAAGGTTTATAGCCATTTTTATGTTTTTTTTTATATAAAGCCTGGCAAAGTGACTCTACTCTGCCTGATAAAGAGCGTGAGTAGATTTTAAGAGGTCAACAAACTCATTGCGCATGCTGACAATTCAATACGTGACAAGACACTCTGGCGGCTTATAGATAATTATAATATAATAATAATAATTTATTGTCCAATATAGACTGATAACAATTTGATAAGTTCATCGGATCACTACATTTGCATATTAACTATGTACCAAATTATGTCTTATTACGAGTTGATTCCGTGTGGTGACGGATTAAAGGCCGCTGCATACGTGACGGGATTTAACACGGACGGAACGGGACGGGAAGTTTTGCAAACATCGTTACATACAAAATGTGTAAGGAAATGCATACTTCACGGAGACACGGACGGGGCGGGAACGTAGCACGTGCTAAATTTCGTCGCCGACGATGTTTAGCACGTGAATAGCAATTAAAGCCAATTCTTGAATTGAAAAGTACATCTTTCCTTGTTCACAACACTAACACGTTAGATCCGAGTCACAGTCACGGTGCGTATGCATTTACATCACAGCCCCGTTCATAACGAGGCAACCACGACCACGTCCACGTCCCGTCCGTGTTAAATCCCGTCACGTATGCAGCGGCCTTAAGAATACAAAGTGTCACCACCCCTATTCATCCCATGGGTGTCGTAAGAGGCGACTAAAGGAACAAAATAAGCAACTAACATCACTGCCAAGAGAAGGAAAATTTGAAACAAACTCTTTACCAACCCGTCTGGCCAGCGTGGTATAGTAGGCCAAAACCTCCTTTCAAATGAGAGGCCTATGTCCAGCTGTGGACTGTTAAAGGCTGTTGATTGATGACTAGTAGCTGAACTAGGTTGGAAACCTGGGCTTCAGCATACGGCGCCTCTACCCATCAGCATCAGATATTCTTCTTCGTCTTTTGGAATAGTTAGTAGTTTGCTCCCATAGGAGGAATACTTTGATTGTGTCGTAAGACGACATTTCTTCCTAGAGTGTGAGTCTTAGGAAATGAAGACGCCTTCTAGCTATTAAAGTGTATAGGTTTAATTTTTTTGTCTGTATGTTCCGGGTAATTTCAATTACCCGGAACATACAGGCATACAGACGGACATGCCAGTTAAAGTCCCGACCAAATCGGTTCAAAAAGCTGATGACCTACGGAGTAACTTAGGTTATTTCTTTTAGACTAGCTTCACTCCCCGGCTTTACATGTCGGATTACTGGTGGTACCCGATTAGATAGAGGCTGGATTACCGGGGGTCCACTGTATATACGTATACGTTTACATTTTTTTTATATTTTTTTTTATCTCGGGAACGATTTGACCGATTTTAACGGGACTTTCACTGGCAGAAAGCTGATGTTTTAAGTAGTAACTTGAGGTATTTTTTTTATACAAGCATTGCTTCGTGGAGTTACTCGCAATTTACAACAATAACCGTGAGTAATACCTTGGGACTCAACTAGTTATTAATAATAATACACATATTATAGAATGTGTACTATTACAATGTAACTAAAACCAAAACTAAACACTAGATGTAGTTTTAACATTGTTTAAAGTACTTTAGGTATAGTATTTCAGCTAACGAACATGTTATTGATACAAAATTGTACCTTAATTCCCGCGGTATAACCACTATTTTTCCTTAAAAAAGGTATACTTTGCTAATATAATAATAGGAAACAAAAGCAATTTGTGTTAATATAAATCAAACGTCCTTTCTAACCCTTATTAGTCCTTATTAATATTATAAATGCGAAAATAATTCTGTCTGCCTGTCGTCTGTAGTCGTGTCGTCGTAGCGCTTTCACGCTAAAACCACTGAACCATTTCAAATTAAATTTAGTATTCGGATAGTCTAGAGACTGAGAAAAGGCATAGGCTACTTTTTACCGCGATAACTGTTATACACGTGGTCGGAGCCGCGGATGAAAGCTAGTAAAATTATAAACTGAAAATCACTACACTTAATGTAAAATGTTGGTCATAATTTATGAGCTTTTATGGCTAGCCTTTATAACCCTCAAGCGGCTATATAAGTGAATGACTACTTAGGGTAATGCAATTAATTTAAATAGGTTGTAGTATCCTCCATTTATGATATTACTTAATATAGTTCAATTTATGTTATGGCTTTAAATTATCCACGATTTATTTTGAATAGAACCTCTACAATAAAAAGTATATCCCGTCATTTTAATTCTCTAACCTCTTGTCTAAATTTATATTTATTTATATCAACTTATGGCATCAATATTTTTTAGTAAATATTCACATTACTTACATATTTATAACATCATACATAAAGTTACACGCGTATATAGTTTCTGCGTACGGCTCAACTCTTATCGCGGCGTCCTTAAACCGATATAACTTTTTTATTTATCAAATGATTTCATCAACAACCTACAATGTCCCACTGCTGGGATTAAGTCTCCTCTCAGGAGAGGAATATGGCCAAACTTCCCTTTGCTGGCCGAGTGCGGGTTGGGGACTAGCAAGAAAACGTTGTGGCTACGTAATCTTGCTGTTGGATGTTTTCAAGCCACCCGAAGGCCTTCACTAAGAACATATCATGCCACAAACGGTCACCCATCTAGATACTGAGTGTTGTTACCCATCGTTGCTTACTTTCGATGATTGTTTCAAAGTATCAAGGATTTATTGACACCTCATTCACTGAAATCGTTTCAGTAGTATAGGCGAAAGTACGGTGAAACATATGGAGTTTCAAAGCTGATAAACTTCCTACTTGTTTGCGTGCGTACTTGACGGCATGCGTGTGTATGTGTGTGTGCGTGCGTGTGTGGGTGCGTGCGTGCGTGGGTGGGTGTGTATATTTGTGTGTGTTTGTAGTTCTAAAGGCAGCTTTCAAGATATACAGCTGTCGAACTGAGAGGACCTTACAGTTGGCATATAAGTTTACCGTTCTGTAAGGTTCAATGGTCATAACCTACTCTGCTCTTTGTGCTCTCTCCAACTAAATAAAATGTGTTTTAGCTGCACCACCAAAGACCAGAATGCAATATTGCAATATTATATAGGCCGTGATTAGTTTGTTATAGAGCTGTGTACATAAACATCATCAATACTATTAGTGAATTTATTGTTAATTATTATAAATTAATTGCTAATTTAGTGATAACGCTTATATCTAGATTAATATTTATTTCGGATACTAATAGGCAGAGTAGGTCAGGTCTAATGTTGAAATGTAATGTTATAATGCCTCTATCAGAACTTATTTTCATTTATTTTTTACTTTTAATTTATAACTTTATGCACATTTGTACATCGGCGGACTTCATGCCCAGTATTTATACACAGTTTAGTCTTTCGGGACACACATGTATGATATCGTTGCCTCCATCGAGTCCAGGTCTAGAATAATGTTATTTATGTTAGCCATTTATATGTTAGAGAGACCCAAAACCTTAGCGAAATACGATGTAATGCTTTTTAAAGGAATAAATTATTACTTAATTACAAACCTGTCCGACGCGAGAGAAAATAGAACAAGAGCAACAAATATCAATGTGTATTTTTGTACATAGTATGTGTTAGAAAGTGTGGTGATTTCGCTGTCTTTGGTAGTGCAGGATATTAGTGTGTGTGTTATTGTGAATTGTTGTGTGCTAAGTGTATTGTTGTGTGTTAAGTTTTTGCAAATAAAAACGTATACTAGAGAGAAAAACAAACAAACAAACCTGTTGCCGTTGCCGTTTAAGGTCTATCAGAACTGGTATCCATTTTTTCAGACTGTCTGATGGTGATCTGACTGGTGATCAGTCAAATAGAATACCTGTTTCTTGCCGGTAATGTTTATTTGTTTAGTGTTTAGTTTATCGTCAACGGTTTTCTTTTTGTTATTACAATCACGAATAGCCAATGTCGTTTTTTGTTTAATTTGAACCGATTGAAATTAAACGACGATTTGTCGAGTCAGTTCTAGTTTAAAGGGTATATGATGAATGTCTCCAAAATAAGTTGGTGCAATTCTAGAGCCAACAACCTGTCAGAAAGCACAGATGGTATGTGTAAGGTCTTCGGCGGTCTCCTTTCCGATGAGCAGAATATTTAGTAGATATTGTAACTTCGTTTCGAGACTTTCGAAACATTGCCGCTACTCTGATCGTTCCTTTTGTGGGTTTTCAAGTGATATCTTCGTATTGATGGACTTCGAGATCAGAATTTTTGTAGTTTGTACTTTCAATTCGCGGATTTCAGAAGAAATTTTTGAGATTAACGTGTTTTGTCTATCACTTAAACTCGTCTTAAGTCTGGCATCTAAATTGCTTTTAAAATTATTCAACAATCCCATAATATTTTCCTTTGAATCCAGATCGCACGTTCCAGGTGACAAATCCGCACGGAGCCGCTTATGTCTAACCGTGTTTGTGGTTACGTAGGAAACCTCACTAGGTATTGTATCAAAGTCGGTTTCTGAGTGCGTGTTCTCGGGAGCGGTAGAAAATGGATGGCGGATTAAGTACGTTCCAATGGCATGTTGAAGATAATCATTACATATTATAAAGTCCTCTGCTACGTCTGTCTATCTGTTCGCGATAAACTCAAAAACAACTGCACCAATTTAAATGAAATTTTGTACCTAGATAGTCTAATGCCTGAGAAAGGACATAGGTTAGGCTTGGGGCGGAACCGCGGGCGAAAGCGAGTAGTAACAAAAAAAAAATATTTATTTACGTGTCACAGGTATAATTCCTGACTTACAGCAGCCCAACGTAGATAGATACAATTAACACTTGCGAGTGTTTTAATAAATAAAATTTTCAATTATTATCAGATGACACACAGTTTAAACTGTTTTTCACTTATTAAGGCACATAATATTCAGATGATATCCATAATCTCACACTAAACACACACGTTACTATAATTATCTACTATGTAACTGGAAATTTTAATTAAATATTCGAAGGCTAACAACTGCAATTTTTGCCCCGACAAAGTTGACAGTTGATACGAACATTTACTTTAATTAAAGTTTCAAATAAACTGTTTTGGTACACTGCTCTGAAGATTTAATTTAAAACGAACGAAGTGGCGATGGCTCCGAAACCATGTTAACACGTGACTATTATTGTTTAACTTATCCTTAAGGCTGTACATTTCTGCTATAAAATATACTTTGACCAACTGAAACCCGTTCATGGAAGTTTGTTTAACTTATGTACAACACAAACAGAATTCCAGTAAATGTTTTTCGTTTTATATGATGTTAAAATTTTGTTTTTAAAGTCGGGAGCTACGTCGTAATATGCCGTTACAGGTACCTAATTCCTCCTTGTTTTTATTCATAAATTCGGATAGGACCCACCGGCTAACCGATGCGATGCGAACTCGAACTTAGAATCGCACTTCGTCTCAAGTGCAAGTAGTTAATGACCTAGTTAATTCTTCTATATGCATCGGCGCATAAAAAACAACTATTCCTTATTTAGTTAGACTATTGTTGAATCTCACTGCTTCGTTAGTCTAGCGGTTAGCGTATACGACTGCCGATCAAGTGGTCTCGGATTCAAATCCCGTGTCAAGCCAAAAGTGTTGTTGGGTTTTCCTAACAAGAAATTGTTAATAACGGGTTAAGTCCGCTAAGCTCTTGGTCCCGGTTATCCTGAACACCTATGGCAATCGACATATGACAACTAGTTTAATCTTCGAATTGCAGTTCGCCCTCAGGGTTGTGGAGGTCCGATGTCAGTCGCTCGGTGTAAGAACTGATATTCAGGTAAAACCGGTTGAACCGACCCCGAATAGTCTTGTGAATAATAAGGCTAGGAAGATGTATGGTAAAATCTCAAAAGTAATAGTGAAATGACTTCACATAAAGAAAATATAACGAAGACAGTGACAAATTACAGACATCTCGTACATTGACATAAATACATATATCTGAGGCAGTCTCTTGATACAACTATGTATATATAGTTGGAAGCTTTACTACTGACATATTGTATTGAAAATTTTCGGACATCTGACATACAACGGTATTTCGTCCCAAACTAACCGAGCTTATAGTACAAGCACTGCTTAGTTAATTAGAAACTTAGTTATCAGTACGTAACAGCTGATATAAATACATACATCCTTTTTTGTAAAAAATATATATTATATGTGAAAAAAACCCTAAACCCGGAAAAACAATTATTTTCAAATCATACAAACATTTGACCTACACGAGAATCGAACCCGAGACCTCAAGCATCACAGCAATCGCATAAGCTACCATTACGCCACTGAGGCAATTAAAGATTGAAGTAAGCTAAAGAATGATGTATTCCACAACTCTTCCTCTATACGGTGCAAAGGATAAATGCTGAGCCGGTTAGAATACTTATCATAGCACCTCACCCTCTTATTAGGACATGGTACGATAGATGATCAGCTGGGCCGACAGAGATAACTATTTCAAGTACCTACAATATCAGCCAGCTTACATAGTTAAGGGCCAAGTGTGAAACCAACGGCTCAGCAAGCCCTTTCTGCTTTCTTTGCATGGATATGTGTTTTTATCAAGGTAGCAATATAGGTAATTTATATGTATATGTAAGGTTGGATTTTTTTGCGACTAACCCATCGTATGGGGCATCATTAGATAGGTCTTTCAAAAATATTGAGAGGTGCTAAGACGATTTTTTTATTTAGGTATCCGTTTGTGAGTTATTCTAGTTCCTAAGGAAAATATTCGAGAGGAAATGCAAAACATTTCACGAAACACTTGTGAGCCCGTCACCAGGTCGCAGCGTCAAAATAGTCAAGGATCACATATAGCATATATATTTTTTTTCCTGATTGTCGACGTAACCATAATGGTTCCGAGGCATATACTACGGGATCCTAAAAAAGAAAGAGTGCTTTCAACTCCATTTCTTTTCCAGTTATAAATGGGTAAGAAAAAGTACTTTTATTGAAACATTCGAAGTTTGATGTAAGACATCATATTTTCTGTCACGTGTCCGAAGTAAAAACTCACGTTTCGGCTGTGGTTTCAATTAGCATCTGACGGCGTGCCTCCCCTTGAAGGGGTGAGTTTTATAATTATTTCTTTTAATTGCCATGTAAACATGTGACTGGAATAAACTAGAGTGAAGTAAGTTGTTTCGTCACTTTCAAGTTTCGAGGTGGTTTACCGTCCTTAAAAAGAAGGAGGTTTTATTTCATCTGATTTTTAGGGTTCCATAGTTCATGACTCGGAACCCTTATAGATTCGTCATTACCGTCCGTCCGTCCATCCGTCCTTGACCTACCACCCAAACGGTTGGTGCTAGGAAGATGAAACTTAGCATAAATATGTGTAGTAATTACGTCGACAAAGTGCTACAATAAAATTGTGATAAATATTTTTATTACCTCCACTACACATAAAAAAATTTTTTTTTCTCGCGTCTACCCCACTCTAAATGCCAAACGGATGGCTCAAAAAATCTGACAATAAATGAAAACTATAGCGGTTTTGAAAGCTTTTTTTTTATTTCAGGAGTTATAGGGCAAAATTAGGCCCCTATAACTCCTTGGAAAGCTTCGTACAAAAATAAAAAAACTACAATAAGTAAACATAACAATTATCTATTGGACACGATTTTAAATCTACCTACCAGCATGGGTGACTACGGAACCCTCTTTTATGCGTGGCCTAACACGCAGTTGGCCGATTTGTTAAAGTACATTTCAAGGTAACATGTATCTAAAATCTTGTGTATGTTTGTTACAATACGCTTTTTACCTTTAGATATTCTGTGAGCTCATCTTGGGGCACCAAATCAATTCTATTAAGTTAATTCTATTCAATTCCGAAAGAAAATTTTCTCAGAATACTTAGTTTTAATCTTAGGGTTGCTTACATATTAATGAATTCATGGACCATTGTTCGCAAACGATCCGTCCGATGGGATTTTTAACCCGCACTGAAACCTTACTCAAGAGACAATGAAATCTAGAATAAGACTAACATTGTACTTTGTATTATTTTTTAGTAATTTGTTCTTATTTTGAGCTTTCTAGTATGTATAGGGGTATTATTCACAGTTTAAAATAATGTTCCTAGTCACTATTTATTATAAAACAAAGTCGCGTCTGTCTGTATGTCTGTTCGCAATAAACTACTGCACCAACTTTAATGCTATTTTCAGCAATGGATAGATTAGCTCTCGAGGTTATAGGATATAAGTTGTCAAGTTTACAATGTTTGTTAAATACCAAAATCTACCCGTGCAAAGCCGAGGCGGGCTACTAGTTTCAATAATCATAATAGTCATTATTTCTAAAATATTTACATTTTTATATGTTATCTTGCATAAGTTTTTCAGATATAAAACTAAAAAGATACAACTTGACCTCTATAACTCCTGAAGTTATATAAACCGTTATAGTTTTCCTTTGATGTTTATCACATGGACTACCATCACATTTTTTTTTCATATTCGATTATTGATATCTATTTAGATTTTAGAGGGAGGAGGACGCCCTGTTTTACAAAAAAGTGGAATAACTCGCAAACTGATACCTAAACAAAAAATTGTCTTTGCAAATCTCTCAACGTTTATAAACGACCGTTTGAAGAAATTGTTAAAATGTTTTTTTCACTTCTTTGACGTATGAACACTAAACATTTTAAATAAATACGTTTTCATGCGAATTTTTTTCACGTTAACAGAAATTTCTTCACTTAATCTATACCAATATTAAATTAGTGAGTTTCTGTATCCGCAATATAAATTTAATAATACCATTTGCTAACTATAAATTCACTATAGAATGTATCTCGAAACATAATACTCTGGACGTATCTAGTAAGGCTTTAATAATTGGCTTCCAGATCGGTTTTCGCAGAACCAAGCCTTGGATGATTTCAAGCACAAAGAGCAGACGATAAAGGAAATGTGGCATATGAACTGGAATAATTTAATTTTGATTGCACGGTTGGCCTAGTAGTGTAAGCGGTCGCCACGTCGCTTTCTACTGCACTGTTGTGGGTTGAATCCTACATTGGAAAACACTTTGTGTAATTCACAAAACGCTATTCTGAGTCTGGATGCTTTTTGTGCTCGTTTCTTGTATGTTTGTAAAGTTCCCCGCAATCCAGGAATATATATGTATGTATCTAATGCGGGAGCTATCTTTAAAAAAGAGAGTAATAAAAATCTAATGGAGACTAAAACGACACGACCAGACATGAATGATGATGCCCACGTAAGACAAGAGTATTCAACATGATCCTCATTTACAAATTTCATAAAATTATCTATAAATAAATAAAATTGGAGTGTCTGTATGTAACATGAAATGAACAATTTTTAACATTATGAAAGTATATACGATACTGGCATTGATATCTTAGTACTTCTTTTCCTAGTCTGGAGTAGATAACACGTAAATATCAAAATGAATACCATATTATAAATATAATTGTATTTACATAAACTCGAATCAATTTTAGATGGAATAATGTATTATTTGTTTTCCGAGAATGTACGAAGTAGGCTCCCTAGGTTCGACTGCAACAAAATACGCTAAAATTTCAAATTAATTTATCAAAACCGCGTTTGTGTCGCAATTGAATGTTAATGTATCGACTATGACACTCACAAATAATGTGACTTTCTATTAGTAAAAAAATTTATACTACACCTGATCGGAACAGTAGTCAATATTCCCTGAAAATGAAAAGAGAAAGTTAGTCTTTTCCTTGACCTAAATAAGCTGGAGGAAAAAATGTATGAAAATCCATTTCTATATCGTGTTTTGGCGGGAGAGAAAGTTGTATGAATTTTCATTTCTCATGTGTTATCTTATCTATGGCGCGCGCCTGCCCAAGGAGTTTTCATATAATTTAAATATGGAATCTCCGTGCCACTGACATCCTTTTGTGAAGAATAAAAAAAAACAAAAGAAGCGCGAAATATTTATAAATATTATGTCAAATTCTAAGCTAAATTGTGTCTTACATGGTGTCTTACGTTTTGATTTTATTTTATAAATACTTTAAATATTCCTCACAGGTGTAGTATAAAGCACTGTGTAGCACTCGGGTGAAAGTCCCATTCCTACCTCGGGAGTATTGTGGCCCTAGGCTGCGCCTTCGGGCCACAAACTGCCCCCTCGCTAGTAATAGGTTCCTTTCCGCCCTCGGTGAACAATGTACTATTGTTATTATGCAATTCTAGCTTCAATCTATCACTATACCGAAATTCATCAAAAGTCTAAACAGTTTAGTGATTTAGCCATTAGAAGCGTACCGGGCAGACACAAACAGTTGATTTTGGATTTTGTAGTAATAGAATATATTTTTTCGGACATCTTACACACAACGTCATCTTTTTTTTTATTGATGCCTACCAATGTGACTCCACTCTGCCTGATGGTAAGCATGAATGGAATCCAAGTAAGTATTCAACATGATCCTCATTTACAAATTACATAAAATTTCATAAAATTTAAATAAAGTCCCAAACTAAGCAGAGCTTGTATTATGGGTACTAAACAACTGATATAAATACATAAATATACATTTTTTTTGTAAATACATACATGTTATACATATAAAAACACCCAGACTCACAGACCTAATATTTGTGGATCACACAAATATTAGGTCTGACCCGGGAATCGAACCCTCTCTCGTGACCTCTTGATCAGCAGCCACATACGCTAACCACAACATACTTATACTCATACTTCTAATTTCTATAAAACATAGTTAAATTACACCCCTGACGGAATTGCAATAAAACATAGTATATTCTCATTTTATTCCAACAAAATATCTATTGTTCCCAGAGGACAGATTGAAGTACATAACGTACATATATTATTAGGTTGAAAAAAATATTTAAAGAATTTTTTTACACACAGACTTGTATAGATAGTCATACCAGTCACCACAGAATGTTTTCTCATACAAATTGTATGTGCCGTTGTAATATTATAATCAAGATGATCATGATGATGGTGATGATATCATACCCTCATATCAACAGCTTAGGTACTTTTAAGGGTTCCATAATTTGTCTTATAGTTTCGTCACGTCCGTCCGTCTGTCCGTCTTCGACAGTGCTAGAAAGATGAAACTGCATGGATATGTGTTTATATCGAAATAATAAGTAAACATAACAAGTATTCTGTTGGACAAGTTTTTAAATCCACGTGCATATGATGACTCATCAACAGCCTTTAACAGTCCACTGCTGGACATAGGCCTCTCCTTTGAAAGGAAGTTTTGGCCTACTATACCACGCTGGCCAGACGGGTTGGTAGAGGGTTTGTTTCAAGTTTTCCTTCTCTTGGCAGTGATGTTAGTAGCTTACTTTGTTCCTTTAGTCGCCTCTTACGACACCCGTGGAATGAATAGGGGTGGTGACACTTTGTATTCTTAATCCGTCACCATACGGACGATATTTATGACTAAGGAAACCTATTCTATGCGAAACCCTTGGCTGATGTTATTAAACTAAATTCGCCCAGCTGTGTTGCCCAAAAATGTTGTTGTAAAGGCACAACAATAAAATTGCTCATAACACCACGGGGTTCAGCAAGTTAAAATATAAACAGTAAATAGACAACAGATTTATTACAAACCAGTCTCTTCAAATGAATGTGATAAGTTCATGAACAATTTTGTAATATAGAAAATATTTCTAATATACGAATTGATTGTCATTGTTTTCAAAAATACAAAACACTTTGTAAAATACGAGAAAATCGTCATGAGTTCAACCTAGAACAATAGTTTTATGAATTTTACTAAAACTATTGGGACATGTGAGGTTTTAGAAAGGAATGTAATGAAAAACAACTATAAAAGCAATATTTGATGTCCAAAACTTTATTTGTTACGAAATTTCGGTAGTCAAATATATTAGTCCCTAAAAGTTTCCAGTTCGATGTTGTATTATAATATCTATATCACGTATTTAGAGATAAAATAGTACCGCAACTGTGTTTGACAAAACTTCTTTGGGTCTCATATTTTTAGGGTCATCTATATGTTGTATATGTCGGGTTCAGCCCAGCCATCACAAATTTCGATATGGCAACACAGGAACCCGTTCTTGTTTTGTGTAACATCTATCGCGGATAGAGTTCCTTGCTCTTGTCAGGTATGGACAGTCACACCGATGCAGTACTAACTGTCAGGGACAGAGTTCTGTGCACCCACCGCAAGATGGACGTTACCTACTGGTTGTTAAAACAACGTTCCACATCCGACGCTGGTGTATTACTGACTGTCGAGAGACAGTGATCCGTACACCAAGACGCATCCCTTACAAATGCGTGCCAACAACGCTCGCTCCGTGGAATAACTGATATTCAGGTAAAACCGGTTGAACTAGTAGCCGACCCCAAATAATATTGGGAATAAGGTGTAGCCCTTTTTCATGTTTATACTGTAAACGGGACTTATTCGCGATAAAATTATAAAGGTTACGATACCTTCTATTTTCCGACGTTTCGAACGGGTTATACCGCTCGTGGTCACGGGTAGACTGATGTGAGCTTAGCGTCGCCTTCGTGATGTGCAGGTTGTGTCTACCCGCACTTGATCACATTGATTTCTTGTAGTGTCGATACCCCTACACACCACACTTATAACATCTGCACGCCTTATTTCATCTTTCCGATGGTGACTACACCCGCTGATGACTGGATTTCACGATGTTGATAGTCGGTATCCGTCTTCCCGGTTGAAATTTTTGTGTTTTTTGATTTCAACCGCTTCACGTACTATTCGGCGAAGATAGTTCCGATCTGTGGAGAGGACCTGCGGGTCGTGTAGTTCAATCCAGTGGTTCGGTCCTGATTCCAGCAGGTGCTCTGCGATGGCAGACTTGTTTGTTTGGCGGTTTTTTACAGCTGCGATATGTCGTGCGCTTCGTCTGACCGATGTAGGAACTACCACAACTTGACAATAAATAAACATAGAAGGATATTCAACACGGATTATTAATCCCTTCATAGATATATTGATGTGTGTGAACGCCATCTGACAACTCGCGGGTGAAAGTTTTCCTAAAACAAATGATAATAGATGTGCAAGAGCTACCGCTGACCTGAGAAAGATGGCGCTTACCACAAATACGTCACCGTATTGTGTTATAATTTCGAAATATTCAAATTAAACAAAAAAGTTGTTACAAAGGCTGGGAAGAAGAAGATGAAAATTGAATAATATGTTTAAAATAGTAATAGGTTCTTTTCCATAAGAGTGGTATTTATTGGGAACAGAATAATTGAAATAAAAGGTGTTTGATTTTGATTAATAAAATATGAATATGTCGGCGTATCGATTATTTTGAAGTGTCAATGATTCCCATCCCTGAGGTCACCGGTCGCACCCGCCAGTGCCCGGTGTTGCGTCAGTGTCTTAGCTTCATACACTTAACAGTGTTGCCAGCTAAAATATTTGATATGCCGACAAATACAATTACTCTAGTATTATAAATCTGAAATTAACCTGTATAAATAATAATCCTAACTATAAAATTATAAATGTGAAAGTAACTGTCTGTCTGTCACGCTTTCACGCCAAAACTACTGGACAGATTTTAATGAAATTTGGTACACAGATAGCCTAGAGACTAAGAAAGGACGGGTGAAGCCAAGGGGGAAAGTTAGTAAACAAATAAAATATGAAATAGCTGTTTGTAATTTTATAATAATAGCTTTATACTATATGTTCAAGAAAGTATGCATATACGTAGGTCACTACAGTCCTTACACCAAAAATTTTTTTTTTTTTAAATGAGTACCAACCAAAACCAGTAGCACTGCCCCGGTCGAGCGGACCGTTAAAAAGCTTGCCACTCAAAATTAATCTGCAAATTATAAAATGTATTTCCCAAAGTTGCAGCCCTAATACCCGACCAAATATTGTTGAACCAGTTTCATGGATGATAATGAGTTCATGTGGTATCTTTTCATCAACATATCCTTTAGGGAGCTATAGAAATTTAAGGATTTGTCCTTTATGTGAAACACCGTCACTCTTGTTGTAGTTTCATCCATAAATTAAAAATAAATATTTCGAACTATTCCTTTTTACAATGTATACATATCCTTACTTCCTTACTAATATTATAAATGCGAAAGTAACTCTGTCTGTCTGTCTGTCTGTTACGCTTTCACGCCTAAACCACTGAACCGATTTTGATTAAATTTAGTATGAAGATAGAACTGAACTTGGGAAAGGACATAGGATACTTTTTACTGCAATAATCGAGATACAAAGGCCAAAGCTAGGTGATTATAAAAATACATAAATCGTAGATGTCAAAATGTATCTCTGTTTATCTCCTGTCAAAACTTCACAGGTTGCTAGGCATAACACACTTGCATGGCAACCTTAATGATAGTTTGTAAATGACATATTATAGACCAGTATACCAGGGTAAATAATTTTTGAAAACATAAAATTATAGTAGGATGAAACCTATTGGAAAAGGAGGAGAATATTTTAAAAATGAAAGGAAAAATAATTTACGGGCGATCTGAGGTCGGGAAGGGGTAGGGGGGGAAGTTTTCAGGTCCTTTAAGCGGGGCGTGAAAAAGCATCTCACTAAGGCGCCATAGTGTGGGCCGCCATACATTATTGTCTGCATTCGCAGCAAGTGTGGTAGCCCCGACTCTTGGATTCTGCTCATGCTTTCCATCAGGCAGGGTAGTCACTTTGGATGGCTAAATTTGGTGAAAATTTACCTTATGTCCCGAATACACTGTAATTTATTTGATTTGAAATATTTATTTTTTCACCCTCATCATCATCAACAGCCTTCAACAGTCCACTGCTGGACATAGGCCTCTCCTTATAAAGGAGGTTTTGGCCTACTATACCACGCTGGCCGTCTGGCACAGGTTGGTATAGGGTTGGTTTCAAGTTTTCCTTCTCTTTGCATTGATGTTGTCTTGCGTAGTTTGTCCCTTAGTCGCCTTTTACGACACCCGCGGAATGAATAGGGTTGGTGACACTCTGTATTCTTAATCCGTCACCACACAGACATTTTCACCCTATTTTGACTTAATATCGAAAATTCACTTGTCAAAATAACTACTTTTTTCAAACAATTGGGGTGTTTTCTGTTTGATGAAATCTCTACTTTCCGATGGTGTAATCCCTACTAATATTATAAATGCGAAAGTAACTCTGTCTGTCTGTTACGCTTTCACGCCTAAACCACTGAACCGATTTAATGAAATTTGGTATGAAGATAGAACTGAACTTGGGAAAGGACATAGGATACTTTTTTAAATAGGGGTTAAATAGTTTGAATAGTTTGTGTCGAAGTTCCTTATTATCAAACATAAAATCATGTAAGATTGTTTAATCTGCCCTTACCGTTTCACGCGATATAAACGAATTCCACGCGGGCGAAGCCGCAGGCGGAAAGCTAGTATTTAATAGATGTAGAATGTGACGCGACAGTAAAATTGATTGAATTGTTATGTATGGAGTGGCGTATATAACCTGTAAATTGAACAAAATCATTGCAATACTTTTTTTAGTTTTGATTTTTGATACTTACACAAATAAACTGAAACTTTTATTAAATATCCGGCCTCAATCCGCATTAGCACAGAATACATAATAGGGTTAGTCTAATTAGTCTCCAACCCGCACGAATTTCTAATCCGCACTCGGCCAGCGTTGGGACGTATGACCTTAAACGTCTCCTGAGAGGAGACTCGAGCCCAGCAGTGGGACGTTATGGGTTGTTGATGAATTTTAATAAATATAGAAAATTGTTACAAAATTAAACACACTATATATGAAATACCTGTGTAAATATATATGTGCTATCAGCCCCTTGTCTCAGTGCAGCAATTCACTCGGACACTCCCCAGCGGACAGCCAATAAAACTTCCTACTTTTTTTTTTTTTTTTCGTTAGACGGGGAAATAAGTGTAACCTAAAAAGGAATCTGGTAGCCTGATATAATATTTTTCCAATAAATATTTTTCGGACATCTCGAACACAAAGATATCTAGCCCCAAACTAAGCAGAGCCACAGAATACATAATAGTACCAGTACAGAAGCTTCACTCCGAAAAGTAAATTAAAGAAATAGGGACCTTTGGTGTCATTACATTAAGTTCAATTCAGATTGCACAGCGCCGAAGCACCTACGATTATATTTACCTACAATTGCTATCTCTTTCTATCTTGTAACTCTTATCTGTTCTAACGATAATAGGGTCGTCTTCTTTTAAAAATAATTTAAACATAATTAATTTCTTTTTTCTATTACTTTAGTGAACGAATTACTTTTCAAATAAAACTAACGTTGTTAGTAGCATTTATAATTTATTCGCGAATACCTCCATACGTTTTCGATATTGTTGCGAGATGTGAGACAGCCTGATATTACCTAAAGATGTTGACTAACGTCGTACTATAACTACTCTAGGTACTTTTTTCAATAAATTACGGTTTAAATAATCGGAACAACATACGTAGGACGCAAAAATAGTAGTTCAGGAGGCAATACCTAAAGACTTAATATTGGTTCAAACTATATTTTTAATATTGTTATTTTATATATTGGTAGCAGGTCATAAAATTATAAAAATGTCCCTTCCACCGCGCACGCGCACACCACTTCTTGATCTTTTAAAACAATACATGTTCATTGCTCCTATACTATAAATATACAAAAAAATACTTCTTAAATATGCGTTAATAATAATAGAATATAAATATAAGCGGATTCCTTTTTTATTATCGGTACTTTTTAATATATTTATAGAGTAGCTGAGCCCCGCGGTGTTACCCGCGGTTATTGTTTTAACCACGGGCAACGACGCGGGGCGAAGCTAGCTTAAAAAAAGTACCCTTAGTCTACCCACTGAAAGTCCCGTCGAAATGGTGTAGCCGTTACAGAGAGTACCCGGAACAAACAGACGTACACAAAAATTGTAAAAAAATATATTTTGGCATTATGTACCTTGTATACATTTAGTGAAAAGCGGTTATTTTAGTATTACAAATAGACACTACAATTTTATTTATTTCTATAGATAATCTCTTGGTATGTCCATTTTAAGAAATGTCACTATAGCTCTCAGACTAAAAATATCAATCGTTAACCTACTTGATCACGTTTTCATAGGTACTTTTTTGTTTTTTTTTTGTTTTATTATAAATATAAATGGTGTATGTTACACGAGAGGGAGTGAGTGCAAATTCGTTCAAAAGTGTAGTCTTTCTCCACAGTACAAAATAAAATAATAAAATACAAACTACCGTCATTACACTTGTTATGGTTTTAATACAACAAAATCACTTACCTTTCAATATCGTCAGGAATTTTAAAAAATGATAATTCTGATTCCTTGTTTTGCCTTTTATTCAAACATCCGTAAACAGAGCAATATCTTTTATATGGATTAGAATATCAAGGTTTGTGATAAGTTGCCATTGTGGGTATCGAAAGTATAAACAAAAATGTATATAATGCGCGAGAGCGACGACGCGGCGACGCGTATCGCGCTTAAGTGACAACCCTGGCCTGCGCGGCAGGCAGGCGGCCTGGCAGAGCTTGTATTATGGGTACTAGACAACATAAGTAAATACATAAACACCCTTTCTTATTTGTGATACATATTACATAGAAAACACCCAAACTCCGTAACAAATATTTGGTCCGACTGGGGAATCGAACCCGGGACCATAAGCACAGCAGTTGTATACGCTGCCACTGACCCACAGAAGCCGTCAAACATACCATTTTTTTTTTTTTTTTTTTTACGTGTGGAAATCCCCGCGGACCGTCACCCCGTCGGGGGTTACGGCGGGGTGGTGTGTCGGACTCGAACCGACTAAAACCACACGGTGTGACCCTCTCTGCGCCTGTGTATTGGAAGGAGTCCAGGGAGGGGATTTCCTTCTGGACTCGGCCGTCAAACATACCATGACCCAGCCCCTTTCATATCTGCGTATCGTAGGTAGTAGTTAGGCACGTCGGTGTACAATGGATTTCCTTTCGAGGGTGCATCTAGCCCCTCGACTTGGAATACAAGAGTCGGCAGGCGGTTTTTAGATGGTTCAAGAGCGACATCGTTTATCAGAATCTCACCGTAACAGCATAGTTAGATGCTGATTACAACAGTGATTCTTATAATATATATTTAATCACAAAGGCATTTCAATGTACTATAACTACAGTATAAATCATTTTAATATGTATTTTAGTCTACTAAAAGCGTTTTCCTGAAACTATAACGGTTAAGGTACCTGCCCTTACTGACCCGTCTCAAAAAATCAGGCACGTCGGTGTACCATGGATTTCCTTTCGAGGGTGCATCTAGCCCCTCGACTTGGAATACAAGAGTCGGCAGGCGGTTTTTAGACGGTTCAAGAGCGACATCGTTTATCAGAATCTCACCGTAACAGCATAGTTAGATGCTGATTACAACAGTGATTCTGATAATATATATTTAATCACAAAGGCATTTCAATGTACTATAACTACAGTATAAATCATATTAATATGTATTTTAGTCTACTAAAAGCGTTTTCCTGAAACTATAACGGTTAAGGTACCTGCCCTTACTGACCCGTCTCAAAAAATCAGCCTATATATATACATATCATATAGTATACATATATGTATAGACTTTAATGACTGTACTGACATCATTAAAGAATTATCTTTGTTAAACATATTTATCATGAGCATCATGCCTGAAAAATAATCTTGCACTACATTATAATGTAGTGAAGCGTGCAAATTTGCGATGCAAAATTGAATACCAGGGCTTCTAAGTACGAGTACGGACAAATACCAGGGTCAAAAACCAGGTTTTAAAAATAAATTTAAAGTATTGTTGATATCAAAGATTTTTTTTTAACTTTTTTTTTTGTTCATAAGAAATGAAATCTTTCCTTCCCTGAAAAGATAAGGGGAGTGGTTATAAAATACTCGGAATCGGCTGTCGGCAACTCTTCTTGTGCGTCACCCCCCCTGACGTGCGAGCCTCGTTCGTGTATTTGTAAACGCGACGCCTAGCAACGTCCAGCCGCGGTAAAACTTTGAGGTTCAAAGTATTTTTATTTACATATCCGATAATGTTTCATAAGATTGCTTTCTAAATAATTTTCCTATACAGTATTTTTCTGTGTAGTGTTACCAGCAACATAGCAGCCCTACTTCGAAGTGAAAACCTGGTACCGTAAATACGTCTCATATCTACTCATATTATGATGAACACACACCAAATAACCAATCAATGTCACGAAAATAGGTAGTTAGTTTACTGACTTGATGTTCCAACTTTCTGGTTCAGTTTACGGTAGTTTCATAAAATTATGGCAGCACTGCGACACGTCATTAGAAATTACGACCCGACCCCTTACGTCATTTCAGTCACTGTTATTAGTCACCGATTATTTTATTTTTCTATAAATTACATTACGTGCTGCGGCTGCGAATATTGTGGTTGCGGTTGTGTAGCACTAACTGTTATTAATTTCTGCACTTATAAACAAACGATCCAAAATAAGTCTACAGTGGACAATAATTGCGACGTTCTTGTACGCCGAAATAGCGATAGTTCTCCATTTGACATTTCCGGTCACAAGTCCTTCAAAATGGAACAAGTTTTTCAAATCAAAGTTTCTGGCTTACATAAGTGGTCAAGCGTCTATTTACTTCCTAATACTGATTGGAGTGTTAGTATAATGCCTCCTAGACGCGATCCGGGAAATGCAAAAGTATTCAAATATCGAAGCTACAGACCACCAACATCTGGATGCTGAAATGCAAGGTAACATGCGGCTTTTCCGTGCTCAGAGGAACTTTTATATTTCTGGCTTCGCATTATTCTTACTGGTTGTCATCAGGCGGTTGGTGCAAATGATTACTCAACTTGCAACTTTATTGGCTCAGTCTGAAGCTGATTTCCGTCAAGCGCAGAGTGCTACGGTTACCGCCAGAACACTCCTAGATCAAGCAGGAGCGGGTGATGAGAAGAGCAAGAAAGAAATTGAAGAACTTAAGAGTCAAATTGAGGCATTGCAGAAAGATCTTACCAGAGAGAAGAAGGACAAGGAAGCTGTGAAATCTCAGGCCGAGAGTCTTAATACAGAATATGATCGTCTCGCAGAAGAACACATCAAATTGCAGATTATAGTGACGGTGGCTAGTGGAGGAGATGGCAAGAAAGATGAGTAGAATTAATAAAAAATAGTCTGAATAAAAGAAGTGGTTTAATATTAATATTTTTTATCAATTTAGTACAGCGCTATAGCTTGTATCACTATCATTCTATGTCTTTAAATAAAAAAAAATGGATTTTAGAACAAAATATTTGATGTCATAATTATATCGAGTTATCAATATTTTTAGAGTTAAGGCTATTTCAGAGTTTACTTAACGTTTTCCTGGTATTTATATTAATCAGTAATCATAGATTTTAGCTTGAATGTTTAACAAACTTTTAAAAAGAATTTGTGACTTGGCAACACAGAGAGTTAAAAAAATTAAACACAATTCTAATAAGATTTATAATAATAAGTATATATCGTACTCCTTATTGAGTACCTGTGCTGCTCAGTAAGAATTTATAGACCAAAGTTCAATATAACATTAAAAAAACTAACTAAGAAATAATAATTAACAAATTAGTATTTTTTCCCATTATTCAAATTTTTTATATACTATAGCAATTGTCAATTATTCATTGTTTAAATTCTGCAATGAAAATTCGGAATGCATGATTTATTAAATGTTGCCAAGTTTGAAAGAAAAAGAAGTGGTAAGTCATATTTGTTAAGGTTGTGGTGATATTTGTAATAATAGAAACATATAATGATGATAAGTGATGTTGATGATCTTTTAATTATAAACAAATCATCATTAAAATTTATTATCAAGATGATGGAGGGAGCGAAAGGGACAGCAAAATAAAGATTTTGCTGCCCCTTTCCCTATTTAATTATGGGAAAGCAAAGAAAAGATATGGATATTTATAAATTCTAAGTTTCTTCTACATGTGAAATAACTACATTTCATGTGTAGAACAATGATCTATGATGATATTTCATTCCTCAAAGTTAAATGCGGAGTATATATAACCTTATTAAATATGCATAAATGTTACGAAATCGCGCATATACGTCTAGTTGCCAGTCTGCGCCACCGGCCACGTATCTATAAATATGATTTGACAACAACAAAGTGATTTATCATTGTTTCTCTGGCCACAAGCTTGAAGATTGTGCAATTCACCACGTCAGACAAAGACGGCGCGGTCGTATCTAGATGGATGACCGTTAGTGGCATGACATGTTATGAGCGTTTTCCGTGATTCGGAGGTAACGTTAAGTAGTCGGTCCCGGTTGTTATCATAAGATAGCAGTCGTGAAGGTAGTTGGAGGCCTTTAGGCGGCTTAAAAACATCCAACGGCAAGATTACGTATCCACAACGTGTCTTGCCTGTCCCCAACCCGCACTCTGCCAGCGTGGGGACGTATTCATTTAACCCTCTCTTGAGAGGGGATACGAGCCCAGCAGTGGGACACTATGGGTTGTTGATTGATAACTAGTTAATGGTTTTATATCTACCTACAATAATGTAATGTTTACTTTGCCCTTTGTTTATCCATATTGTTACGGTCAGTCCTCACTCATTACTTGATTGAGATTACAAAGTAGGTACTTTAGTGTTATTCGATGTTCAATGGAAATATTTTAATGAGTAGATAGGTTCATAATTTATTTTTAGAACAACATTATTAATCTACATACTTACCTGCATAGAATGATCTTAATATAAATAGGTATGTCCTAACTAATGTGCTGGCCCACGAAACTCTTCTATATTCTTTTGCCCGTAGGTAGCCTAATGTAATTCCGCAGCAACGAAGTTGCCCGTAAAAAACATTTTTTTTAATTTATATAAAACTAGTTGACCCAGCGAACTTCGTACCGCCCAACCTTAAAATTCCAGAACTTGATCGCAGCGCCACCTACCGGGTCCAATTGCGAATCTAAACCATTCCCAGATCCCCTTGAACACACACAAAAAATTTCATCGAAATCGGTCCAGTCGTTTGATAGAAGTTCAGTGACATACACACTCACAGAAGAATTATATATATAAAGATATACATAAAATTGGAGTGTCTGTAATATCAAATGTGCAGTTTTTTCAAACGAACTGTTAATAATAGTATTTATAGGTATATATTATGGTACTAACATCTGTGTGTTGTGTCTGTCTGTTTGTTCCGGGTAACCTCTGGAACGGCTTTACCGATTTTGACGGGACTTTCACTGGCAGATAGCTAATGACCTAAGGAGTAATTTAGGGTAATTTTCTTTAGACTAGCTTCGTTCCACGGCACCGCGTTACTCGAGACTTACCAAAGTAACTACGGGTAGCACCGCGGAACTCAGCTATTCAATACATAAATCTGTAACCCTCCCTTGAGAGGAGACCCGTGCCCAGCAATGGTTATGTAGCCACAATACTTCCTACTTCATTACACGTTCTTAGATAAGCCACATATCTTATGATACAGTCAAAGATTAAGTAAAGTAATTATAGGCACGCACTATTTTAGTATATAAGCGCTATTGTTAATTCAATTAAATATACTATACTACAATATACTACCAGACTCACACCTTGAGTCTCATTATACTCCTTGCCACAACATTGGCAAACTACTCTTCGCCAAAACATCGGCAAACTGGTGACCCCGACAATGAACAAGGAACCCGACAAACGAACGAAGAAGATGAACAAGGACATGGCAAATGCATAAAGGACCCCGAAAAAAGAAGAAACCGACATGGCGACAAAAAGAAGAAAGAACCCGAAATTTGAACAAGGACCCGACAATTGAGCAATGAAGAAACTGACAACTGAACAATAAAGATACCGAAAATTTGACAATGAAGAAACTAATCTTGCCTTCTGAAGAAGAATATATAGTAACCTAGTATGGCACTATTGTATAAAGGACCAGCCACGTTGATGGTTCATGCAGTGAGGCTATCGTCGCTCTCCAAAAATAGCAATGTCAAATTTTCGGTTCGGTTTCGGTTCGGTTCAAAGCTCTCCTCATCAGCGCCCCGACTCACTGGGGACTTCACCGCAGCACCGCACACCGCTTGCGATTCCGACGCACAGGAAGCAGCGGACTTCAGCCCCGACTCACTGGGGACTGGCGGCTAACAGTTCCGACTCACAGGAACTTGCGGCATCGTGCCTTAATTGCACAGTACTCGAAATGAATTGCTGACGCTTTATCACGAATAATAGGAGTAATCTCTATGCATTCAACGCGAGATTACGACCAGAAATGTCGTGCGCAGCAGAATTATTCAGAAATAAACAAGGCCTGGAAAGGTGTTTGAGCAAAATAAAGACGTATTACGATGATTTCAGATCGCAGCTAAAGCATGATATCACTCGAATACTGTCGTTAGCCAGGAGAGAACGTTCAGATTGTTAAAATGCTGTTTACATAAATCCACACGTATTGATCAAGTGAGTTTATCGGTATGTAATTCACTAAACGATACTATAATAATTTTGCTGACTACGTAACCTTGAAATATTATAATTAATGTGATTATTGTATACTTCATAAAAAGTGCTGACAAGTGAAGGTCGCAACTCTCGGTCATATGTTTGTTATGTATCAATTTGTATGTTATTGACATAGTTTATATTCACTACCTAGGAACTACCCCGTGATGTTAAGATTGTTAGGACATAGGTTATGTGTATTATTATATATTATAGGTTATGTATATATTATTAATTTAAAATGAAGATTGTCTGAATTAACTACCGTAAATTTTTGAAAGTATGTATTTACTAAGATTTGTTATAATAATTATCCTTTCAAAAGGGGAGGACCTGTGTAGCCACAATACTTCCTACTTCATTACACGTTCTTAGATAAGCCACATATCATAAGATACAGTCAAAGATTAAGTAAAGTAATTATAGGCAAGCACTATTTTAGTATATAAGCGCTATTGTTAATTCAATTAAATATACTATACTACAATATAATTTTTTTTTTTTTTTTTTTTTTTTTTTTTTCGTGGGTAGTCAACCAAGCCAGTCGCAAATTTTTGCTCTGCAATTATAAAATACGTTTTATTTGTTAATCTAAATATTCATTGGATTATATGACACAAGAAACTAGCTAGACCATCCAGCTGCCGGATTCTACAACATTCCATTCCTGTAACCAACCATATCAAAAACTCTCTTGTATACTGTTCCACTATGCCCACTGTGCAGGCCATCAACGACTTAAAAATCTTATTCAACAAGAGGATGGAAGACTTTGAAGCCCAGCTCACCAAAACGCCCAGTCCAACAGTAAGTGTTTCTAGTTTGTCTGCAGAATTTTCTACGTTTAGGGTCTTTGTCACACAGACCCTGCAGCTGCTGCAGCAGCAGGTGGAGTCACTAACACAAACTATAGATGACATTGAGATGAACAGGCGACGGAAGATCCTGCTCCTGCATGGTGTTACAGAGTCAAGTAATGAAAATGTTGCCGACACCGCTGTAAAAGCAATTATGCAGCATATCAACGGCAGGGATTTCACTGAAGCAGATTTCAAGCGCTGCCAGAGACTGGGTCAGGCTTCATCTACCAAGAAACCAAGACCCATACTCCTTAAGTTTGCTGATGTGACCGTACGTGATGGATTATGGTTTAACAAAACAAAGCTTAAGGGCTCTGGGATCACGTTGTCAGAGTTTCTAACTAAGCCTAGGCATGATTTATTTATGGTGGCCCGCGAGAGGCTGGGGATAGCGAGGTGCTGGACCAGAGAGGGCTCCATTTACATCATGGGTCCAGATGAGCTCCGCCACCGCATTGTATCGTTGGCTGAGCTAAATGCAGTACTTGATGCATCACCGAAGCCGCCCGTTGCAGTCCCTAAAGCCACTGGGTCAAAGTCTAAACGTGCTGCATCGACGAAGAAGTAATGTACTCATTCTACGTATCTACCACAGTCCGGGTACGACTTAAGTCTTTTTTATAGAGGTGGCTGTTTATATCATTGTGTATTATTACATGAATGTATCAAAACATTGTTTACAGTCACTTCATATAGTTAATTAGTTAAATACCTTCACATAGTTGATTTCTTGTATGTATTATATACTAACCCAACACCTTTACAATCAATTGTTGTGTATTAACCCACTTCTCTCAGGTTTCATAAAAATCTGTTCGGTCAGACAATGACAGATAGTGCGGGACATATGGACTAACGTCAGTTTGAACAAATTGGGTTTCGTTCGAAAATACGACAATTATAGCCTCGTACTCCTATATCTGGAAACTAATCTTTTTATACTCGTGCCTGGACTGTGAGAGAACGTATGGATTTAAAAACTCCCTATTTCTTTTTTGTTTTTGTTCAATGTTTTGACTTCTCGTTTATTTTTGTTTTGTCACATATAATTTATGGTTTGTTTGTAACTGGCAACCGGCAGATGGATTATAAACCGACAGGAGTTCCAAATAATTTTATTAATCTACACACTCTACTTATTGGCTGGTATTTTATTTATTTTTATTCTATTTTTATTATTTTGATATTTCAATTATTCTACATACTCGGTTATATTTCATTTAATTATTTTATAAAATTGATTTTACCTGGATACGCGTCACTTAAACTTCTTTTAACCTATTAAATTTTAAGCTTGAAAATGTCTTCATCTGAGTGCAGCAGTGATGACAGTAGTGACCCACTGTCTGCTGCTAGTAGTTCCCAGGGTAATCCAACAATCGCTGAGACTCTTTCGTCTCGGTTCTCTGATGCTTCCAAAATTTTCAATCTTGTACATATTAATGCACAAAGTATTCCGGCTCACTTCCCTGATATGCTGGCATGTTTTGACTGTACGAATTTGCACGCTATCCTTGTCTCGGAATCCTGGCTTAAGCCGTGTTTACCTTCCTCTTCATATTCCCTACCAGGATTCAACCTCATTAGGAATGATCGAGCTGTGGGTGGCGGCGGTGGTGTTGCCATATACTTACGATCCCATATTTCCTACACCGTCGTGAGTCTCTCGCCACAGCCTCCACTAGCTAATGCAGGTGAACATCTTTTCCTTGAAATCGAACTTCTTCATTCTAAAATCCTTCTCGGTGTGTTTTATTGCCCTTCCTCACGCATCGACTTCTTCTCGTCGTTTGATGTGCTTCTTGAACAACACATTCCCTCGTACAGTCAAACCATAATCATGGGCGATTTCAATACCTGTCTCCTCAAAAACGATTCTCGGTCATCAACTCTTCAATCTATAGTACAATCTAGCAATTTATCCATTCTTCCTTCCAATGCAACGCATTATTTCCCACACTCTACACCATCTCTACTGGACCTCATCATTGTTTCCTCCCCTAATCTCGTAGTTAGTCACGGCCAGTGTTCAGCTGACGAGTTTTCCTACCATGACTTGCTCTATCTATCCTATCGCCTTCGACCTCCTAAACCTAAAGCGAAGATTATCCTGCAGCGAAACTTTAAATGCATGGATGTAGAAGCCTTGATTAGAGATGCTAACAACATTGATTGGTCACCGATCTTCAGTACTGCATCTATAGATGATAAGGTTGAACATTTAAATTCTAAAATAACGACTCTCTACAATGACCATGCGCCGATGAAAGCAATGAGGGTCAAACGTCTCCCGGCCCCATGGCTAACTGAAGACATCAAAGCCTTACTCAGGAAAAAGGTGATTGCTAAGGCTAAATTCAAAAATAATCCAAGAAATAATAATCGCGACAAATACGTTGCTATCAGGAATCATTGCAGCAAGGTGTGTAGGAGTGCTCAACGCCGATACATCCATAGCTCCGTTGAAAATGGAGATCCAGCAAAGGTCTGGAAATTCTTAAAGTCATTGGGAGTAGGCAAACCCGCTCACGATACATTTCCTAAAAGTGTCAACTTAAATTCACTAAATCAACATTTCTCTGCTTCGTCAAATTTTGATAAAATGACAAAAGACGCTACACTGAAACTCCTACTTTCTGCCCCAACTCCTGACTGCTCTCCCTTTTTCTTTAGTCAATTTTCTGATTGTGATGTTAAGAAGAGCATAGTATCCATTACTTCGAATGCGGTAGGTTCTGATTGCCTCAGTCGAAATATGATCCTCCCAATCCTCAATGAAATTCTTCCCGTCATCTGTCATATCCTCAACTACTCAATTTCCTATAGCGTGTTCCCTAAAGCTTGGAAGGATGCCGAAATTATACCCATTCCCAAAACAAGAAACCCTGGATCCTTCTCCGACTATCGTCCAATTTCTATATTACCCTTTCTGTCCAAGGTCCTCGAACGTCTCATCTATACCCAGCTCTCAAATTTCCTATCCAGTAACCTACTACTAAATCCATTCCAATCTGGCTTCCGACCCGGTCACAGTACCACTACAACCCTAGTCCACATTACAGAGGACATCAGATCTGCCATGGAGAATGGTGAACTTACAGTTCTGACACTCCTAGACTTCAGCAATGCATTCAACACAGTAGACATCGACGTTTTACTGTCTATACTGTGCTCTCTCAACATATCTCCACCTGCGATTGACTGGTTTCGCAATTACTTGCTTGGTCGCCGGCAGCGCATTAGTATTGAAAACACCGTTTCTTCTTGGTGTAATACTACAGTTGGTGTACCACAAGGCGGCGTGCTTTCTCCCCTACTTTTCACTGTTTTTATCAACACCATCACTAATGATCTATCTTCTTCCTACCACCTTTACGCGGATGATCTCCAGATATATACCAAGGCATCACTGAACAATCTGACCAGTGCTATTAACACTACCAACGCTGACCTAGATAAGATATGTAAGTGGAGCAACACCTACGGCCTTAAAATTAACCCATCGAAGACTAAAATCATTGTTGTTGGGAGTTCGCGTATGATCTCCAAAATTGATTGGACAACATTGCCTCATATCACCTGTAATGGCACACTTATACCTTATAGTGACAAAGTGAAAAACCTAGGGATTTACTTCGATAGCACCTTATCCTGGGCTCCTCAGCTCCAAGAGCTGAGTCGCAAAATGTTTGCCGCTGCAGGATCTTTGCGCAGACTCCGAAATTTTCTACCCCAATCAACTAAGATTGCTTTAACACAATCTCTTCTTTTCCCCATCCTCGATTATGCCGATGTCAGCTATCTAGATCTCACTGAAGACCAATTAAATAAGCTTGAGAGACTCCAAAATCTGTGTATAAGATTCATATTTGGATTACGCAAATATGATCACGTCTCCGAATACCGTAAACAACTCAAGTGGTTACCAATCCGCCTTCGCCGGAATACACATATACTATCTCTTCTTTACAATATTTTATACAACCCTTGTACTCCACGTTACCTAAAATCCCGTTTCACCTTCCTGCATGACACACATCCCAAATTGTTGAGGTCGTCGGAGAACCTGAGATTGAAGATGCCTGGACATACAACCAAATTCCTTGACCACTCCTTCTCTGTCCAAGCAGTTCGGCTGTGGAATGCCCTACCGGTTGAAATAAGACGTGCACAAACACTCACGGTTTTCAAGAGAAAGGTAAGACAATACTACCTGGAAGACGTCAATGACGTGTGACAGACAAGTCAAATATTCCGTTTATGTATGTACAGAATATAATACTTATCTATTTCTATGTGTAAATGTGTATAAATATGTGTGTATGTATGTTTATTTATATTTATGTATTTATATATGTATGCGCAGGTATTGTATATATATACTATTTCTTTATCTCAAATCACAGCACCAGATACTACCCCACACTTTCCATCCTATGTTTTTACTCCATCCCATGGTTGCCTGTAAGAGATTGCGTTTGAGCGATAAGGCCGCCACTTGTACCTCCTTATTTAATATATTATTGTAATTGATCTGGTGTACAATAAAGCAATTTTATTATTATTATTATTATTATAATATACTACCAGAGACTCACACCTTGAGTCTCATTATACTCCTTGCCACAACATTGGCAAACTACTCTTCGCCAAAACATCGGCAAACTGGTGACCCCGACGAACAACGCATGGCAAACATGGCAACCGAAAAAAGAACAAAGAATGAAGAAACCGACAGTTGAACAAGAAGGATGAAGACGCCAAAACATCGGCAAAGTTGTAAAAAAAAAAAATTGCCCAGCCTTTGCGAAATCTGTGATTATAGAAGTATAGTCGTTGACAATAGAACCATAATAATGTTGCCACTTATAATTCAAATTAGTTTTCGTGGAATTTCGACCACTTGGCGACCACTAGTTTAATTAAATGGACATATCAAGTCACATCATGTTTTTTAGTCTGCCACTTTCTTACCATGTACTTACGGGGATAACTACAGTCGGGTAATTTCTTTGTTTTTATTCAAAATCTTTATTTTTATTTGGTTTTAAAGAAGAATATGCAATGAATTTCTTCATATCATAAATTTATTATGTCCAAGATTGTTGGAATCGGCTATTATTTCAACCGGTTTTACCTGTAAATCAGTTTTTCCACGAACGACTGCCACGAAAAATATTTAAGGGTTCAACTGACCACCAGTTGTCATAGATGTTCAATGTTCATGACAACGTGCTCCACAAGGAAACTCTGCCCAACTACCATACTCCGGGCTCCTATTGTAAATTTCTTGTAAGAAAAATCCTACAACTCTTTTGGCCTGACCCGGGAATCGAACCCGAGACCTCTTGATCGGCAGTCGCATAATTATGCTAACCGGACATAAAAAAATTCAAGACAAAATAAAATAACGTTTTTTAAGCATAAAGTAATATATTTCTGTTTTCATTTAAAAAAATTATTTAACAATAAAACTAAATGAAAATATATATCCAAATTTTTGAATAGATACGTATACCAATTAAAATAAGACAATAATAAAATCGGTTAAACACATGCAGGGATAAATCGCCCCTGACTGTTATTCCACTGTGTACCTAAAATTATTTTTTATAGGTCGTACACATTTTATACTCTGTCCATTCCTTTATTAACTTTTGAGGAGTTTTGATTTGGGCGAGTGGCGGCGGGCGGGAACTTTCAAAAAGCGCGCGAGTGCAAATTGAAGAGATTAGTAATATAAGTGTTTAGCATGAATAAAATAAAGCGTAGTTAAGTAATAACATGAATGTCTGACAAGTTAAACCATCATTTTGAAAATAAATTTCGTTACCGCGGGAAAACTGTGAAACGTTTGACTCGTACAATGGCCGCAAAAGCGCCAATGCTTTACATGTTTGCTGATACAATATGAAATGTGTGCTAAAACTATGCCTCTCCAATGCTGTAATTGAGAAAGAAAATAAATGAAGCAAAGTGAAAGTGCTATGTTTGTTTAAATAAAATAAGACTTGACTTAAAGTGAACTCGGTGATGTGAAAATGAAGTGTGATTCTTCATCCCGCCCGCCGCCACTAGAACAGTTATTAAAAGACAAAAACACTTACAAACCTATATTTAAATATATAAAAAATACTATCAAAACCATTTAAAAATGAAGCAAAGTGAAAGTGCTGTGTTTGTTTAAATAAAATAAGACTTGACTTAAAGGTGTTAGTTAACAGGTCAGAAATTCCTAAAAAAAAAAAATATTATCTTTTTGACAGTTAAACAAATTTCGAAATTAGTAACGCCCTCACACGTCACCGATTCGATTTGAAATCAAAATCAATCGATATAATATGCTTTATATCAGTATTGTAAATAAATAAAATGTGCACTATTAAGATATACATATAATTGGCCCAGAACAAAGAAAACTTCCTAATACAGTCACTTGAAGGTCGGTTTAGTAAGTAATATGTGATTTTCTCATAACTCTGGATTTAAACGTTAGTAACCACGCGTTTCAAAGTTAAATTTTTCTAACACGTGCATAGTTACATTTTAAGTCAGTGGTCCAGAAATAAATTAATTAATGCACAGAGTTATTGTTATTTATTCTAAGTTTAAACTTTAATCCCAAAATTTCGGCTTAATTCCTTGCAAATAATCAATCTTGAAGTCATACTATTTTAATTTCCTTCTTAATTTATTATATTTACAAAAACAATACTTACATGAAGTAAAATTATTTTGATCATCATAATATGATAGATTATTTCAATCGTTTAATCGATTTATCGTATTTCAAGAACTGTTTTACATGTTGTTTTTAGTTATTCACACTGTCCACTTCCCTACCCGTCTATAAAGTACGACATTACTGTAGTACATTATTACGAAAAAAAATACCGGTAATTTATAGGCGTGACCTGTCAAAAAGACAATAAACGAATGGACAAAGCATAGTATATCATATTCACATTTAATTTACAATTGTAGAGGTTAGAAGAACAGATACATAAACATTACAAATTCTTTTGATCTACAATTTTGACTTTAATTGCTGTTTAAATTTATCAAGTTATTGAATAAGATTATAAGTATTTTGAAAATGAAATTTACATCATAATTGAATCGTTATAAGGCTATTTATTTCACTCTTGGCTAACATGCGATCACAACACTAGTTTTTAATTTATCTGTAAATACAAAAACATCAATGATGTTACAGTTCATCCTTATTAGAATTACGATAGTTTTCATTCTCGTTGAAGCCTTGACTGTCCCAGAAGGATTTCAGACCGAAGTCAGCGCATGATTCCATCTCATAGTAATTTGGCGATAAAATATCTAGATAGTCTAACTCGGACGCTCCAGGTCTTACAGGGAGCCATTCTGGGCCAGCTTGGGTAAGTTTTGGAATACTGAAAAAAGAAAATCACATATCAATATTATAAAAAATAAAATACTTATCGATTCCAGTTCGTCATGTTATGGTCAAGACAGCTTACAAGCCGAGTCGGTCAGTCGGGCACAAAGTCAAGGCAAGTAATAGACTCACGACCAAAATATATTTTACATTTTTAATGATTCAATGTTATTAAATTATACTTTTTTGTGTTTGTGTAACATGTAACAATGTATAATTTTAACAAAAAGGAACCGACTTCAATGAAATACTATTCCGAGTACCCAAATCGCGACATTGTGCCTATTATATTTGAGGAGTTCCCTCGATTTCCTTGGGATCCCATCATCAGATCCCGATATGGTGACGATGGGACCACCTGTAAGCTACGCCCATTCTAATGCAAAAAGAATTTTTGAAATCGGTTCATAAACGACGAAATTATCGCTGAACATACATAAAAAAAAAAAAAAAAAAAAAAAAGATTCCGACGAATTGAGAACCTCCTCCTTTTTTTGAAGTCGGTTAAAAATAGTTTTGACGTGATTCATTTTGGGAATGTAATTGATTTGAACGTAACAAGAAAGAAGGTAAATTGTGATAACTGTGATAAGGAAAACGAAGTACCGTTTTATTTTAAGACACGTGCCCCAGGTCCCTGACGTCGGAGCAATGGCAGGGGAAATTGTGGGGGAGGTACTCACATAGTATGATTTAAATCAGAATTTCTATATTTAAGCATGTTCTCATGTCAAGTAGCTTTGAGGAATTATTGGAAAATTAATTAATCGAACATAAGATCTTCTCGAACAATTGTTTTTTTGGTTTTATTAACTGTTTTTTATTTTTCAGTGGGACCACTTAGTTTATGTGTGGCCAGTACCAGGGATTGGGGTGTAGAGTTAACCTTAACACCTGGATAGGGCTATCAATTAATTAATAGGGTTTTGTTCTAATTTTGTTTAGTTTTTACTGCCTCGTTGGTCTAGTGGTGGCTGCTAATCAAGAGGTCTCGGGTTCGATTCCCGAGTCGGACCAAATATTATTTGTGTGATTCACAAATATTTGTTTCGGAGTCTGGGTGTTTTCTATGTATAATATGTATGTATTTATAAAAAAAAAAGTATGTTTATGTATTTATATCAGTTGTCTAGTACCCATAACACAAGCTCTGCTTAGCTTGGGACTAGATGATGTTGTGTGTCAGATGTCTAAAATATTTATTTATTTATTTTACAAAAGAAACAAATCATTTATTTGATTGAAAAGTTCTATATTCACTGCTTTTTTATGGTGTATGTGGTTTCAAAGAGCAGAGGCATCTTCTTCTATTGAGTAGTATGGGCAGCGGGCCAATTGACAACTGCAACTCAAGTGTTGTTAGTGAGTTATCGTTCTTTGAGTCCCTCTCGCAGTATCTCTTCGGAAGAAAGAACTTCTTACCACAGGTTTTTTGTGAGGCCGTGGTATTACTCCGGCCGACCCTGGTGTATGTGACAATGCATGTCTAATTCATGATATGTTTTTTATTCTCAAGCCTGTCAAAGTGGCATGATTCATATGTTTCCGTGATTCGGAGGTCACGTTAAGCGGTCGGTCCCGGTTGTTATCGTAAGATGACGTATGACCTTAACCCTCTCCCGAGAAGAGACCCTAGCCAAGCAGTTGGAAGTTATGGCTTGTTGAAGAAATATATATAATACAACTAGCTGAATCCCGCGGTGTTACCCGCGATTATTAAAATTGCGACTATAATTAAACTATCCTATCTCTCAAGTTAGATCGAACTGCACATGGTGTGCGAATTTTATTATAATCGGTTAAGTGGTTTAGAAGTCCATTGAGGACAAACATTGTGACACGAGATTTATATATATTAAGACTAGCTGAATCCCGCGGTGTTACCCGCGATTATTAAAATTGCGACTATAATTTGAGATTTAAACTATCCTATCTCTCAAGTTAGATCGACCTGCACATGGTGTGCGAATTTTATTATAATCGGTTAAGTGGTTTAGAAGTCCATTGAGGACAAACATTGTGACACGAGATTTATATATATTAAGATAAGATATATGTATCTGTGATCTCGGAAACGGCTGTAATTTGGTATTTGGATGTTTTCGGGGTGAAAAATCGACCTAGATTAGTCTTATTTTTGGCAAAACGCGAGTTTTCGAGTTTTTAAGAAATGAAATCGGTTTCCTTTTTACTTTTAGCATTACTTGCGATATGTACGCTTTCAGTAACACTAAATTGGTTGATAGTTAGTACTCCAACACAATAACAGCTACTTGAGAATAGAATAGAAGGCGTCGTTAAACAATGAATAGTAAAAACCGAGCAATGCTCGGTCGCCCAGGTACTGGTATTTGAGCCGCGATATTAAAGACGTCATGAAATCTATTAAATGTGACTTGTTTATAATATTAATACGTTACCCGGTAGTGGAGAAGCTGTAGATCATGTTTATGAGGACATCGACCATAGCTGCGTGTTCTGCACTCTTAACCTGGGTTCCAGGGTACTTGAATATAGTTATTACGTCATCGCCGTGAGACACACCTAGAACAAAAAGTAGAATAATTTAAAATTGTAATAGTAGGTATGTAGTATAATAGAATTATTTTTTTGTGTATTAAAGACAACTCCCGCATTAGGAATATAAATTCCTGTGTCGCGGGGGACTTTACAAACATACATGAAACGGACACAAAGCACACCCAGACTCAGAACAACAAATTGTGAATCACACAAAGTGTTGTCCTACGTCGGATTCGAACCCACGACACTTGGCGTAGTAGGAAGCGGGGTGGCGACCGCTTAAGCCACTAGGCCAACCGTGCAGTCAAGAATTGTAAATAGTATTGTTAACTGCCTTGTTTCTCTAGTGGTTAGCGTTAAAACTCGAGTAAGTTATGAATATTAATGATGTTTAAAGTTTTTTACTTGTGGCCTGGAAGCATGCGTCCTCTCTAATTAAAATTTTTGGCCTAGTGCTTGGCGACGCGGATTGCGTTTGGCCTTGTGTTGATCCATTGTGGTGAGAGGATTTGTCACCTAAACTCTGCGATACCGAGTGTTAGGTGTCCAGGGTGCGCCAAACGTCGGGACTCTTGATCTCTTTTTTACGTCGCTCGGGGAGGCTCCTCTCGTGCATTATCAATTTGACAGGTTATTTATAAGTAAAAACTTACCATAGTTCACTTCGCTTTGGGTAACGATGTCCGACATACTATATGATCCTCGGTAAGCGTATCTGTAGACATAAGTTGGTTGACCAGTCTCGGCTGCGTGGATTTGAGCCAACTTGCCGACGTCAGCAACAAACAGACGGTCGCCGAGAGCCTGTAAATAAATAAGAATAAAAAATTAAAATAAACAAAATATATTATTATGTCTATCAAAATAATAGATCATTTGATGTACTTTATTCAAAAACTCATAGCGTTCATAACCAAGTGGCCTTAGGTAGGTGGCCATAGCCGATTGAAAAGAATCACCGAGGATAAGCAAGGCCGGCGCGGTCAGTACTTAGATGGGTGACCGCTTGTGGCATGATATTTTATGAGCGTTCCCGTGATTCGGAGGTCACGTTAAACAGTCGGTCCCGGTTGTTATCTTAAGATAACAGTCGTGAAGCCATGTTGGAGGCTAAAAAACATCCAACGGCAAGATTTACCACAACGTCTCTTGCCAGTCACCAACTCGCACTCAGCCAGCGTGGGGACGTATAGCATTAGCTCTCTTCTGAGAGGAGAGCCGTGCCCGGCCGTGGGATGTTATGGGTTGTTGATGATTCAAAAACAAGCTGAGTCCCTCATTGTTCCAAGCGGTTATTGTTGAAAACGTAACATTGTAACGCCTCAGAGAGATGCTAGTGTAAAAAAAAATGCCTTAGTTACTCCTTAAGTCCAGTTCAAATCGGACTAGCCATTTCAGACATTAGCTGCACAAGCGTTTAGTGAAAAGCTTCAATTTTATTTATTTATATGTATAGATTATTAGAACTTAATTAATTATAGGTACCTGTACTAATTGTGGGAATGTCTCTTGACTAACAGGCAGGCCTCCAAGATAATAACTCTTGATGGCCTGCGCGACTTCAGCCCGACGGTTGATGGGAAGTGTGTCATTGAATTCAAATATAGTGGCAGCCAGCTCATTCCAGTTCGCTTCCAAGTCTTGTAGAATAGTTGGATCTATCTGATATGCTGAAAAAATGATTTATTAACAGCAGCCATGAGGCCGTGATCCGACAGGCATGATTAGCTGACCTGGTCGGAGGATCTTCCCTTTGTGTTGGGAGTACTTGGGAGGACACGACGTCTGTTCCTCCACATTACGTACAATTCATACACATTACATACTTTTTTTATCCTTTTCTATACTAGTTATTTTTTAGTTATAGCTTTACATCACCATAAGACCTCACGACCCAAGTACTAGCTGTTTCATTTAGGTCTCCAGTGACAGTGACTGAAGACTTACCTAACGTGCTCTCAGAGAAATGATACTAAAATACTCAAAGAGTTCCCATCGCTACATAGTACAAAACAAAGTCGCTTTCTCTGTCCCTTTGTATGCTTAAATCTTTAAAACTACGCAACGAATTTTGATGCCCTTTGTTTTAATAGGTAGTGTGATTCAAGAGGAAGGTTTTTATGTATAATATAGTAGATAATAATTTTAGAGGTTTCTAATGTAATAATTCTAAAACGCTGGCTGTACCCTATGAGATAGATCAAAATAATGTACTACAGTATTGTACATCTTAAGAAGGTCTACAAAAAAGTAAAGTCTGCGACGTAAATATCTATCTCTTAGGGATAAACCACAATAATCTTTTTTTTTTCTTTTTACGAGAAATAATGGCTTATTTACGAAGCGATTTCAAGCAATACAGTATTAATCCTTATCTAATTAAGTACCTTAAATACATTGTGTATTTAATATATATTAATATGGCCCTTTACAGTATTTAATTTAAATTAATACTTTTGAAGATATTACAGATTTAAAAGGCAGGAACAAAGCGATTTTGGCGGTACCTGCCGGGGTCCGTTAGGCTAAGTACTCACGAAGCGTTTTTCTCCCGTGCCTGCTGCGGTGGTGGAACTACGGTTTTATTTCTATACTCATGAAATCGGTTATTTGGGCGGTTTAGCGGCCGTCGCGGTTTCGATATTCACCCGCCACGTTTGCGGGCAATGATCGCAAGACAGGCGGTTGCAAGATGGGCGGTAATATTCAGTTGAGGTTCAGACCGCCAAGGGTGCGGGCGACCGCGACCCGCGCGGTTTTACAGGTTGCCCGCCGGTGCAGCGGGAGCCACAAGCAACCGCGCACACCGCGGGCGTAAAAGGCGTCGTGAGTAGTGCTTTAATTTTTTAAATATAAATCTGCATTCTACGGAAGCTGCGGGCCCGCAACCGCAGCGGGCACGGGAGAAAAACGCTTCGTGTGTACTTAGCCTTAGTTGCCACTGCTGTCGATTTGTCACGATCAGTTAATAACTATAACTAAACACAATACTTTATTATGCATTAATATTCTAAGGTGGTACGAAGTTCGCGGGTCAGCTAGTACAACACATATAACATACGCTCCAGAACTAAGCGGTTCGAGTCTTCCTTCGTGTGCCGAGCAGTTAAACACTGAAACTCGCTACCAGCTCATGTTCTTCCTTCTTACTGTGATCCCGGTCCTTCAAGCGGGGCGTGAAAAAGCATCTACTAGGCCGTCATAATGTGGTTCGCCATACTGCTTGCATTTGCAGTGAGTATGGCGACCCCCACTTGTGGATTTTACTCATGCTTTCCATCAGGCATAGTAAAGTCACCTTGGCAGGCGTTTAATATGAAAAAAAAGAACACAAAGACGTGCTAGCATACAGAAAATTCTTCTAAGAAAACCCTAAGAGGCATTTCCTGCTTAAGCAAATTGTGACAGCCTGGAAAAGACTCCCGGAGAACGTGGTTATAGCTCCCTCACTAAACTGCTTCAAGAACAGGCTTGACAAACTTAATATCCCCAAGCTTTTGAAACACCCGCAGCAGCTCTTTACCTGTGTCCGATCAAATAATAGTAATAATTATCTTACCAGCAGCAGGGTACAATCCCTCCTCAGAGGTAACTGAAGCAATCAGTGGAGCATTCATCATGTTTCCATTCCTTGTTGCGTGGTATGGGTAATATTGAAGGAACGGCTCTCGTGCACCCCAAGACTCCACAACCGGAGTGAAATGTGTGAACCAATTTACTTTCCAGTCCTGGGGAAATTAAAAGAATAAAATCAACGAGATCTCTATTTACTCTACAAGTAGTAGACTTAGGTAGAGTTGATAGGAATACTCGAGTTTTAATAATAATAATAATGTTGTTTTTTATAAACCAGAAGATCGTTAACGTTCTAGAACTTTTCACTTGATCGTCTTATAAATCGACAAACGCCGGCCGAGAACGAAAAAGTTCATTGTCACGTTTCGCCTGAGCCGAGCGTGGAAACGAGAGCGGGGAACAAACAATAGAGAGGCACGATCGGCATAAGTGTTCGACTTGTGGAGCATCTATCACTCTTCTACTGCGTCGGCCGATGCATTCAAGTAGAAAAGAGTTAGCGGCAGCTCACAACCTACACAAACTGTTTTGTCAACTGTATATAAAGTTAAGTGAAAAGTTAAGGTTTCCTATAACATTATCACATAAAATTATGGTCTGTAAACGATATGAGTAATTTTTCTTCAAACTTTTATATCTGAAATAGAAAGCTTCAAATAAATTAATAAACACTTTTTATACGTACAAACATTTCCACTTGAGCATTAACAATGACTTCGGCAGGTCGGTACTTGAGGCACTCTGAGATTTCCTTACTCGATCCTGTGGGACAACCCACAATGGAAGCGAGGGTCTTCGCTTTCTCTGCCGCTTTGATCGCATGTGTCCAGGGAGCTAAGGCTGAGCCGCTGTAGGCTATACCTCTTGTGAACGTTCCTGGAAAATGCAATTGGCATTTATATCAACACTTATGTTTAAGCCCAGAAATGCACATTCAGTGGGTATGTGACTTAGATGGTATGTATGTCTCCCCAAAGAGCGTCAGTCCTCCCGGTCTTAGGTAGTTCGCATCCATCCACCACCAGACATTTTAGTCAATCCAAAATCAAAAGTCAGTCCATTGTGTCGCAGTAATAAGATTTAAGGTTTACCTTCTTGTTTGTTTTTTTTTTATATTTCTAACTAAAGTAATGTACTACTCTATTAATAGTACTTTCAAAGAAAAAAAAACAGCATCATAAACGCAGCCTTAGCCCCGCCGCACATGCCCACACTCGCACTCGTTCACTACACTGCGCCAATGTCGCCTTGACATTGGTGGACACGTGTGTGTCCGCAATTGCTTTCACGAGTCGTACCTACATCAGTCAGTGTCTCTACCATTCATATACGAAAACGAAGCAAGAAAAAAAATATTGAAGAGCTCTTACATGTCCAAAAGGAAAATACATGGAGAATTCAAATTAACTTCTGAGTTTTCAGACGAAAAATTTAAAAATTAGAATTAAAATTAGTCCTTAAATTTTGTATTCATATAATCTGGGTGTTTTACGTCGCATAAACATTTTTCGCTTCGAACAGCTTCAATGAGTTCGTCCATTTTGCAAACACTCGCGCCACTGCCACTCGAAACAATGTCTCTGTCATTTAGCCGACACGCGCGTGCACGCTCATGTACGCGCCTGCGTCGACACGTGAGAGCAAATGCGGAGTTTGTTACTGCGCCATAGGTTTTAAATACTGCCACTCGCACGCGCCTCGTGACGTCCAATGCGAGTGTGGGCATGTGCGGCGGAGCTTAGGCCCTTCCTACAAAAGGCTACGCAAATCGTCGATACTAATGTTGTGTACGACTGAATACGACATTAGTATCAAGCCACGTGGATCGAGTAGCGCCCGGTCCGTACACACAACATTGAATCGCAAGACGCAAGTTGCTTATTCATCACTATCATATAGGCGTAACGGCTAAGCAGATCACACTTTTGCCAAAATGTCTAACACAAATGATGATGAAACTATAATTTTGTACTATCTTTAACGAAAACAAAGAATTCGTCGTCGTCAGAAGATACTGGGCTCACCCGTATATAGAGAGAAATATAAAGTGCAGACTGTTTGTAGCTGCAAAAGAATTACAATATAATTATATAAACAAAGATATTTCTTCACCTCGGAAACATGTTTCATATTAAAACATTGCTCCGCCATCTAGGAAATCGCCGAGACTTACGTAGCGGCGATCTTGTCCGGCAGGTAGCGTGGGTTTGTATGGCGGTAGTCGCTTAGAGACTATAATATTTGCAGGTAGTAGAGCCACGCTGATTTCAGCACGAATGGGCCGGCTCGACCCGGCCAGTACTACCCTCACACAGAAGACCATCCTAATAATGACAGCATTCTTGCTGTCGTATTTCGTTGGTGAGTGTGAGACCGGAGGCCCAATCATTCTGCATCATTCTCCCGCCCTTCGAAGGCCGGGAGAATGATGCAGAATAATCTAACTAGGCTGCCATGGTAGGGGTCACCATGCTACATTGCCTACCCTCACAATAAGCATGGTGACCCCTACTCCTGGATTCTACTCATGCTTTCCATCAGGCAGAGTAGAGTCACTTTGGCAGGCTTAAATATATATAAAAAAAAAAAAAAAAAAAAAAATCGTTGAGTATCGGAGATTTGCGTAGCCTTGTCTACGAAGGGCCTAAGTTTACATATGAAATGCTATCCGTTTCTAAACTTTAAATAATATTTTTATTGTTTTTAAATTTGGAACGTGCTTTACATAAAATATGATCAAGGGAGTGTCAGGCCACGATTAGAATAGGATTTCGTAGACGCCCATAACGGCACTTATTATTTGGTTATATTTGTACAGAATTTTCCCATTATGCGTATTTTACAAGTTACGACTCGATAAATTCTGAACTAAAATTTAAAGTTCAAAGTTATGGTTTTCCCTTAAATTTCATCACGTGTAACTACTATTAATTTCAAATCTATATACTATATTTTAGATCGTAAATGGACACCTAAATAATAAATCGGCGTGCCAATTTCTCAAGCCTCAATGTTTTAAAAGGCCTATCTATACCCCACACAATGGGGTCTCGGGTAGACGCGAGAAAAAAAAAATCTCCACTTTACGTGTAGAGGAGGTACTCGAAATAAACAAATATTTTTCATGATATTCCTTGAAAAATAGCCTCTTTCTAGCACTAACCGTTTGGACGTTAAGTCGAGGAGGGACGGATGGACATGACGAACCCTAAACAGGAACAAACATTAAATTAAAGCGGGAAAGTTTACAAAAATAATGAAAATCTATTTGTCAAGTAAAAGCTCCAATTTCCCTTGAATATTATTCATGCCTATTAATTTTCATCTCTTCTGGTATAAAGTTTATTACCAAGAATTCAATGAAAACATAATTAAGTCTATGTTTACTTGTGTGATATGCTTCTAGGGAAACATGTTTATTAGGGAATAACAATTCATAAGTGAACGAACTCGAAACAAAGGACTTGACATAACATTGTGGCCTGTAGAAGCTCGTTTCTCGAGATAATTACGTACAAACAAGACTATTTGCAAGCTTCTAGATAACACAGTAATAAATTTTCTTCTTTGTCGTTCCCTCAATGCTGAGGATCGCGACCACAAGTAACAAGCTTCCACTTCGTTCGGTTATACGCAGAGTGGACCGCACGGTGCATGCTGCCGCCCACCGCCTCCTTCACAGTATCACTCCAACGTGTAGGTGCCCTGCCTCGAGCACGCCTGCCGTCCATCTGCCCAACAATGATCTGCTTCTCCAGACTGTGCTTTGAGGACCGCATAATATGCCCAAAGAAGCTTAGGGCTCGCTTCCGACAAAGTGAAGACAGCCGCGTCGTGATGTTGAGCTTTTTTAATATGGACTCGTTAGTTCGCATCGCAGTCCAGGGAATACGTAGCAACCTTCGCCAACACCACATCTCGAAAGCATCGATCTTATTACTATCGCGGCTTCTCAAGCTCCATGTTTCGGCACCGTACATAAATATGGAGAACACCAGAGCTCGAACCAATCGCACCTTAGTTGTACGGCGAATTCCGCGGTTCTTCCAAATTTTATCAAGATTGGTCATAGCACTCTTGGCCATACCGGCCCTACGACGGATCTCATCAGTGCAGCTACCATCACTCGTTATCAACGACCCAAGATACACAAACTGGCTGACTTTTTCATACCCGCTGAGTGCATCGGTGACTGGAAGTAGTTGCGCTCGGTCTACCACCATTATTTTATTTTTTGAATGGTTGATCGTATGACCGAGTTTGGCACTCTCCGCTTCAATTTTCTTAAGAAGAGTTGCCATTTCCATCTCACTCGACGCTACTATTGTTGTATCGTCTGCGTATCTTAGATTGCTGATCCTGCGACCACCTACTGCAACACCGCCGTTCCAGCCGTCCAGTGCTTTTCTCATTATGTATTCGCCGTACAGGTTGAATAGTTTAGGTGACAGAATGCAGCCTTGGCGTACGCCTCGTTCTGTGTGAAAAACTTTGGAATGCTGGTTTTCCAATTTCACGAAGCTTGAGCCATTAAGGTACAGATTCTGTATCAGGAAAGTCAGGTGTTGAGGCACGCCCATCTCCACAAGCACATCAAACATCGTTCTCCACTGTACACAGTCGAACGCCTTTGCGTAGTCAATAAAGCACAAGACCGGAGGTTTATTAAATTCGCGACATTTCTCTATAAGAACACGAACGTTCAGTATCTGCTCTCGAGTACCCTTTCCAGCTACAAAACCGGATTGTTCACTCGGTATCTGGTTATCGACAAAAGATGAAAGTCGGGCGTTTATAATGCGCAGGAGAATTTTACTTGCATGCGACATGAGAGACAGGGTACGGTAATTTCCACATTTTCTAGTGGAGCCCAGTAATAAATATGAGCATGCATTACTAGAGTAAATACACGGTACTAAGTTTCTCTTGAAGTTTCGTATTTTTAGACTTTCGCGACTTTTACACTTAGTTTTCGGTCCATAGCTGGGCTTATTCGTTTATATATGATGTCCTCGTAGCTGATTGCAGCCACGGCAGCCAGTGTACAGTTTATTGGTCTACTGTAACAAATCGCTAGCTAGCGGGATTGACAAATGGTTTGTTTCAATTTGTAATTCTCTTTGTAGTGATTTTGTCCCGCAGTTTCCTCTTTTAGTCGCCTCTTACCACACCACGGGATTAATAGAGGTGGTGGTGATATTCCGTATTCTTAATCCTTCGAGTGGTGACATCATAAAGCAAGTGATTTTAAAATAAAATTGTTGTTAGAATAAGCTCATTAGAATACAGTCTAACCTGTCTAACTGTACAGGTAGGCAGAAGCTACAGAATTTCCTATTTGAGGTGGAAATCCATTTAAATCCGCTCACTAAACTCTGATATAGAATACCATATAATTAATATTTACCAGAATTTCATTATTGATTTATTTACATTGTATGTATTTTCAAACAACGCGGCACCGTTACACATTTTGACCCAACTACGGTTAAGTCCGAAGGAAGGATTTTGGCGGTCAATGTGTTTGTATGTTCCACCATAGCCCTTAACTGCTGAACTAATTTCGATGTTGTATATGCGTTGTATAAGTTGTTAATATATTTATAATAATGGCCCAGATGAAATAGTCTATAGCTTTATGTTTTTTTTTTTAAATTATACTTATATTGCACATATTATATTCTTGCTTGTTTGGGTGTGATATTTGAAGTCGTATCATATTGCTTCAGATTTAACCTGAAGTTTAGTACGTATTAATCTACTTATGTTTAGCTTAAAGTATGAAAAGTAAGTTATGAGATACCTCTGGACAATGGTGACAAATAATGGTAGTGCACACTGGCGGCACCTGCCGAAGCTCCCGTGAGTGTGATGCTGTCAGGGTTACCACCAAACATCATAATGTTATTCTTGACCCAGTGAAGTGCGAACGACTGGTCCTTCAAGCCGTTATTACCAGGTAGAACGTCGTCACCCGTACTCAGGAATCCTAGATAAAAATGATGCAAAGAAAACATTTTAGAATTTAACTGAAACACTACTAACATTTTACACGTTTATGTCAGTCAATAAAATGAGTATGGAGGTCAGTACAATATTAGAAAAGAAATACAAAAACTTCATATTTGACTCAAAAAGCCAACATTCAAAGCCAGCGTTTAAACATAAGTCCGCGAGTAAGTTGAGTGAGTTATGCTTGCGAAGGAGATGGCGGAGCAGGACTGGGAGAGGTTTGGAACCCTCTCGTTTCGCCGGCTAAGACGCCGAAGGTCGCAGAACGATCTCTGTCCTACATACAAGTGTTTCGTGGGGGTGACAGGTGTGCCCATCTATTCGTTCTGTCGGTCGGGATGGCGAGGGGACTGCGCCGGATCTAGAGCCCGGAATGCTACGGCGGAACGCACATGCTCAAGCTCTGCGGTGTTGGCAGGCACGGCTCGAAATTCAGGGTTGTGCTAGCCAACGTGCTGTCGGATCCGTTCTGCCGAACTTCGAAGCGTGGGTAGAGAGGACCGGCTGTGTCACCTACCGATTAACTCAGAAACTCACCGGGCACGGTTGCTTCGGTGAGTATCTGAATCGAATAGGTCGGGAGGCTACAGCACAATGCCACAACTGTGGGTCGGACCGGGACTCCGCCCAGCACACACTGGAGGACTGCCCTGCTTGGGAGTCCGAGCGTCGAGCCCTTGTCGGACAGATTAAATTTTATTAATTCAGAAATGTAGGTTCACAATATTATCACATTGAAATCACAATTTACAAACATAAAGTATGGTTCATTTAAATGTGAAACGTTAGCACCTGTACTAATGTATTAAAACATTGTGTCACAGGTGCCAGCGCCTTCCATAGTTGGAACGGTTCCCTAATACATGTGATAGCAAATACTATAAAAAATAAAAATTAGACGAAACGAAACGACGAACGAATAAAGATTGGACGAAACCTGTCACCACCAGCATTGATCGCGGCAATGCTGGCGAGTGGCGAGGGATGGGAAGCCGCGGTCTCCTTCTGTGAGAATATTATGCTCCAGAAGGAGTCCGCAGAGCGGGATTGGGAAAGGGCTGATCCCGTTCGAAGTAGGCGGCGAAGGGGACGCGGTAGAGGCCGCTAGCTCCCCAATCGTCGCCTAAGGGTCGCTGCGGTCACATCCTGGGGAAATGTGACCGCTGCAAACGACTCGAGATAGGTGGACACCCCCGGTGCGGCCGGGGGGTGTCGTCTAAGGCGGGTTGATGGTCCGCCTCTTATACAGAGTGGTGAGAGGCGCAGCAGCATCCTGCCTGGGGGTTGAGTTCAGTCACCCCGAGATGTACCCCAGATTAGGGGTAAGGCAGGTGGGACATCAGAAGCCGCTGATGAGATCCTGGTATTCCTCCCGACTGCCGAGGTAGGCCGCCGCGGGGTTTAGTGGGTAAACCGGTTGCCCGGGAGTCCCACACACGCCTTTCGCTTGCCCCACGAAGGGTATGGTGCCCAAAGCATTCCCCGCGTAAAAAAAAGAAGAAAAAAAAAAAAGGTGTGCCCATCTGTCACCCTAGCAGAAGCAGATCGGGGTGGATGCGCGATGCACTACTATGCGCCAGGAAGGGGAAATCGTGGTCATCTGCAAGCCGTAAGTAGATAGCTTAAGCTACGTCGGGGTTCCAGGGATTTCCTTTCCAGGGTACACCTGGTACCCCGGCTATTGGTACTTGAGACGGAGTGCGGTTTTGGTCAGTTCGAGACCGACAAAACCACCAACTGGTGGTCTTTGGTGGGATCTCCGCACAGATAAAAAAAGAAAGTGTTGAAACTTATGTAAGGGCCTAAGGCTATGTTTACATTCAAGAGCGCCTTTCGAATTGGAATGAGCATCTCACTATGGATCACATAAACAAACATGTACTTGTTAATGACAGACATGACATGAAAAACATTAATTTAGTCTCAATCTATACAAATAATATGAAGTCTGTTTGTAATTAAAAAAAAATAGTTATAAAAATCTAAACAAACACGCTTTTAAACTAAAAAGTAGAAAATAACTTTAATGTAACAAAGCGCGGGGCGACGTCATTGAAATAGTTTCAGAAAGCACCCCACGCTTTGTTGCAATAAAATTATTTTCTCCTTTTAGTTTAAAAGCGTGTTTGTTTAGTTTTTTAAAACTATTATTTGGTTTTCTAGACTATAAATACTAATTAGTTTAAATATATTTTTTTAGTTTTTTTCAAAATTAGTGTATTGTCGTCGGTCCTCGATAAATCTACAAAGTTTGAACGAAATCTGGCCGTTTAAAGTGGTACAAAATCGCACCCAAAGGATTCGGTTACAAACAAACAAAATTACAGGTGAAACTAATATAAAGCGTGTAAAAAACCCTTTAACAATTATGTGAATAATTTATCCTGGAGCAAAAATCTAAACCTTACATCACACGATACTTACCAAGAGGTCCAAGCCTGTAATTGATGGTCACCACTACCATATCCCAGTCCATGATGTTAGGGGCATCATATATACTCCCTTCGCCATACATGAAGGCACCTCCATGGATAAAGACCATGACCGGCAGCATAGCTCCTGGTTGCAGCCGTGGAGTGTGAACGTTCACATACAAACAGTTCTCGCTACCTGTTCCACAAATTGCTTTAATGAATATTTCTGCACCTCAGAGACTTAAGTAACTCCACATTTTGTCGAAATTACGTTTAATATACCATTAAAATCCCAAGAACCAGTTCTACATAATGGTATAAAGGATAAAGTCCTAGGTCACCTATGAATAGAGATATACAATGAAAAAATATTTACAGAAGATATATATAGAAATATTAACAGGGTATAGGATCTAAAATGATGTTTGATAATAGATAGATTTATCGTAATTATGTGTAATTCATGATATTTCCAACTATTTATTATAAAAAATACAGCTAAGTTTCTCTCTGCCTTTATTATAACTTTCTCAAAATTACATTCAAAATTTCACTACGCGCATTTTTGCCTCTTCTGTAAAATTCGACTTTAGCCACTTAATGTTGTATACCTATTAAGGTACAGATTTGTTTTGCAGTCGTAAATAAAAGGTTTCTCAGGTTCAACTAATTTGCTGCAAATATTTGAATTGGGTAATCAAATCCAATAGTAATAAATTGGTTTCAGATTTTAATGAGTTTGATTTTTGTGTGTCATATATGTCCAAGATATTTATAATTTCGGAAACGATTGAATAGCCTAACTAATTTTCTGACAATTAATAATGATAATATCTAGTAAATATTCGGACATCTGACACACAACATCATCTAGTCCTAAAATAAGTAGAGCTTGTACTGTGGGTACTAGACAACTGACATAAATACATATAACCTTTTTTTGTTTGTATTTGTTGGTTATATAAAAACACCCAAACTCCAAGACATTATGGTTGATGATGGTGATGTAAAAAGGTAAGTTTACATAAATTCTCACCCCGAAGTTTGTTTATGAAAGGATCGTATTGCAGGCAAGCAGATAGGGGTTTGGTTGCGTCCCACACTCCCATCCATGGTTTTAGTAGTTGTGGCTCCTGGAAACAAAAGGGGTATAGTTATTTTGTAGTTTAGAAATCCACATGAATAGTCGGAAGCTACAGGTGATAATAGATACTGAAAATTTTGTTGATATAAATAATACTATTAATAACGTACATCATTGGTTCACTACTAATAACTTATTGCTAAATGGAAAGAAAACCAAATGCATTAGATTTTCTTTGCCAAATGTTAAAAGCAGTAATTGTGACATTTTAGTTAACAAAGAGAAGCTAGAATTGGTAACTGTTTTCTTGGGAATCACGCTAGACGCAAAATTACAATGGGGTCCGCATGTAAAATCACTTGCTGGGCGGCTTAGCTCAGCGGCATATGCTGTTAGAAAAGTTCGGCAACTAACGGATGTGGAAACCGCACGATTAGTTTATTTTAGTTACTTTCATAGCATCATGTCATACGGCATCTTGCTTTGGGGACGTGCGGCAGAAATAGAGTCAATTTTTATTCTGCAAAAAAGAGCCATTAGAGCTATATATAGTCTGCGCAGTCGCGATTCTGTTAGGGGCCTTTTTAAGGAGATCAATATCATGACAGTTCCTTGTCAGTACATCTATGAAAACATAATGTATGTTCGAAAAAATTTACATCTCTTCAATCAAAGATGTGATAGACATGGGTATAATACTAGGAATAAAGATAAATTAATTCAACCACGTTTTAGACTCTCAAAAGTGCATACATCTTTTATAGGGTACTGTGTTAAATTTTATAATAAAATACCTCAAAACATACTAGATTTAACAGAGAAACGCTTTAAAAATGTTGTAAAACGCACACTATGTAAGCAAGCATATTACAAATTAGAGGATTACATTGCCGACAAGAATGCTTGGCTTAATGCTGGTCCTGCTCCACAGCCACATGATTAATTCTCAAATTATTTAGAAGTTAGTTTGTATTTTTGACATATGTTATATGTTTTTTTTTTTTGACATTGGATATCCATATTTCCGACATGGATTATTGATATTTTAATTGTATCTTGTTTGACATTAAATTATTATTATTATTTTTTGTAATATCATTATTGCATAATAAATTACTTTTTATTGACATGATCCAAATATTTATCGCATTCTTAGAGAGTGGCATAATTATAAATGGTTTTTATTATTGTATAACTGCGAACATTTTGAATTGTACATGTGAGCACTTTGTAGTCACTGGTAGCATAAGTTTGTTGACTGGCGGTTGTGAGTATGTCATGCTCGCTCAAAAGTCCTGCTGGCGGTGGCGTGTGTAGCGGGTCGTTCGGCTCCCTACGATATGGTTGAACTGGACGATGGCTGGTGCATGGGTCATGCTCGTGATACGGGCGCCGCCAGTCGGGGCTGGTCATCTCACAACTTCTATTTATTGTTTAATTGTTTTTGGACACTACATGTGTAAATATCAGCATCGTTACATTGTCCTCACATTTAATAAAATGCCTTAAACAATGTAACCAAAAATTGTAAAAACAATGTTGGAAAAGAGTGTCCATGGAGTTTCTTGTCTGTTCTTCTCCATAGGATCTACGAATTGGAACAGACGATTAGCTTCACGACTGACTACTGACTGACTACTTGACGTTTCAAAAGTGCCGTTGTATGGTTTATTTGAAATAAAATGGTTTTGATTTGATTTGATTTGATTTGATAGTTGCAATTCAAGATAGAACTATCTTGAAGGCCTTTTAGCCTCCCTCCAGAACTAGCCGTAAGCTGGAAACACATTATCGGACGCGGCTGACGGACGCAGCTGATAGCCATGATCTAGAGTATGAACATACACTGAGCTGTGCAAACTATCGGCCGTAAGTCACTGACGTGACCTTTGACTGACCGTGAGCGTTCGGACGTCCAACAGAAATCTGGCACAAGACCGACTGACGAGAGTGTGCACACTTATCAGTCGCGGCTGTCATATCGATCGATTATGTGTTTCCAGCTGTAGGAGTTTTTCATTGCTTTTTAACGAGATAGTGAATTTATCAGAATATAAGTTGATCTCCAATCTAGTAGTAGACTAAGGTTAGGTAATAAAGCAACGCTGATTCCAGCTCGAAAGGGCCTGCTCGACAAGGGCGGCATTTACTTCATATCGAAGACCAATCTAAAATGACAGCATGCCTTCTATGGTGTTTTTTTGGCGAGTGCGAGACCAGAGGCCATAGAACCAGAAGCATCTCACTAAACCACCATGGTATGGGTCACCATGATGCAGTGTATGCACGCACAATGAGGACGATGACCCTTTCTACTCATGATTACCATCAGGCAGAGTAGAGGCACTCTACTTTAGCTTAAATTTATATTTTTAAAAAGCGGCCAAGTGCGAGTCGGACTCGCCCATGAAGGGTTCCGTAGTAGCAAGTAACATCATAGAAAAGTTTGTGTAGTTCGTTGTAACTTTCATCGATGTTTTTAAACTAGTGTATTGATTGAAAGAAATGTAAATTGCGGTAAATGAGATATGACGTATTAAAAAAAAAACTTACTAGATCTCGTTCAAACAAATTTTCGTTGGAAGTTTGCATAGTAATGTACATCATATATTTTTTTTAGTTTTATCATTCTCATATTTTAGAAGTTACAGGGGTGGGGGGGGGGGCAACATTTTACCACTTTGAAAGTGTCTCTCGTGCAAACTAATCAATTTAGAAAAAAATGATATTAGAAACCTCAATATCATTTTCGAAGACCTATTCATAGAACCCCACACGTATGGTTTTGATGAAAATATTTTTTTTGTGTTTCAGTTCTAAGTATGGGGACCCCCAAAATTTATAGCTTTTTTTCTATTTTTGTGCAAAAATATTGATGCGGTTCAAAGAATACATCTACTGACCAAGTTTCAATAGTATAGCTCTTATAGTTTCGGAATAAAGTGGCTGTGACATACGGACAGACAGACAGACAGACATAACGAATCTATAAGGGTTCCGTTTTTTGCCATTTGGCAACGGAACCCTAAAAAGGATGAAATTTAACGTGGAAATCCTTTGATTCTTGATTAATACATTCTACTCTTTACGGCGATAACCGTCAAACACGCGGGCGGAGCTGTAGGCAAAAGCTAGTAGTAAAAAATATAGAAACAATAAATACTAGTAGGTAAAGTTTTCCTAAAGCAGCACTATTTGAACGAATTGTAATTCTCTTGCCGAGCTTATCAATGACAATAGCTTAGAAATTATGTATACTGGATAAATACTTTATTTCCCATTAATTACATTTGTGCACATTGATAGACAAGTATGGAAATTGAATGTCTAACTTAGATACGTATCTATTTGCATTTATTTTAGTTGAAATTCTTTTTTTTTTAAATTAATTTTGTTACCTATTTCATTTCAGAATACTTTAAACTATTAATTATACTGAAGTATCTGTTTATAATTTATAATTAACGACTTTTCACTAAATGCATACATGTACATAAAAATTGGGCAAGTTCGTGTCAGGCTAGGCATAGAATACGGTTCCGTAGTCACTCATAATCGTAGGTACCATTTTAAATGGTGTCCAATAGATAATTGTAAGGTTTACTTATTTTTTATTTATTTTTGAACGAAATTTTCGAAATGAGTGCATTTTAAAAGTTAGGCCCCTATAACTGCTGAAATAAAAAGTTATCTAATCCGCTATAAATTTAAATAGTGATTTAAAGTAAATATATGGACTACTATCATATTTTTTTCAGATATCATCATATACATGTCATATTTTTTGAATCAGAGAGAGTACTCGAATGTTATTACAGTTCCAACCTAGGTTCGACTCTTACCCAGCAATCTCCTGGGTTCTCTCTGGGAAATCTATGTTCCTCCTTGCTTATCAGCCCTATTGCAAGGACTTAATATTGGTAAAGTATTCAAGAATAATGTTGGTGATATTTAAAAATACAATTAATTCAAGTACATTGTAATTTAAAAGGTAGTGGGATTGCTTTTATCGGCTTTGAAATGTCATTGTATTTTCTATCGATATGTAAATTAATATTTCTATTATAAAGAGTGTCTCTAACTATTGATACCTTTAAAATTTATTAGCTGATACGAAATATATCTAAATAAATTTAAATCGATTCAAAAAAAAGAAACGAAATCTGCCTAAAAAACCGGCAGATCTGAAAAACGTAAAATAAATTTGGTTTTAATTTCGCTTGCTTATTAGGTAACAATTCTTGTCTATAATTAATTATCTATTAATTTAAATAAATTTGATAGTATTCTACTATTTACTAGTTACCCAAACTTTATTTTAAGTCGGTGAAAGTCTCCGTCGTACTGAGTACTTCATCCTCTTTTTGAAGTCGGTTTAAAATCAGTACAGCTAAAATATCTTCGAAGCCAGACACAAAAATAAATTGAAATGAAAATTGGCAATTTGTGTGTAGTCGTAATTTGATCATAAACCAATTCAATCACAAATCTTATTATTATTTAGCGAGATTGTATCAATTGCAAGCTGTTTAGGAGTATTTATTGACTTCTTGTCTTGTTAAATGTCTTAAGGTTTAATATTGCTTCTTAGAGTTAGTAGTAATAATTATTTTGTTAGTTTTTAGTAACAGAAATCAGTTTAGTGATTTAGCCATGAAACTCTAACAGATCATATAACATATCTTTATTTATCACTATCACTTTATAGTATGAATAATATTTATATATTTATAACTGATTTTAGACTTTCGACTGCATATTTTTAGGGTGTTAGGTTTTTTCGTTACGGAATTTCTTGATTCGGTCGCCGCGCTCAAAGCCCGCGATAAAAGCTATACAATAGCTTAATAGAAAAGTAGATTTAAATAACATAGTACAAAGTTATCAGTTTACAGAGATACACATATTTAAGTCTGAAAAGCCGAAGTTAAACGTTACATAGAAATATTGTATATTAGTTAGGTATATAACTAGGGGCCGTCTGCTGTACCCGAGACGGCATGCGGTTTTAGTCGGTTCGAATAGCCACCAACTGGTGGCATCCGTGGGGATTTCCGCACTGAAAAAATATGTTTATTTCTTTAAAAACGCGTAACGCCTCCTTTGGCTTTGCTGTAGTTGGGTAATATTAGTAAGTTATGTTACAGCAAATGTTGTATTCATCATCATTTCGTCTTTAGTACATCAAAAGTACTAAAAGAAAAATCGACTACCGTTGTGAACCTAATCTTGTATATTTTAGCCTAGACGCGTGTCTACTATCCGAGCGACGCCGACGCGGTGTTGAAAGCGATTGTTCATGTCTCATGTGTGTGTCTCAAAGCGCCCTACACTATGTTTGCCTAATCTGTCCCAGCGACTAGCAGATCATCTGGAGACATTACCCGCGCTCTTCCACTTCAGCGTACTGATTCTCCGTGCGATATCTGTTATTCTAGCTCTTCACTATACTCGTAGTCTACATTTCTAACATACATTATGATGCCTTGTTGGACTAGTGGTTAGTCTATGCGGCTGCTGATCAAGAGGTCTCGGGTTCGATTCCCGTTTCGGACCAAATGTTCGTGTAATCCGCAAATATTTGTTTCGGAGTTTGGGTGTTTTCTATGTATACTATGTATGTATTTACAAAAAAAAGTAAGTTTATGTATTTATATCAGTTGTCTAGTACCCATAATATAAGCACTGCTTAATTTGGAACTAGATGGCGTTGTGTGTAAGAAGTCCGAAAATTCCGAAAAATTATTATATAATGTAACAAGAATATATCTTTATATATATGATTCTTCTGTGAGTGTGTATGTCACTGAACTTCTCTCAAACGACTGGACCGATTTTGATGATTTTTTTTGTGTGTGTTCAAGGGGATCTGGGAATGGTTTAGATTCGCAATTGGACCCGGTAGGTGGCGCAAGTTCTGGAATTTTAATGTTGGGCGGTACGAAGTTCGCTGGGTCAACTAGTGTAAGTATAAAAGTTGGTAGGCTTGGCCACAATATTCATATCAAACCTCTTTCTTTTATATTTCCAAAATCCTATAATTTACGATAATGGCGATCCAAAGTGTAGGCGTATTAATTATTTATAATTATTTATAATAATTAAAAATTTTTTTTTTGTTTGGATCCAATCATTTTATATCCAATTAATTTTGTATTCAGTTGCCATCTGAAGTTTTGTATATTGAATTGAAAATTGGTATTCAATGAAAATTGAAACTTTTGAATAATGCTTTTTCTATGGTATTCATGTCTGTTTTAACTTTAAATATACTTTGCAAATAAATGTATGTTATAATGGCACCAAAATATCTATCTATATAAATAAATAAAATTGGAGTGTTTGTTTGTAATAACAAATAACCAGTTTTTAGGGTTCCGTAGCCAAATGGCAAAAAACGGAACTCTTATAGATTCGTCAAGTCTGTCTGTCTGTCTGTCTGTCTGTCTGTCCGTCCGTATGTCACAGCCAATTATTTCCGAAACTATAAGAGCTATACTGTTGAAATTTAGTCAGTCGATGTATTCTGTGAACCGCTTAAGATTTTTATATAAAAATAGAAAAAAAAACAAGAAATTTTGGGGGTCCCCATACTTGGAACTGAAACTCAAAAATTTTTTTTTCATCATACCTATACATGTGGGGTATCTATGGATAGGTGTTTAAAAATGATGTTGAGGTTTCTATTATCATTTTTCTCTAAACTGAATAGTTTGCGCGAGAGACACTTCCAAAGTGGAAAAATGTGTGTCCCCCCCCTCTAACTTCTAAAATAAGAGAGTGATAAAACTAAAAAAAATATATGTTGTACATTACCATGGAAACTACCAACGAAAATTGGTTTGAACGAGATCTAGTTAGTAGTTTTTTTTTAATACGTCATAAATCGTAACACGCAATTTACCTTTCATCCAATCAATACACTAGTATAAAAACATCGTTGAAAGTTACAACGAACTACAAGAACTTTTATATGATGTTACGGAACCCTTCATGGGCGAGTCCGACTCGCACTTGGCTGCTTTTTATTTACTAAATGCATATCAATGTATTTACGGCACTGACATCCAAAATTGAATTTTTAAATTTTTTGTTATCTGTCTGTCTGTCTCTCTGTTTGTTCCGGCTAAACATACATACATACATTGAAACAAAATAGATTAATTATCGGGTAATCGATTTATCGATCAATCGATTCATCGAATAATCTAGCTGTTCGCTTCGCTGTTCTAGAGATTAGCCGAAACAACTAGAAAGACGGTCAGACAGACAGACAAAATGTGCTGCTTAAACTTTCATATACGTATACAGAAAAGTTGTTAATTTGAAATAGTTTTATCAAAAAAACCCACTTCAAAGAAAAACTAATCCGAGTACCCAAATCGCGACAGTTGTGCCTATGATATTTGAGGAGTTTTCTCGATTTCTTTGGGATCCCATCACCAGATCCCGACATGGTGACGATGGGACCATCAGTGAGCTATACCAAATCCAATGTTAAATGAATTTTTGTAATCTGTCCATAAACGACAAAATTGGACAAAATTGTCGTTGAATTATTTTATTATAAATAAAAAATTCCGGTGAATCGAGAACCTTCTCTTTTTTGAAGGCGGTTAATTACAAATAGACAATTAATTTTGATTTATTTGTATGTATCTATAGAGTATGTAATTAAAAAATCAGACTGCATAGAAAGAATTGCAAAAACTAAAATGATCTCATAAATGGCTATTATTTTTTGTGCAGACGTAACTGTACCTACACACATCATAAATGCAGAAAAAATAATTACATTAGCCCGAGTACAGTTATCTAAAACCATTTCTTACAAACAAAATTTATTTAATGATAAAATTATGAAATAGTTTTCTTAATTATCATAATTAGGTCCCAAAAAACACCTATTTACGGACCATGCTGAATCCAACATATAATTAATTGTTTTGCAAAATTCTTGGTGCAGATAGGCAAAAACTGAAATCAAATTAAGTCAAAAAACGACGTTGAAAAAGTATGAAAGAAGATTTAAACAACATAGTTCCCAATTGTATTATCAGTGTTTTTTTTTTTTTTTTTTTTATTTAATGCTGCCAAAATGACTCTGCTCAGCCTGATGGAAAGCACAAGCAGAATCAAAAAAGTGGTGGCCACCGTCCTCATTACCAATGTGGACAATGCAACACGGTGACCCACACTATGGCGGCCTAGTCAGATGCTTCTTCACGCCCCGCTTGAAGGACCCGGGATCATAGTAGGAAGGAAACACATGAGCTGGTAGGGAGTTCCAGTTTTTGATTGCTCGGCACAGGAAGGAAGAGCCGAACCGCTTAGTTCTAGTGCGTATTGGTTCCACTCTAAAGCGGTGACTCCCTAGGCCAGCACGCGTAGTCCTGTAGAGGAAAGGAGAAGGTGGGATCACAGTGGGTGTACAGTGAGAGATACACATATTCCAGTTTGAAAAGCCGTAGTCACGCTTTACATAGAGTCGTACGATAACACTTTAGCAACGCGTGACTACGGCTTTTCAAACTATCCTTTGGACTGCACGTGACTTAAGCGGTGAACAGAGACGGTGCCCGCATCAGGAGCGGGCAGGCGCTGGAGAAGTTCAGAAGGAGATCCCACCCTGGACTTGTCCTCCTCCTAAACGGAGAAGCGCAGAGAGGGCACACTGTGTGGTTTCTAGTCGGTTCAAGTCCGACACACCACCCCACCGTAACCCCCGGTGGGGTGACGGTCCATAATGATTTTCCACTCATAAAAAAAAAGTGACATAAGCAGTCGCCACGCCGCTTCCTACTGCGCCAAGTGTCGTGCGTTCAAATCCAAAGTGGAATAACACTTTGTGTAATTCACAAATTGTTGTTCTGAGTCTGGGTGTACTTTGTGTCCGTTTCATGTATGTAAAGTCCCCGCGACACAGGAATTTATATTCCTAATGCGGGAGCTGTCTTTTAAAAAAAAACTTTCATTTTTTATTAACGCAGTAGTTTATAACAGTTGTAAGCATTTTTAACAGTTATAAATTACTGTGTTAAAAAAAAGCATTTATAACAGTTGTATAGTACCCATAATACAAGCTCTGCTTAGTTTGGGACTAGATGGCGTTGTGTGTTAGATGTCAGAATATTTATTTAATATAATTTATTTTGTCCAGTTCTAATGAATAGTTGAGGAGATATGAGGGAACAGATGAAAAAGTATACGTAGAATGGCCTGTCAAAATCTGCTAGAAGCTAGTCAAAAAAAAACCTAAGTTACTCCTTACGTCATCAATCTTCTGCCAGTAAATGTCCCGTCAAAATCGATCCAGCCGTGCCAGAGATGAACAAACAAGACAAATATCGCATATTACTTTCATATACATTAAAAAAAACCGTTCCTTTGATATTACAGACATACCAATTTTATATATATGTATACATAGATGTTTTGTCACGGTTCAGGGCTTTGGAAGAACTGTGGTGAAACAAAATTTGAGATATTAGAAACTGGGTCATGAGGATGTGCAGGTTCATGGGCATTGGACCTCCGCAACCCTGAGGGTGAGCTAAAATTTGAAGGTGTTAAGATAGTTATTTAGGTATAGGCGTCCCGCAGTGTTACCCGAAGTTATTTTTGTTGCCATCTGCCAGTGAAAATCGGTACAGTCGTTCCAGAGACTACCCGGAACAAACATACGGACAGACAAACAAAACATTTAAAAAAACAATTTTGGATGTCAGTAGGTACTGTAAATACTTTGATATGCATTTAGTAAAAAACTGGTTATTTTTATTACAAACAGTCCAATTTTTTTATTTGAACAGATTGATAAGAGTTCAAATAAATTATTTTATCCTATTGTTTATGTTGATGAGTTCAGTGGCGGACTTAATTAACTGTTGATAAAATACTAGAGTGCTAATAATATTGGTTTGTAGATAATTGTCTTTGGATTTATTTAAAGTTATATAATTTAATGGTGAAGTGGAAATATATTAATAAGTATTTCTAATTAAGGCACTTTTTCAATTGGATTTGTTCAGTAAGATACTCACTAAAGAATATTGTTGGTCTGCCTTGTTGGTCTAGTGGTTAGCGTATGCGGCTGCTGATCAAGACATCTCGGGTTCGATTCTCGGGTCAGACCAAATATTTGTGTGATAAACAAATATTTGTTTCGGAGTCTGGGTGTTTTCTATGTATAATAGTTTTTTATAAAAAAGTATGTTTATGTATTTATATCAGTTGTTTAGTACCCATCCTACAAGCTCTGCTTAGTTTGGGACTAGATGATGTTGTGTGTAAGTTGTCCGAAATATTTATCTATTATTAATATAGATGTCGTGTATTATTATTATAGATGTCCTCCAAGTTCAGCTGTGGTCTACATCATAAACTCGAAAACCAACTAAACACGAAACTGTACAACGTTGATAAGTATGAACACCAGTAATTGAAAGAAACAGTTCAATATTTTACTCGATACGATGCTGTCACCTTTGTTTTTTATTTATGAGCCAAAGTGACTCTATTCTGCTTGGTGAGAAGCATGAGGAGAATCCAAGAGTGGCGGTCAAAATATCCACTGCAAATAAAGACAAATGCAGCATGGTGGCCCACAATATGGCGTCCTTTACAGATGTTTTTGCACGACAGAATGAAAACTGGTCTTTGGTGATAGATGTTTTTGTATTCGATGCCTAATGCTATAGCCATCGACATAGCCCAACGGATTAGCAAGCTGAAGTGGCAGTGGGTTGGCCATATTAGCCGCAGAACTGATGACCGTTGGGGTAGAAGAGTTCTGGAGTGGAGACCGCGTCTCGGCAAACGTAGTGTAGGACGCCCACAGGCCAGGTGGAGTGCCGATTTGCGCAATACTTCTGGCAGGAGCTGGATGCGAGAAGCCCAAAATCGATCAAAGTGGTGTGCAATGGGAGAGGCCTATGTCCAGCAGTGAACTGAGATGAGGCTGATGATGATGAATGTTATAGCATCGGGTTCTTATTCTGTTGTGTCTTACTGTAGTTATATCCAATTTATGCTAAATATAAATAAAATAATATTATATTTTTGTGTTTTTTTTTCGTTTGCTGCGGTTCTGCCTTTTACAGGCCTGGGCAATTATGGTTTCTAGTTATTTTTCAAGATTTTAGTATAATTTTAATTAAATTTAAAAAACTAAACTAAAAAACAAATTTTTTATAACCGTTCCTTCAACTGTTTATTTAACGATCCATGAAAATAAAAATATGTACAATGCCTAGAGCTTTCCAAAAATGAAACATTTGAAATTTTAATTTGACTAAATTTTGATATGGTCTAAATAGCAGTAAGATGAGATTTTATATGCACATTTCATTATTTTATGACTCGGTGGCATAGTGGCAGCGTACATACATAAATTATACATAGAAAACACCCAAACTCCGAAACAAATATTTGCGGATCACACAAACATTTGATCCGACCCGTAATATACCCGATTAGTAGTCGCTTACGCTAACCACTAGACCAACGAGGCAGCCTTACTTAGTCGCTTTTACTTATAAACAATTTCAATTTTATTAAATGTTAAATGATATTTACTTCTGCAAGTAAATCTTTTCAGACATTTTTACAAGTCGGACTTATAGCTAGAAGGCGCCGACATTTCCTACGACTCACTCTGGGAAGAAACGCCGAAACAAACCACAGAGTTGTCGTTTTTTTTTAAGTCCGTGTACAATGTTAAGGAGAACTATGTGAGTGCAGTTTAGTGTCTGGGTTGGCCTTTTGAAGAAAGGACCATAGTTTTGAGTCGACCTGTCCATACAGACGGCATACGGGCCCCAGCCATCGTGTAGCCTAACCGATGTCAGGATCCACATCCCGGAACACGACACTGCCGCCAGCAGGACACTTGAGTAGGCCGTGGAAACACTCAAAACCACCAGAAAATTACTAAAATATAAACTAACATTACAAGCACTCTACCCACATTTACAAACTTGCACACTGTATTGTTTTTATTGGGTCTAGTTGTTAGGTTCTATTTTCCAAATCGACATTTGATGTTCCATACAGATACTCGAATTTTAATTATTTGTTATATGGACTATCTGCTAAGTTTAAGACCATTCCATTAGTCATTCCATTAGTCACGTGATCTTTTTTGGCACTTTTTAACCCCCCTCCCCATTGGTGATACATGGCGAGGTTTAACTACCCCCCCCCCCCCCTACCTACAAAGAATCTTATTTTCTTTTAATAATAATAAAATACAGGTATAAGTATAAACGGGGACTCTCGTTCATGCTCGTTTCTGGTGCAAAGGTTGGCCATTGCCATACAACGCGGCAATGCTGCTAGCATAATGGGCACCTTTCCACTAGATGCGGTCGGGCACGGGTTAATTTAAGTATTGTGTTTATTTTTTGTATTTATGTTATCATTATGTTATTAAATTAAAATGTATGAATTGGATTTTAACTGTGTAGGCGTTGGTAATGTGAATAATTTGGGTACCTAAAAACGTTCTCTTTTTTAACTTTGACAAATTTCGACTTCCAACATTCTTTAAAAGTATAAATATAAAATAATTTTATTATAAAAAAATTAAGACTACAATAATAACGTTCACAGGTAGAGTAGAAAGGTTGCAGGTTGATTGACATAAAAATAATGAAAGAAATGTGAAAATTTTGCGGGAAAAATAAATACACCCAATGTATTCCTACACCCTTGTGATTATTTCGTGATTTTTGTGAATCCCCCCCCCCCCCCTCTTCGGGCCTCACGTGATGAATATCTGCTAATCTTAATATTGCGGCTTTATCTCATTACTAATATTTCTTATTAAAGTTGAGGGAACAATTTTCCCATAACTTTTTAAAAGAATTCGCAATATTAAGATAGAGCAGATAGTCCACTTATATAAATAAATAAAATAAGAGTGTCTGTATGTACCATCATATGACCAGGTTTTTACTGAATACATGGTCAAAGTATATCTGACTGACTGACTGACTGACAGTACTGACATCAAAAAGGCATTTTGTTTTAACGTTCTGTCTGTCTGTTTGTTTCGGCTAATCTCTGGAACGTCTGGACAGATGGGACTTCCACTGACAGTAAGCTAAAGACATAAGAAGTAGAGATTGAATACCGGGATCCCGGACCGATTTTTATCCGTACGAAAAAAAAAACCCAGGCTAATTAAACCTAAAATAGTTTTTTGTTCGTCTCAAGTCTTAACCGAAAGTTTTCTAAACTCGACAAAATTAATCTTATTGTTCTAAAAATAAATTCACGCTTATTTAGGCATTGAAATTTTTAACATAACAAAAGATACATATACCTCTATAACTCGCAATGTGATCCGACGTTTTTACTTTAGCTTTAAGATATGATTTGGGAACATTTAGATGATAATTTGTAAATTTAGTTGTTTAATAGCTGTTAATTTGCAAATTTTGTACGAAATTAAATTATAATTACAATAATAAATATTATAAAAAAAGACAATAAAATACAAGTTCCAAAATTTGTTAACTGTTTTGTTCGTTTTGTTATAATTCATATTTCTTGTATTTTTTCCTTTTCTTATTTAGTAAAGGTAGTTTTATAATTTCCTAATTCAATTCTGTTTAATATTAGGGGTTAAAGTATGAAATTGCCGATTTATACAGAAGGAATTCAAATTCATTTTCAATTTCAATTCATTTTGTCAATTATAATATTTATTTAATCAAAATATATACCATTAATATCTATCCATTAGTGTCATCTAATAGGAAGGTCATTTATGCCTTTGCAATAGAATTCTAGTGATCTAGATTCTACAAACTGTATGAAAGCATTTTATACTGCCTCTTGGGAAGAAAACTTTTTATCACGTAGAACATTGTACAAGTCACAAGATAAAATGGTAGTCCGTTGGAGCAAGGTCCGGCAAATAAGGAAGGTGACGAATGGTTTCTAATTGTAATTCCTGTAGAGTTAATAACGGTTTTTCGTCGTGCTGTATGAGGTCTCGCGTTATCATGGAGCAATAATGGCAACACAAGTTTCAATACGCGTTTTTTCTGCAGATCAGTCAAATCATGAGGCGCCCATTCTACATATTTTTTTATTTTATTGATTTGACGCAAATGTATCAATATTATTGGTAAGGTAACGTTAAGCCATGCCGCTAATTCCTGGGTAGTTTGGCTTGGATCGGCTTCCACCATCTCTTTCAATTTATTGTTATTCACATGTGTGGGCAGTCTTCCACGTGGTTCGTTCTTCAAATCAAAATTTCCAACACGACAGTCTTTAAACAAAAATCACACGGTGCGTTCATTAGCAGTCCCCTCTCCAAACGCAAAATTGATATTGCGAGCTGTTTCTGCAGAGTTAGTTCCGCGTTAGTAACTCGTATTCAATTTTTCGAAAAAACTACTGAAAGTCGATAATCTAAAATAGTACATTTTTTAAAAGAAGAACCTTTTAGGTACGATTCGAAAAAAGTTTCACTCAAAAATCTCAAACCATGAAGAATCGGTAATTTCATACTTTAATCCTTAATATTAAACTATTTAAAATTTTCGTATAATCCCGGGATTGGTACCGGGATCTCGGGATCGTATGGGAGCGATCCTGAAATCCCGGGATTAAAAAAAAGTCCTTGAATTGCAATCTCTAATAAGAAGTAATTTACTAATTTTTTTAGACTAGTTGCGTTTCATGGCGTTACTTGCAATTTACAACAAGAACCGCGGGTAACACGGTGGGATATAGCTAGAAATAAATAAGAGATGATATCTTCTATAAAATTGCTCGTAAACGGGTATTTTTTTGACAAATCTTGCTTCAATATTATAGCCGGCAAGTTGCTGATTATTATAGTGTAACTCAACACAGTGCAACAATTGCCGCAATATTGCTGTATAGCCTGGCGATATTGTCAATATATTTCATTAAAGTTGCAAGTCTTTAATGTGTAGCCGGCTATTACAAATGATTTATCCCGCTTGCTTAAAGTTGTAAATATATTGAAATATATTGGTTAAGAAAAATAGCCAATAAGATGCTTAATAATAATAATAATAATAATAATGTTCGACTAGTCTCTTTGTTTCAGGAGCTTGAACCAGCCGTCAACGTATCAGCACAACGATTGTCGGATCAAGTACGGGCTATACAGCGCTGTCACCTGCTGGATGATGCTGTACTTGAGAGGATTCGCTCTGACATACGGAATAGCTTGACTGTCCCTTCAGTGTCGCATGTTCTGAATGTGGTACCACAAGATGAAGGTGTTGATGCAGTAGTGAACAGTGAAATTATATCCGTAAGTACCCAATGTAATGATAAGATAAGGAGCGCTTTGGAGGATGCGATTCAGAAATACCGATATGTTAATTCTAATAACAGACCCCGGTTGTCTCGTTTGCCCATTCATAAACGAAATTTAGCGCTAGTGAGTGCCCTGGATTCGTTATTACCGGATTATTTATGTAATAGCGAAGATCTTAGTGATACACATTCCATTCTATACTGTGCGGCAATTGCGGTTTGTCGAGTAGCTGGTGTTAAATTTGTAGAAAATAAAACTGCTACTCGACCAAAAACTACTATGCCAGCTTGGCAGTATAGAATCGAACGTCGTATTGCTGAGACCAGGACACTCATTGGTAAGCTAATTAGTTTTAGATCTGGTAATATGCGACCGAGAGTCATGCGCTTTGTGAAACAGGCATTCCTAGGGACTGCTATTAGTCCTCAACGGTATATGTCATGTGTCACAGAGCGCATAGACTTTCTAAAGCAAAAAGTTTATGCATGGGCAAACAGAATAAGGCGGTATAGAAAACGAGTAGATCGGTATAATCAGAATCGGATGTTCCAAAGTAATGAGAAGTGGGTGTACCGAAGATGGGAGGAATCGAATCCATGTGTGAATGATGGGCACTTTCCAGATCAAAATACCACAAATACATTTTGGCAAAACATCTGGTCGGTGCCTGTCATTCATACAGATGGTGATTGGCTTTGGGATGTCAAGCGTTCATGTGAGCCTATAAAACCCATGGAACCTGTGGCCATCAGTCCAGAGGACGTTAGTTGTGCAGTCCGTTCATTACCGAATTGGAAATCACCTGGTCCAGACGGACTGCATAACTTTTGGCTTAAGTGGTTCCGTAGCTCACATGCGTGTTTGGCATCGCAATTTCAGACATCGTTGGATTCGAGTTCATTACCCCAATTTTTGACCACTGGCATAACCCACTTACTCTATAAATCTGGTGCTGCCACGGATCCCAAAAATTTTCGGCCTATCACTTGCTTACCAACATTATACAAACTTCTTACATCTATTCTGAGACTCAAAATTACCACTCACCTTAATAATAGTTCGATACTTTCCGTATTTCAGAATGGATGTAGAAGTGGGACCCGTGGCACTAAAGAGCTCCTTAACGTGGATATGACCATTAGCCAACAGGTACGTCGTAATCGTAAGAGTTTGGCGACATGTTGGATAGATTACAAGAAGGCATATGACTCGGTCCCACATTCATGGCTTTTGAGGGTGCTGGAGTTGTATAAAATTGATACAACTCTATGCACTTTCTTGAAGTCATGTATGGGGCAATGGAGGACAGTCCTTCGCTATCCTGGATGTCGCCAAACTGCGGTAAACGACGTACTTATAAAGATCGAGAGGGGCATCTTTCAAGGTGACAGTTTGAGTCCCTTGTGGTTTTGTCTAGCCTTGAACCCTCTTAGCACTCTCTTAGAGGGTTCAGGGTTAGGCTATAGGTTGCAGAAAGATGATCGAGTTATATCTCACCTTCTTTACATGGATGATTTGAAACTTCTGGCCTCCACTAAATTACAATTGACAGCGTTACTAAAGGTCACTGAAAACTTTAGTAATTCAATCAAGATGGAATTTGGTGTAGATAAGTGTGCAGTCATGTATGTAAAGAAAGGTATGATTGTAGAATCTGAAGGAATAGAACTTTCAGATTCAACAAAACTCAGATCTCTTTCTGCCATCGAAACCTACAAGTATCTAGGTTTTTCTCAGTCCTTGGGAATACCGGAATCTGATATGAAACAAACATTGCGGGAACGCTTCTTTGGCCGCCTGAAAAAAGTACTTAAGAGTCTTTTATCGGGGGGTAACAAGGTACGAGCCTACAATGGTTGGGTCATGCCGGTTCTGATGTATTCCTTCGGTATACTTAGATGGACTCAAACTGAATTAGATGCCCTTGACAGGAGAGTCCGTACTTTACTGACTGCATTTCGAATGCACCACCCACGTTCGTCGGTTATGAGATTGTATATCCCGCGGAAGTTTGGGGGTCGTGGATTTTTAAATATCAAGACCCTACATAATCGCGAGATATACAATCTCAGAGAATATTTTCTTAATGACGATGAGGGAGTGCATCGCAATGTGGTTGCAGTGGATAACGGATTCACTCCACTCGCTCTGGCTAAAGAGAATTGGCGCAAACCTGTAGTACTTAGTACTGATGATCGCAAGGAGGTATGGAAGGGCAAAGAGCTTCATGGTCGGTTTTATCGGGCTTTGAACACGCCCGATATAGACTTTAAAGCATCGACTTCCTGGCTACGGTATGGTGATCTCTTTGGAGAAACCGAAGGTTTTGTTTGTGCAATTATGGACGAAGTTATCATGACGAATAACTATCGAAAATATATCCTGAAGGATGGTACGGTTGACATATGTCGGGCATGTCACCGTCCCGGGGAATCTATCAGGCATATTATTTCTGGTTGTTCTCGTCTTGCTAACGGTGAATATTTGCACAGACACAACCAAGTAGCCAGGATCGTACATCAACAACTTGCCCTTAAATACAAACTTGTGAATTTGGAGGTGCCATACTACAGGTATGAGCCCGACCCAGTTCTCGAGAATGGTCGTGCTACATTATATTGGGATCGATCTATTATCACAGACAGGACTATTGTTGCCAATAAGCCTGATATTGTGGTGATAGATCGATTAGAGCGCCGCGCAATGATTGTCGATATCGCTGTTCCTCATGACGAAAATCTCGTGAAAGTTGAAAAAGAAAAACAAATCAAATATTTGGATTTATCTCACGAGATTGTCGATATGTGGAATGTGGATTCGGCGATCATTGTTCCGATAGTTGTTTCTGCTCATGGTTTGATAGCCAAGAGCCTCGACCAACACCTTAAGAGGCTCACGTTGGATGGCTGGATCAAGGGTCTGATGCAGAAGGCAGTCCTTTTAAACACGGCACGTATAGTGAGGAGGTTCCTGTCTTTGGAGCCCTAACCACCGGTTTCTTGGTCCCTGTACCCGAAGTCGGTGGTCTACTATTTTTTATATTTTTAAATGTACTTTTTATATTTATATTTAAAAATGTAATTTATATGTAAATATTATGAAATAAAGAGAATAATAATAATAATTTACTAGCAACACTATCAACAGCAAGATTTTCTCACTCATTTTTTTTCAAAACTTATATAATTTCGTAATATACAGACCTTTAAACTCATCAAAGAAACATAAAATAAATAACATAGAGAATTGTAATAAAAATACAGTAAAAATACGACTAAAATAATATTTAAAACGAAAATACTTCCGCAACAGACATGACGTTATATGTCATGTCAAAAATGTTTATTGAGTGATTCAAAAATTTTTTATCATGTTGACTAGAGCTAGAGCGAAAGCACAATTAAGAACCCCGGACTCGCCGCTCCGCTCCGCCTTGCCATCCCCGGATGCAGAAGTTCTGGCTGTTGCAGAGGCGTCGAGCTCATCCTCCAGCGACGAGTTTTTCTCTCCGCCGACGTCGCCAATACGAGTACGTCGGCAGGGGAGAGGCCGGCCACCGACCAGCTTGGGATCTCGAGGACCACTGACCTCGAACAGGGCCCCCGCTACCGGTGGTGATGTGCGCCGCATGAAATGGGCACAATCCATAAACGAAAATGTCATGCGGTCATATTTTCGGGCTACAGAGTTGGGGACGAACCTTACTGCGTACCGTGTAAGACTAGTCTCTTTGTTTCAGGAGCTTGAGCCAGCTGTCAACGTATCGGCACAACGACTGTCGGATCAAGTACGAGCTATACAGCGCTGTCACCTGCTGGATGATGCTGTACTTGAAAGGATTCGCTCTGACTTACGGAATACTTTGACTATCCCTTCTTCGTCGCGTAATATGGGCGTGGTATCACATTTACAACATAGTGAAAATGTTGACGAACGTGTGGATGGTGAAGTTATATCCGTAAGTACCCAATGTAATAATAGGATAAGGAGCGCTTTGGAGGATGTGATTTAGGAGTATCGGCATGTTAATTATAATAACAGACCCCGGTTACCCCGTTTGCCCATTCATAAACGCAATTTAGCGCTGGTGGGTGCTCTGGATTCGTTATTATCAAATTATTTTGATAATAGCGAAGATCTTAGTGATGCACATTCTATTCTATACTGTGCGGCCATTGCTGTTTGTCGAGTAGCAGGTGTTAAATTTAATGAACATGTCACTACTACTCGACCTAAAAATACTTTGCCAGCTTGGCAGTATAGAATACAACGTCGTATTGCTGAGACCAGGACACTCATCGCCAAATTAATTGCTTTTCAATTTGGAAATACGCAACCGAGAGTCATGCGCTTTGTGAAACAGGCATTTTTGGGGACTACCATCAGTCCTCAACAGTATTTGTCAAGTGTCACAGAGCGCATAGACTTCTTGAAGCAAAAAGTTTATGCATGGACAAACAGGATAAGACGCTATAAAAGACGATCAGATCGGTATAACCAGAATCGTATGTTCCAGAGAAATGAGAAGTGGGTTTACCGGAAATGGGAGGAACCGGATCCTAGTGAGCGTGATAGGCACTTACCAGATGAAAATTCCACAAACGCATTTTGGCGTAGCATCTGGTCTGTGCCTGTCACACATACAGAAGGCGACTGGATACGGGATATCAAACATTCATGCGAGTCTATAATAGCTATGGAACCAATTAAAATTGAAAAAGATGATGTAAGTTGTGCAGTCCGTTCATTACCGAATTAGAAATCACCTGGTCCGGACGGTCTGCACAACTTTTGGCTTAAGTGGTTCCGAAGCTCACATGAATGTTTGGCATCTCATTTCCAGGCCGCGTTGGATTCGGGTTCGTTACCACAATTCTTAACAACTGGTATAACCCATTTACTCTATAAATCTGGTGGTGCCATGGATCCCAAAAATTTTAGGCCCATTACATGTTTACCGACTTTATATAAACTTCTGACATCTATTCTGAGACTCAAAATTACTACACATATTAATAATAATTTGATACTTTCCGTTTCTCAGAATGGATGCAGAAGTGGGACCCGTGGCACTAAAGAGCTCCTTATCATAGACATGACCATTAGCCAACAGGTATAAAATTGATACAACTCTATGCACTTTCTTGAAGTCATGAATGGGGCAATGGAGGACAGTCCTTCGCTATCCTGGATGTCGCCAGACTACGGTAAACGACGTACTTATAAAGATCGAGAGGGGCATCTTTCAAGGTGACAGTTTGAGTCCCTTGTGGTTTTGTCTGGCTTTGAACCCTCTTAGCACTCTCTTAGAGGGTTCAGGGTTGGGCTATAGGTTACAGAAAGATGATCAAGTTATATCTCACCTTCTTTACATGGATGATTTGAAACTTCTGGCCTCCACTAAATTACAATTGACAGCGTTACTGAAGGTCACTGAAAACTTTAGTAATTCTATCAAGATGGAATTTGGTATAGACAAGTGTGCAGTCATGTATGTGAAGAAAGGTGTAATTGTGGAATCTGAAGGAATAGAACTTTCAGATTCTACAAAACTCAGATCTCTTTCTGCTACCGAAGACTACAAGTATCTAGGTTTTTCACAGTCCTTGGGAATACCAGAATCTGATATGAAACAAACGTTGCGGGAACGCTTCTTTGGCCGCCTGAAAAAAGTACTTAAGAGTCTTTTATCGGGGGGTAACAAGGTGCGAGCCTACAATGGTTGGGTCATGCCGGTTCTGATGTATTCCTTTGGTATACTTAGATGGACTCAAACTGAATTAGATGCTCTTGACAAGAGAGTCCGTACTTTACTGACTGCATTTCGAATGCACCACCCACGTTCGTCAGTTATGAGATTGTACATCCCGCGAAAGTTTGGGGGTCGTGGATTTTTAAATATCAAGACCCTGCATGATCGCGAGATATACAATCTCAGAGAATATTTTCTTAATACCGATGTGGGAGTGCATCGCAATGTGGTTGCAGTGGATAACGGATTCACTCCACTCGCTCTGGCTAAAGAGAATTGGCGCAAACCTGTAGTACTTAGTACTGATGATCGCAAGGAGGTATGGAAGGGCAAAGACCTTCATGGTCGGTTTTAAAGTCTATATCGGGCGTGTTCAAAGCCCGATATAGACTTTAAAGCATCGACTTCCTGGCTACGGTATGGTGATCTCTTTGGAGAAACCGAAGGTTTTGTTTGTGCAATTATGGACGAAGTTATCATGACGAATAACTATCGAAAATATATCCTGAAGGATGGTACGGTTGACATATGTCGGGCATGTCACCGTCCCGGGGAATCTATCAGGCATATTATCTGTGGTTGTTCTCGTCTTGCTAATGGTGAATATTTGCACAGACACAACCAAGTAGCCAGGATCGTACACCAACAACTTGCCCTTAAATACAAACTTGTGAATTTGGAGGTGCCATACTACAGGTATGAGCCCGACCCAGTTCTCGAGAATGGTCGTGCTACATTATATTGGGATCGATCTGTTATCACAGACAGGACTATTGTTGCCAATAAGCCTGATATTGTGGTGATAGATCGATTAGAGCGCCGCGCAATGAATGTCGATATCGCTGTTCCTCATGACGAAAATCTCGTGAAAGTTGAAAAAGAAAAACAAATCAAATATTTGGATTTATCTCACGAGATTGTCGATATGTGGAATGTGGATTCGGCGATCATTGTTCCGATAGTTGTTTCTGCTCATGGTTTGATAGCCAAGAGCCTCGACCAACACCTTAAGAGGCTCACGTTAGATGGCTGGATCAAGGGTCTGATGCAGAAGGCAGTCCTTCTTGACACGGCACGTATAGTGAGGAGGTTCCTGTCTTTGGAGCCCTAACCACCGGTTTCTTGGTCCCTGTACCCGAAGTCGATGGTCTACTATTTTTTATATTTTTAAATGTACTTTTTATATTTATATTTAAAAATGTAATTTATATGTAAATATTATGAAATAAAGAGAATAATAATAATAAAAAACCCATGGAACCTGTGGCCATCAGTCCAGAGGACGTTAGTTGTGCAGTCCGTTCATTACCGAATTGGAAATCACCTGGTCCAGACGGACTGCACAACTTTTGGCTTAAGTGGTTCCGCAGCTCACATGCGTGTTTGGCATCGCAATTTCAGACATCGTAGGATTCGAGTTCATTACCCCATTTCTTACCACTGGCATAACCCACTTACTCTATAAATCTGGTGCTGCCATGGATCCGAAAAATTTTCGGCCTATCACTTGTTTACCAACATTATACAAACTTCTTACATCTTTTCTCAGACTCAAAATTACCACTCATCTTAATAATAATTCGATACTTTCCGTGTTTCAGACTGGATGTAGAAGTGGGACCCGTGGCACTAAAGAGCTCCTTATCATAGACATGACCATTAGCCTACAGGTACGTCGTAATCGTAAAAGTCTGGCGACATGTTGGATAGATTACAAGAAGGCATATGACTCGGTTCCATATTCATGGCTTTTGAGGGTGCTGGAGTTGTATAAAATTGATTCAACTCTATGCACTTTCTTGAAGTCATGTATGGGGCAATGGAGGACAGTCACTCGCTATCCTGGATCTCGCCAGACTACGGTAAACGACGTACTTATAAAGATCGAGAGGGGCATCTTTCAAGGTGACAGTTTGAGTCCCTTGTGGTTTTGTCTAGCTTTGAACCCTCTTAGCACTCTCTCAAAGGGTTCAGGGTTGGGCTATAGGTTACAGAAAGATGATCAAGTTATATCTCAACTTCTTTACATGGATGATTTGAAACTTCTGGCCTCCACTAAATTACAATTGTCAGCGTTACTAAAGGTCACTGAAAACTTTAGCAATTCTATCAAGATGGAATTTGGTGTAGACAAGTGTGCAGTCATGTATGTGAAGAAAGGTGTAATTCTGGAATCTGAAGGAATAGAACTTTCAAATTCTACAAAACTCAGATCTCTTTCTGCCACCGAAGACTAGGTTTGCATAGTCCTTGGGAATACCAGAATCTGATATGAAACAAACGTTGCGGGAACGCTTCTTTGGCCGCCTGAAAAAAGTACTTAAGAGTCTTTTATCGGCGGGTAACAAGGTGCGAGCCTACAATGGTTGGGTCATGCCGGTTTTGATGTATTCCATCGGTATACTTAGAGGGACTCAAACTGAATTAGATGACCTTGACAGGAGAGTCCGTACTTTACTGACTGCATTTCGAATGCACCACCCACGTTCGTCGGTTATGAGATTGTACATCCCGCGATAGTTTGGGGGTCGTGGATTTTTAAATATCAAGACCCTACATAATCGTGAGATATACAATCTCAGAGAATATTTTCTTAATACCGATGTGGGAGTGCATCGCAATGTGGTTGCAGTGGATAACGGATTCACTCCATTCGCTCTGGCTACAGACAATTGACGCAAACCTGTAGTACTTAGTACTGATGATCGCAAGAAGGTATGGAAGGGCAAAGACCTTCATGGTCGGTTATATCGGGCTTTGAACACGCCCGATATAGACTTTAAAGCATCGACTTCCTGGCTACGGTATGGTGATCTCTTTGGAGAAACCGAAGGTTTTGTTTGTGCAATTATGGACGAAGTTATCATGACGAATAACTATCGAAAATATATCCTGAAGGATGGTACGGTTGACATATGTCGGGCATGTCAACGTCCCGGGGAATTTATCAGGCATATTATTTCTGGTTGTTCTCGTCTTGCTAACGGTGAATATTTGCACAGACACAACCAAGTAGCCAGGATCGTACACCAACAACTTGCCCTTAAATACAAACTTGTGAATTTGGAGGTGCCATACTACAGGTATGAGCCCGACCCAGTTCTCGAGAATGGTCGTGCTACATTATATTGGGATCGATCTGTTATCACAGACAGGACTATTGTTGCCAATAAGCCTGATATTGTGGTGATAGATCGATTAGAGCGCCGCGCAATGATTGTCGATATCGCTGTTCCTCATGACGAAAATCTCGTGAAAGTTGAAAAAGAGAAACAAATCAAATATTTGGATTTATCTCACGAGATTGTCGATATGTGGAATGTGGATTCGGCGATCATTGTTCCGATAGTTGTTTCTGCTCATGGTTTGATAACCAAGAGCCTCGACCAACACCTTAAGAGGCTCACGTTGGATGGCTGGATCAATGGTCTGATGCAGAAGGCAGTCCTTCTTAACACGGAACGTATAGTGAGGAGGTTCCTGTCTTTGGAGCCCTATCCACCGGTTTCTTGGTCCTTGTACCCGAAGTCGGTGGTCTACTATTTTTTATGTTTTTAAATGTACTTTTTATATTTATATTTAAAAATGTAATTTATATGTAATTATTATGAAATAAAGAGAATAATAATAATATAAAATTATTTTAAATATAAAAATAATAAAATTATTTTTATAGCCCGTTTACAAGCGTCATAATATTCATTTTAATAGAATTTATTAGAACACCTTATGCTTTTCTTGCAGTCTACTTATAACTCAACGATCCGAACCAAATTCCAATTTCATTAAAATACAACGTACACATTCCGTTCATAACAGCGTACATTTAGTACTGAATGATGAAAATTTTCTCGTTATCTTTACACTTTAATATTCCCAAGATTATGTGGGTTTGATTTCAACAAATTTTACCTAAATATTAGTTTTTTACTGAACGCGAATGGAATTTGAAGGCGTTTTAGGTATAGTTGAGAGCACTAAACAATAACGATTTGCCATAGGTGTTCATGACAACCGGGATCGAATGATTAACGTCCTCTCCGAGGCACGACGAGGGTGGAGGAATTGGTGGTATTTACCACTGCTCAGATTTAAATGAAATTTTGTACCCAGATAGAAAGGACTATAGGCTACTTTTTACTTACTACTATCCGAAATAGACGCGGGCGCAGTGGCGGGCGAACGCTAGTAATAAATAAATATATTTTCGGACATCTCAAACACAACATATTATCCTTCACAAACTAAACAGAGCTTGTACTAAGGGTACTAGACAACTACTGCAGTGAGGACTCGGCTCATCACACGCTGGCGGTCTGCTCCGCATTGGCGACCGGCCGTGGTTCGTTCCATCGCCGGTAGCGAGAGCTGTTTTACTGCGGTCGCTACCTTTTGCGAGAACATAATCTCGCAGAAAGAGGCCGCGGAGAAGGCCCGGGAGGACGACCTCCATTCGGGCCTGATTCGCCGCCGGCGAACCGGGCGGCGGAGGTGCGATCATCTGCGCCTTGAGTGTGGCCGCGGGTGGACGGGACGGGTTTTCCCTCCACCCGCATTATGTGGCCAGCCGCGAGGGGGCGGCGTCCGTGTGTGCCGGACGAGAGACGGAGAGAGGGTCGTCGTACAGAGACGGTGCCCGCATCAAGACCAACAAGGCAGTCGTCGTAAATAATACAACTATTCAATAATATTATTATATTATTATTATTAGAATAATAAAATAACATAGAAACAGTCACGATTTTGTAGGAATTTATTTTGTAGTTTTCGTGGTGATTTTACGACAACACAGCTCGATTGAAACAATTCACGTTGCAAGTTAACATTTTATAATACGTGGGTTGTCAATTGTTTTATGTTCGTGTGATGAATATCATACACCATTTTAAATAATATATGTATGTACAGACTTTGCGCGATGAATGGCTCTCTGATGCAGGCACCACAGCTCGTTATGCGCTATTCGTTATTCGTGCGCATACGGCAAAGTGTGGAGAGTATATTCGCCAATATTCGCTTTATTCGTACGCATAGACACATAAGCCGAATAGCGAATACGCGTATCCGTCGACTTGTTGGTTTTTTGACACACTTCAAAGGACACGAATAAGGCGAATACACGCATCGACTGCCCACACTTCGGACGGGTAGTGAAGTGCCCTGTGCATAACTAACAACCATAGACTATAAAACAGTTTTTGCAATAGATAAATCAATTAAACGATTACAATAATCTATCATATGATCAAAATAATTTGACTTCATTTAAGTATTGTTTCTGTAAATTTAATAAAATAAAAAGGAAATTAAAATAATATGTTTCGTTCGTTCGTATGGTTTCGTTTCGTTCACCATAAAAATGACAATGACACATCTCTACAACACACATATTGGCCCTATTTGGCATACCTGTTCGGAGTGTGGATGGCATTTTTGTTGTTTGCGCGCGTAACAAATATTTGGGCGAATACAGCGTAGACACATAACGAATAGCGCATAACGAAGTGTGGTGCCTGAATGAAAGTAGAGTACTTCGCATGATTTGAACGCATACAGGAAAGTTTGATATATTGCTAAGGGATTTAAGACCGTCGCGTAGTGGCTAGTACCAGACTTGAAATTTTTACATATTGAAATTCCAATTCCAAATTACATTGAAAAGTTTGTCTGTTATTTGATAGTCAAGAGCTAAAACAAGAACAACGATTGTAGCATTAAACGTTAAACATTCTACGTATTGCAGGGTAAAGCTTGTCAAATCTATTAGGAGTAATGTTTGTTTTTTAAACTGTTTTGTTTGGTGTTTTATTTAATTTTCTTTAGTGCGCTGTTTATTTGTTTGGGTCAAATCTAGTTATTGAAATTTGACCCCCTTACTGTTTAGACAGACAGACAGATTGATTTTAAATTTGGTAGGTAGTAGTAACCTTTAGTTCTGGTGACAATACAATTAAATAAATTCTTCTTCAATGTAAATCCAAGTAGCGACCGCTCGCTACAAAATAGCGGTTTCCAAGTTTTGTCATGACCATCTCAATATGGTTATCAAATGAAAGTTCTTGACTAGCATAACACAGCTCACTATCAAAAAAAAATTAAAGATATAATTGGTTTATTTTTTTATTTTTACATGTAGAAAATAATGTTTGCTCCATGGTTATTCACGATTACAACAAAAATCGTGTGTAACAACCGGGGATTCAGTTAGACAAACTAACATTACAAAGAAGAAGAGTTTGTTTTTCGAAAGCGCTAATCTCAAGAACTACTGATGAGATTTGAAAAAATCTTTCAACGTTTGATAGTCTATATAAGGCTATGGGCTATATTTTTACGCTACGACCAATACGAAGGGTGTATCAATTAAAAATGTTTTTTGAAACGGGAGAAAAATTTTCTTCTGCGAGTTTCCATTGCGTGCGCTGAGCAAATGATTTAAGATTCGTAAAAATAAGGTATTAAAGATTTATTTCTCTTGACAAACTTCTAAAAAAAGCCCACGATAGCATACTAAATGGTTGGCTCACTAGAACCCTTTTTATATGCAAAATTTTTTTTGCGGTTTACGCAATAAAATATGCATACGCGACTTCGTGGGTTAGCTAGTACACATGATAATAAATCTTTTTTTTATATATATATTTAAGAATAATTTTTGAAATCGGTTCATAAACGACGAAATTATCGCTGAACATACATAAAAAAAATTAATAATAAGCATAATTTGAATAATAATTTTAACAAAAAAGAACCGACTTCAATGAAAAACTATTCCGTTTCCTCGATTTCCTTGGGATCACATAAGTCTAGAGTCTAGTCTCTAACAGTTAGAGACTATTTTTTTGGACGTTTAGACGCTCGAACTCTCTGTCTAGACATGTTTATAATCAAAGGTGACACTTTTAGGTGATCAAAAATAGAAAAAAAATTGTTTTTTTGTTCACCCTGGCCTGCTTCTGCTAGGGTAACAGATGGCCTCACCTGTCACCCCCAGGCTAGCGCTTATGGAGGACGGAGATCGTTTGACGCAATGGTGGCACTCATGCGTTGGCTCTTTTCCGATTAGACACAGGTAATCTCCGAAGCACCCCATTCCAGTGATCACCTGTGTCAGCCGGTATGAGAGGCTGCCGTGATGCCTCCCGATCCAATCCTCTATAAATTACCGCCGCAATAACGACGTGCCCAGCGCTTGGTTGCCCAAGTCGTTCCCTCCATTACTCCACGAGGACCTGGTAGAGCTGGGATTTCTGATTCTCGATTTCTCGAGGATCAGGACTCCTATCCAGCTCCCGCGCCTCCTTGCGCCACTGATAAAGAGCTGCAAGGGCCCTCGCCTCCAGGTCCCATGGTGGAGTTCCGGCCAGGAGACTTGCTGCCTCAAAGGAGATCGTGCGGTACCCTCTTATAATTCTGATAGCCAGCACCCGCTGCGGTCGTCGCAGCACCGCAGCGTTGCTGGCCCTCAGAGCCTACGCCCATACTGGAGCCCCATAAAGGGCCATGGACCGCACAACCCCCGCGTAGAGTCTCCTGCAGGAGTCATCGGGCCCCCTCATGTTTGGTAGCAACCGTGCCAACGCAGGCGCTGCGCCAACCAGCTATGGGACCAGACTTCAAAGGTCCAAAAATTAATAAATGAATTCACAGAGTTATTGTTCTTTATTCTAAGTTTGAACTTAAATTTCAAATATTCGGCTTAATTCCTTGCAAATAAATCAATCTTGAAATCATACTTTTTTAATTTCCTTTTTATTTTATAAAATTTACAGAAACAATACTTACATGAAGTCAAATTATTTTGATCATAATAATATGATAGATTACTTTAATCGTTTAATCGATTTATCGTATTTCAAGAACTGTTTTACATGTTGTTTTTAGTTATGCACACTGCCCACTTACCTACCCGTCTATAAAGTACGACATTACTGTAGTACATTATTACAAAAAAATATACCGGTAATTTATAGGCGTGACCTGTCACTTGAGGTGGCCTTGCACAAATGCGAGGCCTTGTTCTTCCATGGACCTCGAAGGAAGCCACCTGATGGACTCAGTCTCATAGTAGGAGGCACTCGCATTGGCATCGAGCCCTCTATGAGGTATCTAGGGCTCGTACTCGACGGCCGATGGGGCTTCGAATCTCACTTTAAAATATAACTATGCACGTGTTAGTAAAATTTAACTTTGAAACGCGTGGTTAATAACGTTTAAATCCAGAGTTATGAGAAAATACATTTGCAAAATCACATAATACTTACTAAACCGACCTTCAAGTGACTGTGTTATGAAGTTTTCTATGTTCTGGGCCAATTATATATCATATTAGTGCACATTTTATTTATTTACAATACTGACATAAAGAATATTAAATCGATTGATTATGATTTCAAATCCAATCGGTGACGTGTGAGGGCGTCACTAATTTCGAAATTTGTTAAACTGTCGAAAAGATAATAAAGGAATGGACGGAGTATAACACTTTTTAACCGACTTCAAAAAAAGGAGGAGGTTCTCAATTCGTCGAAATCTTTTTTTTTATGTACCTATGTTCAGCGATAATTTCATCGTTTATGAACCGATTTCAAAAATTATTTTTGCATTGGAATGGGCATAGCTTATAGGTGGTCCCATCGTTATCGGGATCTGATGATGGGATCCCAAGGAAATCGAGGGAACTATATGTATAGTATAGTTTTGGAATAGTTTTTCTATGAAGTCGGTTCCTTTTTGTTAAGATTATTTACTTAATACATATGAAAGCATATACGGGTACATACAGTATATAATAATATACAATTTTATAATTTTTTGTTACGGCTGGACCGATTTTGACGGAAGAATGGTGTTGACGTAAAGAGTAAAGGCCGCTGCATACGTGACGGGATTTAACACGGACGGGACATGGACGTGGTTGCCTCGTAATAAACGGGAATGTGATTTAAATGCATACGCACCGTGACTGTGACTCGGATCTAACGTGTTAGTGTTGTGAACAAGGAAAGATGTATTTTTCATTTCAAGAATTGGCTTTAATTGCTATTGACGTGCAAAACATCGTCGGCGACGATATATAGCACGTCCCGTGCGTGCCACGTTCCCGCCCCGTCCGTGTCTCCGTGAAGTATGCATTTCCTTATACATTTTGTATGAAACAATGTTTGCAAAACTTCCCGGCACGTCACGTCCATGTCTCCGTGAAGTATGCATTTCCTTATACATTTTCTATGAAACAATGTTTGCAAAACTTCCCGGCACGTCACGTCCATGTCTCCGTGAAGTATGCATTTCCTTATACATTTTCTATGAAACAATGTTTGCAAAACTTCCCGGCACTTCACGTCCGTGTCTCCGTTAAGTATGCATTTTCTTATACATTTTGTATGAAACAATGTTTGCAAAACTTCCCGGCACGTCACCTCCGTGTAAAGGGTTCCGTAGCCAAATGGCAAAAAGCGGAACCCTTATAGATTCGTCATGTCTGTCTGTCTGTCTTAAGTTTTAAAAAGACGACTCCCGCGTTAGGAATATAAATTCCTGTGTCGCGGGGGGCTTTACAAACATATATGAAACGGACACAAATAACACCCAGACTCAGAACAACAAATTGTGAATCACACAAAGTGTTATCCTACGTGGGATTTGAACCAGCGACACTTGGCGCAGTAGGAAGCGGTTTGGCGACCGCTTAAGCCACTAGGCCAACCGTGCAGTCTGTCTGTCCGTCCGGATGTCACAGCCACTTTTTTCGGAAACCATATGAGCTATACTGATGAAACTTGGTAAGTAGATGTAATCTGTGAACCGCATTAAGATTTTCACATAAAAATTTAAAAAAACAATACATTTTAGGGGTCCCCATACTTGGAACTGAAACTCAAAAAAAAAATTTTAATCAAACTCATACGTGTAGGTCTATGGATAGGTGTTCAAAAATGATGTTGAGGTTTCTAATATCATTTTTTTCTAAACTGAACAGTTTGCGCGAGAAACACTTCCAAAGTGGAAAAATGTGTGTCCTCCTGTAACTTCTAAAATAAGAGAGTGATAAAACTAAAAAAAAATATGTTGTACATACCATGCAAACTACCAACGAAAATTGATTTGAACGAGATCTAGTTTTTTTGTAATACGTCATAAATCATAAACCGCAATTTACCTTTCAATCAATCAATACACTATTATAAAAACATCGATCAAAGTTACAACTACAAGAAATTTTATATGATGTTACTTGCTGATACGGAACCCTTCATTCCGACTCGCACTTACAACAATAATCGAGGGTAACACTGCGGGATTCAGCTAGCTTTGAATAAAATTCTGTACCACTGTTCTGACAAACTAACTTTTTGGCTTAACAGGTGAGTGGCTGAGCGTATGAAAGCGTATGATATCAACATTTCACTCGAAAACTATTTCAATTGATTAGTATCATTTGTTAGGTTTTGATAGGTAGTACTTCGGTAGATTTTCAAGTAGATTATTTCGAACATATTGTTTAAATTCTAAATAATAATTCTAAAATCTTAGGCTTCTATAAAAGTATATATTAAAATTGCACGCTACTCCGTTTGGAGGTTTTCAAAATGTATTCTCCACCTACATTAAAGTCGTGTTTTATAGATTAACTGAAAAAACATTGTGTTTTCAAATGAACACAATCAAGTATATAAATAAAAAAATGTAATTTTGTAAAAAACAAAAAGCAGGTAGAAAAATAATAAAAATTTGATGTAAAAACAACAATGTCTAATAAATTATCACATAAATCCGTGGCGTCAATATTGCAATACAAAATTGACTTACCCTAAATCTGAACTTTCCGATTGGCGGCCGCGCATATGGTATCCCTTCAAAACTGGCATACGATCGTCCCTTCGTCGATACCTTCCAAGATCCTTGGAGAATGCCATGAGGAATTCTGACCGTTGGGTTAAGGGATTGACCTGCCACCAGCCCCACAGTGAACAGGCACAAAAATAACTTGATCATTATGGCAGAGAAATGTGGTTCAGATGCGTGCGCACGCGCAGACTGCTCGCTATGAACTGTTTCTGTCTTTTGTTTCTGTTTATAGATCTTGTCAGACTTGCAATACACCGTGTAGATAATTAAGCGTTGTGTATAATTGGTGGCTTTATACGACAACTAGCTTCAGCCCACGGCTTTGTCTACGTGTTATTATAATGTATAACTTTGATTGAGCTATGAGGGGTGGAAGTGACGATAAGCTTTTCAAACTGGAATAAATGTATCTCTGTACACTATAATTGTGTCGATTACCTTGCTTCTTCAATACGGTTGTTTAATCCAGTGTCCTAAAAATCTTGTTTGATAGTTTTTCAAAGTCGTTTTTTGTCGTGTTTGGGTTTTAGTTTTAACTTTTACTAATAGGTTGGTCATCTGTGATAGGATAGTATCGGCCCTTTCGTATTGATCAAATTAGCTCTGTGAAAAAAACTTTTTAAAAATACAAATACATCTTTAGTGTATACAAAGATTCTACATTATGAGTTGTCAAAACCGCATTTTAAGATCATATCATTGGAATAGCTTAGTTGTTATCCGTCTGTCTGTTTGTTTGTTTCGGGTAATCTCTGGATCTTGGATCTGGACAACACTGTGTTATTCGCAAATTGTTGTTATGAATCTGGGTGTTTTTTGTGTCCGTTTTAGGTATGTTTGTTAAGTCCCCCGCGACACAGGATTTATATTTCTAAGACGGGTGTTGTCTTTAAAAAATGAGTACTTCAAACTAATTTGGTGATAGCAAACAACAAATAATAATTACAAATTGTTGTAATTAATTGAGCTTGTATAATTACCACACATTATTTTGTGATCAAAAACTCATTATTATCAAAACAACTTAAAATTAATAATTAAATTAGTATTAAAATCAGACTTGAAAATTCAGTATTCAAAAAGCAATTCTCAAGGCTTCGGTTTTACGAGTATTATTTTTTGCCTTTGACTGAAATAAAAACTCGCCCATGAAGGGTTCCGTGTCAGCAAGTAACATCATATAAAAGTTCTTGTAGTTCGTTGTAACTTTCATCGATGTTTTTATACTAGTGTATTGACTGAATGAAAGGTAAATTGCGTGTTACGATTTATGACGTATTAAAAAAAAACTACTCACTAGATCTTGTTCAAACCAATTTTCGTTGGTAGTTTGCATGGTAATGTATAACATATATTTTTTTTGTTTTATCACTCTCTTATTTTAGAAGTTAGAGGGGGGGGGGACACACATTTTTGTACTTTGGAAGTGTCTCTCGCGCAAAATATTCAGTTTAGAAAAAAATGATATTAGAAACCTCAACATCATTTTTGAACACCTATCCATAGACCTAGACTGACCAAATTTCAACAGTATAGCTCTTATGGTTTCGGAAATAAGTGGCTGTGACATACGGACGGACAGACAGACAGACAGACTTGACGAATCTATAAGGGTTCCGTTTTTTTGCCATTTGGCTACGGAACCCTAAAAATGGGTCGGAACTTTATTGCATGTTTTTTATTATTTACGTCTTAATTTTAAGAAGGAATATTTAACAACTTTTTATACAGATGCGTGTGTATCTGTACAAAATAAATAAAATGTGGCTGTTTGTAATATTAAAATAACCACTTTTTACTAAATACATATTATTATGCCATTTTTTTTTCAAATTTTTGTTTGCCTGCTTGTTTATTCCGGGTAATCTCTGTAACGCCTGGACCGATTTCTACAGGACTTTCACTGGTAGATAGCTGATGATATAAGGAGTACGGAACCCTTATAGATTCGTCATGTCTGTCTGTCTGTCCGTCCGTATGTCACAGCCACTTTTTTCCGAAACTATAAGAGCTATACTGTTGGAACTTGGAACTTGGTCAGTAGACGTATTCTGCGAACCGCATTAATATTTTTACACAAAAATAGAAAAAAAGCAATAAATTTTGGGGGTCCCTGTACTTAGAACTGAACCTCTAAATTTTTTTTTTCATCAAAACCATACGTGTGGATCTATTCATAGGTCTTCAAAAATGATATTGAGGTTTCTAATATCATTTTTTTCTAAACTGAATAGTTTGCGCGAGAGACACTTCCAAAGTGGTAAAATGTGTCCCCCCCCCCCGTACCTTCTAAATTAAGAGAATGATAAAACTAAAAAATATATATGATGTACATTAACATACAAACTTCCAACGAAAATTGGTTTGAACGAGATCTAGTCAGTAGTTTTCTTTAATACGTCATAAATCATAAGCCGCAATTTACATTTTTTTCAATCAAAACACTATTTTTAAAACATTGATGATTGATGAAAGTTACAACGATCTACAAAATCTTTTATATAATGTTACTTGCTGCTACGGAACCCTTCATGGGCTAGTCCGACTCGCACTTGGCCGCCAGGGCGTTGCCCGAGGTTACAACAACAAACGCGGGTAACACCGCGGGGCTCAGCTAGTTGAAAATAAACTTGAAATAAACATACAGTGTATTAAATGTATGTTTCAAGTTTATGAGTAAAAGTGTTGAATTGCATTTTACAAAGAGAGAAAAAGAAATACAGAGCTTATCCTAGTGGCACAGTAATGCCTTGATCACACGTACCGAGTAAACGGGCGAGACAGTGCTCTCGGCCGAGCACTCGGTACGTATAAACATAGCGCCGAGTCTCGGCCGAACGAAGTGGCGAGACAGTAGCTCGGCGTCCGTTCTACTTACTAAGCCGAGTGTCCACCAAACCATCAACGTGTGTAGCACCAAAATCAGATCTCAACATCCATGATCTCGTCCAAATCCGGCGTTGCCCTTTTCCAACAATTCCTTTAATTTTATAATTATATAATATATTTTTTTAAATATATATATTATTATTAGAAAATATACAAAGATACTCATCCACTATTAAATAGTGGAATGAGTATCTTTGTATATTTAATAATACCTTTTTACGATCCATCGTGTCCGAAATAAAGTCTCAACTGATCTGACTGTGCTAATTTCAAAACACGTGTGAACAGCTACTCGTTTACATCACTGTCTCGGCCGAGCAACATTTTACTGTCTCGCCCGTTTGCTCGGTACGTGTGATCAATGCAATAAAGTCTCAATAGAACTGAACTGTGGTGCTAATTTCAAAACACGTGTGAACAGCTACTCGTTTACATCATTGTCTCGGCCGAGCAACATTTTACTGTCTCGCCCGTTTGCTCGGTACGTGTGATCAAGGCAATAAAGTCTCAATAGAACTGAACTGTGGTGCTAATTTCAAAACACGTATAAACAGCTACTCGCTTACATCACTGTCTAGGCCGAGCAACATTTTACTGTCTCGCCCGTTTATTCGGTACGTGTGATCAAGGCAATAAAGTCTCAATAGAACTGAACTGTGGTGCTAATTTCAAAACACGTGTGAACAGCTATTCGCTTACATCACTGTCTCGGCCGAGCAACATTTTACTGTCTCGCCCGTTTATTCGGTACGTGTGATCAAGGCAATAAAGTCTCAATAGAACTGAACTGTGGTGCTAATTTCAAAACACGTGTGAACAGCTATTCGCTTACATCACTGTCTAGGCCGAGCAACATTTTACTGTCTCGCCCGTTTGTTCGGTACGTGTGATCAAGGCAATAAAGTCTCAATAGAACTGAACTGTGGTGCTAATTTCAAAACACGTGTGAACAGCTATTCGCTTGCATCACTGTCTCGGCCGAGCAACATTTTACTGTCTCGCCCGTTTGTTCGGTACGTGTGATCAAGGCATATGGGAATAAAATACACAGATTTTGTGTCCAATACTAGAATTTGCATCAGAAGCGTATACCAGAACGGCATCTTAAGGTGTGTCCAAACATAGAGCGGCAATCGTGCGTGGCTGCCGCGCAGGGCCGGATTTACCATATACGAGGGGTGATCAATAAGTAATGATAATCAATATGAAACAGAACTATTAGTATAATAAAAGTATTTTATTTTTCAACATAGTTAATACATTTAGTGTATCTTTTTTCTAAGCCCATGATTCCCTTAGAAAAAAATTATTTGACTTGACCCTCCCAAAATGCCTCTACTGCGGCCATCACTTCACTATTGTCCGCAAATTTGTTGCCCCGGAGGTGTTCTTTGAGCCGAGGAAAGAGGTAGAAGTCACTGGGAGCTAGATCTGGCGAATAGGGAGGGTGTTCGAGCAGTTCGAACCCCGTTTCTTCAATGGCAGCCATCGCAACTGCGGCTTTGTGTTCCGGGTGGTTGTCTTGGTGAAACAGCACTCCAGCGCGCAGTTTACCGCGTCTTTTTGACTTAATAGCTTCTCGCAATCTTCTTATTTGGCCTGCGTAGTAAGAGCCTGTTATAGTGGCCTCCTTTTCAAAATATAATAATTCCTTCTGCATCCCAGAAAACAGACGCCATAACCTTTCCCGCTGAACTTGACACTTTGAATTTCTTCGGCGTTGGTGAGGAAGCTCGTTACCAAGTCATTGATTGTTGTTTGGTTTCGGGATCAAAGTGGTGGATCCAGGTCTCGTCCATGGTCACAAAACGCGACAAAAAAATTTCTTTATGGGCCTGGAACTTTTGAAGACTCACACTCGAAATGTCGACTCGTTTCTTTTTTTGCTCGTCGGTTAACATTCTCGGTACCCAATGCGCAGAGACCTTTTTCATATGCATTTTGTTGACAATGATTTTTTGAACGCTGCCATAGGAGATCCCTGTGACCTCAGCTCCATGCCTTACGGTCACCCTTCGATCGGCCAACACGATATCTTCCACTTTTTTGACGTTTTCTCCAGTAAGGGACGTGGAAGGGCGTCTCGCGATGTTCATCTTCAGTGGAGGTTCTGCCCAGCTTAAATTCCTTTGCCCAGCGTGCGACTGTGGAATATGGAGGAGCAGACTCCCCCAATGATTCCTCTAAGTCGCTGTGTATGTCTTTGGTAGACATTTTTTTCAGGCAGAGGTACTTGATGACAGCTCTTATTTCATTTTTCTCCATTTTGATGTTTTCTCTTCGACAGTTCGAATTCAAATGAATGTATCTCCCGGTAATGGTATCCTATTTATACATTTTTTTGAAGCTGAAGTAGTGGATATATAAGCAAGCAGAAAAAAAATAATTTGGGTTTTTGTGCGTTCTAGAAATACTCGATTATCATTACTTATTGATCACCCCTCGTAAGCTGAAAAAGCTGAAGCTTGGGGCGGCAGAATTAGGGGGGCGGCAAAATGGCCCATAAACTAAATTGGTATAGCAAAACAACCCTTTATACTACACCTGATCGGAACAGTAGTCAATATTCCCTGAAAATGAAAAGAGAATGTTAGTCTTTTCCTTGACCTGAATAAACGGGAGGAAAAAATGTATGAAAATCCATTTCTAACGTGTTTTAGCGGGAGAGAAAGTTGTATGAATTTTTATTTCTCATGTGTTATCTTATCTATGGCGCGCGCCTGCCCAAGGAGTTTTCATATAATTTAAATATGGAATCTCCGTGCCACTGACATCCTTTTGTGAAGAATAAAAAAAACAAAAGAAGCGCGAAATATTGGTCAAATTCTAAGCTAAATTGTGTCTTACAAGGTCTCTTACGTTTTATTTTATTTTAAAAATACTTTAAATTTCCTCACAAGTGTAGTATAAAGCAAATGTGTAGCACTCGGGTGAAAGTCCCATTCCAACCTCGGGAGTATTGTGGCCCTAGGTTGTGCCTTCGGGCCACAAACTGCTCCCTCGCTAGTAATCGGTCCCTTTCCTCCCTCGGTGAACAATGTACTATTTTTAAGCATTAGGAGTATAAATCCTGTGTCGCGGTGGGCTCTACAAACATACATAAAACCAACACAGAGGACACCTAGACTTAAGGCAACAATTTGTGAATTGCACAAAGTGGTCTTATTTCAAATTAGTATAGTCCAATCATAGCCAACATTGACGTAAAAATGCCGCAGTGCTCGTTCAAAATCTGTCTCAATAACCACCGTAACAGCAAGGTTTTGGAAGGAATATTTTTTCTTTCGCTAAGTTTATATCATTCAATGTTTTTCTTAAAGTAATAAACAGAATTATATAGTAAATATAAATAATATGATTCAATTAACTAATATTGTAATTGTTCGGCCAATGTTTGCTACAACGCCTCAACTATTGTATCAAACATCGCCTATTATTGAACATGGGAATGCATGGAGTAGTGTTGTAAAAAAATATGTTAAAAAGTTTATATGTGTAAATGTTTTAATCGCATATATTGAAAAGGATTTGTTTTCTGGAAGAAACGAACACAGACATAAAATAAGCCTAATTAAACTTATTATAGAAAAGTTTATTAATGTAAGATTACATTATATTTGTAAAAAAGAAACCGCTCGCATAAAAATGACTTCTAAAAGACAGCTTTATAACAAGCTGAATCTGTTTAAAGGTAATTATACCACAAGCGCTCATAGCCGAGTGGCCTTAGGTGATTGGAAACGATCACCAACGGTAAGCAACGACGGCGCGGTCGGACCTAGATGGGTGACCGTTTGTGGCATTTTATATAATGAGCGTTTCCGTGATTCGGAGGTCACGTTAAGCAGTCGGTCCCGGTTGTTGTCATAAGACAGCAGTCGTGAAGCTTAGTTGGAGGCCTTCGGGCGGCTTAAAAACATCCAACAGCAAGATTACGTAGCCACAACGTGTCTTGCCAGTCCCCAACCCGCACTCGGCCAGCGTGGGGACGTATGGCCTTAACCCTCTCTTGAGAGGAGACCTGAGCCAAGCAGTGGGACGTTATGGGTTGTTGATGATACCTACATTAGTATTTTAATTACTTCTGTATAAAGAATACACCGAAAACATATTTCTTCATTCCTTTCATTTTTTTTACTTTAATATTTTTTATTATTTACTAGCTGAGCCCCGCGGTGTTACCCGCGTTTGCTGTTACAAGGCGAAGCTAATCTAAAAAAAGTAGCCTAAGTTACTCCATAAATCATCAGCTATCTGCCAGTGAAAGTACCGTCGAAATCGGTCCAGCCGTTCCAGAGATTACCAGGAACAAACAGAGAAATAGACAGACAAAAGTTGTAAAAAAAAAAAATTTTGCATAATATATGTACCGTGTAAACATATTATGCATTTATTAAAATGCGGTTACTTTAATGTTACAAACAGACACTCCAATTTTATTTATTTGTAAAAATTACCTATTTGTTGTAATAACGGCAAAGTAAAATAGTACCTACTACTTTTTGAATCGGCCAAAATTATTTGCCACCAAACAAAACAAACCCAAAACATATATATTCGGCAACTCTTACGGCCCGTTTACGACCTTACCGCTGTGAGCGGTAGCTAAGACCGAAACGCCGAGCGGTAATATCAAAAGTATAAAAAAGTATACTTTTGATATTACCGCTCGGCGTTTCGCTCTTAACTACCGCTCACAGCGGTAAGGTCGTAAACGGGCCGTTACGTCTTTCAATATTTACTGTGTTCTGAGCATTGAAATGTAATACTAAGAACTAACTCTAGTTCCTTAAGGGGATCGTTTCCATAACTGCTCGAAAAAGCACTTACGGTTATGACAAGAGAAACAAATTCATTCATTATTTGACAGTAAAAAAAATATTTCAGTTCCTTAATAAAGCAATCTATAGAGAAACCGAGTAAAATTACTAATACGATTATTTATTTTCGAGAAAAAAATCATCAACAGTGACTAAAATCACCGAAATTGACCTTTTCTGTTTGGAATCAATCTAGTATTATGTTGCTTTATTTGAAATAAATATTTTATTAGTTGCAAGAAAAAAGTACAAAAAAGAGATTAAGCATTTAAGTATTCTATTAATTCTCACCAGAAAGTCATAATTTAATCTTAAAAATCATTAATTTTTAGCGGCAAAAGTTCCATATATTTTAGTATGGAGAAATAATTTGCAATAAAACAGAGTTCACGCGATCCAAAAATTCAGTGTTCTCCGAATATTCAAGGCGAGTGCACGCTCGTTTTTAGCTCCACACGCACTGTCACGCACACAGAGATTTCATTGTTTACATACGACGACGTGACTGTGTGTAACTTTTGATAATATTTGGTAGGTCTGAGAATAGACACACCAATCTTTATATTTTAAATTATTATTAACCAACTTCAAAAAAGGAGTATTATTTATGTTTAACTAAATGATTTTTTTTATTGTACATTCATTGATTACTCTGTCAATTGTGGACCGATTATTAAAATTCATTTTATATGACTGCCTCGGTGGCGCTGTGGTAGCATATGCGATTGAGGCCTCGGGTTCGATTCACGGGTCGGACCAAATGTTTATGAGATCCACAAAATTTTTTTTTTTAGGTGTTGGCTGTTTTCAGTGTTAGTTTATAGGGAAACCCTAAAATTTTATAAGCACGTTATAAATAGTTATTATATATATTTTTATTTTGTAATGCTATTCCAGACGCAATATCTGAGCTGGTAGCCATCATTTCATAATGATGAGGGCAGTAGTAGCGCATGCGACTACTTTGCTTGAGTAAGGATTCAGGTTCGATTCCCGTGTAGGACCAAATATTTGTGTGATCCGCAAATATTTATTTCGGGGTCTGGGTGTATTCTATAGGTAAGCAACAAAAAAAGTATGTTTATGTATTTATATCAGTTGTCGAATCAATAATATAAGCTCTGCTTAGTTTGGGACTGGATGATGTCGTGTGTAAGATGTTCGAAATAGTTGTTTATTTATTATTGTAGTATATCATACTGCCTTGTTGGTCTTGTGGTCAGCGTATGCAACTGCTAACCAAGAGGTCTAGGGTTCGATTCCCGGGTCGGACCAAATTTTTGTATGATCTGCAAATATTTGTTTCGGAGTTTGGGTGTTTTCTATGTATAATATGTATGTATTTATAACAAAAAAGTATGTTTATGTATTATAAACTGCGAAATAAATATTTGCGGATCACACGAATATTTGGTAGATGATATTCTGTGTCATTCGTCTGAAATATTTATTTATTGTTATTTATTATAAACTAGCTTTCTGCCCGCGGCTTCGCCCGCGTGGAATTCGTTGATATCACACGACATGGTAAGGGTAGATTAAACAATCTTACCTGATTTTATGTTTGATAATAAGGATAATACTTCGACACAAACTTTCGTCCCCTATTTCAAACCCTTCTACCTTTATTTTCGCGATAAAAAGTACCCTATGTCCTTTCCCAAGTTCAGTTCTATCTTCATACCAAATTTCATCAAAATCGGTTCAGTGGTTTTGACGTGAAAGCGTAACAGACAGACAGACAGAGTTACTTTCGTATATGTGTGTTACCTTTAGTCGTATCTTTCAAGATGTTCAGCTGATGATGGAAAGTAATACTACTCAATGGTTTGGTCTTGGATGATTAGTATTTCACTTTTATACGTATGTATAAACCGCTAGTCGTATTTATGTTTTACTAGCTTTTGCCCATGGCTCCGCCCGCGAGTGTGTCGATTTTCGTGGTAAAAAGTAGCCATGTCCTTTCTCGGGGTCCCATATATCTCTATACTGAAATTGATCAAAATCGGTTCAGCGTTTTAGGCGTGAAAAGGTAACAGACAAACAAACAGACAGAGTTACTTTCACATTTATTTTAGTAACATTATTGCGTAAATAAGCCGTTTGCATTAAATATATTTAAAAAAAAAAAGCGGCCAAGTGCGAGTTGGACTCGCCCATGAAGGGTTCCGTATCAGCAAGTAACATCATATAAAAGTTCTTGTAGTTCGTTGTAACTTTCATCCATGTTTTCATACTAGTGTATTGATTGAATGAAAGGTAAATTGCGATTTACGATTTATGACGTATTAAAAAAAAACTACTCACTAGATCTCGTTCAAACCAATTTTCGTTGGTAGTTTTCATAGTAATATACAACATATATTTTTTTTAGTTTTATCACTCTCTTATTTTAGAAGTTAGAGGGGGGGGGACACACATTTTTCCACTTTGGAAGTGTCTCTCGCGCAAACTATTCAGTTTAGAAAAAAATGATATTAGAAACCTCAACATCATTTTTGAACACCTGTCCATAGATACCCCACACGTATAGGTTTGATGAAAAAAAAAATTTTGAGTTTCAGTTTCAAGTATGGGGACCCCCAAAATGTATTGTTTTTTTTCTATTTTTATATAAAAATCTTAATGCGGTTCACAGAATACATCGACTGACCAAATTTCAACAGTATAGCTCTTATAGTTTCGGAAATAATTGGCTGTGACATACGGACGGACAGACAGACAGACAGACTTGACGAATCTATAAGGGTTCCGTTTTTTGCCATTTGGCTACGGAACCCTAAAAACAGTCCTCTGCCTCTTCAACCTGTCTATTAAACTCAAAACATAACGTAACTTAAAAAATACTGCACCGATTTTCATGATGTTTGCAGCAATGGATAGATTGGTTTTAAAGGAGGGTATAATTTGTCAAATTTTAAATGTTTTTTAAATGCCTATAAGACCATGTATCGTTAATCACACATTATTGACATAATAAAATCTTACACTGAGAGTCACTAGTGTAAGATTACGGCCAATTACGGGTGCGACCTGGATGAACGCTCTGACGTATTATAAAATATTTATTTAAATAATATTGTGTAATAAACAATTTTATTCTACATATTTCATGTAGAATAAAATTGTTTTAAATGTCTACAGTATTTATTATGATAAGGATTAATATTACATTGTTCCAAATTACTTTGAAATTATTATTCACAAATAAAATAATAAAGAAATATTAAAAAAGTATAATTAAAAAAGTATTACTGTAGGTTATTCCTAATTTATGTAACTCGTAAACTTTTGTCAATATTGGCTTTATTTATGTGTTCCTTTAAAATAATAAAATAACATTAATATTTCTTCTTTAAAAGGTAACCTTAATTATGATGAAAACCGTATTTAAATACCTTGCGTATTTAAAACGATCTGAGTTGACAGACAATGCACGCGAGCGAATTTATTTTATACTGTGTAAAATTATTTTATAATCTTTGACCATTCGATTGGTATACAGAAAGTATTATGACTTTCTGTACTGAATGAATCCTACGGGCTTTACGTTATGGCAAGATACATTGCGTGCGTTGTAAGACATTAAAATACGTTCTACAAAGGCGAACAGTTGATGGATATTTAACATAAGCAAAAAACCGAAAGTCGGTGATTACTTGCTACGGTATGTATGCGACAGTGCGCGATGCGTCTGTGTGCATGTAAAATATGTATGTGGGTGTTCAATCACAAATTCTCACGCTTGGTGTCGCGGGCCTTAATACAATAAGCATGAATTTGTAAACAAAATGTTTTTAACCTTATCATTTAGACTTTATGTATCATTTTGGAATAAATATTTATGTACTGATGACATTTTTTATTTTCAAACGAAATTTTAAATTTATTCCATAATATTCTTTCTACGACGAAAGAACCTAAATAAATATATTTTGCAATAGTAATTAAACTTTATGTTTAGGGCATTATGGCTTATAATAAACTGAAGTCGTTAACATTTAAACTTTTTTCTAAGAAATGAAGATGTTTACGTGTGTGCAAACGTGGCCACTTGAGCGTCTTATTTTTGTTCCTGATCCTTAATCTAGTACTTTTATTGATCGAAGCAGCAGCGTTTGAAAAAAAATCGGTCAAGAGCGTGTCAGGCCACTCACAGGAAAGTTCCTCAGTCACCCATAATGGTATTATTGGATTTAAAATCGAGTCTAATACATAATTGTGTTGTTTACGTTTTAATTTCGTTAATTTTGTATGACGTTTTCCAAGTAAGCGTATTTTACAAGTTAAGTCTCTATAACTCCAGAACTAATAATGTCATTTCATTGTATGGACGACCATCACGAATTTTTCCAGATTTTTGAGCCAGCCGTTTAGTTTTTAGACGGGGGAGGGGGGGGAACGTCCTGTTTTTACAAAAAAGTGCCCTTTATAGAGGAATTTCTCGCAAACGGATACCTAAATCAAAAAATGGTCTTAAAACCCCTGTTTTTTTTTTTATTTTTTTTATTTAAGCCTGCCAAAGTGACTCTACTCTGCCTGATGCAAGCATGAGTAGAATCCAGGAGTAGGTCACCATGCTTATTGTGAGGGTAGGCAATGTAGCATGGTGACCCTGGCAGCCTGGTTAGATTATTCTGCATCTGCATATTTTATTTTTAAAACACCTATCTAATGATACCCCACACGATGGGGTAGCCGCAAGAAAAAAATATACATATTCATGCAGTTTCATCTTTCTAGCACTTACCGTTTGGACGGTAAGTCGAGGACGGACGGACGGACATGACGAATCGATAAGGATTCCGAGTCATAAACCTTGGAATCCTAAAAAAAATAATTAAAAGAGTAATAACACAGTATCAGAGAAATAAATAAATAAATATTGTTGACAACACAACAGACACATCTTAAAGTTTAACAAAATGACCTTTAGTTTTCTTTATCAAATCGTTACAATTACCTAAAAATACACAAGGTTCAAAGCTTCTCAAGTTAAACACTTGCCTGAAACGTTATTTATTATTTTAACCTATATCGTTTTAAAGTTTATCGACACATTGACTTCCATATATCAGCATCTGGTACATAACATAGGCACTTTAGATGATTGAAAACGTGTTTTTCATAAATATTTAACAACAAGCTTTTGTCAGCTGTTACGGTCGTGATAGCGGGTTTTTGATTTAAATTTAAAACACCACTAATTTTTTTTCTAGCATACTATTGGTTTTATTTTTAGGAATTCTTGTTAACACGTTACGGACTGCCTCGTTGGTCTAGTGGTCTCTACTTCTCCGTGTGGTGACGGATTAAGAATACAGAGTGTCACCACTCCTATTCATCCCGCGGGTGTCGTAAAAGGCGACTAAGGGATAAACTACGCAAGACAACATCAATGCAAAGAGAAGGAAAACTTGAAACCAACCCTATACCAACCCGTCTGGCCAGCGTGGTATAGTAGGCCTAAACCTCCTTTCTAAGGAGAGGCCTATGTCCAGCAGTGGACTGTTAAAGGCTGTTGATGATGATGATTGATGACTGCTAATCAAGAGGTCTCAGGTTCAAATACCGGGTAGGCCAAAAAGTCTTGTTGGGTTTTCTTACAGGAAATCCTTAGTAGCAGCCCGTAGTATGGCAGTTTGGCGGTGAAACAATTGAAAAAGCTATCACATGTTTTAAAAAAAATGAGCTCAGTTGCCTATACCAATATTCTAAGATTGGAATATTTAGGTAATTGCCAATCAGTCTTAAACTAATACGTAATGGTGTGGGAGTAACATATAAATCTCATCATCATAATCAGCCTACAACAGTCTACTGCTGGACATAGGCCTCTCCTTAGGAAGGAGGTTTTGGCCTACTATACCACGCCGGCTAGACCGGTTGGTAAAGGGTTTGTTTTCAAGTTTCGAGTGCCTATTCTCACAGCGGGTGGAGCACACGCCCCCGTCGATGGCCGTCATGGCCGGAGGCGACGACGAAGGCGAGGCTGATGTGCTGCCCGTCAGGGAATCAGAGGTAGGGGCGGCTGTTCTAAGGATTCGATCCAAGAACACCGCCCCCGGGCAAGACGGGGTACCTGCCCGAGTGCTGGCCCGAGCCCTCGATCATATGTCGGACCGCCTCAGGGGAGTGTTAGACGCTAGTCTGGCGTCCGGACGCTTCCCTGAGTGTTGGAACAGCGGGAAGCTGGTTATGCTCCAGAAGCCAGGTCGGTCTGCCGACTCGGTCGCAGCCTATAGGCCCATCGTCTTGCTGGACGAGGCGGGTAAGCTGTTCGAGAGGGTGCTCCACGCCCGCATCGTCCGGCACCTGCGCGAGATGGGCTCCGACCTGTCGGACGCCCAAATATCTGGGTCTGGTCCTCGACGGTAGGTGGCTCTTCGACGAGTACTTCCAACAGCTTGCTCCGAAGCTGATTGGCACTGCCTCCTTCCTTGGGCGTCTTTTGCCCAATCTGGGAGGAGCCAGTGTCGCCACGAGGCAGCTGTATACGGGGGTTGTCCGGTCTATGGCACTCTATGGTGCACCGGTGTGGGCGGCGGCTCTGACCGAGCAGAATAGGGCGCGCCTCAGGCGGCCGCAGAGAACTCTGGCGGTCAGAGCCATACGTGGTTACCGCACCGTATCGACGGAGGCGGCGTGCGCCTTGGCCGGAACACCCCCGTGGGATTTGGAGGCGTAGGTGCTCGCCGACGTTTATCGGCGAGTGGCTAACTACCGGGCGGAGAGTGGTGGAGTTGGACCTCCGCCCGAGGACGTGCGCGAGTGGCGCGAAGCACGTGCTGGCTTCGCCACCGTAGAGGCGCTTCAGCCGGTCATCGGCGAATGGGCAGTGTGGCAGCATGGGACCCTTACCTTCTGACTGACGCAGGTTCTTTCCGGGCATGGTTGCTTCGGAAAGTTTGATGTTAAGATACCAAATAGTTGTAAATCTCACTTCATAGAAAATAGGATTCTAAGTTTCCCATGCATGTACATCATTGAATGTGCCATGTTCGTAAGACAAAATATATCGCTGTTTGGGAAAAGAACAAGAGCTCGCCACGCGGATTTGTTGTGTGTAAAGGAGCAAAATAATGTTTAAAAGCATATTTTGTGTTGCTTTAATGCATATAAGCATATTTTGTGTTGCTCCCCATGTATATAATAATATAATAATAATAATAATAATAATAAACATTTATTCAGATAAACAACTTATAGCTAGTACATACAAACTTTTTTTTTTTACGATTGTAATTGTTATGAATGTTTATCTGAATGGGCTACCAGCTCAGTATATTGCTGCGTGTCATCAGTTACGATGTCACTCAGCACTGATTTTCAGATGGCCCCTCAACGACGTCACGCGCACCCTTAACTGGACAGTTAAGCAAATGAAAAACCAAATAAAAAAAAATACAAGGTTAAACAAGTAACAACATGAAAGTGAAAAGGACTAGATGTGTCGACTCTTCGCCACAGCTCATACAATATCTCAATTATTATACATTACAATGATGCCAAAGGAATAGCAATAGCAATGCACCACAAACGCAATACCCAGAGATTTGTATTATTTTTATAGTCAATAGTGCCTACGTGGACTTTTGAGTGCTCATTAAGTGCAGTCTGTATCTATGTCTGAATGTGTGTACCGTAACATGCGAACGAAGCGGTGGAGGCAAGTCGTTCCAAATCCGACTAGCGGCGAATTTGAAACTGCCCCGGTATGCAGCTGTGCTATGGCTTGGAGTTATCATTAGATATGACGAAGCTCTGGTGCAATATTTGTTAAAATCCCTTGACCATAATAACTTATCAAATAAGTACCGGGGTCTTTTTGTCTGCACAACACCGAACAACAAAATTATATAATAAGTTACCAAACTATGTAAAAAAGGCTGAAAACACAATAATCTTTAAAAAACGTCTTCAAAAACTGCTCATTGCTAAGTGCTATTACACTCTTAGAGAATATTTGGATTATGATGACTTGAAAAACTGGCAGTAGATTAAAATTGCTCATATATATTAATTTTATTATCACGTTACCAATATGTTAAGCATGTTATTTTATGACATTTTAATTTTTGACATTATTATCTGTTTATTTTATGTATTAAGTTTCTGACTGATTTTTTTAAATGACGAATTTTCTAATATAAATATATTTGCACACTATTACATAATGGTAGAATGTAAATGGGTCATATTATAATATTATTAAGATCTTTGTAAACCTACATTTCTGCAAATAAAATAAATAAATAAATACTTAATGAACTACCCTAATGGATTAATTGGGATGTAAGGGGACAAACCAAGAACTTTCGCCCCAAGTCAGCCTCACCTGCACGCGGTACATCCTGCTGAACAATAAACGAGGCTCTGGCGACCGACCGATGGCGGTATATATATACCAAAAGGCGTGGCTAAATTCAATAGGCTGGTGACGGGCAGCAGCGTCAACAGTGCAAAAAGCTATGCTCTGCGATCACCAACCCGCCTGCCCAGCGTGGTGATTATGGGTAAACCCTCCATGAGCAAGCAACAAAAGCCACGGCCCCCAGTTCCCGGTAGTCCCGCTATTCCTGGTCATGGTGGCGACCAAGGTAACGGCGGGACAGGGGGTGCTAAGAATCCCCGGGTTACGCGGAAGGCCACCACAACCGTGCGGCGGCGCCGACCAAACTCCCCGTTGAGGGAGGTCCGGTGTCGTATGCGGCGGCGGCCGCTGCCCCGGCCCCTGAGGCTCCCCAGAAACAGGGGAAGGGGACCAAGGCGCCGGCGAAAGCGCCGGCGAAGGCGCCGGCCCAGACGCCAGCAAAGGCGCAGGCGAAGGCGTCTGCCAAGGCGCCAGCGAAGGTGCAGGCGAAGGCGCCGGCAAAGACACCGGCCACAGCGCCGACCAAGGCGGTGCCGGAAACAGGAGAGGAGTTCCCCCCTCTCCCCACTCCAACACCCCTGCCGGGCACCTCCACATCTGCCGCTGCTAACGACAGCTGGCAGGTCGTGGGGAGCTCAAAGAGGAGCCAACAGCGGCAGCGGCAGCGGGCCAGAAGGGCCGCCGAAAAGGCAGGCGAAGCCTCGCAGCCACCGCCGGTGGTGACAGCGGCCACCAAAAAGAAGCCGCGAAAACTGCAGCCGCCTAAAACCGCGGCTGTAGTGGTGACCGTCACGACGGAGGCGGCCAGTGGTGGACTGACCTATGCGGCTGTCTTCCAAAAGGCCCGGGCCAGTCTTGCCAGCGAGTTTGGACCGGCAGGGGTCAGGTTGCGCCGCGCCCAGACGGGAGCTCGAGTCCTCGAGTTCCCTGGAGCAGAAGGCGCAAAGACGGCGGACAAATGTGCCGAGACGCTGAGGGGCATGTTTGCCGAGTTGGATGGCGTCAAGATCGCCAGGCCCACGAAGTGCGCGGAGCTGCGTATTTCGGGCTTGGACGATTCTGTGACGGCCGAAGATGTCCGCGATGCAATCCGGGAGAAGACCGGCTGCAGCGCGGATAACATCAGGGTCGGCACCATCCGCCCCGGTCCAGGCGGGCTAGGCGCTGCATGGGTCAGCTGTCCCGTGGCATCAGCCAAAGTTTTGGGCGACGCCGGAGCTATCCTCGTCGGCTTTGTGAATGCCAGGGTTACGGTCCTGGCTGCGAGGCCGATGAGGTGCTTCAAGTGCCTAACCGCCGGACACACTCGCTCGAAGTGCGAGAGTTGCTTCGACTGCAGCGGTCTATGTTTCCGCTGCGGTCGACCGGGGCACTAGGTGGCAGATTGCTCAGCTGCCCCCCACTGCCCGGTGTGTGCGGCGGCGAATAAGCCCGCCAATCACCAGACCGGGCAGGGGGGCTGCAAGCCTCCCCGCGCGTCTCGGCAAGCGCCGGAGGCCAGCCTATCGATCCAGGCTGCCTCCGATGTCACTAGTGCGTCGGCACCGACGCCCATGGAGGAGGTTGTAGAGATGAACCCTTAATGGATCAAGTCTCAAACCTTCTCGTCCAGACGAACTTGAACCACTGCGCCGCAGCGCAGGATCTCCTCCTGCAAACCATGGCGCAGTGGTCGGTCGGTGTGGCCGTAGTCGCGGAGCCCTACTTCGTCCCTCCCCGTCCAAACTGGATGGGTGACTGGGACGGCTCCGTGGCAGTCGTCGGCTCCACGGCGGCTGGTTCCCCGCCCTTGTCGCTCAAAGACAGGGGCACGGGATATGTTGCCGCCGAGTGGGGGGGGATCACCGTTTACGGTATCTACTTCTCCCCCAGTAAGAGTTTGAGTGACTTCGAGGTCTTCCTGAACAACCTGGAGACCTCGATGCGGCAACTAGCGTCTGGGCGCGTCCTCGTGCTAGGGGACTTCAACGCCAAGTCCATTGCGTGGGGTTCCCCGGCGACGGACGCCAGGGGCAAGGCCGTAGAGGAGTGGGCGGCCTCGGTGGGCCTCTGTCTACTGAACAGAGGCTCCACCAACACGTGCGTGCGACAACAGGGGGGGTCGATAGTGGACCTTTCGTTCGCTACCCCTGCACTCGCCGCACGTGTACAGAACTGGCGTGTCCTGGATGAGGTTGAGACGCTCTCGGACCATTTGTATATCCGATTTGAGCTCTCCCGGTCCCAGGACGCCATTAGGGGTCACGCGGCGCGGCGTCCCTCCCGCTTTCCGCGGTGGTCTGTCGCCAAGATCGACAGGGACTTACTGGAGGAGGCGGCCATTCTTAACTCTTGGCTGCCTCCGCAGGCCCCGGCCGAAGAGGTCAACGTGGGGGCTGGTCGCTTCTGCAGTGCGATTACGCAGATCTGCGACTCGGCCATGACCCGCGTACGTGGGCGTCGGCCTCCAAGGAAGGAGGTCTACTGGTGGTCCCAGGAGTTGGCGGACCTCCGTGCGGCCTGTGTTCGTGCCCGGAGGTGCCTCACTCGTAGTCGGCGACGCCACCGCGGAGTCGGTGAGGAGGTGGATCGGCTTCAAGAGGAATACCGTGAGATCCGGCAAACTCTGAAGCTGGCCATCTGCCGCGCCAAAGAGGAGAGCCGCAAGGAGATGCTGGAGAGTCTCGAGCGTGACCCCTGGGGTCGGCCCTATCGTGCGGTGCGCAAAAAGCTCTGCGCGGGGGGCCTGCCCCTCACGGAGACTCTCCAGCCCAGCTTCCTGCAGGAAGTGGTCGAGGGCCTATTCCCACAGCGGGCGGAGCACACGCCCCCGTCGATGGCCGTCATGGCCGGAGGCGACGACGAAGGCGAGGCTGATGTGCCGCCCGTCAGGGAATCAGAGGTAGGGGCGGCTGTTCTAAGGATTCGATCCAAGAACACCGCCCCCGGGCCAGACGGGGTACCTGCCCGAGTGCTGGCCCGAGCCCTCGATCATATGTCGGACCGCCTCAAGGGAGTGTTAGACGCTAGTCTGGCGTCCGGACGCTTCCCTGAGTGTTGGAAAAGCGGGAAGCTGGTTCTGCTCCAGAAGCCAGGTCGGTCTGCCGACTCGGTCGCGGCCTATAGGCCCATCGTGTTGCTGGACGAGGCAGGTAAGCTGTTCGAGAGGGTGCTCCACGCCCGCATCGTCCGGCACCTGCGCGAGGTGGGCCCCGATCTGTCGGACGCCCAATTTGGATTCCGGGAGGGGCGTTCGACGGTCGACGCAATTCTGCGTCTGAAGGCTGCGACCGAACAGGCGGTGGGCTGCGGCGACGTGCTGTTGGCGGTGTCGTTGGACATCGCCAACGCATTCAATAGTCTGCCATTCAGCTGCATCAGGGCCGCACTCCAGTATCACGGAGTGCCGCAATACCTGGGGCGGCTAGTGGCAGACTATCTGACGGAGCGTACTGTCATGTACGAGGACCGAGAAGGAGTCTTGAGACGTCGGGCCATGTCGTGCGGTGTTCCACAGGGGTCTGTCCTCGGACCACTCCTGTGGAACATGGGATATGACTGGGTCCTGCGAGGGCGTCTCCCCCCCGGGGTCGGTGTAATTTGCTACGCCGACGACACTTTAGTGACAGCCCGGGGGTCGACCTTCGAAGAGGCGGCACGCCCGACTCCTGTGGTGGCCCACAGGAGTCGGGCGCATTGAGGCGCTGGGTTTGCGGGTGGCCCTAGAAAAGACGGAAGCCCTACTTTTCCATGGGCCCCGTCGTGGTCCACCCGCCGTCGCCTCCATCGAGGTCAACTCGGTCCTCGTACCGGTCCGGGCCCACTTTAAGTATCTGGGTCTGGTCCTAGACGGTAGGTGGCTCTTCGACGAGCACTTCCAACAGCTTGCTCCGAAGCTGATCGGCACTGCCTCCTTCCTTGGGCGTCTTTTGCCCAATCTGGGAGGAGCCAGTGTCGCCACGAGGCAGCTGTACACGGGGGTTGTCCGGTCTATGGCACTCTATGGTGCACCGGTGTGGGCGGCGGCTCTGACCGAGCAGAATAGGGCGCGCCTCAGGCGGCCTCAGAGAACTCTGGCGGTCAGAGCCATACGGGGCTACCGCACCGTATCGACGGAGGCGGCGTGCGCCCTGGCCGGAACACCCCCGTGGGATTTGGAGGCGGAAGTGCTCGCCGACGTTTATCGGCGAGTGGCTAACTACCGGGCGGAGAGTGGTGGAGTTGGACCTCCGCCCGAGGACGTGCGCGAGGGGCGCGAAGCCGCTCACCGAGCCACGATGGATCGCTGGTCGGTCCGGCTGGAGACTCCACGTGCTGGCTTCGCCACCGTAGAGGCGCTTCAGCCGGTCATCGGCGAATGGGCAGTGCGGCAGCACGGGACCCTTACCTTCCGACTGACGCAGGTTCTTTCCGGGCATGGTTGCTTCGGAAAGTACCTGCACTCGGTCGCCAGGAGGGAATTGAGTCCCGCCTGCCACCACTGCGACTGCAGTGAGGATTCGGCTCATCACACGCTGGCGGTCTGCCCTGCATGGGAGACGCAGCGCCGGGTCCTCACTGCAGTCATCGGAGGGGATCTCTCGCTGCCGGCCGTCGTTCGTTCCATGGTCGGCAGCGAGAGCGCATTCACCGCGGTCGCAACCTTCTGCGAGGACGTAATCTTGCAGAAGGAGGTGGCGGAGAAGGCCCGAGAGGACGACATCCAATCGGACCAGATTCGCCGCCGGCGACTCGGGCGGCGGAGGCGCGAACATCTGCGCCTCATGCCGCCTTGAGTGTGGCCGCGGGTGGACGGGACGGGTTTTCCCTCCACCCGCACTATGTGGCCAGCCGCGAGGGGGCGGCGTCGGTGTGTGCCGGACGCCGCCTAAGAGAGGATCGTCGTACAGAGACGGTGCCCGCATCAGGAGCGGGCAGGCGCTGGAGAAGTTCAGAAGGAGATCCCACCCTGGACTTCTCCCCCTCCTAAACGGAGAAGCGCGGAGAGGGCACACTGTGTGTTTTTTAGTCGGTTCAAGTCCGACACACCACCCCGCCGTAACCCCCGGTGGGGTGACGGTCCATGATGATTTTTCAGGCCACCACAACCGACTGACCCTGGCAACGTATAACGGCCGCACGTTACGGTTAGACTCCCATCTGGCACAACTCGAGGTGGAACTTGGGAATATTGGGTGGCACATATTAGGGCTATGTGAAGTTCGAAGAGAGGGGGAGGACACCATAACCCTCGACTCAGGCCACCTTATGTACTTCCGCGAGGGAGACCAACAATCCCAAGGTGGCGTTGGGTTTCTGGTTCACAAGACATTATCTGACAACGTTGTGGAAATATCCAGTGTGTCGAACAGGGTAGCGTACCTCATTGTTAAGCTCACCAAGAGGTATAGCCTCAAGGTTGTGCAAGTGTACGCACCGACCTCGTCGCACTCGGATGATGAGATGGAGGAGATATTCGATGATATATCGAAGGCCCTCCACTCCACTGCCAAAACCCACTACAGCGTTGTTATGGGAGATTTCAACGCCAAAGTGGGAGTACAAAATTGCAGCGAAACGGTAATAGGATCCCATGGATTTGGAAGCAGGAATCATAGGGGGCAAATGCTCGTCAACTTCCTCGAACGAGAGGGGTTGTTCTTGATGAACTCTTTCTTTCAAAAACGGCCCCAAAGGAAGTGGACGTGGCAGAGCCCCGACGCTATGACCAAAAATGAGATCGATTTCATCATGACGGACAAAAAGCATACATTCAGAGACGTCTCAGTGCTCAACAGGTTTAATACCGGCAGTGATCACCGACTTGTCCGAGGCTCTCTTAATATCGACTTCAAGGCTGAACGTGTCCGCTTGATGAGATCTAGGCTCCGACCAACTCTGCTCCAAGCCACGATTGGATCTGAAATATTCCAGTCAAATCTGCAGAACCGATTCGCTGCCATGGAAACCACAAGAGACGTTGACCAGAAACTCCATAATGTGGTTCGGATCATCAGGGAAGAAGGTTCGAGATTCTGTAAAATGCAGCGTAAGAGCGGGAAGTCAAAGCTTTCAGAGGGGACTCTTAGGTTAATGAAGGAACGACGTGAGAACCCACCTGTCACTTCGTTGGGAAAACGGACACTGAACCGAGAGATCAGCAAGCGTGTAAGACATGACCTCCGATGCTCCAATACTCTTTTTATTGAAAGAGCGATCGAGCTGAATCGGGGGTCAAAAGTGTTCGTGCAATCTCTCGGAAGAAGCCACCTGACGAAGTTGACCACAGCAAGTGGAGTAGTCGTTACTTCCAAGCCGGCCATCCTCTCGGAAGTGGAAGGCTTCTATAGCGGTTTGTACGCTTCGCATGCATCTCGACCTGATCCCGAAAATGAGGATCCTAAAGCCAAATTAACACGCCACTACACCGAAGATCTGCCAGAAATCAGCATTGACGAAATCGAGATGGCTCTTGGACAGCTGAAAAATGGAAAAGCCCCGGGAGAGGACGGCATTACAACAGAGTTGTTGAAAGCTGGAGGTAAGCCCGTACTGAGGGAGCTCCAAAAGCTTTTCAACGCTGTCCTGTTCGAAGGGAGAACTCCAGAGGCGTGGAGTAGAAGTGTGGTCATTTTGTTTTTCAAGACCAGGTTGAGGAACTATCGACCCATTTCCCTCTTAAGCCACGTCTATAAGCTGTTTTCAAGAGTCATCACGAACCGTCTTGCGCGAAGACTCGACGAATTCCAACCACCGGAGCAGGCTGGGTTTCGTAGCGGATATGGCACCATAGACCACATCCACACAGTGCGGCAGATTATTCAAAAGACCGAAGAATATAATCAGCCCCTGTGTCTAGCATTTGTGGACTATGAGAAGGCCTTTGACTCGATCGAGATCTGGTCTGTTCTGGAGTCCCTGCAGCGTTGCCAAGTAGACTGGCGATACATCCAAGTGTTGAGATGTCTCTACGAGGCCGCCACCATGTCCGTCCAAGTACAGAATCAGCAAACAAGGCCCATACCATTGCATCGAGGAGTGAGACAAGGGGATGTTATTTCCCCGAAATTGTTCACAAATGCAATGGAGGACTTGTTCAAGACGCTGCACTGGAAAGGACGTGGCATAAACATCAATGGTGAACACATCTCACACTTGCGATTTGCAGACGACATCGTCATCATGGCGGAGACGCTGCAGGACCTACAACAGATGCTAAATGACCTAGCTGACTCTTCTGTACGCATCGGCCTACGGATGAACTTGGACAAAACCAAGGTCATGTTCAACAAACATGTACTACCGGAACCGGTTGCGGTACACGGTGCCGTTCTCGAAGTTGTTCAAAAATATGTGTACCTCGGGCAGACTTTGCAGTTGGGTGGAAACAACTTCGAGGACGAGGTGAACAGGAGAATTCAGCTGGGTTGGGCGGCGTTTGGGAAGCTTCGTCGGGTCTTCTCATCATCGATCCCACAGTGCCTAAAGACGAAAGTCTTCAACCAGTGCGTCCTACCCGTCATGACATACGGAGCCGAAACGTGGACACTCACGGCACGGCTGGTCCACAAATTCAAAGTCACGCAGCGTGCTATGGAGAGGGCTATGCTCGGAGTTTCTCTAAGAGATCGTGTTAGAAACGAGGTAATCCGACAGAGAACTAAAGTTATCGACATAGCCCACAGGATTAGCAAGCTGAAGTGGCAATGGGCTGGCCATATTAGCCGCAGGACCGACAACCGTTGGGGTAAACGTGTTCTTGAGTGGAGACCGCGTCTCGGCAAACGTAGTGTAGGACGTCCACAGGCCAGGTGGAGTGATGATTTGCGCAAGACGGCTGGCAGGAGCTGGATGCGAGTAGCCGAGGATCGAACTAAGTGGCGTGCAATTGGAGAGGCCTATGTCCAGCAGTGGACTGCGATAGGCCGATGATGATGATGAATGGATTAATACCTAAGTTTTAATTAATCCGTCAGCTTGTAGAAAGAGATAGTGGATTATATGTGTTTATGTCTTAAACGGATTAGAACTTGGGGAAATTTAGTGTAAAATAATCATATAAGTAACAGTTTAAACTATACATATACTTTAAAACAGAAATGTGCGGGATTGCTACCATGTACCTTTTTGTTGGTGAGTATATAGACCGATATGTCTGCGAATAACATCCCACCCGCAAGATCTTCAGTTACTCCGTGATCATGGCGCTTGCAACAGTGCCGAAATATCGGATACTCACCAACAAAAAGGTACATGGTAGCAATGCCGCACATTTCTATTTTAATGTTACTGACCATGAAAGTTTAAAACAATATACATGACGGCGCGTGATTATGTACCACAAATTACATGACTGTTAATAATGATTTATTGTAATCATAGCTCAATGTATTAGTTTTGTTTGTTTTAGTCGATTCTGTAATCGATATTGAATGATGTTGAATGTATTTAATGAATGATAAGAGCGGATTCGAATGATCGAATCCGAATGGGAGTAGTCGATGTCGCGCCACTAGTAATGGCGGTCGGTCATTCTACTGACGGCTACCGCACGGTGCACATGCGCTAACCTGTTGGCTCTTAACTCGTTTCAATTTTAGTATATGTACTGCCTGACGGCGCGTGATTATGTACCACAAATTACATGACTGTTAATAATGATTTATTGTAATCATAGCTCAATGTATTAGTTTTGTTTGTTTTAGTCGATTCTGTAATCGATATTGAATGATGTTGAATGTATTTAATGAATGATAAGAGCGGATTCGAATGATCGAATCCGAATGGGAGTAGTCGATGTCGCGCCACTAGTAATGGCGGTCGGTCATTCTACTGACGGCTACCGCACGGTGCACATGCGCTAACCTGTTGGCTCTTAACTCGTTTCAATCTTGTTAATCGTTTATGAATTTGTGTTAATAAGTAAGATGTTTAAATAATACGACATTGAACAACACAAGTGTACACTTATTTTGAAATTCCTGCCGCTGCAACGCCCACGATGGATAGCCTCAACTAATACCGCTGTGAGGCCCTCCACTGACGCTCCGACATACATAATATATAAAATACTATCTACAATATAACAATAATTAGCAGCAACATTGGAGCAGGTTCTTTTTAAATTAGGTAAATTTAAATTCGATTTATCCCCTAAATCCCATAATATACACTCATTTGCAAAAAAAACGGGCGGTTTCGATTTTCTTCCTGGCTGAAAAAAATAAAATACCAAAAAAGGTTTTAATCATTTGAACATGTTACTGGCCAGTTATGAAAGTGCCATAATGCTTATAAGAGTACCTTCCTAATTCAAATTTTTGACTGAGCCTGGTTTTCAAAGAAAACAACTTTTAACTACATTTGGTGGTGCGATTTCCCTATAGTTAATATCGACTCTAATTAACTTTTTGTCAATTTTTATTAAATTATCTGATGTCCTTGACATTTAAAAGTATTTTTATTGCTGTTTAGCAATCTCGAAAATGGTAGATAAAGTGATAAAAGCGACCAAAATTATTGCCCTGCTTGAAGAAGGTTACAGCCAATGCTTCTTGGCTCAGAGGCTAAATGTGAGTCGGTCGACAGTCGAAAGGACCTGGCAGCGCTATCAAGAGACCTGATCCGTCAAGAAAAGGCCTGGTTCTGGCAGAAAGACATGTACCGAACCACGGGATGATCGTTTTCTAGTCAGTCAAGCGTTGCGAAATCGCAAATCTTCATAAGTGGACCTCAAGAACAGACTCGAAGAAGTAAGAAATGTGCAAATTAGTCATTGGACGGTCAGGAGGAGGCTTCTCGCTGCTAATATACACAGTCATCGCCCGGCACGCGGCCCTAAATTACTCCGTGGACATCGAGTTGCCAGGCTTAGCTTCGCTTGAAATTGTGTGTCATGGACTCATGAAGACTGGGATAGGGTATTGTTCTCCGATGAAGCCAGGATATCTCTGCATGGTGAAGACCGACGTCGGCGAGTGATACGTAGACGAGGAGAAGAGGCATGTTTTAAGTTAATCGAAGTTAATCGAAGTCGAAGCTAATCGATCCTGTTTCTGATAAGGATCAGAAGTCTCTACTGGACCGACATAGGTTTGAGTACTAAAAATATCAGAAATCGCAATAAACTTTTCCCATACATTTGTACGGTATTAAAGTATGAAATTGCCAATTTGTACTGAAAAATTGAAATTCCTTTTTTTTCATTTATCATATTTATTTGATCAAAATATCTTCTTCTGCTTAATAAATGGCAAACTGTTCCGATGTCAACAATTCTTCCAATGACAAGTGCGATGGAGATACGTGGATTATAAATAATAAAAAAATAAGTAAAAACAAAAAAATTTTTGCAACGATCCAAAATTTGTAAGACTACCAGTGGACTCAATGTGGGGACTTTTATTGCGGTTAGTAAACTGAAAAAAACAGACAAATCCAAGTAAATAAAATAATGAAAAATATATATAAAAGGAAAGTTTTATTAGACAAACACAAATAAACATTGCAGCAATTATTGGTACATAGGTAAAAGTTTGATGCCATTATAGCGAATAAATATCATCAAGGCTTGAATTAGATGGGGGGAAGAAAAGGTTAGCATTGATCAGGGATGCAAAGTTAATAGGGATGGGAATTTTTATTTTGTTTAGGTATGAATAAAGGTCTAAAGATGATTAATATGGTTTTTAGTACAGCTGAAAAATATGTGGTCCAGGTTACCTTCATCCAAGCCACATTCGCATAAAGACGTATCCTGTACAAGAATTTTATTCAAGAAAACAGGTGAGCTGCAGTGATCAATACGAAGCCTACATACTGTGGAGATAACGGGTTTAGATACCTTTTTGAATTTAAAAAAACTAAGGATTTGGGGGATTACTTGACTGAATCGAAAAATAGTGTCGTCCTTTAAATTGTGAAAACCTGTTCCATTCCACCTGCCAGGATGACATCAATACTTTTTGATGCAGTCTTAAGAGATCATAGAGATGGTGCACCATATGCTTCTGTTCTGTTAGGGAAGTAGCAGCACTTCAGGCCAATCAGTCTGCACACTCATTGCCCATGATGCCACTATGACTGGGTACATATACCAATTCGACGATCTTATCATGAATGGAGCAATTGAAGAGGCTTTTTTTAATTTACAAGATCAAAAAGATCAAAAAGTTTCTATTGAATGGATCTTTTAGCAGGGCTTTAAGACAGCTAAGAGAATCGGAGAATATTACTGCCTTATGGATGTTATGTGATTCAATATACAGGCAGGCAACCAAAATAGCTTCACATTCACCCGTGAATACGGCAGCCTCTTTTGGACATTTAAATTGTAAAACGATTATGGAGTTTTGGTAGTACACTGCGGCTCCAGTGTAATTGTCACTTGACAGTTTGAACGCATCCGTAAAAAATCTCTTAAAACCAACCCAGTGGTCATCTACGTGAGCATTAAAGGCGGAAACAGCAGAGGCAGATCCTTTAGGGATTCCCACATCCAGCAAAACATTTGGCTTAAAACTAAGTATGTTATATTCGAAGAGAAAAGGAGGAAATTTTGTCAGAGTAGTAGCGAAAAGATTGTAGAATCGAAGGAATTTCTTAAACGTGCCCAGTAATTCGAGATATTGCAAGATGAGTCTAAGTCGATAATTTATGGAAGAAGAGGGTGAGTGAATCTACAGAAAAATTTGAAATCGGAACGTGATACAAAATATTGCCTTCTTAATGCTAGAGGTGGATCTGAACGTTCTACCTGTAATGCATTAATAGGGGAGAACTACATGCAACCAGTTATGATTCGAAGGCACCCAGATTGGACCCTATCAAGAAATGTTAATGCTTCTTTATTGCATGGGACCAGTAAGAATACACCATAGTCCAATATGCTTCGCACTAAGGCGGTATATACTATCTTCATGGTGTATGGGGGCGTTTTTCAAAATTTTGCTCAGGACTATTTTGCTATGTCCTACGAGTTTGACCATTGATTAAAAGGCAAAAATGTAGGAAGTGAGTATCAAATTATTTTATGTTAGGGTGAAATGTTTAACTTACTGTAAAAAAAAAGATAAACAAGCGGAAAACATATTTTAATATTTAATAAAATACCAAATATTATCCTACTTTTTTATGTGTCCTACATAATATCCTGGAGTTTGATTACGTATTTTGGAGAATATATAAGCTATATTTAGATATCTTTAGTATTACTCGAATGAAATAACTCATTTTATTTGTTTTTAAATAAAATATAATAAGGTTGTAGTATATTTTTCTAATATAAATACTGAAATTATCGGATTTCAAAAACTGGCCACAGCGGACAGTCCTGTACGTAACGGTATGATTTTATAAAGAATAACAATAACATTGTCTTTGGCTCTAACTATTTTCAAGCAATGTCATATTGACAATGTTTTTATCATTCATTCGCTCTTTTCCTTTGAATTAAAACTGAAGAAATTCAATCGTCAACACTTGCGGTCTGTGACATACGTAACGGGTCTGTTTGTTTGTCCGGTACGAACATTGATTTTGAAAGGTAAGACCCACAAATTTTATATACTACTCGTGTTAAATTATAAGTAAATATGTTGTAGATAATGAATGTGTACTAGTAAACTACTATAATCAACTTTTTTTATACCAAAGAAACATGTGATGACAAGTCCGCGTTATACGTAACGTCCAGACGTGACGTGATTTACTATGAAAATAAATGGACATCCTGTGCGTAACGGAGCAAAATTTTGAAAAACGCCAATGGATGGGCACCCGACCAGACACCAGCTAGGGCCTTTAAAATTGGGACTACTCGTTCACTTTTTTGCGAAAAGATGATTAATATGATGAACGCCAGTAAATTTAGAATCAAGGTATACTCCTAGGAACTTAAACTTGTTAACAAGAGGCATTTCCTGCAGCTGTACCTGGACATCAATCTGTGGCAGAGTCTTTTTTCTTGTAAAAACAAGGACTGCGCTTTTTTGTGTAGAAAGACTTAAGCCATGGGCTGATAACCACTGCCACAGAGAATTAAGGGAGATTCAGAGTGATGTGATTGCATCTTGGATGGAATGATTCAATACATATAGTGCCAGATCGTCAGCATATTGTAGTATACTACAATTATTATTTAAGCATGAGCCCATGTCTGCCGTGTATAGATTGTATAGTAAAGGACTCCAGGTCTTTCTTTGGTCAAACTTCTCACCTAATATTCTTAGGATTAGAGTTCGAGACACAAGCATTGCACACATGCAATGGATCATCATAACCGGAAGTCTCAGCTGATGCAGCTTTTGCCTGAGAATGGGTAATAGGACATTATTAGATGTAGCAGCTATGTCAAGGAATGATGTTACTACAGATGAATTTTGAGACAGAGCAAGCCGAATATCAGTAACCAATACTGCAACACTGTCCATGGTCCTGAGGCCTTTGCGAAAGCCAAACTGGTAATTTGATAGTAATTACTTGATTCACCAATCCATTCGAGACGGTTTTCAAGGTGTTCTAATAATATAGGGAGGATTGATGAGAGAGCAATTGGCCTAAAGCTGTTTGGGTCAACTGCATGCTTACCAGGTTTTAGAATAGGTATAACTATTTGGATCCTCCACTTTTCTGGGACCCAACCAGTGGTTATAAAGGAGTATGGGATGCCGTCAATGTCAGGAGCAGAGTCTTGCACACCGTGAAGGACATTGTTTAGTCCTCCAACGAGAATGGTTCATCATGTGCACCCAGCGACTGAAGTGGTACACTTGGTTGGGCAACCTCATCTATATGTGGTAGATAAGGAGGAGCAATAGAACCAGGAAAAGTACAGCTGTGTCTTTAGAAATAGATGAAGAGACAGGGGTAGAGCATCCGGACCGGAACCGATTTATATTCTTCCACACTTGGAGGAGGCGCTTATTATAGGCAAAAATATTTTTCTAGTTCAGTAAATTTTAAGTTGTCATGTGTGCATTGTATCTCCTTTCGGCCTCCTTTCTTAGCTTAACAGCCCTAGTACACTCACTGTCCCACCAAGGGGGTGAGGGGATTTTGGCCCCACAGGAGTTCCTAATTTTAAAGCACCTGTCTGCACTCGACCTAATTGCATCCACAAACGCATCACAATAGTCTGTCACATGGTCGCGATCATCATAGGATAGGGATCTGTAGTCAAATTTAGGAAGGTTTATTAACATTGATATTAAAGATGTGAGAGGATTTTTGCCAGTCAGCTTCCGAGAGGTTATATTTTAAGAGGGGAGGGGATGATTTTTTCAAGTGGGTTGAACTAGGGAGGGATAATACAATTGGATAGTGATCGCTACCATGGGACAAATCAGTACACTGCCAACAACCAGTTGCAGCAATGTCCAGGGAGCAAAAGGTCAAATCCACACAGCTTTTATTTTGACCAGGTAGCCCTCTACGAGTGGAGCAGCCATTGTTGAGAACACAGAGGTTTAAATCAGCAATGATCTCCACCAAACCTATGCCAAAGGTATCACAATGCTCAGATCCCCATCTAAAGTGGTGGCAATCAAAATCTTCCATAACTGATATGGGGCTCTGTAAACCCTGTAGCATGGCTCTCAATATGGGGAGGAAACTTTGATGGGGGTGGGCAATGTAGATGGAAAGCACAGATACACTGCTGATTTTCGCTGCTACAATGCTGATATTATCTGAGAATGAGGGTAAGGGAAGGGGTAATAGAGGGAGACTGTTATTAATAAGGAGGGCTGCACCTCCATAGCCATCAGACCTGTCGCATCTAAGCATGTTTTTTTTTTTTTTTTGAGGTCTTTTTATTAGACCTCACAGCTTTTCCCCGTTCATAAAACAGAACCTTGTTTATCTGATTACAATTACCATCTAATATAATATTTATATACATTTTCGGGTAAGGTTCCCGATGTTTATATAGTGCTTATTACTAATATATTTACAATTATATTATTATTTAGGTACATGGTGTCAATTAGTTACTATAGTTATATATAAGCTTACATTTTTAATCCTTAACTTTTTAAGGCATTCATTAAATTAATTTACTATGTCTAATAACATTTAGTTATTCAGTGTCTAAGTAACTTTTAATTTAAAAGCTTCCCATAGTTGGGGTTATCTATATGTGTTGAGTGATAGTAATGTTTGTTTTCTATTGTAGTGTCAGTCCTGTCCTGTGTATAATTTTGTTGTTTGTAACATCTAAGCATGTTGAAATGCGGAAAATGAAAATTGAGACCTGTTAGAAGCCAGGTCTCAGCGAGAGAAACCGCCAAAGGTTTAAATTTATTCAGCAGGAATATGAGGTCTTGTTTCTTATGGAATACACTCCTCACATTCGATTGTAGAAACACTTGTTGGGACGCCATTTTTAAGTTTGGATAAAAGGTTAATTAATGTGTTGGCAGCGTTGGACGGTAAAACAGAGGAGGATTGAGATAGGGGTAAATTGGGGGTTAATAAAGAAGTTAAAAGTTGAATTAAAAGGTCACTAATAGAAGGCTCAAGGGGTGAGTTATTAATAGCGCAACCATTAGGTTGAGAAGTTTGGGGAGTGTGGGTTATTGATTGGAGAGCGGCTATATTATAGGATTGGGATAGTGTCGGCCGTGGTTTCGGCTGTCGAACAACTGTTTTTCGGTAGTATCGATAATATTGGATCGTATTCTTTATTTGTGTGTGATCTATCATTGTCGTTTTCTGTATTAATCATCAAATACATCGATCAATCATCGATTTCTATGACCTTTATTTAAAAAAAAAAAGTGTTAAAAGCAGTAATTGTGACATTTTAGTGAACAAAGAGAAGCTAGAATTGGTAGACCAAACTGTTTTCTTGGAAATCACGCTAGACGCAAAATTACAATGGGGTCCTCATGTAAAATCGCTTGCTGGGCGGCTTAGCTCAGCGGCATATGCTGTTAGAAAAGTTCCGCAACTAACGGATGTGGAAACCGCACAATTAGTTTATTTTACTTTCTTAACATCATGTCATACGGCATCTTGCTTTGGGGACGTGCTGCAGAAATAGAGTCAATTTTTATTCTGCAAAAAAGAGCCATTAGAGCTATATATTGTAACCTCTTTAGCTAAAAAAGGTCACACACCGGACAGCCAGCGGCAGATTGCACGAGAATCAGGGCGCCTTTGTCTCAGAGAAGATCAGTAGGTGTATGTACTTCGCGGCAGTCGCAGGATAACAAGGAAACGCTTTCTCAGCTTCACACACATATATATGTATTTAATACAAATAGAGAGTACAGATAGGCTTTTGAACACTACAGATTTGCATTAATCTTAATAATACTACATATAAAAATTAAGAGGGTTAACAAACAAAGTTATTTGTTCTTTTTTTTTTTTTTGCTTCTGCCGCATAGACCGGAACGAGTAGTCGTCCACTGGGTGCACACTTCCACCAGGATGTGATGGAGCCTCAAAGCTCGTCCTTAGGGAACGCGTACCGGAGAAATAAAATGATATTATTAATAAAAAATGAGCAACGTAACCCCACTACGTGACCCAGTACCTGGCTTGAGAATGAGCAGCGCGGGATGGCCACTTCTACAGGAGATCGCCTGACAAAGTCAGTGGAGCCTCAGGTGAAGGGAACTGAGTTGATCCAGACTGGTTCCACTCTTGGGGCACGTGAAAAGCATTTGCAGCAGTATTCAGGTGTAGCAGACGACTGTACCATACGACCCTGAGAATGAAACCCTATTCTAAATACATGTCTGCACAAACGAGAAAGCCTAGATAAAGTATACAAGAGAATTAAAAGAACTTACCACAAACTGTGGGCGTTATTACAAAATTATTCTTCACAATTATGAAATACACAGAGAATCTTAGTTCGACTTTAGCTCAGTAGGAAAAATGAATTGTTCGAAGATGAATGCTGGCTAATATATCCCATTTCAAGGTCTTCCTGGAATGAAATCCTACCTTCCTACAAAATAACACAAACATAACGCCATTTTCAGAAACAAACTAGAATATAGATTAGAAATATCTGTCAATAAAAACGAAGTCTATGCCTGAGAGTTGAATTGATTCCGACATGAGCGCCATCCTGCGCCTCGTTGGTGAAAACAGATCGGTTTGCAATTGACAGACGGCTGTGTAGTAGTTACCGCTGACCAAAGATGGCGCTAATAGCACGATCACTTCTGTGAGAATCAGATAATTTCGTGATATTAAATAAAAGAAAAAAAAGTGTTACAATATCCGCAGTTGCGATTCTGTAAGGGGCCTCTTGAAGGAGACATGCACATTATGATCACACACATCATGACAATTCCTTGTCAGTACATCTATGAAAACATAATGTATGTTCAAAAAAAAATAACATCTCTTCAATCAAAGATGTGATAGACATGGGTATAATACTAGGAATAAAGATAAATTAATTCAACCACGTTTTAGACTCTCAAAAGTTCCTACATCTTTTATGGGGTACTGTATTAACTTTTATAATAAAATACCTCAAAACATACTAGATTTAACAGAGAAACGATTTAAAAATGTTATAAAACGCGCACTATATAAGCAAGCTTATTACAAATTAGAGGATTACATTGCCGAAGAATGCTTGGCTTAATGCTGGTCCTGCTCCACAGCAACATGATTAATTCTCAAATAATTTAGAAGTTAGTTTGTATTTCTGACATATGTTAATTTTATCTTAATGATTGACATTCTTATATTTTCCTTTTTTTTTGACAATAAATAACCATATTTGTGACATGTACGTATTATTGATACTTTAATTGTATCTTGTTGTTTTTTGTTATTAACATTATTGCATACTAAGTTACTTTTTATTGACATGTTCCAAATATTTATCGCACTCTTAGAGTGTAGCATATTTATAAATGATTTTATTATTGTTTAACTGCGAACATTTTGAATTGTACATGTGATTTGTAGTCACTAGTAGCATAAGTTTGTTTGTTGACTGGCGGTTGTGAGTATGTCATGCTCGCTCAAAAGCCCTGCTGGCGGTGGCGTGTGTAGCGGGTCATTCGGCTCCCAACGATATGGTTAAACTGGACGATGGCTGGTGCATATGTCATGCTCGTGATACGGGCGCCGCCAGTCGGGGCTGGTCATCTCACAACTTCTATTTATTGTTGAATTATTTTTGGACACTACCTGTGTAAATATCAGCATCGTTACATTGTCCTCCCATTTAATAAAATGCCTTAAACAATGTAACCAAAAATTGTAAACACAATGTTGGCAAAGAGTGTCCATGGAGTTTCTTGTCTGTTCTTCTCCATAGGATCTACGAATTGTAACAGACAATTAGCTTCACGACTGACCACTGACTGACTACATGACGTTTTGAAAGTGCCGTTGTATGGCCAATTTATTTGATTTGATTTGTGTCGGATATGAATGTTAATCTTTTGACTATAACACTCACAAATAATGTGACTTTCTATTAGTAAAAGAAATTTCGAAATTGGTTCTGTAGTTCCAGATATTCGTCGGGATCTGACGATGGGATTCCTAAAAAATCGAGGGAAATCCTCAAATATCATAAGTAAATATTGTACCCAAATCGCGACAATTGTTGTCGCGATTTGGGTACTCGGAATAGTTTTTCTTTGAAGTCGGTTTATTTTTGTTAAAGTTATACAGACTATTAGGTTTCATTTGAGCTGTACTTGAGTTATGTCGGACCTAATGTTTGTATGTTCTAAAAATATTTACTTCAGTTCTATCTATAATATTCATGTATTAAAAAAAATAAGTAGCTATAAGTCGTGTAATGTAGGTATAGTATGTATGTATTTAAATCACTTTTCTAGTACCCATAATACAAGCTATGCTTAGTTTGGGACTAGATGGCGTTGTGTATCAGAAATCCGAAATATTGTTTGTTTTCATGCAATTCTAGCTTTTGCCTGTGGTTCCGCCCATGTATATTTGTGTTATCACAAAAAAAACTAGCATAATATCCTTCTCCAAGGTTCAATTTATCACTATACCGAAATTCGTCAAAAGTCTAAACAGTTTAGTGATTCAGTCATTAGAAGCGTAACAGACAAACACAAACAGAGTTAAATTCGATTTTGTAGTAATAGAATATATTTTTCGCACATCTTACACACAACGTCATCTAGTCGCAAACTAAGCAGAGCTTGTATTAAGGGTACTAAACAACTGATATAAATATATAAACGTACTTTTTAGGGTTCCGTAGCCAAATGGCAAAAAACGGAACCCTTATAGATTCGTCAAGTCTGTCTGTCTGTCTGTCTGTCTGTCCGTCCGTATGTCACAGCCAATTATTTCCGAAACTATAAGAGCTATACTGTTGAAATTTGGTCAGTCGATGTATTCTGTGAACCGCATTAAGATTTTTACATAAAAATAGAAAAAAAACAATACATTTTGGGGATCCCCATACTTGGAACTGAAACTCAAATTTTTTTTTTCATCAAACCTATACGTGTGGGGTATCTATGGATAGGTCTTCAAAAATAATGTTGAGGTTTCTAATATCATTTTTTTCTAAACTGAATACTTTGCGCGGGAGACACTTCCAAAGTGGAAAAATGTGTCCCCCCCCCCTCTAACTTCTAAAATAAGAGAGTGATAAAACTAAAAAAAATATATGTTGTACATTACCATGTAAACTACCAACGAAAATTGGTTTGAACGAGATCTAGTGAGTAGTTTTTTTTTAAAACGTCATAAATCGTAACACGCAATATACCTTTCATCCAATCAATACACTAGACTAGTATAAAAACATCGATGAAAGTTACAACGAACTACAACCCTTCATGTGCGAGTCCGACTCGCACTTGGCCGCTTTTTTTGTAAATACATACATGTTATACATATAAAAACACCCAGACTCACAGACCTAATATTTGTGGATCACACAAATATTAGGTCTGACCCGGGAATCGAACCCTCTCTCGTGACCTCTTGATCAGCAGCCACATACGCTAACCACTACAAACTTATACTCATACTTCTAATTTCTATAAAACACTAGCTGAATCCCGCGGTGTTACCCGCGATTATTAAAATTGCGACTATAATTTGAGATTTAAACTATCCTATCTCTCAAGTTAGATCGAACTGCACATGGTGTGCGAATTTTATTATAATCGGTTAAGTGGTTTAGAAGTCCATTGAGGACAAACATTGTGACACGAGATTTATATATATTAAGATAGTAAAATTACACCCCTGGCGGGGTTACAATAAAACATAGTATATTCTCATTTTATTCCAACAAAATATCTATTGTTCCCAGAGGAGAGATTGAAGGACATAACGTACATATAAGTTTGAAAAAATATTTTAAGAATATTTTTTACACAGACGCTTCAACTTTTACAACATGCACATGAAAGTTAATAAGGTACTTGCATAGAAAAATATCAGTTTTAATTATTTTTGTGTATCTGTTTGAGTGTATGTTTGTTCCAACTAATCTCAGGAACGGCAGTGCCGATTTTGATGGGACTCTCACTGAAAAAAAGCTGATGATATAACTCCTCATAACAACAGCTTAGGTACTTTTTAGGGTTCCATAATTTGTCTTATAGTTTCCTCACGTCCGTCCGTCCTTCCGTCCTCAACTTAGTGCTAGAAAAATGAAACTTTGCATGGATGTGTGTTTATATCTGGTCGACAAAGTGCCGACATAAAATCGAGAAAAATATTTTTAATTGGGTTACCTCCCCTACACGTAAAGTGGATGAAATGTTTAAAGAATTTTGTTGGGTATTAATATATTGATCTTTTAAAAACATTGAGAGGTTGCTAAAACTATATCCGTTTACGAGTTATTCCACTTTAAAAAGTATTTTTTGTGTAACGTAAAACAGCACAAGCTATGCGGAAATCTGAAAGAATTCATAATGATATTCCATATGATAGCTTCAAATTCAAATTCAAAATTCTTTATTCACTTAGGATGCAATACATCTCTTGTGACAGGTCAAGATTCTACATGTACATTTATGCCATGTTCGTAAACAATAGGTAGAGCCGGAGAAAAGAACATGGCAATAAAAACTCGCGGCCACTCCTTTCAAATCGCCAATGTTTACATAGTTTTAATGTATATAAACCTAATATGGGGGTAAGGTGGTGCCACTAATATACTATACACCATGTTAGAGGACTGATGCAAATTATAGTGATTAAAAATTAGAACATAAGCTAATTTAAAAAAAAAAAACAACAGCCTCAGTGGGTACAACATAGTAGGAGCATCTACTTACAACAAAGGTAAAAACTATATGTGCTCAAATATTGGCCAAATTACTGGTAACGAAAGATTAAATATAAAATATTAATTTTAAGATCAAAAGAAAGAGAAGAATGGCCTTTATTCGTGTAAAATCATGCTCTTAAACAATGTGATAACAACATTCACATGAGTAGAATAAAATGACAAGGAGAAAAATGGATTTGACTACTTGAGTCAAATCCATTTTTCTTTATCATTTAAAAATTCGTCAGTTACAGTTTTACTACCAATACATAATTCAAAATTATGTTCACGTGGCTTGACCCGCCCAGATTCAGCATTAATCATGTTCCAAGTGTCTTTAATTTTATTCTCTGCTTGTTTAATATTTTTACTTAAATATAAAGACTTGGCAGCAATGCAAGTCTTTTTAAATACTTTGGAATAATTTTTAACATATTGAACAAACTTATGGTCAAAATTATATTGTTTCATGCCATACAATTCATACAACTTAGCTCTACCTATTTATATGCCAGTTGTTGCCCAATCACAAAAGCTAATTTTTATATTTTTATAAAAAGTCTTAGTTGTGAATATGTTATTAAATTCCAATTTAATCATGTCAAACAAAGACGCGTAAAGGTAGTTGGGATCATCCTGACTAAAATCTATATTGGTGATACGGACAGAAACATTTTCATTAAATTTGTTTAGGCGAGCTGTACTCATCGGCCTACAGGTGATCTTATTTACTTTAGCCACTGTATGAATAGGAAAAGTGACTTTCTGTCCACAGTGATCGGATGTTAAATCAATCAATATAACCTCATTATAATAACTACAGTTGCAAAAAATATTATCTAAGCAAGTAGCAGAATGTGATGTTATCCTTGTGGGTGCACAAAACAAATGTTTTAAATTAAATGATTTTAATAAAGTACATAATCTAATACACATAGGTGACTGTTCTAGTATATTAACGTTGTTATCACCACATACTACTACATGCTTTTTACCTTAACTAAGTACTTTAAGTACATCTTCCATTATAGTTTCGAATAAATTAAAGTCACTCTGTGATGGATGGTAAACACAAACAATAATATGCTCCTTTAATTCTACACATGAGAGTTCTACAGTACGCTCGACAGAACCAGCAACAAGCTTCAGAACAAAGGCTATAACTGCTTAGACAATTTTGTTAGTTCAGGTGTTTACCTAACAGAGACCTAACTTGTAAAATACGCATACTTAGAAAACTTCGTACAAAAATAAAAATAGAATAACGAAATAATAAGTAAACATAACAATTATCAGTTGGACAAGATTTTAAATCCACGTGCCATTATGGATTACTACGGAAACCTATTCTATATATGCGAAACATGCCAAACACTTGGCTGATTTTATTAGACTATAGTCGCCCTGCGGTGTTACCCACAGATGTTGATGTAATGGTACAAGTTACAACAATATTGGTGCCTAACCACTAGACTGCCTCGTTGGTCTAGTGGTTAGCGTATGCGGCTGCTGATCAAGAGGTCTCGGGTTCGATTCCCGGGTCGGACCAAATATTCTTTGTGTGATTCACAAATATTTGTTTCGGAGTCTGGGTGTTTTCTATGTATAATATGTATGTATTTACAAAAAAAAAGTATGTTTATGTTGTAAGTTATTTATATCAGTTGTCTAGTACCCATAACACAAGCTCTGCTTAGCTTGGGACTAGATGATGTTGTGTGTCAGATGTTCAAAATATTTATTTATTTATTTATTCGCTTATAACGCCATGGGTTTATTTGAAAATAAACAGTAAATAGACAACAGATTTATATATATTACTAGCTGAATCCCGCGGTGTTACCCGCGATTATTAAAATTGCGACTATAATTTGAGATTTAAACTGTAGGAGGTACACATACAAACACACACACACACACACACACACACACACACACAAACATACTTACATGCAACAAATAATTATCTATATAATATTCTATCAATAAATTCTTTCTATGTAAATACTTCACTATTATATTATTATTACCTATTTATTTATTAATATTATTATTACAATATTAATTAATTACTTTCTATCCTAGTATTTACACTTTCATCTTATATAAAATAGTTTACGTATTTCGAATATTATTTAACCATATTTCATTCGCGTTAGTGAGACCACACCTTATTTGAGTTGACCTTTTTTGTTATAACGGCCGGTGCAAGCGCACCGGTGATTCAGTATTGAACTGCCCTCGGTCGCGCGAAACAATAGTGGTTGCAATTAAACCTTTTAATAGATTTTAGAACATTTTAACAGTGTTCTGTGTCGTTCTGTGTATGTCTGTATGTAACTGTATTTCTTGTGACTTTTCTTTGTGCTGTGTAACTTTTGTGTTGTATTCCTGATGGTGAAGTTAATTACAAGTGTGAACCTACCGTACAACTTTTATTTATAAAACCTTGTGAGTATAGACCATATACCATAACTGGTGACCCCGTGTAGAATACAATGAGTGACAGTAGTGATTCCGCTAAAACTGTGTCGGATAAAACTAAACACGTAACGATACGCCGCGCAAAACCCGTCACTGTTTCGCGAAAAATGAGCATTAAAATACCCCCGTTTGCTCCTGAGGATCCTGAAATCTGGTTTGCGTTGCTGGAAGGACAATTTGAGGCTATAGGCATTGAGGACGATGCAACCAAATTCACCCATGTCATCACTCACCTCGATCTACACCACGCAAAGGCAGTTAAGGATGTTATCGTAAACCCTCCGGCGAACAACCGATACCCAAAAATAAAATCGGAGTTAATTCGTCGGCTCTCTGCATCGCATGAAGAGAGGGTTAAGCAGTTACTGACCCACGAAGTGCTTGGAGATCGAAAACCCTCACAATTCCTGAGGCATCTACTGGACTTAGCCGGACCCTCTGTACCGGAGGAATTCATAAAGACCATCTGGTGTAACCGTCTGCCTAACAATATTCAGACAATCTTGGCGTCACAACCTACCCACTCTTTGGAGCAGTTATCGGACTTAGCGGACCGTATCCAGGAAATTACAGCACCCTGTCAGGTCGCAGAATCTTCTCTTAGGCCAGGACCGAGTACCAGCGTCTCAAATGAAATCGCAGAACTGAGACAAATGGTTGAAAAGCTTGCACTGAAGCTAGATCAGCGGTCACATTCCCCTGAACATAGATACCGCCAGTCAAGGACACAGAGAGGACATTCCACTTCCCGCCAGAGGTCCAGGTCAAACTCGAGCTACCGCAAGTATCCCATTTGTTTTTACCATAATAAATACGGCGAACGAGCGAGACACTGTGTTAAGCCGTGCGACTACAACAAGCCGGGAAAAGCCAACGGCAGTCGTTGATGGCGACTGACGACTGCCCAGTATCTTCAGGTCGTCTCTTCGTGTACGACAGGAATTCAGACACCCGATTTTTGGTCGACACAGGGAGTGACTTGTGTGTCTACCCTCGTTCTGCACTTCGAGATCGTCGAGCCAAGACTAATTATACTTTGTGTGCTGCCAATGGCACTTCTATAGACACTTATGGTAGTGTAGATTTAAATTTAAATTTAGGTTTAAGACGTAGTTTTGCCTGGCGCTTTACAGTGGCCGATGTAACAAAAGCTATTATAGGTGTAGACTTTTTAAGTTTTTACAATCTTGTTGTGGATGTAGGTAATAAAAAGCTTATAGATAACACAACTACATTATATTCTAGTGCTTCTGTAGCTCAAACTAATGTATGTTCTGTTAAGGTAGCATCAGGCAACACCAGGTATCACGCGCTCTTGGGTAAGTACCCTGAAATTACTCGCCCTTCAGGCACTCCGTGGCTCCCTAAACACAACACAGTACACCATATTCGCACTACACCAGGACCTCCTGTATCATGCACTCCTCGTAGACTCGCTCCTGACAAACTCAAAATAGCAAGACGTGAATTCGAACTAATGCTTAGCAACGGTACAGCGCGTCCTTCAGAAAGCGCTTGGGCTTCTCCCTTACACCTAGCTCCTAAAAAAGACAACAGCTGGCGTCCTTGTGGGGACTACCGCATGCTTAATGCCCGAACCATCCCTGACCGTTACCCTATCAGGCACATACACGACTTTGCTCATTCCATAGCGGGTTGTAAAGTCTTCAGTACCATCGACCTGGTGAAGGCTTATAATCAGGTTCCAGTGTTCGAAGAGGATGTTCAGAAGACGGCCATTACAACCCCCTTTGGCCTGTTCGAGTTCCCCTGTATGACCTTCGGTCTGAGGAATGCAGGTCAGACCTTTCAGAGATTCGTCGACGAATTAACTAGAGGGCTTGATTTTGTGTACCCCTACTGCGACGATTTTCTTTGCTTCTCTCAGGATGAGGATCAGCATGAGCAGCATCTGCAGCAACTCTTCGACCGCATGAAGAAATACGGCGTCCTTGTGAATACTTCAAAATGTATTTTCGGAGCAAGTGAGGTAAATTTTTTAGGTTACCACATTTCAGAAGCGGGCACCAAACCCCTGGAGGCGAAAGTCCAGGCCATCACCGACTTTCCTGTACCTAAGACTGTCAGGCAACTGAGGCGTTTCTTAGGCATGCTGAATTTTTATAGGCGATTTTTGCCTAACTCAGCAGTCACTCAAGCCCCTCTCAACGCCTTACTCACAGGCTCGGTCAAGGCGTCACAACCCGTCGACATATCCGGAGACACACTTGTTGCTTTCCAACAGTGTAAACAGTCCCTTGCTAATGCTGCACTACTCGCTCATCCAGACAGCGATGCTAAGCTAGCACTCGTGACTGATGCTTCAGACTTGGCGATGGGTGCAGTATTGCAACAATTCAAGCAGGGTCACTGGCAACCACTTGCATTTTTCTCACGCAAGTTTAGTCCCTGCCAGCAAAAATATTCCCCCTACGACCGCGAGCTTTTGGCAATTTACGAAAGCATCAAGTATTTTCGGCACATGTTGGAAGCTAGACACTTCATAGTGTTTACCGATCACAAGCCGATTACTTATGCTTTTCACGAAAGAAAGGCTAATTGTTCACCTCGCCAATATCGACATCTGGACTTCATATCACAATTCACGACCGACATTCGTCACATATCTGGCAAAGACAATGTTGTTGCTGATACATTGTCTCGGATCGACGAAGTTCAGATGTCTATTAATCTCGAACAGTTGGCGGAGTCTCAAGCCGATGACGAAGAGCTGGTTAAGTATACCGGTGGTGATTTCTCACTACGACTTAAAAAGCTCAAGCTTCCTGGTGGTACAAAGGAACTTTATTGTGACATCAGCACACAACATCCTCGCCCCTTTGTAACTAAGGCCCTCAGAAAGACACTATTTGACACCCTTCATAACCTCAGTCATCCAGGCGCTATGGCCACCACAAAATTGATCGCCGAGCGGTTCGTCTGGCCTGGTATGCGTAAGGACTGTCGAGAATGGTGTCGTAAATGTCTGCCCTGCCAACGCGCTAAGGTGTATCGACATGTTTCAGCACCTTTAGGGACATTCGACCTACCACGCGCGCGTTTTACTTTTATACACGTGGACATTATTGGCCCTTTACCACCTTCTCAAGGCTACCGCTATTGCTTGACAGCAGTAGACCGTTTCACCCGTTGGCCCGAGGTCACACCCATGATGGATATTACCGCAGAAACCGTCGGTAAGGCATTGATATCCTGGATATCCAGATTTGGATGTCCCACGGATATTGTCACAGACCGCGGCCGGCAATTCGAATCCACACTTTTCCAATACCTTGGAAAAATGATAGGATTCAAACATCGCCGAACAACTGCGTACCATCCTGCGTGTAATGGCTTGGTGGAACGGTTTCATCGTCAACTCAAAGCGGCTATAATGTGTCATGCAGACAGCAACTGGGTCGATACCCTTCCCCTAGTATTACTAGGCATTAGGGCATCCTACAAAGAGGACTTAAAGGCTTCGTCGGCTGAATTAGTCTATGGCGAACCTTTACGTCTTCCTGGTGACTTCTTTCAGGCAACCATGCCGGATTCCACAGATCTGACGGATTTCACATCCCGCTTACGTCATTTCTCACGAAAACTTCGTCCGTCCCCCGCTTCTCGACATAGTAAAAATAACGTTTTTATTTATAAGGATTTACAATCTTCTAGCCACGTGTTTTTAAGAGTCGGTGCATCACGAGGTCCCTTAGAACCTCCTTACTCCGGTCCATATGAAGTGCTCGAGCGCGGGGATAAAACGTTTAGGATACTTTTCAAGGGTAAGAGCGTCACAGTATCTGTAGACCGTCTAAAACCAGCCTACATACTCGTCGACCCATCTACTAACATATTACCCTCTCCAACTCCTACTAATTATGATCCCGTCTTAGATCCTATTCCTAGCCCCAGTACTAGCCAAGACAAACCAACAGATCACCTGAATTCCAGAACCACTCGTTCTGGCCGCAAAGTTCGATTTCCTGACTTTTATCGACCGTAGTGACGGTCTCTGGGGGGGAGTGATGTAGGAGGTACACATACAAACACACACACACACACACACACACACACACACACAAACATACTTACATGCAACAAATAATTATCTATATAATATTCTATCAATAAATTCTTTCTATGTAAATACTTCACTATTATATTATTATTACCTATTTATTTATTAATATTATTATTACAATATTAATTAATTACTTTCTATCCTAGTATTTACACTTTCATCTTATATAAAATAGTTTACGTATTTCGAATATTATTTAACCATATTTCATTCGCGTTAGTGAGACCACACCTTATTTGAGTTGACCTTTTTTGTTATAACGGCCGGTGCAAGCGCACCGGTGATTCAGTATTGAACTGCCCTCGGTCGCGCGAAACAATAGTGGTTGCAATTAAACCTTTTAATAGATTTTAGAACATTTTAACAGTGTTCTGTGTCGTTCTGTGTATGTCTGTATGTAACTGTATTTCTTGTGACTTTTCTTTGTGCTGTGTAACTTTTGTGTTGTATTCCTGATGGTGAAGTTAATTACAAGTGTGAACCTACCGTACAACTTTTATTTATAAAACCTTGTGAGTATAGACCATATACCATAAAACTATCCTATCTCTCAAGTTAGATCGAACTGCACATGGTGTGCGAATTTTATTATAATCGGTTAATTGGTTTAGAAGTCCATTGAGGACAAACATTGTGACACGAGATTTATATATATTAGAAGAAAGATTTATTTCTAATATACGAATTGGTTGTCATTGTTTTCAAAAATACAAAACACTTTGTAAAATACGAGAAAATCGTCATGAGTTCAACCTGGAACCAGTGTTTTATGAATTTTACTAAAACTTTTGGGACATGTAAGGTTTTAGAAAGGAATGTAATGAAAAATAACTGAAAAAGCAATATTTGATGTCCAAAAACTTTATTTGTTACGAAATTTCAGTAGTCATTTGATGGTGATGATAATTATTTATACATAAACTAGCTGTCCCGGCAGACCTCGTCCTGCCCTTAAAAGATTCCCATAAAAAAGTCATCCCCTATTTTCTAAAAAAAGATTTTCCCGCTTTTCTGTTGAAATTTTCCTGATTTTTTTTGCTATAAACCTGACGGAGCCCGAGACCTTTCCAACGAATGCAAAACCGTGGAAATCAGTTCGTGCGTTCTGGAGTTATTGCGTCAGCAAGGAAAATCCGACTTATTTTTATATAGTAGAGATAATTATCATCACCATCAATAACCCATAAGGTCCTACTACTGGCCACGGGTCTTCTCTCAGGAGAGTACGTATACGATGGCCGAGTACTTACAGGTTGGAAATTTGGCTACGTGATCTTGCTGTTTGATGTTTTTAAGCCACCCGACGGCCTTCAACAATCGGTACCAACTGCTTAAAGTGACCTCCGATTCACGGAAATGCTCATAACACAACATGCCACAAACGATCAACCATTTAGGAACTGAACGCGCCCTCGTTGCTGACCATCGCTGTTATAAGGCCACTTGGCAGTCGCTCCGTAGAAAAACTGAAGATCAGGTAAAACCAGTTGAACTAGTAGTAAAATAATATTGGGTATAACGCTAGGAAGAAGAAGATGAAAATTGTATAATTTGTCTAATTTTTCAAAAGAGTAATAGGTTTCCATAAGTGTGACATTTATTGGAAACCGAATAATTGAAATAAAAGGTGTTTCGGTTTCACCGGTCGCACGCGCCAGTGCCCGGTGTTGCGTCAGTGTCTTACCTTCAGACACTTAACATTATCGCCAGCTGAAATAATCGATACGTCGACAAATACAATTACTCTAGTATTATAAATCTGAAATTAACCTATATAAATAATAATCCTAACTATAAAATTATAAATGCGAAAGTAACTGTCTGTCTGTCACGCTTTCACGCCAAAACTACTGGACAGATTTTAATGAAATTTGGTACACAAATAGTCTAGAGACTAAGAAAGGACGGGCGGAGCCATGGGGGAAAGTTAGTAAACAAATAAAATATGAAACAGCTGTTTGTAATTTTATAATAATAGCTTTATACTATATGTTTAAGAAAGTATGCATATACGTACAGTCCTTACACCAAAAACCTTTTTAGGGTTCCGAAGTTCATAACTCGGAACCCTTATAGATTCGTCATGTCCGTCCGTCCGTCCGTCCGTCCGTCCGTCCGTCCTCGACTTACCGTCCAAACGGTAAGTTCTAGAAAGATGAAATTTTGCATGAATACGTGTTGTAATTACGTCGACAAAGTGTTACAATAAAATTATGAAAAATAATTTTATTTGGGGTACCTCCCCTACACGTAAAGTAGGGATGATTTTTTTTTCTCGAGGCTACCCCATCGTGTGGGGTATCATTAGATAGGTATTTTAAAAACAATAAAGGGTTTCCTAGACGATTTTTTGATTTAGGTATCCGTTTGCGAGATATTTCACTTTAAAGGGCACTTTTTTGTAAAAACAGGGCGTCCCCCCCCCCCCTCTAAAAGCTAAACGGCTGGCTCAAAAAATCTGAAAAAAATCGTGATGGTGGTCCATCTAATGAACTTTGAAGGAAAACTATAACCGATTAGATGACTTTCTTAGTTCAGGAGTTATAAAGGCTTATATGGTAAAATGCGCTCACTTGGAAAACGTCATACAAAATTAACGTATTAATACGTAAACATAACAATTATCTATTGGATACGATTTTAAATCCACATACCATTATAGGTGACTGAGGAACCCTTTCCTGTGCGTGGCCTGACACGCACTTGGCCGATTTTTTTTTTAAATGTGTACCAACCAAACACAGTAAGTAGTACTGCCCCGGTTGAGCATACCGTTAAAAAGCTTGCCACTCAAAATTAATCTACAAATTATAAAATGTATTTCCCAAAGTTGCAGCCCTAATACCCGACCAAATATTGTTGAATCAGTTTCATGGATGATATTGAGTTCATGTGGTATCTTTTCATCAATATATCCTTTAGGGAGCTATAGAAATTTAAGGGTTTGTCCCACATGTAAAACACCGTCACTCTTGTTATAGTTTCTCCATAAAATAGAAATAAATATATAAAGTATTAAAATTAATAAAAACATATATCATTTGGAGTCTGTAAGTACCCTGTTTTTGAACACAATCGTTGCAGTACTTTTGGGTTTTGATTTTTTAGTTACACAAATAAACTGAACATTTTATTAAATATCCGGCCCTAATCCACACTAGTCCGCAACCCGCACTAATCTCTCCAAACCGCACTAGGCCAGTGTGGGAACTTATGGCCTTAACCCTCTCCTGAGAGAAGACCCGAGCCCAGCAGTGGTACGTTATGCGTAGTCGATTAATTTTAATAAATATAGAAAATTGCTACAAAGTTAAAAACACTCTATATATGGAATACCTGTGTAAATATATATTGTGCTCTCAGTGCAGCATTTCCCTCGGACACTCCCCACCGGACAGCCAGTAAAACTTTACACTTTTTAAGTGTCCTTAGACGGGGAAGTCAGTGTAACCTAAAATCTGGTACCCCGACATACCAAGTAACGTACCATGTCCGCAATCACGTTACCATGCTAGAGAATTATCAGTTAGCTCCTTTCACATATCTGCATATCGTGGCCTTAGGTACGTCGGTGTACCATGGATTTCTTTTCGAGGGTGCATCTAGCCAGGGCCGGATTTAGGGGCGGGCAACCAGGGCAACAGCCCCGGGCCTCCACAAAAGAGGGGCCCCCACAATGGACACTTCGGAAAAATATAATTCAAATTCAGTCTAGTAAACAACTTTTCCTTTCGTATTTTTTTTTTCACGTTGTTCCTTTACCTACAGTACTTTGTACAAACATGATTACATTCTCTCAGCTCGGAAAGTTCCGTTCGTTAACGCTAAAATTTAATTTTACATAATTCTTGTTTCCGATTATACTTATATGTTCGTTAAATAATAAAATAGTCTATACTTGGTTTCACAAAAAAATATTAATTGGAAAACTAGATTGAAAAAATTGTTTATTTGATTTGGAATGTAATTTGGGACCAAGGGGCCTCCTCTCCTTTGTTGCCCCGAGACCTCCACACCTTTAAATCCGGCCCTGCATCTAGCCTCTCGACTTGTAATACAAGAGACGGTTTTTAGACGGTACGAGGGCGACATCGTATAACAGAATCTCACCGTAACAGCATAGTTAGATTGTGATTACAACAGTGATTCTGCTAAGATATATTTAATGACAAAGACATTTCAATGTACTATAACTACAATATAAATCGAATTTTAATTTACCTAATTTAAAAAGAACCTGCTCCAATGTTGCTGCTAATTAGTGATATGTTGTAGATAGTATAGTATATGTATAGTTTAAACTGTTACTTAGATGATTAACACTAAACATCCCCAAGTTCTAATCCGTTTAAGACATAAACACATATAATCCGCTATCTCTTTCTACAAGCTGACGGATTAATTAAAACTTAGATATTAATCCATTAGGGTTTAGTTGAATAAGTAGCTTGCTGATGACCTCTAGGAATTCATATTCATAACGTTAAGTACGTTATTTGCTTAAGATGTTTTACGACTCAGCAGTTTTAAGTGAAACTGAAGGTGGCAGTAAATCATTACGCAAAGTGCTTAAAGTTTCGATAGATAATCTTGTTATCTTGTGTACTCGTTTTATCAAGAGTTCTTCTTCTTCTTTCTAGCCTTTATTCCCAATATTGTTTGTGGTCGGCTTACTAGTTCAACTAGTTTTACCTAAATTTCAGTTTTTACACGTTTAATTGAGGTCACTGACTTCCCAATAACGATGCCATAGATAATAATAATAATGTATTGTTTCCATAATACAAAGTTTACAATTATAATATACACTAGACCCCACTCTAGGATACCCTGTATAGTGGGGAATAGTATCTACCTTATACATAAGTATGTGCGTGTGTGTGTGTGTGTGTGTGTGTGTGTGTGTGTGTGTGTGTGTGTGTGTGTGTGTGTGTGTGTGTGTGTGTGTGTGTGTGTGTGTGTGTGTGTGTGTGTGTGTGTGTACATGGGTATGTGTTTTTGAATGAGTTGAGTTTGAGTGAGTACCTTTGGCCTGTCCCATTTCAAAATCAAAAAAACACGACCCTTCTCTTTCGCCTTTTTATGAAACCTTAGAACGATCGAGGCAATGTATAGCTGTCTTATTTTTGAGGAACCCACAATCTCTATAATTATAGTAAGTCAGTTGAGTAACTAATTTAATCGAAATAGATTTATATGTCGCTCCCCATACCATTATGTAATAGTTTATCACCGATTGGCAAATACCTAAATATACCAGTCATTGAATATTGGTATCGGCAACTGAGCTCATTTTTTTTAAAACGTGATAGCTTTTAAATTGTCTACATGACAACCGGGACCGACGGTTTAACGTGCTCTCTGAGGCAAGGGCGTGATTCACCGCCAAACTGTCAAACTGTCATACTACGGGCTGCTACTAAGGATTTCCTGTAAGAAAACCCAACAACACTTTTTGGCCCGACCCGGTATTTGAACCTGAGACCTCTTGATTAGCAGTCGCATACACTAACCACTAGATCAACGAGGCCGTCAGTAACGTGTTATCAAGGATACCTAAAAATAAAACCAGTAGTATGCTAGAAAAAAAATCTGTAGAGTGTTTTAAATTTAAATCAAAAACCCGCTAACACGACCGTAACAGCTGACAAAAGCTTGTTGTTAAATATTTATGAAAAACACGTTTTCAATCTTCTAAAGTGCCTATGTTCTGTACCAGATGCTGATATATGGAAGTCAATGTGTCGATAAACTTTAAAACGATATAAGTTAAAATAATAAATAATGGTTTAGGCAAGTGTTTAACTTGAGAAGCCTAGAACGTTGTGTATTTTTAAGTAATTGTAACGATTTGATAAAGAAAACTAAAGGTTTGTTAAACTTTGCCATGTGTCTGTTGTGTTGTCAACAATATTTATTTATATATTTCTCTGATAATGTGTCATTACTCTTTTAATATATATTTTTTAGGGTTTTGAAGTTTATGACTCGGAACCCTTATAGATTCGTCATGTCCGTCCGTCCTCGACTTACCGTCAAAACGGTAAGTGCTAGAAAGATGAAACTTTACATGAATATGTGTTGTAAGTACATCCACAAAGTGCTACAATAAAATTATGAAAAATATTTTTATTTGGGGTACCTCCCCTACACGTAAAGTGGGGATGATATTTTTTTTCTCGAGGCTACCCCATCGTGTGGGGTATCATTAGATAGGTGTTTTAAAAACAAAACAGGGTATTTTAAACCATTTTTTGATTTAGGTATCCGTTTGCGAGAAATTCCTCCTTTAATGGCACTTTTTTGTAAAAACAGGAAGCCCCCCCCCCCCCCCCCTCCCCCGTCTATAAGCTAAACGGCTGGCTCAAAAATCTGGAAATAATCGTAATGGTCGTCCATATAATGAAATGACATTATTAGTTCTGGAGTTATCTCTATAACTCCAAGCCTCTGCTTTTATGCGTATTTTACAAGTTAAGCCTCTGCTAACTTGTAAAATACGCTTACTTGGAAAACGTCATACAAAATCAACGAAATTAAAACGTAAACATCACAATTATCTATTGGACACGATTTTAAATCCACGTACCATTATGGGTGACTGAGAAACACTTTTCTGAGAGTGACCTGACACGCACTTGACCGATTTTTTTTCAAACGCTGCTGTGATGAGCGCTGCACGTTCCTTCGCGGCATCCAGATAAGATGGCGTTCTGGTATACGCTTCTGATGCAAATTCTAGTGTTGGACACAAAATCTGTGTATTTTATTCCCTTACTGTGCCACTAGGATAAGCACTGTATTTCTTTTTCTCTCTTTGTAAAATGCAATTCAACACTTTTACTCCTAAACTTGAAACATACATGTTTATTTCAAGCTGAGCCCCGCGGTGTTACCCGCGTTTGTTGCTGTAACCGCGGGCAACGGCGTGGGGTGAAGCTAGTCTAAGAAAGACCTAAGTTACTCCTAATATCATCAGCTATCTACCAGTGAAAGTCCCGTAGAAATCGGTCCAGGCGTTCCAGAGATAACCCGGAACAAACAGGCAGGAGACAAAAATTGTAAAAAAAAAAATTTTGGCATATGTATTTAGTAAAAAGCGTTTATTTTAATATTACAAACAGACACTCCAATTTTATTTATTTGTACAGATACACACGCATCTGTATATAAAGTTGTTAAATATTCTTTCTTAAAATGAAGACGTAAATAATAAAAAACATGCAATAAAGTTCCAACCTATTTTTACTTTACTTCGTTTTTATTTCAGTCAAAGGCAAATAATACTCGTAAAACCGAAGCCTTGAGAATTGCTTTTTGAATACTGAATTTTCAAGTCTGATTTTAATAATAATTTAATGATTAATTTTAAGTTGTTTTGATAATAATGAGTTTTTGATCACGAAATAATGTAGGGTAATTACACAAGCTCAATTAATTACAACAATTTGTAATTATTATTTGTTGTTTGCTATCACCGAATTAGTTTGAAGTACAAATTTTTTAAAGACAACACCCGTCTTAGAAATGTAAATCCTGTGTCGCGGGGCACTTAACAAACATACATGAAACGGACACAAAAAACACCCAGATTCATAACAACAATTTGTGAATCACACAAAGTGTTGTCCCACGTGGAGACGTTCACGTTCCAGAGATTACCCGAAACAAACAAACAGACAGACGGATAACAACTAAGCTATTCCAATGATGTGATCTTAAAATGAGGTTTGGACAACTCTTAATGTAGAATCTTTGATTACACTAAAGATGTATATTTTTAAAAAGTTTTTTTCAAAGTAGCATAGACAATCTGATCAGTACGAAAGGGCCGATACTATCCTATCACAGATGACCAACCTATTAGTAAAAGTTAAAACTAAAACCCAAACACGACAAAAAACGACTTTGAAAAACTATGAAACAAGATTTTGAGGACACTGGATTAAACAACCGTATTGAACAAGCAAAGTAATCGACACAATTATAGTGTACAGAGATACATTTATTCCAGTTTGAAAAGCTTATCGTCAATTATAAAATAGCTCCATTTCTGACTGAATGACAGACAAAACACCGCCGAAGCTATTGGGCGGAGTAAACTGAAATTTGGTATTTGTGTTCCTTGAGAAGCGTAGGCCAGCTAAGAGAGGATTTTGAAAAATTCCACCCCTCATAGCTCAATCAAAGTTATACATTACACTTAACACGTAGACAAAGCCGCTGGGTAAAGCTAGTTATCGTATAAAGCCACCAATTATACACAACGCTTAATTATCTACACGGTGTATTGCAAAGCTGACAAGATCTATAAACAGAAACAAAAGACAGAAACAGTTCATAGCGAGCAGTCTGCGCGTGCGCACGCATCTGAACCACATTTCTCTGCCATAATGATCAAGTTATTTTTGTGCCTGTTCGTTGTGGGGCTGGTGGCAGGTCAATCCCTTAACCCAACGGTCAGAATTCCTCATGGCATTCTCCAAGGAGCTTGGAAGGTATCGACGAAGGGACGATCGTATGCCAGTTTTGAAGGGATACCATATGCGCGGCCGCCAATCGGAAAGTTCAGATTTAGGGTAAGTCAATTTTGTATTGCAATTTTGACGCCACGGATTTATGTGATAATTTATTAGACATTGTTGTTTTAACATCAAATTTTTATTATTTTCCTACCTGCTTTTTGTTTTTGAACATTTTTTTTTTTTTATACTTGATTGTGTTCATTTTAAAACACAATGTTTTTTCATTTAATCTATAAAACACTTTTATATTGCTGTGGAATAATTTTAAAAAACGTCCAAACGGAGTAGCGTGCAATTTTAATACATACTTTTATAGAAACCTAAGATTTTAGAATTTATATTTAGAATTTAAACAATATGTTCGAAATAATCTACTTGAAAATCTACCTAAGTACTACCTGTCCGTGTGGTGACGTGTCCGTGTGGTGATGGATTAAGAATACAGAGTGTCACCACCCCTATTCATCCCGCGGGTGTCGTAAAAGGCGACTAAGGGATAAACTACGCAAGACAACATCAGTGCAAAGAGAAGGAAAACTTGACAGCAACCCTATACCAACCCGTCTGGCCAGCGTGGTATAGTAGGCCAATACCTCCTTTTCATGGAGAGGCCTATGTCCAGCAGTGGACTGTTAAAGGCTGTTGATGATGATGATGACTACCTATCAAAACCTAACAAATGATAGTAATCAATCGAAATAGTTTTCGAGTGAAATATTTCAATTTTGATGAACTCAAATCATACGCATTCAAAGCTCAGCCACTCACCTGATAAGCCAAAAAATTTGTTTTTCAGATCAGTGGTACAGAATTTTATTTTTGAATATATTGTACAGAATTTTATTTTATTATAATTTTGAATATAGCTGAATCCCGCGGGGTTAACCTCGGTGATAGTTGTAAATCGCGAGAAACGTCTCGGAGCGAAGCCAATCTATAAAATAACCTAAGTTACTCCTTATGTCATCATTTTTCTGCCAGTAAAAGTTCCGTCAAAATCGGTTCAACCGTTCCAGAGATTACCCGAACCAAACAGACAGACAGACAAAATATTTTTTTGGTATAAGTACCGTATGTAACGTTAAAGGCTTTTTAGCCTTGTAGTGAAATAAAATCGGTGAAATTAGAACTCGGTCACAAGGATTTACCGGTTCTATATAAGGGTCATACCAAATGTTTGTGTGATCCGCAAATATTTGTTTCGGAGTTTGGGTGTTTTCTATGTATAATATGTATACATATATTTACAAAAAAAAACATGTTTAAGTATTTATATCAGTTGTCTAGTACCCATAATACAAGCTCTGCTTAGTTTGGGACTAGATGGCGTTGTGTGTAAGATGTCCGAAATATTTATTAGAGTTAGGGCTCCCACACATAAAGACGATACGACGTCGTGTCGTACAATGATGCGGCGTCGTTTCACGATACGACGTCGCGTCGTGGAAATCGTAACGACGTCGTAACGTGTCGATGTATGATACGACGTCGTGGGGTTAGAAACTCACGATGCAATCCTGCGCAGTTGTTATTCGAAATTCAAAGATGACAGATGGTATTGAAGTCGATTGTTTCATTTACCTTACAGTTAATTCCAGCATCTCGAGAGTTTCGATGGGTGGTCTGACTCTGCCATATTTTCCTGCTATATGTGGTGTTATCCGTTGAAGTAACTCTTCGAAACTTGATGAACTCATTCAGAATTAATAAAAAAACTTATTGTGGTCTATTTTTAAGGCATTGTACTTCTGTATAAAGTGACTCCCGTTATTCATGTCAGAAAGAAATGGGTGGATCCAATATCTTCTGAGTATCTGTCTTTTCTTTCTTCGTCTTCTTATTAACAGCAGGAGCAGAATGCGTCTAGAGCGGTCCATTTTTCGGAATGAACTAAAAGACTACCCCACTGTATCGACGGCATCGTGCCGTGTATCGTGCGTGGCACATTACGTTACGATGTCGTGTTTTTTTTACGATGGTCATCGTAGATTTCTACGACGCGACGTCGTATCGTGAAACGACGCCGCATCGTTGTACGACACGACGTCGTATCGTGTTTATGTGTGGGAGCCCTCAGGGCGTGGTCCAAGGGAGTCTCTCCAGCGATGATACCTCCAAAATGAGCGCTGTCGTGTGATACGTATTTACTTTCATATGCATATAATAAAAAAAAATAGTTTTAATAAACTAAACAAACACGCTTTTAAACAAAAAAGTAGAAAATAATTCTAATGTAAAAAGCGTGGTGCGACGCGATTTAAATATTTTCAGAAAGCACCCCACGTTTTGTTACATTAAAATTATTTTCTACTTTTTAGTTTATTAGCGTGTTTGTTAGTTAAGTTAGTTTTTAAAACTATTATTTTTTTCTAGACTAAAAAGACTAATTTGCTTAACAAAATATTTTTTAATTTATTTTTAGTTATTTTCAAATTAGTGTTTTGTCATCGATTATCGATAAATCTACAAAGTTTGAACGAAATCTGTTATCAGTTATCTGTCAGTGTAAGTCAAGACAAAATCGGTTCAGTTATTCCTGAGGTTAGCCGAAAAAAGAGTCAGGCCGACAGTCACACAAACGGTATTTACGTCAAAAATCTATTTAAAACTAGTAACTTAACAAATGTTACTAGATCTTGGTCAAACCAATTTTCGGTGGAAGTTTGCATGGTAATGTACATCATATAATTTTTTAGTTTTATCATTCTCTTATTTTAGAAGTTACCAATTAATATCAATTACTTAATATCAATTTTGGAAGAACTACCTACCTACCCCACACATATGGGTCTGATGACAAAAAAAATTTCATTGAGTTTCAGTTCTAAGTATTGTGGGAACCCCCAAAATGTATTGGTTTTTTTTTCTATTTTGTGTGAAAATATTAATGAGGTTCACAGAAAATATCTACTCACCAAAATTCAACAGTATACTTCTTATAGTTTCTGAAAAAGTGGCTGTGATATACGGACGGATAGACAGACAGACAGACATGACGAATCTAACCGTAAAAACACCATCGAAATATGTACTAGAAGCTAAAAAATAGTTCGGTAGGTCCCAGGTTAAACTTATCACGTCATCATCATCATCATCATCAGCCTATCGCAGTCCACTGCTGGACATAGGCCTCTCCAATTGCACGCCACTCGGTTCGATCCTCGGCGACTCGCATCCAGCTCCTGCCAGCCGTCTTGCGCAAATCATCACTCCACCTGGCCTGTGGACGTCCTACACTACGTTTGCCGAGACGCGGTCTCCACTCAAGAACACGTTTACCCCAACGGTTGTCGGTCCTGCGGCTAATATGGCCAGCCCATTGCCACTTCAGCTTGCTAATCCTGTGGGCTTTAGTTCTCTGCCGGATTACCTCGTTTCTAACACGATCTCTGAGAGAAACTCCGAGCGTAGCCCTCTCCATAGCACGCTGCGTGACTTTGAATTTGTGGACCAGCCGTGCCGTGAGTGTCCACGTTTCGGCTCCGTATGTCATGACGAGTAGGACGCACTGGATGAAGACTTTCGTTTTTAGGCACTGTGGGATCGATGATGAGAAGACCCGACGAAGCTTCCCAAACGCCGCCCAACCCAGCTGAATTCTCCTGCTCACCTCGTCCTCGAAGTTGTTTCTACCCAACTGCAAAGTCTGCCCGAGGTACACATATTTTTGAACAACTTCGAGAACGGTACCGTGTATCGCAACCGGTTCCGGTAGTACATGTTCGTTGAACATGACCTTGGTTTTGTCCAAGTTCATCCGACCGATGGCGGTATACCCATCCTAACAGGCGTAGCTAAATCAAACAGACCGGTGACGGGCAGCAGCGTCATCGGTACAACAAGCTATGCCCTGCGGTCACCAACCCGCCTGCCCAGCGTGGTGATTAAGGGCATTAACCTCCATGCGTAAACTTATCACGTTGGTTAAATTTATTTAATTGTATTTTCGTCAGAGCTCAATAAAACTATCGAATAAAAGACAAACCTTTCAATGTTATTTGGAACTGGATATATTCAATATGTACAAATTCTTTTATATTGATAATCATCATCATCATAAACAGCCTTCAACAGTCCACTGCTGGACATAGGCCTCTCCTTAGAAAGGAGGTTTTGGCCTACTATACCACGCTTTTTTCGTAAATATTGATATTAAATATACAATAAATATTTAGACATCTTACACACAACGTCATCTAGTCCCAAACTAAGCAGAGCTTGTAATATGGGTACTAGAAAACGGATATAAATACTTAAACATACTTTTTTTCGTAAATACATACATATTAGGTATACATAGAAAACACCCAGACTCCAAAACAAATATTTGTGGATCACACAAACATTTAGACCGAAACAGAAATCGAACCCGAGACCTCTTGATCAGCCGCATACGCTAACTACTAGACCAACAAGGAGTCAAATGGTAATGATTTTTAGTTTCATATTCATAATTTCAAGTCTGGCACTAGCCGACGCGACCAGCACCATGTCAAACTTTCCTGTATGCGTTCAAATTATGCGAAGAACTCATCTCTCAGAGGGCCATTCATAGCGCAAATTTGCCTGAACATACATCATTTAGGGCCACCGCAGACTAGCTACTTTTAGCATCGGCGATCGGCGATTTAGCGACTGCATCGATGCTGCATCGCGTTTTAACGACTTCCTGCGTTCGATCGCGGTATCGGAAACGCGCGTTTTAGCGACTGCTCAGATGCAAAGTCGCTGCTACCGGCATCCGAAATAGTGCGGAGAGCAGCGTTTAGCTGCTGTGTCGCGCTTCTAAAAAGCGATTCGATCGCCGCGTTTGGCGTTTTTAAGTGTGCGGTGTGGAGCGTTCGGTCGCCATATTTAGCTTCTAAAAAGCGACTAGTTGCCGATCGCCGATGCTAAAAGTAGCTAGTCTGCGGTGGCCCTTAAACTGGTGCATGATAGCCATTGTACGAACATAAAACAATTGACAACCCACGTATAAAATTTTAACTTGCAACATGAATTGTTTCAATCGAGCTGTGTTGTCGTAAAATCGCCACGATTTCTACAAAATCGTGACTGTTTCTATGTTCTTTTATTATTCTATTAATAATATCATAAGTATTATTCAATAGTTGTATTATTGACGACGACTGCCTTGTTGGTCTAGTGGTTATCGTATGCGGCTTCTAATCAAGAGGTCAAGGGTTCTTCCACGGTCAGACCAAATGTTTGTTTGATCTACATATTATTGTTTTGAAATTTGGGTGTTATCTATGTATATTATGTATGTATTTACAAAAAAAAATAAGTAATTTATCCCAGTTGTCTAGTATCCATAATACAAGCTCTGCTTAGTTTGCGGACTATAATATGTTGTGTGTCAGATATCCGAAAAAATATTCATTAAACGCGCGCGCTTATTTCGGATATAGAAGTAAAAATCGGCCAAGTGCGAGTCGGACTCGCCCATGAAGGGTTCCGTATTAACTTGTAACATTATATAAAAGTTCTTGTAGTTCGTTGATTAAATGAAAGGTAAATTGCTGTTTACGCTTTATGACATATTAAAAAAAAACTACTTACTAGATCTCGTTCAAACCGATTTTCGTTGGTAGTTTACATGGTAATGTACAACATATTTTTTTTTTAGTTTTATCACTCTCTTATTTTAGAAGCTAGAGGGGGGGGGACACACATTTTTCCACTTTAGAAGTGTCTCTCGCGCAAACTATTCAGTTTAGAAAAAAATGATTTTAGAAACCTCAACATCATTTTTGAACACCTATCCATAGATACCCCACACGGATAGGTTTGATGAAAAAAAAATTTTTGAGTTTCAGTTCCATGTATGGGGACCCCCAAAATGTATTGTTTTTTTTCTATTTTTCTATAAAAATCTTAATGCGGTTCACAGAATACATCGACTGACAAAATTTCAACAGTATAGCTCTTATAGTTTCGGAAATAATTGGCTGTGACATACGGACGGACAGACAGACAGACAGACAGACAGACAGACTTGACGAATCTATAAGGGTTCCGTTTTTTGCCATTTGGCACCGGAACCTTTCTATCTGGGTACAAAATTTTATTTAAATCGGAGCATTGGTTTTTGAGTCATTAAGGAATTGGTGGTATTTCACCCTCGTACCTCGGAAAGCACGTTAATCCTTCGATCCCGGTTGTCATGAACACCTATGGTAATCGTTATTGATTAGTGCTCTCAACTATACCTAAAACGCCTTCAAATTAAATTCAAGTTCAGTAAAAAACTAATATTCAGGTAGGTAAAATTGGTTGAAACCAACCCCCACATAATCTTGGGAATATTTAAGTCTAAGATAACGAGAAAAATTTCATCATTCAGTACTAAATGTACGCTGTTATGAACGGAATGTGAAGGTTATATTTTAATGAAATTGGAATTTGGTTGGGATCGTTGAGTATGTAGTAGGCTATGAGTTAAAGCATAACGTGTTCTAATAAATTCTATTACAATGAATATTATAGAAGACATCATCTCTTATTTATTACTAGTTATTTCCCACCGTGTTACTCGCGGTTTTTGTTGTAAATCACATGTAACGCCATGGAACGAAACTAGTCTAAAAAAATTAGAAGTCAGTGCCCTCAAACATACTGACACCTTTTTTTTTAACATGTTCAAATCCCCGCGGACCGTCACCCCCGTCTGGGGTTTACGGCGGGATGGTGTGTCGGACTCGAACCGACTAAATCCACACGGTGGGACCTCTCTGCGCCGCACTGTTGCGGGCAGGTATAAATACATAAACGTACTTTATAAATACATGTAAATACATACATATTATACATAGAAAACACCCAAATTCCGAAACAAATATTTGCGGTACACACAAACATTTGATCCGACCCGGGAATCGAACCCAAGACCTCAATCACAGCAGTCGCATACGCTAGCACTATGCCACCGAGTCATAAAATAATAATACATGCTTATAAAATTTCATCTTACTGCTATTTCGACCAGATCAAAATTTATTCAAATTTCAAACATTTCATTCTTCGAAAGCGTTAGGCATTGTACGTATTTTTCTTTTCATGGATCGTTAAATAAACAGTTGAAGGAACAGTTATAACAATTTTGTTGATAATTATATTATATAAAAAAATACACTAAAATGTTGAAAAAATAACTAGGAACCATTTGGCCAGGCCTGTAAAAGGCAGAACCGTAGCAAACGAAATAAAACATATAAACAGAAAAATATAATATTATTTTATTTATATTTAGCATAAATAGGATATAACTATAGTTAGGCACAACAGAATGGGAACCCAATGCTATAACATTCATCATCATCATCATCAGCATCAGCCTCACCTTCTCAGTCCACTGCTGGACATAGGCCTCTCCCATTGCACACCACTTTGATCGATTTTGGGCTTCTCGCATCCAGCTCCTGCCAGTCATCTTGAGCAAATCATCAGTCCACCTGGCCTGTGGGCGTCCTACACTACGTTTGCCGAGACGCGGTCTCCACTCCAGAACTCTTCTACCCCAACAGTAATTAGTTCTGCGGCTTATATGGCCAGCCCATTGCCACTTTAGCTTGCTAATCCGGAGGGCTATGTCGATGGCTATAACATTTCGTATCGTATACAAAAACATCTATCACAAAAGACCAGTTTTCGTTCAGTCGTGCAAAAACATTTGTAAAGGACGCCATATTGTGGGTCACCATGCTGCATTTGTCTTTATTTGCAGTTGATATGTTGGCCGCCACTCTTGGATTCTCATTATGCTTCTCACCGGGCAGAATAGAGTCACTTTGGCTCATAAATAAAAAACAAAGGTGACTGCATCGTATCGAGAAAATATTGAACTGTTTCTTTCAATTCCTGGTGTTCATACTTGTAGACCACAGCTGAACTTGGAGGACATCTATATATGCATCTTTTTACTAAATGTATATCAAAGTGTATACGATACTTACTTTAAAAAAGATATGTTTAAAAAATTTGTCTGTCTATCTGTTTATTCCTGACTAATGCCTGGAACGGAAATTGATACAAACCGACACTCCAATTTTATTTATTTGTATAGATGACGTAGTTCTCTTTTCTTTTTAACGAAAACTTTATAAATATATTTCCACTTCACCTTTACATTTTCATACACCGTTAAATTATATAACATTAAAATAATTCCTAAGACAATTATCTACAAACCAATATTATTAGCAGACCAGTATTTTATCAATAGATAATTAAGTCCGCCACTGAACTCATCAACATAAACATTATGATAAAATAATTTATTTAAACTCTTATCAATCTGTTATGTCAATCTGTTATCATCTGTTATCAATCAAGTATCTGTTTGGAATAACAAATAACCAGTTTTTTACTAAAGTATTTATGGTACTGAACAACGATCCAAAATTGAATTTTTTACTAAAGTATTTATGGTACTGAACAACGATCCAAAATTGAATTTTTTACTAAAGTATTTATGGTACTGAACAACGATCCAAAATTGAATTTTTTACTAAAGTATTTATGGTACTGAACAACGATCCAAAATTGAATTTTTTACTAAAGTATTTATGGTACTGAACAACGATCCAAAATTGAATTTTTTATTAAAGTATTTATGGTACTGAACAACGATCCAAAATTGAATTTTTAGATCTGCCTGTCTGTCCGTCTGTCTGTTTGTTCCGGGTAGTCTCTGGAACGGCTGGACCGATTTTAACGGTACTTCCACTGGCAGATGGCTGATTACATAAGGAGTAACTTAAACTACATTTTTTTAGAGTAGCTTTACTCCACGGCGTTACTCGAGATTGACAACAATAACCGCGGGTGACACCGCGGCGCTCAACTAGTTTGAAATAAAACCAAAAACCACCATTTTGGGTTAAGGACTTTCAAAGGCAGAATAACAATTTATAATAGTTGCTATGTACACCGCCGAGCAGGTGAAAAATAACATTATTACGTAACTGCCATAGTCGATTTTTCATTAATTACGTCTAATTGCTTACGACTTTAGGAGCCAACTATTTTTACAAGACTACGGCAAAGCCGAAGGATGATTTTGACAGGCCATAAATGTCCGTATGCTTGTTCATCTGTTCCCTCATAGCTCCTCAACTACTCATTTGAACTGGACAAATGAGGTATCGTTAGAAGCGTCTTTATTGTCCGGTGGTTATAGGCTATATGACTTGTCACTAAATCTTAAGTTAAAACATAAATTTTATTACCCCACTACGAAAAAGCTAATGGAGGGTAATAACCCGACTCGTCCGCGAGGGGACGGCGTCTGCATGTGCCGGACGTCGCCTAAGAGAGGGTCTTAGGCGATTCACACAACTGCACCGCGCTCCGTCGCGTACCGCGGAGTGGCAGATTTTAATAATGTATGCAAGTACATCGATTAGTATAGAAAACACGCCAGGTCCAACACACTGAACACGCGCTACGACGCGTGAGCGCGTGCGGCTAGCAGCTGCCCGCGCCTACCCGCGTGTTCGCGTCGCCAGTGTGGGAATCGCCTTACACAGACGGAGCCCGCACCAGGAGCGGTCCGCTCAGCGGACTGGCGCTGGGAGGAGTCCAGAAGGATATCTCACCCTGGACTCCTCCTAAAACAGAAGTGCAAAGAGGGCACACCGTGTGGTTTTTAGTCGGTTCGAGTCCGACACACCGCCCTGCCGCATCGAAAACCCCGGCGGGGTAAAAAAGTTTTATTAACCGACCACGGCAAAGAAAAAGGAAATACACATTTTCAAGTTTGAAAAACCTTAGTCACGCGTTGCTAAAGTGTTATGGTACGTTTCTATGTAACGTGTGACTACGGCTTTTCAAACTTGATTATGTGTATCTCTGTACATCAATAATACAATTGGGAACTACGTTGTTTAAATCTTCTTTCATACTTTTTAACGTCGTTTTTTGACAGAATTTGGTTTCAGTTTTACTTATCTGCACAAGGATTCCGTTTTTTTGCCATTTGGCAACGGAACCCTAAAAATCCTTATAGATTCGTCATGTCTGTCTGTCTGTCCGTCCGTATGTCACAGCCACTTTTTTCCGAAACTATAAGAGCGATATTGTTGAAACTTGATCAGTAGATGTATTCTGTGAACCGCATTAATATTTTTACACAAAAATAGAAAAAAAGCAATAAATTTTGGGGGTCCCCATACTTAGAACTGAAACTCAAAATTTTTTTTTCATCAAAACCATACATTTGGGGTATCTATGGATAGGTCTTCAAAAATGATATTTAGGTTTCTAATATCATTTTTTTCTAAACTGAATAGTTTGCACGAGAGACGCTTCCAAAGTGGTAATGTGTGTGTAACCCCCCCCCCCTGTAGCTTCTAAATTATGAGAGTCATAAAACTAAAAAAAATATATGTTGTACATTACAAACTACCAACGAAAATTGGTTTGAACGAGATCTAGTAAGTAGTTTTTTTTTAATACGTCATAAATCATAAACCGCAATTTACATTTATTTCAATAAAAACACTATTATTAAAACATTGATGAAAGTTACAACGAACTACAAAAACTTTTATATGATGCTACGGAACCCTAATCCCTAAATAAGTCGACTCGCACTTGGCCACTTTTTGTAAAACAATTAATTAAATCTTGGATCCAGTGTGGCCCGTAAATAGGTGTTGATTTGGCACCTAAATATGTTAATAAAGATAATTAAGAAAAAATATTTCATAATTTTATTATTATATAAATGTTAATTGTTCCAAATGGTTTCAGATAACTGTACTCGGGCTAAAATAATTATTTTTTCTGCCTAAAAGATGTGTGTAGGTACAGTTACGGCCGTAAAAAAAATATTCGTTATTTATGAGATTATTTTTGTTTTTGCAATTGTTTCTATGCAGTCTGATTTAAAGTGTATATTTTTAATTAACCGACTTTAAAAAAGAGGAGGTTCTCAATTCACCGGAATCTTTTTTTTATGTATGCTCAACGATAATTTGATGTCGTTTATGGACCAATTTCAAAAATTATTTTAACATTGGATTTTGCATAGCTCACAGGTAGTGCCATCGTCACCATGTCGGGATATGGTGATGGGATCCCAAAGAAATCGAGATACCTCCTCAAATATCATAGGCACAACTGTCGCGATTTGGGTACTCGGATTAGTTTTTCTTTTTCGATTCGTTTTTTTTTTTTGTTAAAATTATTTTAAAATTAACACCTTTTCAGTATACGCATATAATAAATATATTTTATTTTGTCTGTCTGTCTGACCGTCTGTCTAGTTGTTTCAGCTAATCTCTAGAACAGCGGGATTTTAATGGAACTCATATCATAAGGATATTAAAAATAACTTAGACAATCGGGAATACTCAAGAACCGGTAATGCACTTTCTTTCATCTATCTATTTAGAGGTTCATGGTCGGCGTCGTGGATGTCGAGGTAGACCCTTGACATCAGGTAACATTAGCCAAGGTCATGCCGGTCGTTGGTTCAACCGTTCCAGAGGTTAGCTGAAACAAACAGACAAACAGACAAATATTTAAAAAAATGTTTTTTCTGATGTAAGTACTTTCATATGCACTTAAAATTTGTTATTTTGATACATATTACAAACAGACACTCCAATTTTATTTATTTTTAAAGATGTTTTGGTGCTATTATAACATAAATTTATTTGAAAAGTATATTTAAAGTTAAAACAGACAAGAATACCATAAAAAAAGCATTATTCAAAAGTTTCAATTTTCATACAATACCAATTTTCAATTAAATTATCAAAACTTCAGATGGCAACTGAATACAAAATTAATTGGATATAAAATGGTTGGAGAATATTACATTTAGACAAAAGATTAATCTTGAAACGAAATGTTTTATTTGAGTTTATTTAAGTAATTAAATAATTAACACGCCTATATTAATACGTCTACACTTTGGATCTCCATTACCGTAAATTAAAGGAAATTAAAGGATTTCGGAAATATAAAAGACAGAGTTGATATGAATATTGCGGTCAAAGCCTACCAACTTTTATACAAATATCCTTGTTACATGATATAATAATTTTTCGGAATTTTCAGACATCTTACACACAATGCCATCTAGTCCCCAAACTAAGCAGGGCTGATATAAATACATAAACATACTTTTTTTTGTAAATACATACAAAAAAAATTGTAAACAAACATTTGGTCAGACGCGGGAATCGAACCCGAGAGCTCTTGATCAGCAGCCGCATACATAACCACTAGACCAACAAGGCATCATAATGTATGTTAGAAATGTAGACTACGAGTATAGTGAAGAGCTAGATTAACAGATATCGCACGGAGAATCAGTTTGCTGAAGTGGAAGTGTACCGATCATGTCTCCAGACGATCTGATGTTTGCTGGGACCGATTAGGCAAACATAGTGTAGGGCGCTCTGAGACATGATGAACCGATGGTTTGATGATTTTGATGATTCTGATGACATAAGGTGTAACTTAGGCTATTTTTTAGACTAACTTGGCGGTCGGTTTATGTAAATTTACAACAACAATCGCTAGTAACACCGCGTTGCTCGGATAGCAGACATGCGTCTATGCAAGAAACAAGATTAGGTTCGCAACTTTTCTTATAATACTTTTGATGTACTAAAGACGAGATGATGATGAATACAACTTTTGCTGTAATATAACTTACTAATATTACCCAACTACAGCAAATCCAAAGGAGGCGTTTGTAACACTTTTTTTTTTAGCTTTGTTTGATTAACACAAAATTATCTGAATCTCACAGAAGCGATCTTGCTATTAGCGCCATCTTTGGGCAACAATGACTGCTACATAGCCTTTTGTCTTACGCAAAGCGTTCTGTTTTCTCCAGCTAGGCGCTGGATGGCGCTCATGTCGGATTCAATTAGATTGTCAATCATAGACTATGTATTTAATGGTTTTTTAAAAAAAAAATCTAGTTGTGTCTCTGAAAATGGCGTGATGTTTATCTTATTTTGTAAGGGGGTAGGTTTGTTATATCCTGAAGGCCTTGGAATAAGATATAAAAAGCCGGTCTTACTCTTAGATATTTCATTACCTTACTGAGCTATAACTTGAACTAAGTTTCGTTGTTGTTTGTTACTTGTGAAGATTAATTTTTATATATCGTGCCCGCAGTTTGTGGTGAGTTCATATATTTTATTTGTAAACTGTATCTCGGCTTTCTCGTGTGTCCTGGACGTGTATTTTAGAATATGGTCTTTTTCTCGGGGTCGCTTGGTATAGTCCTCTACTACCCTCGCCTGGAATACCTGGATATTGCGAGAAAAGCCTTTCTTCTCATTTGAGACTCCACAGCCAGAGACGGGCGAATGCCAGTGGTGGTGGCCATAAAGCGCCGCTCATTCCTCAAGCCGCTACTGAGTCACAAAGAGGGTTACTGTGTTTTCATTTACTAACAATACCATTTTTTTATTTTCTCTGGTGTGCGTCCCCGAAGGACGGGCCTTGAGGATCCATCACATCCGGGAGGGAAGTGTGCACCCAGGGGTCTACCACTGGTTCCGGTCCACTCGACGGTGGCAAGGAGATTAAGAACATACATTTTGTTTGTTAACCCACTTAATTTATTTCTAGTATAATTAAGATAAGTACAATTCTGTATTAGGGCCTATCTGTATTCACTTTTATTTTGTGTCAAATACATATCTGTGAAAATGAGAAAGAGTTTTCTTGATATCCTGGGGCATCAGCGAAGTACACACGCATATCAATCCTCTGTAGACAAAGGCGCCCTGTTTCTTGTGCGAACTACCGCTGGCTGTCCGGTGTGTGATCCTTCTAGCAAAAGAGGTTTTTTTTTTTTTTTTTTTTGTTGTCCTGGGCGGTTTCCGCACTTAGTCCCTACTATTGGACCATTGTGCGTGTGAGAAATTTCCCGTTTACTCCAGCCAGCCCAGATCGGTCCAGAAGGAGAGCAGCCTCCGAAGATTGCTGCAGGCCTCCCTGAGTGTTGCCGGTGACTGGAGAAATTTTGCCCGTTGCTCGGCCACACTGCTGCATTCCATGATGACATGCTGTGGCGTTTCTTCTGCTTCCATGCATCCTCTGCATAGAGGGCTATCTGTTACTCCTATCGTGTGTAGGTGTTTGTTCAGGAGACAATGTCCGGTTAGGGTTCCTATAACTTTACGGAGTTTGTCTCTGTTCAGTCTGATAAGGGTGCGGGCAAGCTTCTTGTTAGGAACTGATACGGCGTTCTTAATTTGCCGACATCCTTCGCTAGTTGTCCACTCTGTCAAGTGTGTTTTCTGGGTTCCTTCGCGCAGCCATGTCTTAACTTGGGCCTGAGGAATCGGCAGCAAGGGTTCGGGGCCCTGCACTTTCCTGTTTGCTCCCTTCCTGGCCAGTTCATCTGCGGCGTCGTTACCCACTGAGTTGCTGTGTCCCTTTATCCACTGCAGAGTTACTCTGTTTGTTGTCGCAATGGATTGGAGTGCCTTGTGACATTCCATTATCAGGGCCGAGTTTATTGTGTTGTTGCGGAGGGCTTGAAGCACGGATGCACTATCAGAGACGATTTTGATGTTAAGGTCCCTGATGTCTCTGGCCGCAACGGCTTGTGCCGCTCTGGTAATACCAATACATTCCGCCTGGAAGATTGTGTTTAGCTTGTCTAATGTTGTTGATATCTTAATGTTTAGGTCGTCTGAGAAGACACCAGCTCCGGTACCAGTGTTGGTTTTGGAGCCGTCCGTGTAAATCCTAACTTCCCCAGTGCCAGAGTAGTCTTCTTTTTCTGCGGAAAGTTGGATGTCGTATCTTCGGTCAAAGATGTATTGCCCCAATATCTTGTCCATGGGCGCCTCAAGGAGCGGGTGCTCCCTGATACATATTTGAAGAATATTGGAGTGTGTTGTTATAGTATTCGATCTCCATACGCCCAGAGATTTCAGTCTCAAGGCTGCAGCTAGCAAAAGAGGTTACACGTTATGCGTTTTTAAAGTAATCTACATTTTTTTTCCGTGCGGAAATCCCCACGGATAACACCAGTTGGTGGCTATGTCGGACTCGAAACGACTAAAACCGCACGCCGTCTCGGGTACACCAGACGGCCCCCAGTATATACCTACCTGTTATAGAATATTTCTATGTAACGTGTAACTTCGACTTTTCAGACTTAAATATGTGTATCTCTATGCACTGATAACTTTGTACTATGTATGTAACAACCTAAATATTATTATTATTATATTATCCTAACAGCTTTAAACCTTCTTTAACTCTTTTAAACTACTCGTGATTACAGCAATTACCGCGGGTAACACCTCGAAACTCAGCCATTTTAATAAATCGTAAAAAATACATCCAACAGAATTGCAGAACGGCAAGTCGTAACTCAATAAATTCAACTTGTTTTCGACAGAAAAAAGCAGTAAATATTTTGTCTATTGACGCTGACTAACAGCTTTGGTAAAGATTTTACTGTCAGGGCGAAGATATTTAATATTTTATCTTTACTTAGTAATAAAATAACAAAGACTGAAACGAGTAATAATTAACTTAGTCAGTACTTAAAAAAAAGTAGTGGGTTTGAAAGGGTATCCTGTATGGTGATAGTCGCTACCAGAGCACCAGTTTCCCGCCCACTATGCTCCCAAGTGGTGAATACGCACCATACCTCCGTGGGGCCAACGAACGTGTGTGACGCGGCCTGCCTCGCCAGTCGGGACGAGCTCCAGGAACACATCAGCAGCTTCTGTAGTCCCCCCACCGTACTCCGAGATACATCCCTGGGTGATCAGAGTCACCCCTGGGGCAGGACAGAGGTGTCACGACACGAGTTTAGGTGCCACTGTGGAACATAGAAACACGCATAAACTGCAAAAATGTTAGCCTTTCTTTTGACTTCGACATATCCCGATAAAAAAATTGTATTGATTTTAATTTTCCAATTTGTATATGTGACATTTAAGTATAACAAGTCTAGTCCTAAGGTGATATTCAAACTTGTCACAGAAATTAATATCAAAAGGAGTTTACTCCAGGTACATAATAAAAATAAAATCCTCCATTATAATCAGTCTCTAAAAGTCAAACTGTCTGAGTCCTAAGACAAACAAGAAAATTAATCCGAAGTAAATTTAAGGAGTTGAAAGTTTAAAATCCACTTATTTCTTCATGAGATTAAGAGACATGAACTATGAATTATGATAATTTATCTTTTCTCTCTGGTACTTTAAAAAGAGATTCGTTAGAATATTGATCTCATAAAGGCCTACGCAGACCGGGACGGCACGGCAAGGGATTTTGCCGTGTCAGCGCACATTAGCCGCTCAGATACCGTGGCATCCCAGCGCCTTGCCATGGCATGCCACGGCGTGCCGCGGCGTGACAAAGCACGCCAAGTCAAAATGTACCTAGACTTCAGTTACGTTTGATCGAGTGTTGATTTGCCTCAGTATTGTAATTTTGTGAAAAAATGTAGATTGGGCATGCCGTTGCCTACCGTAGTACGACACGGCATCCCGCCGCGGGAGCCCGTGGCGCGTCTTTCAATGCCGTGCAATGAAATCCCTTTTTCCCTAAAGGCCTACGCAGACCGGGACGGCATGGCAAGGGATTATTTCTATATCTGTACGATTAAATGTCCATTAGTAAAAGAATTAATCCCTTGCCATGCCGTCCCGGTCTGCGTAGGCCTTAAAGCTCGCGGCCGTAGATCAGCTCATAGTATCCTGTGTGACGTGTGTGAGGATATAATTAGTATCTACATATCTATACACATAAATAAAATTGTATTGTCTGTTTGTAATATTAAAATAACCGCTTTTTAGGGTTCCGTAGCCAAATGGAAAAAAACGGAACCCTTATAGATTCGTCAAGTCTGTCTGTCTGTCCGTCCGTATGTCACAGTCAATTTTTTCAGAAACTATAAGAGCTATACTGGTGAAATTTGGTCAGTAGATGTATTCTGTGAACCGCATTAATATTTTAACATAAAAAAAGAAAAACATCAATAAATTTTGGGGGTCCCCATACTTAGAACAAAAGAAAAAAAAATTTTTAATCAAAACCATACGTGTAGGAAATCTATGGATAGGTCTCCGAAAATGATATTGAGGTTTTTTATATCATTTTTTCCTAAACTGAATAGTTTGCTCGAGAGACGCTTCCAAAGTGGAAAAATGTGTCCCTCCCCCCCTGTAACTTCTAAAATAAGAGAGTGATGAAACTAAAAAAAATATATGTTGTACATTACCATGTAAACTACCAACGAAAATTGGTTTCAACGAGATCTAGTAAGTAGTTTTTTTTTAATACGTCACAAAGCGTAAACCGCAATTAACCTGTCATTAAATCAATACACTATTCTTAAAACATCGATTAAAGTTACAACGAACTACAAGAACTTTTATATGATGTTACTTACTGCTATGGAACCCTTCATGGGCGAGTCCGACTCGCACTTGGCCGCTTTTTACTAAATGCATACGGAGGTACAAACAAATATTTGAAGATCATGCTTTCAATCAGGCAGAAGTAAAGTCACTTTAATAAACTTAAATATATAAAAAAAAAAAAAAAAGAACTTTCGAATCGGTTTAGGTTTAAATGACAGAGCTCTGATAGCAATAAACGTAAAAAAACAACCACAATGAGAATCTTATCTTCATTTTTAAATTAATGCCGTCACGACTCTATTTACTAAAAAATAAATAAATAGAATAAGGTTAATACTGGTGCTAATTATGTAGTTTTGAAAAACAGTTCTGATAAAATTTTTGTTTAATGATAGACTTATTTTATATTAATACTAGTTTTTGCCCGCGGCTCCATCCGCATGTAGCATAGGTATTAGGTAGAGCCACGCTGATATCAGCTCGAATGGACCAGGGGGTAGTACTGCCCTAACATAGAAGACCAGACCATCCTAATAATGACAGCATTCTTGCTGTCGCATTTCGTTGGTGAGTGTGAAACCGGAGGATGGTGATTCATACTCCTGAATTCTACGCATGCTTTTCATCAGGCAGGTTAAAGGCAGTTTGGCAGGCTTTAATATATATATGAAATAAAAAACTTAACTATTTTTTCTCAGAACAGTTTTCCGGAACAACAAAATGAGCACCAGTATAATTTGTTATTAAGTATTTCTCTATTATTTTTTTTATCAGACAGTTCCCTCATTAGCAAAATATATACACCCTGTGTCGGGGGACTTAACAAACAAACATAAAACTGACACAATAAACACCCACATTTGGAACAACGATTTGTGAATCATCATCATCATCATCATCATCAACAGCCTTTAACAGTCCACTGCTGGACATAGGCCTCTCCTTTGAAAGGAGGTTTTGGCCTACTATACCACGCTGGCCAGACGGGTTGGTAAAGGGTTTGTTTCAAGTTTTCCTTCTCTTGGCAGTGATGTTAGCTGCTTATATTGTTCCTTTAGTCGCCTCTTACGACACCCATGGAATGAATAGGGGTGGTGACACTTGGTATTCTTAATCCGTCACCACACGGATGATTTGTGAATAACACAAAGTTACATCCCATGTGGGATTTGAACACACAACACTTGGCGTAGTAGAAATCGGCTACCGCTTAAACCACTTTTTTTTTGAGTGGAAAATCATCTTGGACCGTCACCCCGCCGGGGTTTTCTTCGGCGGGGCGGTGTGTAGGACTCAGACGACTAAAAACCACACGGTGTGCCCTCTCTGCGCTTCTCTTTCACGAGGAGGAGGAGTCCAGGCTGAGATCTCCTTCTGGACTCTTCCCGAACGCTTAAGCCACTAGGCCAACCGTGTGTACATAATTATATTTCTATTGAATAGGTTTGCTAACTGCCTAGTTGGTCTAGTGGTAAGCGTATGCGACTGCTAATCAAGAGGTCTCGGATTCAAATCTCGGGTCGGGCCAAAAAGTGTTTTTGGGATTTTCTTAGGAAATTCCTAATAGCTGCCCGGAGTTTGGAAGTGATTCACGCCCGTGCCTCGGAGAGCACGTAAAGCCGTCGGTCCCGGTTGTCATGAACATCTATGGCAATCGTTATTGGGAAGTCAGTGCCCTCAAATATACTGACAACTAGTTCAATCTTCGAATTTAAGTTCTCCCTTAGGGTTGCGGAAGTCCGATACCAGTCGCTCCGAAAAACTTAAATTCAGGTAAAACCGGTTAAACTAGTAGCCGACCCCAAATATACTTGGGAATAAGGCTCGGAAGAAGAATAGGTTTACGAAACATATCATCCGTCAGTATTTCAAATATTCAGACATGTTTCATGTATCATTGGACTCTGAGTGATGAATGCTGTACACATTGTTCCCTGATGTGTGATTGATTGCATTGTGTGTGCAACGAGCTTACAACATTGGCTGGTATCGACAATAACATCATTTAAATGCTAATTAGCTGTATTTTAATCATAATACTGTAGACTGCAGTTGATTTTCAAGTTGACTGCTTTGTTGGTCTAGTGGTTAGCGTATGCGGCTGCTGATCAATAGGTCTCGAGTTCGATCCCTCGGTCCAAATTTTTGTGTGATAAGCAAATATTTGTTTCAGAGTCTGAGTGTTTTTTATGTATAATATGTTTAAAAGTATGTTTATGTACTCATATCAGTTGTATAGTACCCATAATACAAGCTCGGCTTAGTTTGAGAATGTATGACGATGTGTATAAAATGTCCGATACATTAAAAAAAAATGTTTCAATGACCTGAAACATCTTACAGTTGGTAAAGATACTTCCAAACGCAGTCACTGGAAGGTCGGTTTAGTAAGTATTATGTGATTTCAAATATACTTTCTCATATCTCTGGATTTAAACGTTATAAACCACGCGTTTCAAAGTTAAATTTTACTAACACGTGCATAGTTATATTTTAAGTCAGTGGTTCAATAATAAATTAATTAATGCACAAAGTTATTGTTCTATATTCTAAGTTTAAAGTTAAATTCCAAAATTTGTACTTAATTCTTTGCAAATAATGAATCGAGAAGTCATACTATTTTAATTTCCTTTTTATTTTATTAAATTTACAGAAACAACACTTACATGAAGTCAAATTATTTTGATCATAATAATATGATAGATTATTTTAATCGTTTAATCGATTTATCGTATTTCAAGAACTGTTTTATATGTTGTTTTTAGCTATGCACACTGCCCACTTCCCTACCCGTCTATAAAGTACGACATTACTGTAGTACATTATTACGAAAAAAAATACCGGTAATTTATAGACGTGACCTGTCAAAAAGATATTAAACGAATGGACAAGGTATAGTAATATAAGCAAGCTAAATTAAAACCAATTTTATTTTACGTTTTTCAGCGTTGCCGGTTTTTCAGGCAGAGAGATTTCGTTTATTTTTTTTTGGATCGATTTAAATTTATTTAGATATATTTCGCATCAGCTAATAAATTGTATAGGTATCAATAGTTAGATATACTCTTTATAATAGAAATATTAATTTACATATCGATAGAAAATACAATGACATTTCAAAGCCGATAAAAGCAATTCCACAACTACCCACAACCTATTAAATTACAATGTACTTGAATTATTTGTATTTTTAAATATCATCAACATTATTCTTGAGGACTTTACCAATATGAAGTCCTTGCAAAAGGGCTGATAAGCAAGGATAAACATAGATTTCCCCCAGGAGATTGCTGGGTAACAGTCGAACCTAGGTTGGAACTGTAATAACATGGTTCGAGTTCTCTCTCTGACTCAAAAAATCTGAAAAAAATATGATAGTAGTCCATATATTTGACTTTAAATCACTATTTAACTTTATAGCGGATTAGATAACTTTTTATTTCAGCAGTTATAGGGGCCTAACTTTTAAAATGCACTCATTTCGAAAACTTCGTTCAAAAATAAATAAAAAATAAGTAAACCTTACAATTATCTGTTGTGTGTTAAATCAGTATTTGCTCAGAGGCATTACAATTTTCTGGCTCCTTATACATATAATAAATGTGACAAAATTTGTAAGGTACGGAAATTAAACAACAGGAAATTTAAAATGGTTGTGACCGATTGGCTAAAATCAATGGACTATGACACTACAGAAAATCTTCTTAAAGTGCTGTAACACCACTCTGTAGTGCCCAGACTCAAACTTACACACACACTCACAAAAACACACACGCACACACACACACACTCACTCACTCACACACACACACACACACACACACACACACACACACACACACACACACACACACACACACACACACACACACACACACACACAAAACACACATTTGTATGCATGCTTTACTAACTTGATTCTTAAGTTTAATTTAGAGTTAATTGTTAATTTTCAGTATTTTCAATATACATATATTATCTTGAATGTTCGAATTGATATAACGCTATTGTCACTTTCTTGTTGGGGACACTAACGCCTGCAACACAGTCGTTACTAGCGCGGGTGTTAGAGAATCCTATAATGTATTGTACATTTAATTTATATCAATAAAGAAAATATTATTATTATCTATTGGACACCATTTTAAATGGTAACTACCATTATGGGTGATTACGTAACCGTATTCTATGCCTAGCTTGACACGAACTTGCCCAATTTTTATGTAAATACATTAAAATTTAGTGAAAAGTCGTTAATTATAAATTATAAACAGATACTTCAGTATAATTAATAGTTTAAAGTATTCAGAAATGAAATAGGTAACAAAATTAATTTAAAAAAAAAAGTTGTGAATTTCAACTTAAAATAAATGCAAATAGATACGTATCTAAGTTAGACATTCAATTTCCATACCTGTTGTCTATCAATGTGCACAAATGTATATTAATGGGAAATAAAGTATTTATCCAGTATATCTACATAATTCATAAGTTATTGTCATTGTTAAGCTCGCCAAGACAATTACAATTCGTTCAAATAGTGTTGCTTGAGGAAAACTTTACCTACTGGTACGCAACGTTTTTATAATTTTTTACGAATAGCTTTTGACTACAGCTCCGCCCGCATGTTTGACGGTTATCGCCGTAAAGAGTAGAATTCTTTCCTCTAGAATCAAAATATTTCCATGTCGAAATTTCATTTAAAACGGTGCAGCGGTTTTCTCGTGAAAATATAGCAGATTTATAAGGTTAATATGAATAAATTAGGTTGAAAGACTCTTTATTTCTTTTAAGAACAATTACAGTCGACTTAAATGAATTACAATCACTACATATGATATTTATTACGCATTATAAACGTAATCAATACTAAAATTGATATTTATAATTGTAGCTTGCCGAAATTAACAGAAATAGCGCAAAGTTGCGTTATCGCTGAAATTTTTTATTAAATTTATGTACCTGGTTGAAGTACTACGTATTACATCTTTATACTTTGATAATACTTATCGATGTCGTATAGTCGTAATAAGCTTGCAATGTTGTTTTGGGAATGAATCCTGTTAAATATTGTAAGAGTTTTTGAATAAATATTAAAAAATAAAAATAAAAAATTATATAATATAGTCCTCAGGCGTGTCTGTTTGTCTGTATGTGCGCGTTAAACACAAAAACCACTGCACCGATTTAAATGAAATTTTGTACCCAGACAGTCCAAAGCCTGAGAAAGGACATAGGCTACTTATTCCCGCGTTAACCGACATAGACACGGGAGGAGCCGCGGACGAAAGCTAGTTTCTTATAAATAAGACCAAAGTGATTCTACTCTGCCTGATGGAAAGCATGAGTAGAATCCACAAGTAGTTGTCACCATCCTCATTGTGGATGCAGATAATGCTGCATGGTGACCTACACTATGGCAGTCTAGAGAGATGCTTCAGTTCTCTTTCTATGGCGTCTGGTCTCGCACTCACCAACTTAATACGACATCACGAATGCTATCATTCTAGGTTGGTCTTCGATATGAGGGAAATACCGCCCTTGTTGCGCAGGCCCGTTGATGCTAGATTGAGAATCAACCTATATTCTGGTAACTTCACTATCTCGTTAAAAAGCAATGAAAGACTCCTACCGCTAGTTCTGGACGGAGGCTGAAAGGCCTTTCTAACATGAGTTGCAACTATCTATTATCACCTGTAGTTACCGGATTTCTAAACTACAAAATAATTATACCCCTTTTGTTTCCAGGAACCACAACAACTAAAACCATGGATGGGAGTGTGGGACGCTACCAAACCCCTATCTGCTTGCCTGCAATACGATCCTTTCATTAACAAACTTCGGGGTAAGAATTTATGTAAACTTACTTTTTTACATCATCATTATCAACCATAATGTCTCACAGTTGGGCTCGGGTGTCCTCTTGAAGGGTCTTGTCATGAACATCTATGGCAATCGTTATTGGGAAGTCAGTGCCCTCAAATATACTGACAACTAGTTCAATCTTCGAATTACAGTTCTCCCTTAGGGTTGCGGAGGTCCGATGCCAGTCGCTCCGTGGAAGAACTGAAATTCAGGTAAAACCGGTTGAACTAGTAGCCGACCCCAAAATAATATAGGGAATAAAGCTAGGAAGATGATGAATAAACGTAATTTCAACAAAATGTGGAGTACTATTTTAAATGAATACTATTGTATACCTCTAAGGTACAGAAATATTAATTGAAGCAATTTGTCAAACAGGTAGCGAGAACTGTTTGTATGTGAACGTTCACACTCCACGGCTGCAGCCAGGAGCTATGCTGCCGGTCATGGTCTTTATCCATGGAGGTGCCTTCATGTATGGAGAAGGGAGTATATATGATGCCCCTAATATCATGGACTGGGATATGGTAGTAGTGACCATCAATTACAGGCTTGGACCTCTTGGTAAGTATCGTGTGATGTAAGGTTTAAATTTTTGCTCCAGGATAAATTATTCACATAATTGTTACAAGGGTTATTAACACGCTTTATATTAGCTTCACCTGTATTTTTGTTTGTTTGTAACCGACTCCTTTGGGAGCGATTTTGAACCACTTTAAACGGCCAGATTTCGTTCAAACTTTGTAGATTTATCGAGGACCGATGACAAAACACTAATTTTGAAAAAAACAAAAAATGTTTAAGCTATTAGTATTTTAAGTCTAGAAAAAAAAAATTGTTATAAAAACTAAACAAACACGCTTTTAAACTAAAAGGAGAAAATAATTTTAATGCAACAAAGCGTGGGGTGCTTTCTGAAACTATTTCAATGACGTTGGCCCGCGCTTTGTTACACTAAAATTATTTTCTACTTTTTAAGTAAAAGCGTGTTTGTTTAGATTTTTATAACTATTTTTTTTTAAATTACAAACAAACTTCATATTATTTGTATAGATTGAGACTAAAGAAATGTTTTGCATGTCATGTCTGTCATTAACAAGTATGTACATGTCATGTTTTTTTGTGTGATCCATAGTGAGATGCTCGTTTTAATTCGAAAGGCGCTCTTGAATGTAAACATAGCCTTACATAAGTTTAAACACTTTCTTTCTTTAATGTGCGGAGATCCCATCAGATACCACCAGTTTGTGGTTATGTTGGACTCGAACTGACCAATACTACACTCCTTCTCAGGTGCTCTACCAATAGCCGGGGAACAGGTGTACCCTGGAAAGGAAATCCCTGGAACCCCGACGTAGCTCAGGCTATCTACTTACGGCTTGCAGATGATTACGATTTCCACTTCCTGGCGCTTAGTAGCGCATCGTGAATCCACCCCCACCTGCTTCTGCTAGGGTGACAGATGGGCACACCTGTCACCCCCACGAAACACTTATGTAGGACAGAGATCGTTCTGCGACCTTCGGCGTCTGAGCCGGCGAAACGGGAGGGTTCTAAACCTCTCCCAGTCCTGCTCCGCCATCTCCTTCGCAAGCATAACTTACTCAACTTACTCGCGGACTTATGTTTAAACACTGGCTTTGAATGTTGGCTTTTTGAGTTAAATATGAAGTTTTTGTATTTCTTTTCTTATATTGTACTGACCTCCATACTCATTTTATTGACTGACATAAACGTGTAAAATGTTCGTAGTGTTTCAGTTAAATTCTAAAATATTTTCTTTGCATCATTTTTATCTAGGATTCCTGAGTACGGGTGACGACGTTCTACCTGGTAATAACGGCTTGAAAGACCAGTCGTTCGCGCTTCACTGGGTCAAGAACAACATTATGATGTTTGGTGGTAATCCTGACAGCATCACACTCACGGGAGCTTCGGCAGGTGCCGCCAGTGTGCACTACCACTATTTATCGCCTTTGTCCAGAGGTATCTCATAACTTACTTTTCATACTTTAGGCTAAACATTAATAATAAAAAGTCGAACATGTACATTATAAGTGTAAGTAAAACAAAAATCATAAAACCGTATAGCCTATGTCATCTGGGCCATTATTATAAATATATATTGACAACTTATACAGCATTTATACAACATCGAAATTAGTTCAGCAGTTAACTAAGTAGGGCAACGGTGAAATGTATGTTTGACATTGACAACCAAAATCCTTCCTTCGGACTTCAACTTGAAGTAGCGCCGGTACACATTTTCATCCAGTTGGGTGAAAATGTGTACCGGTGCCGCGTAGTTTGAAAATACAGTGTCGTTTATAAAAGGAATCACAAATACGAGTAGTAAATGATAAATAGTAATAAATTCTACAACTTTTTTCCTTAACACGTGTAATAAAATTCTCGTATATATCAGTTATATGGTATTCTATATCACAGTTTAGAGAGCGGATTTAAATGGATTTCCACCTCAAATAGGAAATTCTGTAGCTTCTGCCTACCTGTGCAGTTACGACAGGTTAGACTGTATTCTAATGAGCGTATTCTAACAACAATTTTATTTTAAAACCACTTGCTTTATGATGTCACCACTCTAAGGATTAAGAATACGGAATATCACCACCACCTCTATTAATCCCGTGGTGTCGTAAGAGGCGACTAAAAGAGGAAACTGCGGGACAACATCACTACAAAGAGAATTACAAATTGAATCAAACCATTTGTCAATCCCGCTAGCTAGCGATTTGTTACAGTAGACCAATAAACTATACACTGGCTGCCGTGGCCGAAATCAGCTACGAGGACATCATATATAAACGAATAAGCCCAGCTATGGAACAAAAACTAAGTGTAAAAGTCGCGAAAGTCTAAAAATACGAAACTTCAAGAGAAACTTAGTACCGTATATTTACTCTAGTAATGCATGCTCATATTTATTACTGTGTTATCTAGAAGCTTGCAAATAGTCTTGTTTGTACGTAATTATCTCAGAAAACGAGCTTTTACAGGCCACAATATTGTGTCAAGTCCTTTGTTTCGAGTTCGTTCACTTATGAATTGTTATTCCCTAATAAACATGTTTCCCTAGAAGCATATCACACAAGTAAACATAGACTTAATTATGTTTTCATTGAATTCTTGGTGATAAACTTTATACCAGAAGAGATGTAAATTAATAGGCATGAATAATATTTAAGGGAAATTGAAGCTTTTACTTGACAGAAAGATTTTCATTATTTTTGTCCACTTTCCCGCTTTAATTTAATGTTTGTTCCTTTTTAGGGTTTCATAGTTCATGACTCGGAACGGAACCCTTGGTTTCGTCATGTCCATCCGTCCGTCCTCGACTTAACGTCCAAACGGTCTGTGCTAGAAAGAGGCTATTTTTCAAGGAAAATCATGAAAAATATTTTTTATTTCGGGTACCTCCTCTACACGTAAAGTGGAGATGTTTTTTTTCTCGCGTCTACCCGATACCCTATTGTGTGAGGTATAGATAGGCCTTTTAAAACATTGAGGCTTGAGAGATTGGCACGCTGATTTTTTATTTAGGTATCCATTTACGATCTAAAAAATTGTCTATAGATTTGAAATTAATAGTAGTAACACGTGATGAAATTAACCATAACTTTGAACTTTAAAGTTTAGTTCAGAATTTATCGAGGCGTAACTTGTAAAATACGCTTATTAGGAAAATTCCGTACAAATATAACCAAATAATAAGTGCCGTTACGAAACCCTATTCTAATCGTGGCCTGACACTCCCTTGATCATATTTTTTGTAAAGCACGTTTCAAATTTAAAAACAATAAAAATACTATTTAAAATTTAGAAACGGATAGCATTTCATATGTAAACTTAGGCCCTTCGTAGACAAGGCTACGCAAATCACCGATACTCAACGATTTTAGTCTCTAGGCGACTACCGCCATACAAATCCATTGTGGTTCGTACCCGAGTCGCGTTGCCGACGTAATAGACCAGTGCTTTTAGTGTTTGAAAACAAAATAAATTATAGTAGGATGAAACCCATTGTAAAAGGAGGAGAATATTGCAAAAATTAAAGGAAAAATAAATTACGGGTGATCTGAGGTCGGGAAGAGGGAGAGGGGGGGTTTTAAGGGAAAAAAATGGCTTCGTTTATGATGCTGTTTTTTTTTCTTTGAAAATACTATTAATAGAGTATTTCTCTCTTTAATTCTAACTAAAGTAATGTATACTTTAAAAAAAAATTAAAATCAAACAAGAAGGTAAACCTTAAATCTTATTACTGCGGCACAATGGACTGACTTTTGATTTTGGATTGAGGAAAATGTCTGGTGGTGGATGAATGCGAACTACCCAAGACCGGGAGGACTGACGCTCTTTAGGGGGAGCCTCCGTTTAGCAGGGATGGCATTAGGCTGAATGAGAAGTCTGTAAATTTCGTATGATTTTATTTTAAAATATGTTTAGCTGTAATTCACATACATACCATCTAAGTCACATACCCACTGAATGTGCATTTCTGGGCTTAAACATAAGTGTTGATATAAATGCCAATTGCATTTTCCAGGAACGTTCACAAGAGGTATAGCCTACAGCGGCTCAGCCTTAGCTCCCTGGACACACTCCATCAAAGCGGCAGAGAAAGCGAAGACCCTCGCTTCCATTGTGGGTTGTCCCACAGGATCGAGTAAGGAAATCTCAGAATGCCTCAAGTACCGACCTGCCGAAGTCATTGTTAATGCTCAAGTGGAAATGTTTGTACGTATTTTATGTGTTTATTAATTTATTTGAAACTTTCTATTTCAGATAGAAAAGTCTGAAAAAAAATTACTCATAGTTCGTTTACAGACCATAATTTTATGTGATAATGTTATAGGAAACCTTAACTTTTCACTTAACTTTATATACCTACAGTTGACAAAACAGTTTGTGTAGGTTGTGTCTACTCGAATGCATAGATAGGCCGATGCAGTAGAAGAGAGATAGATGCTCCACAAGCCGAACACTTATGCCGATCGTGCCTCTCTATTGTTTGTTTCCCGCTCTCGTTTCCACGCTCGGCTCAGGCGAAACGTGACAAAGAGCTTTTTCGTTCTCGGCCGGCGTTCGTCGATTTACATGACGATCAAGTGAAAAGTTCTAGAACGTTAACGATCTTCTGGTTTATAAAAAACAACATTATTATTCTCTTTATTTGATAATATTTACATATACATTTTTAAATGTAAATGTAAAAAATACATTTAAAATATAAAAAATAGTAGACCACCGACTTCGGGTACAAGGACCAAGAAACCGGTGGTTAGGGCTCCAAAGACAGGAATCTCTTCACTATACGTGCCGTGCTAAGAAGAACTGCCTTCTGCATCAGACCCTTGGTCCAGCCATCTAATGTGAGCCTCTTAAGGTGTTGGTCGAGGCTCTTGGCTATTAAACCATGAACAGAAACGACTATCGGAATAATGATCGCCGAATCGACATTCCCAATATCGACAATCTCGTGAGATAAATCCAAATATTTTATTTGTTTTTCTTTTTCAACCTTCACGAGATTCTCGTCATGAGGAACAGCGATATCGACAATCACCGCGGGGCGCTCTAATCGACCTATCGCCACAATATCAGGCTTATTGGCAACAATAGTCCTGTCTGTGATAACAGATCGATCCCAATATAATGTAGCACGACCATTCTCGAGAACTGGGTCAGGCTCATACCTGTAGTATGGCACCTCCAAATTCAGAAGTTTGTATTTAAGGGCAAGTTGTTGATGTACGATCCGGGCTACTTGGTTGTGGCTGTGCAAATATTCACCGTTAGCAAGACGAGAACAACCAGAAACAATACGCCTGATAGATTCCCCGGGACGGTGACATGCCCGACATATGTCAACCGTACCATCCTTCAGGATATATTTTCGATAATTATTCGTCATGATAACTTCGTCCATAATTGCACAAACAAAACCTTCGGTTTCTCCAAAGAGATCTCCATACCGTAGCCAGGAAGTTGATGCTTTAAAGTCTATATCGGGCCAGTTCAAAGCCCGATAAAACCGACCATGAAGCTCTTTACCCTTCCATACCTCCTTGCGATCATCAGTACTAAGTAGTAGTACTTGTTGCCAATAAGCCTGATATTTTGGTGATAGATCGATTAGAGCGCCCCGCAGTGATTGTCGATATCGCTGTTCCTCATGACGAGAATCTCGTGAAGGTTGAAAAAGAAAAACAAATAAAATATTTGGATTTATCTCACGAGATTGTCGATATTGGGAATGTCGATTGTATGGAAGTAGTTTGCTGTAGAGGTTTGCGCCAATTCTCTTTAGCCAGAGCGAGTGGAATGAATCCGTTATCCACTGCAACCACATTGCGATGCACTCCAACAACAGTATTAAGAAAATATTCTCTGTGATTGTATATCTCGCGATTATGTAGGGTCTTGATATTTAAACATCCACGACCCCCAAACTTTCGCGGAATATACAATCTCATAATCGACGAACGTGGGTTGTGCATTCGAAATGCAGTCAATAAGGTACGGACTCTCCTGTCAAGGGCATCTAATTTGGTCTGAGTCTATCTATGTATACCAAAGGAATACATCAGAACCGGCATGACCCAACCATTGTAGGCTCGCACCTTGTTACCCCCCGACAAAAGACTTTTAAAGACTTTTTTCAGGCGGCCAAAGAAGCGTTCCCGCAACGTTTGTTTCATATCAGATTCTGGTATTCCTAAGGACTGCGAAAAACCTAGATACTTGTAGGTTTCAGTGGCAGAAAGAGATATGAGTTTTGTTGAATCTGAAAGTTCTATTCTTTCAGATTCTACAATCACACCTTTCTTCACACACATGACTGCACACTTGTCTACACCAAATTCCATCTTGATGGAATTACTAAAGTTTTCAGTGACCTTTAGTAACGCTGTCAATTGTAATTTAGTGGAAGCCAGAAATTTCAAATCATCCATGTAAAGAAGGTGAGATATAACTCTATCATCTTTCTGCAACCAATTTTTTTTTTTTTTTGGCGCCGACGCACTGGTGACGTCGGAGGCAGCCTGGATCGATAGGCTCATGTCGCTCCTTATCATAGACATGACCATTGGCTAATGGTCATGTCTATGATAAGGAGCTCTTTAGTGCCACGGGTCCCACTTCACACGCACATTATTATTAAGATGAGTGGTAATTTTGAGTCTCAGAATAGATGTAAGAAATTGGTATAATGTTGGTAAACAAGTGATAGGCCGAAAATTTATGGGATCCGTGGCAGCACCAGATTTATAGAGTAAGTGGGTTATGCCAGTGGTAAAAAATGGGAGTAATGAACTCGAATCCAACGATGTCTGAAATTGCGATGCCAAACACGCATGTGAGCCATTAATATGCGTAATATTCGTAGAACCACTTAAGCCAAAAGTTGTGCAGTCCGTCTGGACCAGGTGATTTCTAATTTGGTAATGAACGGACTGCACAACTAACGTCCTCTGGACTGATGGCCACAGGTTCCATGGGTTTTATAGGCTCACATGAACGCTTGACATCCCAAAGCTAATCACCATCTGTATGAATGACAGGCACCGACCAGATGTCTTGCCAAAATGTATTTGTGGTATTTTGATCTGGAAAGTGCCCATCATTCACACATGGATTCGTATCCTCCCATTTTCGGTACACCCACTTCTCATTGCTTTGGAACATCCGATTCTGATTATACCGATCTACTCGTTTTTTATACCGCCTAATTCTGTTTGCCCATGCATAAACTTTTTGCTTTAGACAGTCTATGCGCTCTGTGAGACATGACATATATACCGTTGAGGACTAATAGCATTCCCTAGGAATGCCTGTTTCACAAAGCGCATGACTCTCGGTCGCATATTACCAGATCTAATACTAATTAGCTTACCAATGAGTGTCCTTGTCTCAGCAATATGACGTTCGATTCTATACTGCCAAGCTGGCATAGTAGTTTTTGGTCGTGTAGCAGTTATATTTTCTACAAATTTAACACCAGCTACTCGACAAACTGCAATTGCCGTACAGTATAGAATGGAATGTGTATCACTATGATCTTCGCTATTACTTAAATAATCCGGTAATAACGAATCCAGGGCACTCACTAGTTTATGAATGGGCAAACGAGACAACCGGGGTCTGTTATTATAATTAACATATCGGTATTTCTGAAACGCATCCTCCAAAGCGCTCCTTTTCTTATCATTACATTGGGTACTTACGTATATAATTTCACTGTTCACTACTGCATCAACACCTTCATCTTGTGGTACCACATTCAGAACATGCAACACTGAAAGGACGGCCAAGCTATTCCGTATGTCAGAGCGAATTCTCTCAAGTACAGCATCATCCAGCAGGTGACAGCGCTGTATAGCCCGTACTTGATCCGACAATCGTTGTGCTGATACGTTGACGACTGGTTCAAGCTCCTGAAACAAAGAGACTAGTCGAACACGGTACGCAGTAAGGTTTGTTCCCAACTCCGTAGCCCGAAAATATGCCCGCATGACGTTCTCATTCATTGAATGTGACCATTTCATGCGGCGCACACCACCACCGGTAGCGGGGACCCTTTTCGAGGTCAGTGGTACTCGGGATCCCAAGCTGTCTGGTGGCCAGGTTCTCTCCTGCCGACGTACAGTTGTTGGCGACGTCGGCGGAGAAAAAAACTCGTCGCTGGAGGTACTGATCGACGCCTCAACAACAGTCGAGACTTCTCCTATTGGCTCCAAGGCTGGCGCGGCGGAGCACAGCAACGAGTTCGGAGATCATAATTGTGCTCTTTTTCTAGCTCTGGTCAGCATTTTCGTAGAAGTCCTTTAATTTAATTTATTTTGTCATGACGTTAAACGTCATGTTTTACATCAAATACGTTTTCTTTGATTTTTTATATATTTTTATGGTAATTTGTACGGTGTCGATCTTATGCCAATAATCCATCCTATTATTTTAAAGTTCTGGTTGTTTAGCGTTATTTTAACACTAAAAACTATTTATTTGAGAAAAAATGTATAAGGACGTCCAACTGCTTTGAGTGTTGCTAGTTTACAATTATTATTATTATTTTAACTCGAGCTATCAACTCTACTTAAGTCTAATACTTGTAGATAGGAATCTATCAACTCTACTTAAGTCTAATACTTGTAGAGTAAATAGAGATCTCGTTGATTTTATTATTTTAATTTCCCCAGGACTGGAAAGTAAATTGGTTCACACATTTCACTCCGGTTGTGGAGTCTTGGGGTGCACGAGAGCCGTTCCTTCAATATTACCCATTCCACGCAACAAGGAATGGAAACATGATGAATGCTCCACTGATTGCTTCAGTGACCTCTGAGGAGGGATTGTACCCTGCTGCTGGTAAGATAATTATTACTATTTTTTGATCGGACGCAGGTAACGAGATGCTGCGGGTGTTTCAAAAGCTTGGAGATATTAAGTTTGTCAAGCCTGTTCTTGAAGCAGTTTAGTGAGGGAGCTATGACCACGTTCTCCGGGAGTCTTTTCCAGGCTGTCACAATTTGCTTAAGCAGGAAATGCCTCTTAGGGTTTTCTTAGAAGAATTTTCTGTATGCTAGCACGTCTTTGTGTTCTTTTTTTTTATATTAAACGCCTGCCAAGGTGACTTTACTATGCCTGATGGAAAGCATGAGTAAAATCCACAAGTGGGGGTCGCCATACTCACTGCAAATGCAAGCAGTATGGCGAACCACATTATGGCGGCCTAGTGAGATGCTTTTTCACGCCCCGCTTAAAGGACCGGGATCATAGTAAGAAGGAAGAACATGAGCTGGTAGTGAGTTCCAGTGTTTAACTGCTCGACACAAGAAGGAAAACTCGAACCGCTTAGTTCTGGAGCGTATGTTATATGTGTAGTATGGGAACTCTTTGAGTATTTTAGTATCATTTCTCTGAGAGCACGTTAGGTAAGTCTTCAGTCACTGTCACTGGAGACCTAAATGAAACAGCTAGTACTTGGGTCGTGAGGTGTTATGGTGATGTAAAGATATAACTAAAAATAACTAGTATAGAAAAGGATAAAAAAGTATGTAATGTGTATGAATTGTACGTAATGTGGAGGAACAGACGTCGTGTCCTCCCAAGTACTCCCAACACAAAGGGAGGATCCTCAGACCATGTCAGCTAATAATGCCTGTCGGACCACGGGTCATGGATGCTGTTAATAAATCAATTTTTCAGCATATCAGATAGATCCGACTATTCTACAAGACTTGGAAGCGAACTGGGATAAGCTGGCCGCCAATATATTTGAATTCAATGACACACTTCCCATCAACCGTCGGGCTGAAGTCGCGCAGGCCATCAAGAGTTATTATCTTGGAGGCGAGCCTGTTAGTCAAGAGACCTTCCCACAGTTAGTACAGGTGTGTACCGATAATTAATTTAGTTCTAATAATCTATACGTATAAATAAATAAAATTGAAGCTTTTCACTAAACGCTTGTGCAGCTAATGTCTGAAACGGCTAGTCCGATTTTAACTGGACTTAAGGAGTAACTAAGGCATTTTTTTACAGTAGCTTGGCTCTGCGGAGTTACAATGTTACGTTTTCAACAATCATCATCACCATCATCAGCCTATCTCAGTCCCCTGCTGGACATAGGCCTCTTCCATTGCACACCACTTTGATCGATTTTGGGCTTCTCGTTTTCTCGTTTTCAAAAATAACTCCTTGGAACAATGAGGAACGCAGCTAGTTTTTGAATTATCCATAACGTTCCATTGCTGTGCTCGGGTCTCCTCTCAGAAGAGAGCTAAGGCTATACGTCCCCACGCTGGCCGAGTGCGGGTTGGGGACAGGCAAGACACGTTGTGGTAAATCTTGCCGTTGGATGTTTTTAGCCGCCCGAAGGCCTCCAACATGGCTTCACGACTGTTATCTTAAGATAACAACCGGGACCATAAAATATCATGCCACAAACGGTCACCCATCCAAGTACTGACCGCGCCGTCTTTGCTTATCCTCGGTGATTCTTTTCAATCGGCTATGGCCACCTACCTAAGGCCACTTGGCTATGAGCGCTATGAGTTTTTGATTAAAGTACATCAAATGATCTATTATACATAGACATAGTATGTAATATATTTTGTTTATTTTAATTTTTTATTCGTATTTACAGGCTCTCGGCGACCGTCTGTTTGTTGCTGACGTCGGCAAGTTGGCTCAAATCCACGCAGCCAAGACTGGTCAACCAACTTATTTCTACAGATACGCTTACCGAGGATCATATAGTATGTCGGACATCGTTACCCAAAGCGAAGTGAACTATGGTAAGTTTTTACTTATAAATAGCCTGTCAAAATCATAATCATCCTGGGGTGCACGAGAGGAGCCTCCCCGAGCAACGTAAAAAAGAGAACAAGAGTCCCGACGTCCGGCGCACCCTGGACACCTAACACTCGGTATCGCAGAGTTTAGGTGACAAATCCTCTCACCACAATGGATCAACACAAGGCCAAACGCAATCCGCGTCGCCAAGCACTAGGCCAAAAATTTTAATTAGAGAGGACGCATGCTTCCAGGCCACAAGTAAAATACTTTAAACACCATTAATATTCATAACTTAGTCGAGTTTTATACGCTAACCACTAGAGAAACGAGGCAGTTAACAATACTATTTACAATTCTATTAAAATACTTACTATTACAATTTTAAATTATTCTACTTTTTGTTCCAGGTGTGACTCACGGCGATGACGTAATAACTATATTCAAGTACCCTGGAACCCAGGTTAGGAGTGCAGAACACGCAGCTATGGTCGATGTCCTCATAAACATGATCTACAGCTTCTCCACTACCGGGTAACGTATTAATATTATAAACAAGTCACATTTAATAGATTTCATGACGTCTTTAATATCGCGGCTCAAATACCAGTACCTGGGCGACCGAGCATTGCTCGGTTTTTACTATTCATTGTTTAACGACGCCTTCTCTTCTATTCTCAAGTAGCTGTTACTGTGTTGGAGTACTAACTATGAACCAACTTAGTGTTACTGTAAGTGTAAAGTAATAAGGAAACCGATTTTATTTCATTTCTTAAAAACTCGCAAAACTAGCGTTTTGCTAAAAATAAGACTAATCTAGGTCGATTTTTCACCCAGAAAACATCCAAATACCAAATTACAGCCGTTTCCGAGATCACAAATATATAATTATATTAAATTATATATATTTCTTCAACAAGCGATAACTTCCCACTGCTTGGCTAGGGTCTCTTCTCAGGAGAGGGTTAAGGTCATACGTCATCTTACGATAACAACCGGGACCGACCGCTTAACGTAACCTCCGAATCACGGAATCATATGAATCATGCCACACACGGTCACCCATCTAGGGCGTAGAGAAGAGTCACTTTGACAGGCTTGAGAATAAAAAAACATATCATGAATGAGACATGCATCTTCACATACACCAGGGTCGGCCGGAGTAATACCACGGCCTCACAAAAAACCTGTGGTAAGAAGTTCTTTCTTCCGAAGAGATTCTGCGAAAGGGACTCAAAGAACGATAACTCACTAACAACACTTGAGTTGCAGCTGTCAATTGGCCCGCTGCCCATACTACTCAATAGGAGAAGATGCCTCTGCTCTTTGAAACCCCTTACACCATAAAAAAGCAGTGAATATAGAACTTTTCAATCAAATAAATGATTTGTGTCTTTTGTAAAACTAAACAAAATTAGAACAAAACCCTATTAGCTAATTGATAGCCCTATCCAGGTATTAAGATTAACTCTACACCCCAATCCCTCTCACTGGCCACACATAAACTTTTAATTAATTAGTTAATAAAACCAAAAAAACAATTGTTCGAGAAGATCTTATGTTCGATTAATTAATTTTCCAATAATTCCTCAAAGCTACTTGACATGAGAACATGAGAACAATTTCCCCTGCCATTGCTCCGACGTCAGGGACCTGGGGCACGTGTCTTAAAATAACACGGTACTTCGTTTTCCTTATCACGATTTACATTCTTCCTTGTTCCGTTCAAATCAATTACATTCCCAAAAGGAATCACGTCAAAACTATTTTACAATGTTACATGTTACACAAACACAAAAAAGTATAATATAATATAATAACATTGAGTCATTAATAATCTAAAATATATTTTGGTCGTGAGCCTATTACTTGCCTTGACTTTGTGCCCGACTGACCGACTAGGCTTGTAAGCGGTCTTGTCCATAACAAGACGAACTAGAATCGATAAGTATTTTATTTTTTATAATATGGATATGTGATTTTCTTTTTTCAGTATTCCAAAACTTACCCAAGCTGGCCCAGAATGGCTCCCTGTAAGACCTGGAGCGCCCGAGTTAGACTATCTAGATATTTTATCGCCAAATTACTATGAGATGAAATCATCCGCTGACTTCGGTCTGAAATCCTTCTGGGATAGTCAAGGCTTCAACGAGAATGAAAACTATCGTAATTCTAATAAGGATGAACTGTAACATCTTATTTAATGTTTTTGTATTTACACATAAATTCAAAATTAAAAACTAGTGTTGTGATAGCATGTGAGCTAATAGTGAAATAAATAACCTTGGGGCTGTTCAATAATCACGTGATCTTTTTTTGGCATTTTTCAACTCCGACCCCCCTTGGTGATACATGGTGAGGTTTAGGACTACCCCCCCCCCCCCTCTTATATCACTTGTATATTTAGTACCTACAAAGAATCTTATTTTTTTTTAAATATTGACGGTTCAATTATGATGTAAATTTCATATTTAAAATACTTTTATTCTTATTTAATAACTTCATAAATTTAAACAGCAATGAAAGTCAAAATTATAGATCAATAGAATTTGTAATGTTTATGTATCTGTTCTTCAAACCTCCAGAATTGTAAATTAAATGAGAATATGATATACTAAAATGTATACGACCTATAAAAAATAATTTTAGGTACACAGTGGAATAACAGTCAGGGGCGATTTATCCCAGCAAGTGTTCAACCGATTTTATTATTAATTATTGTGTTCAGTTAAAAAATTTGGATATATATTATCATTTAGTTTTGTTGTTAAATACATTTTATAAATGAAAACAGAAATAAATTACTTTATGCATAAAAAACTTTGTTTTATTTTGTCTTGAATTTTTTTATGTCCAGTTAGCATATGCGACTGCCGATCAAAAGGTCTCGGGATCGATTCCCGGGTCAGGTCAAAACAGTTGTTGGATTTTTCTTACAAGAAATTCAACATAGTATATTTTCATTTTGTTCCAACAAAATATCTATTGTTCCCAGAGGAGAGATTGAAGGACATAACGTACATATAAGTTTGAGAAAATATTTTTAGAATATTTTTTACACAGACACTTCAACTTTTAAAACATGCACATGAAAGTTAATAAGGTACTTGCATACAAAAATATCAGTTTTAAATATTTTTGTGTATCTGTTTGTGTGTATGTTCCAACTAATCTCAGGAACGGCAGTGCCGATTTTGATGGGACTCTCACTGAAAAAAAGCTGATGATATAACTCCTCATAACAACAGCTTAGGTACTTTTTAGGGTTCCATAATTTGTCTTATAGTTTCGTCACGTCCCTCCGTCCGTCCGACCGTCCTCAACTTACCGTTCAAACGGTTAGTGCTAGAAAAATGAAACTTTGCATGGATGTGTGTTTACATCTGATCGACAAAGTGCCGACATAAAATCGAGAAAAATATTTTTAATTGGGGTAACTCCCCTACACGTAAAGTGGAAGAAATGTTTAAAGAATTTTGTTGGGTATTATTATATTGATCTTTTAATAACATTGAGAGGTAGCTAAAACGATATCCGTTTACGAGTTATTCAACTTTAAAAAGTATTTTTTTGTGTTACGTAAAACAGCACAAGCTAAGCGGAAATCTGAAAGAATTCATGATGATATTCCATAGGATAAGTTTCAGAAAAAAAACTATAACTGTTTAGACAATTTTGTTGGTTCAGGTGTTTGTTATAGAGACCTAACTTGTAAAATACGCATATTTAAAAAACTTCGTACAAAAAATAAAAATAGAATAACGAAATAATAAATAAACATAACAATTATCTGTTGGACAAGATTTTAAATCCACGTGCCATTATGGATTACTACGGAAACCTATTCTACATATGCGAAACATGCCAAACACTTGGCTGATTTTATTAGACTATATTCGCCCTGCGGTGTTGCCCACAGATTTTGATGTAATGGTACAAGTTACAACAATATTCGCTTATAACACCATGGGTTTATTTGAAAATAAGCAGTAAATAGACAACAGATTTATTGCAAACCAGTCTCTTCAAATGAATGTGATAAGTTCATGAACAATTTTGTAATATAGAAATTATTTCTAACATTCGAATTGTTTGTCATTGTTTTCAAAAATACAAAACACTTTGTAAAATACGAGAAAATCGTCATGAGTTCAACCTGGAACCAGTGTTTTATGAATTTTACTAAAACTTTTGGGACATGTGAGGTTTTAGAAAGGAATGTAATGAAAAATAACTGAAAAAGCAATATTTGATGTCCAAAAACTTTATTTGTTACGAAATTTCAGTAGTCAAATATATTAGTCCCCAAAAGTTTCCAGTTCGATGTTGTATTATAATATCTATATCACGTATTTAGAGATAAAATAGTACCGCAACTGTGTTTGACAAAACTTCTTTGGGTCTCATGCTTTTTAGGGTTATCTTTATGTATAAATAATTATCATCACCATCAATAACCCATAAGGTCCTACTACTGGCCACGGGTCTTCTCTCAGGAGAGTACGTATACGCTGGCCGAGTACTTACCAGTTGGAAATTTGGCTACGTGATCTTGCTGTTTGATGTTTTTAAGCCGCCCGACGGACTTCAACAATCGGTACCAATTGCTTAAAGTGACCTCCGATTCACGGAAATGCTCTTAAAATCATATCTTTCTACTAATAAAATCAAAAGTGCGTCATCCATTTCTTTTTCTGTCGGTAGCCAGACATAATGGCCGCACGTCCTGTTTGTCTTATTATTTAAATAAGACAAACAGGACGTGCGGCAGTGGGCGATGCCAGCCGGCCAGCGGCGAACTGATTTGTGTGACGTCTCCGGCACGCAACGCATTTTTTGCTCATAAATGCCGGCGTTCGGTGCGGGCGGCGCGGATAGTGGACGCAGCTCTATGTAAAATCATACAAAGCAAAATAAAATCCGTTGCGTGCCGTGCGTGCGTGTGGGCCAATGGACGCGTACCTTACGGGATAAACTACGCAAGACAACATCAATGCAAAGAGAAGGAAAACTTGAAACCAACCCTATACCAACCCGTCTGGCCAGCGTGGTATAGTAGGCCAAAACCTCCTTCTAAGGAGGCCTTTGTCCAGCAGTGGACTGTTGAAGGCTGATTATGATGATGATGATGAGATTTATATGTTGCCCCCCGTACCATTACGTAGTAGTTTAAGACCGATTGGCAATTACCTAAATATACCAATCTGAGAATATTGGTATCGGCAACTGAGTTCAATTTTTTAAAAACATGTGATAGCTTTTTCAATTGTTTGAAAAAGCTAGCATATGTCAACCAGGCTTCACGTGCTCTCCGAGGCACGGGCATGATTCACCGCCCTCCTGTAAGAAATCCCAACAACACTTTTTGGCCCGACTCGGGATTTGAACCTGAGACCTCTTGATTAGCGGTCGCATACAACAACAATAGACCAACGAGGCCGTCAGTAACGTGTTATCAAGAATACCTAAAAATAGAACCAATAGTATGCTAGAAAAAAAATCAGTAGTGTTTTAAATTTAAATTTAAATCAAAAACCCGCTAATACGACCTTAACAGCTGACAAAAGCTTGTTGTTAAATATTTATGAAAAACACGTTTTCAATCTTCTAAAGTGCCTATGTTCTGTACCAGATGCTGATATATGGAAGTCAATGTGTCGATAAACTTTAAAACGATATAGGTTATAATTATAAATAAAGTTTTAGGCAAGAGTTTATCTTATTAGAACGTTGCGTATTTTTAAGTAATAGCAACGATTTGTTAAAGAAAACTAAAGGTTATTTTGTTAAACTGTGCGATGTGTCTATTTTTGTATTTATTTCTCTGATTTCACTCTTTAAATTTTTCTTTATGGTTCCGAAGTTTATGACTCGGAACTACTCAGAACCATTATAGATTCGTCATGTCCGTCGGTCCGCCCGTCCGTCCTCGACTTATCCTCCAAACGGTAAGTGCTAGAAAGATGAATACATCGACAAAGTGCTACAATAAAATTATGAAAAATATTTTTATTTGGGGAAACTCCCCTACACGTAAAGTGGGGGTGAGTTTTTTCTCGCGGCTACCCCATCGTGTGGGGTATCATTAGATAGGTCTATTAAAAACAATACTGGGTTTTTAAGACGATTTTTTCATTCAGGTATCCGTTTGCGAGAAATTCCACTTTAAAGGGCACTTTTTTTGTAAAACAGGACGTGTCCAAGCCCGCCGGGTGGCTCAAAAAATCTGGAAAAATTCGTGATGGTTGTCCATTTATAGAACTTTAAAGGAAAACTATAAAAGATTAGATGACTTTATGAGTTCTGGAGTTACAGAGGCTTAACTTGTTAAATGCGCTTACTTGGAAAACGTGATACAAAATCAACGAAATTAAAACTTAGCATTAAGGGTGGCTGAGAAACACTTTTCTGTGAGTGGCCTGACACGCACTTGATCAATTTTTTTTCAAACGCTGCTGTGAGCGCTGCACGTTCCCGCGCGACAATTAGATAAGATGGCGTTCTGGTAAACACTTCTGACAAATCCTAGTGTTGGATACACAATCTGTGTATTTATATTCTTTTACTGTGCCACTAGGATAGGCTCTGTATTTTTCTTTCTCTCTTTCTTAAATGCAATTCAACACTTTTACTCATAAACTTGAAACATACATACACTGTTTGTTTATTTCAAGTTTATTTGCAACTAGCTGAGCTGAGTTGTTGTAACCGCGGGTAACGCCGTGGGGTGAAGCTAGTCTAAAAAGGCCTAAGTTACTCCTTATATCATCAGCTATCTGCCAATGAAAGTCCCGTCGAAATCGGTCCAGCCTCTCCAGAAATTACCCGGAATAAACAGGCAGGCAGACAAAAATTGTAAAAAATATATTTTGGCATATATGTATTTAGTAAAAAGCGTTTATTTTAATATTACAAACAGACACTCCAATTTTATTTATTTGTACAGATACACACGCATCTGTATATAAAGTTGTTAAATATTCTTTCTTAAAATTAAGACGTAAATAATAAAAAACATGCAATAAAGTTCCAACCTATTTTTACTTTACTCCGTTTTTATTTCAGTTAAAGGCAAATAATACTCGTAAAACCGAAGCCTTGAGAATTGCTTTTTGAATACTGAATTTTCAAGTCTGATTTTAATACTAATTTAATGATTAATTTTAAGTTGTTTTGATAATAATGAGTTTTTGATCACAAAATAATGTGTGGTAATTATACAAGCTCAATTAATTACAACATTTTGTAATTATTATTTGCTGTTTGCTATCACCGAATTAGTTTGAAGTACTCATTTTTTAAAGACAACACCCGCCTTAGAAATATAAATCCTGTGTCGCGGGGGACTTAACAAACATACATGAAGCGGACACAAAAAACACTCAGATTTACAACAACAATTTGTGAATCATACAAAGTGTTGTCCCACGTGGAAAGGTTCACGTTCCAGAGATTACGGAGATTACGAAACAAACAAACTGACAGACGGATAACAACTAAGCTATTCCAATGATATGATCTTAAAATGCGGTTTTGACAACTCCTAATGTAGAATCATTGATTACACTAAAGACGTATTTGTATTTTTAAAAAGTTTTTTTCAAAAAGCAAATTTGATCAATACGAAAGGGCCGATACTATCCTATCACAGATGACCAACCTATTAGTAAAAGTAAAAACTAAAACCCAAACACGACAAAAAACGACTTTGAAAAACTTTGAAACAAGATTTTGAGGACACTGGATTAAACAACCGTATTGAAGAAGCAAGGTAATCGACACAATTATAGTGTACAGAGATACATTTATTCCAGTTTGAAAAGCTTATCGTCAATTATAAAATAGCTCCATTTCTGACTGACTGACAGACAAAACACAGCCGAATCTATTGGGCGCAGTAAGCTGATATTTGATATTTGTGTTCCTAGAGAAGCGTAGGCCAGCTAAGAGAGGATTTTGGAAAATTCCACCCCTCCAAGCTCAATCAAAGTTATACATTATAATAACACGTAGACAAAGCCGCTGGGTAAAGCTAGTTATCGTATAAAGCCACCAATTATATACAACGCTTAATTATCTACACGGTGTATTGCAAAGCTGACAAGATCTATAAACAGAAACAAAAGACAGAAACAGTTCATAGCGAGCAGTCTGCGCGTGCGCACGCATCTGAACCGCATTTCTCTGCCATAATGATCAAGTTATTTTTGTGCCTGTTCTTTGTGGGGCTGGTGGCAGGTCAATCCCTTAACCCAACGGTCAGAATTCCTCATGGCATTCTCCAAGGAACTTGGAAGGTATCGACGAAGGGACGATCGTATGCCAGTTTTGAAGGGATACCATATGCGCGGCCGCCAATTGGAAAGTTCAGATTTAGGGTAAGTCAATTTTGTATTGCAATATTGACGCCACGGATTTATGTGATAATTTATTAGACATTGTTGTTTTAACATCAAATTTTTATTATTTTTCTACCTGCTTTTTGTTTTTTACAAAAAATATTTTTTTATTTATTTATATACCTTATTGTGTTCTTTTTAAAACACAATGTTTTTATAGTTAATCTATAAAACACTTTTATGTAGCTGGAGAATATACCTATTTTAAAAACGTCCACACGGACTAGCGTGCAATTTTAATACATACTTTTATAGAAACCTAAGATTTTAGAATTTATATTTAGAATTTAAACAATATGTTCGAATTAATCTACTTGAAAATCTACCTAAGTACTACCTATCAAAACCTAACAAATGATACTAATCAATCGAAATAGTTTTCGATTGAAATCATACGCTTTGAAATCTCAGCCACTCACCTGATAAGACAAAAAATTAGTTTGTACAGAATTTTATTTAAAACTAGCTGAATCCCGCGGTGTTACCCTCGGTTATTGTAGTAAATCGCGATCAAACACCGCAGATCGAATCTAGTCTGACAAAAATTGCCTAAGATAAGGCCGCTGCATACGTGACGGGATTTTACAAGGACGCGACGTGACGGGAAGTTTTGCAAACATTGTTTCATACAAAATGTATAAGGTAATGCATACTTCACGGAGACACGGACGGGGCGGGAACGTGGCACGCACTGGACGTAAAGCCATTCTTGAAATGAAAAATACATCTTTCCTTGTTTCCAATACTAACACGTTAGATCCGAGTCACAGTCACGGTGCGTATGCATTTAAATCACATTCCCGTTTATAACGAGGTAACTACGTCCATGTCCCGTCCGTGTTAAATCCCGTCACGTATGCAGCGGCCTTTAATCTTTACGTCAACAGCATTCTTCCGTCAAAATCGGTCCAGCCGTAACAAAAATTTTAAAAATAGTTTTTTAGCTGTATGTACCCGTATATGCTTTCATATGTATTTAGTAAAAAACAACAATTTTATTTATTTGTATAAATTCTTATCTAACGTAGACTATAATTTAAAAAAAAAAAAGTAAGTTACCAATTTCACTAGATTTATTTACCGAAATGTCGAAACAAAACAACATATTTTTTTCTATTTTTGATCACCTAAAAGTAACACACACTTTAAACTTAGAAACTTGCATTTTATTGCTGTTTTGAAGTTTTAACTTTTTAAATTGGTGCCTCTGTGGTGCACTGGTAGCTTCAGCGACGGCTGTGCCTGATAACAAAAGTTTTAAATTGATTTTTGACGTAAATACCGTCTGTGTGACTGTCGGCCTGACTCTTTTTCCCGGCTAACCTCAGGAATAACAGGACTGATTTTGTCTTGACTTACACTGACAGGTAACTGGTGACACAAAGAGTATCTTAGGCTACTTTTTTTAAATACATTTAGTAAAAAGTTGTTAATTAGACGCTTTATTAGCTTCACCTGTATGTTTGTTTGTAATCGACTCCTTTGGGTGCGATTTTGACCCACTTTAAACGGCCAGATTTCGTTCAAACTTTGTAGATTTATCGAGGACCGATGACAATAAGTACACTAATTTAAAAAAAAAAAGTTTAAACAAATTAGTCTTTTTGTGTCTAGAAAAAAAGAATAGTTTTAAAAAACGAATCAAACACGCTTTGGGCGACGTTATTGAAATATTTTCAGAAAGCACCCCCCGCGCTTTGTGACATTAAAATTATTTTCTACTTTTTAGTTTAAAATCGTGTATGTTTAGTTTTTTATAACTTTTTTTTTAAATGACAACCAGACTTCAGATTATTGGAATAGATTGAGGCTAAAGAAATGTTTTGCAAAAAGCAAAAAAAGCAAGAAAAACTATCTATGTGCTTTAAAAAACTTATCCTTACTAGTCTTAACTAATCCCTACTAATATTATAGATGCGTAAGTAATTCCGTGTATCTGGCTTTGACGGCTAAACTACGGAACCAATTGAAATGAAATTTGCTACATAGATAGTCGAGAGCCCGAGGAAGGACGTAGGCTACTTTTTACCGTGAAACCGATATACAACGTGCGGAGCGGTGAGCGAATATTAGTATAATATATTTTTATCTTAATCACTTATTATTTAGTAAATTAATTATGAGTGCAGGTATAAATTAGAGCAGTTATAAGGCATACTTTTATGCAATTTTTTGTCTCGTGATTCTAGTTGTACGGTTTTCTTGCTAATTCACTAATAAAGGATCTCAATGCTTTTTCACTAATAAAGGATTCGGGATCGTAGTGGGAAGGAAACACGTGAGTTTGTAGTGAGTTCCAGCTTTTGAGCGCTCGGCACAGGAAAGAAGGTAGGTAGGAAGGAATTAGCAGCGGCTTACTGAGGTAAGCGGCCATAGTGAGGATCGCCATACTTTATTGTTTGCATTCGCAGCAAGTGTGATGGCCTCCACTATTTGGATTCTACCCATACCTTCCATCAGGCGAGGTAGTCAGTTTGGTAGCCTATATATTATATATAAAAAAAAAAGATTTATTATCATGAATACCAAGTGTGTGAATATAACCCACGCAGCCGCGTATGCATATTTTATTGCGTAAACCGCAAATTTTTCATTCATATAAAAAAGGGTTCTAGTTAGCCAACCATTATGTATGCTGTCGTGGGCTCTTTTTAGTAGCTTGTCAAGAGAAATAAATCTTTAATACATTATTTTTACGAATTTTAAATCATTTGCTCAGCGCACGCAATAAATATATTTTTCCCGTTTCTAAAACATTTTCATTGATACACCCTTCGTATTGGTCGTAGCGTAAAAATATAGCCCATAGCCTTACTTGATAATGGACTATCTAACGTGATTAGCCCTTTAAAAAAAACAAACTCTTCTTCTTTGTAATGTTAGTTTGTCTAGCTGAATCCCGGCGTTACCCACGATTGTTGTTGTAATCGTGAATAACGCCGTGGAGCAAATATTATTTTCTACATATAAAAATAAAAAAAAACCTAGTATATCTTCTCGCAAAGTAAAAACATTATCAGCATACCAACCTTTTCTAACCCGCCGTAACATCAATAACATCAACAACCCATATCATCCCACTCTTGGGCTCGGGTCTTCTCTCAGGAGAGGGTTAAGGCTACGTAAATCTTTCCGTTTTATAGGAAACTTGAATAATCAGAAAAAATCCTTATTAGGAATAAATGATGAAAAATTCTTGCCTATTAATCAAAAGCAGAATTATTACGTGACACATCCAACCAAAACTCGTCTTCCTTGATTGACTGACGATGGAGCACTAAATTAAACGCTCATAATATAATAATATCATGTCTCATACGGTCACCCATCTAGGTACTGACCGCGCCGTCGTTACTTAACCTCGGTGATTATTTCCAGTCACCTAAGGCCATTTGACTGTGAGCGCTTCTCCACCGGATGCTACTCTGAAATAGCACTGACTGGCAACGTATTTCATTCCAAATCCGATACAATCGGGAATTACAAGGTTAAAACGGTATTCGTAGAATATTTTCTTTGACATCTTATCAGCAGTAGCTTTGCTACGACAGTCAACGAGTTTATAAAAAAACCAGCTTTTGCCCGTTTCCTCGCCCACGTTATTCTGACATATAACATCAATTGATTGATTGCTTTTGTCACCCCCTTAAGGGTGGCATTTTTTAAAATTCTTTCTTAGTGCTCGCTTACGCTCCTTAAGGAACGCACATGCCATATTTCAGCATCCTGCGCTCAGTAGTCTCAGCTGTGAGTTGTCTGTCAGTCAGTCAGTTTTTTGTTTGATTGATGAGGGCGAGGGTTGTCATGACTGGAACCTTGACCTACTGAATTATTTTTGGCTTGTAGTAGAAGCAGAATTTATTTAATTGTATTGTCACCAGAACTAAAGGTGTGTACCTACCAAATATCAGATCAATCTATCTGTCTGTCTAAACAGTAAGGGGGTCAAATTTCAATTCCTGGATTTGACCCAAACAAACAAACAGCGCACTAAAAACCGCACGCCATGTCGGGTACTTGAAGCCGAGGTATCAGGTGCACCCTCGAAAGGAAATACCTGGAACCCCGACATACCTCGGGCCATCTACGGTCTGTACATGACCCCCTTTGGTGTGGGAACCCTATTTTTCCCTTTCTATTGCCCTTTTGGTTTGGACTCTCTTTTGAGAGTCCGCGCGCTCTTGACAAGCTTTACCCTGCAATACGTAGAATGTTTAACATTTAATGCTACAATCGCGCTTTTAGCTCATGAGTACTCATGACTATCGAATAACAGACAAACTTTTCAATGTTATTTGGAACTGGAATTTCAATATGTACAAATTATTTTATAATGATCTTTAATTTCGTATCCATAAGCCATAAACTCAAGTCTGGTACTAGCCGACGCGACGGTTTTAAATCCCTTAGCACCATGTAAAACTTTCCTGTATGCGAAGTACTCAACTCTCAGAGGGCTATTTATCGCGTAAATTTGTCTGTACATACATATTTATATCATTTAAACTGGTGTATGATACCCATTACACGAACATAAAACAATTGACAACCCACGTATTAAAAAATGTTAACTTGCAACGTGAATTGTTTCAATCGAGCTGTGTTGTCGTAAAATCACCACGATTCCTACAAAATCGTGACTGATTCTATGTTCTTTTATTATTCTAATAATAATATAATAAGTATTATTGAATAGTTGTATTATTTACGACGACTGCCTTGTTGGTCCTGATGCGGGCACCGTCTCTGTACGACGACCCTCTCTTAGGCGGCGTCCGGCACACACGGACGCCGCCCCCTCGCGGCTGGCCACATAATGCTGGTGGAGGGAAAACCTGTCCCTTCCACCCGCGGCCACACTCAAGGCGGCATGAGGCGCGGATGCTCGCGCCTCCGCCGCCCGGCTCGCCGGCGGCGAATCAGGTCCGAATGGAGGTCGTCCTCCCGGGCCTTCTCCACCGCCTCCTTCTACGCCGCTCCTTCGACCGCGGTAAAACAGCTCTCGCTACCGGCCATGGAACGAACGACGGCCGGTCGCCCATGCGGGGCAGACCGCCAACGTGTGATGAGCCGAGTCCTCACTGCAGTAGTTGTCTAGTACCCTTAGTACAAGCTCTGTTTAGTTTGTGGAGGATAATATGTTGTGTTTCAGATGTCCGAAAAAATATTTATTTATTACTAGCTTTCGCCCGCGACTGCGCCCGCGTCTATTTCGAATAGTAGTAAGTAAAAAGTAGCCTATATTCCTTTCTATCTGGGTACAAAATTTCATCTAAATCGGAGCAGTAGTTTTTGAGTCATTAAGGAATTGGTGGTAAATACCACCAATTCCTCCACCTTAGTCGTACCTCGAAGAGCACGTTAATCCTTCGATCCCGGTTGTCATGAACACCTATGGCAATCGTTATTGTTTAATGCTCTCAACTATACCTAAAACGCCTTCAAATTCCATTCGCGTTCAGTAAAAAAACTAATATTTCGGTAAAATTGGTTGAAACCCCCCATAATCTTAGGAATATTAAAGTCTAAGATAACGAGAAAAAATTCATCATTCAGTACTAAATGTACGCTGTTATGAACGGAATGTGAACGTTATATTTTAATGAAATTGGAATTTGGTTCAGATCGTTAAGTTATAAGTAGGCTGTGAGTAAAAGCATAACATGTTATAATAAATTCTATTATAATGAATTGCTTGTAGACGGGCTATAAAAATTGCATCTTGGTGGCCATTTTTCTTGACCAATATAGCTCAGTATATTTGCAACTTTAAGTTAACTTTAATCATTTGCAATATAGCCGGCTAGACATAGACTTGCAACTATAATGAAATATATTGACAATGTCGCCGGGCTATACAGCAATATTGCAGCAATTGTTAAGATATATAATCAGCAACTTGGCGGCTATAATATTGCAGCAAGAAATTTTCAAAAAATACCCGTTTACGAGCACCTTTATAGAAGATACCATCTCTTATTTATTACTAGCTATTTCCCACCGTGTAATCCGCGGTTTTTGTTGTAAATCGCAAGTAACGCCATAGAACGAAACTAGTCTAAAAAAATAGTAAGTTACTTCTTATGTCTTCAGTTTACTGTCAGTGTAAGTCCCATCTGTCTAGTCGTTCCAGAGATTAGCCGAAACAAACAGACAGACAGAGAAGAAGTAAAAAAAAAGCCTTTTTTGATGTCAATACTGTCAGTAGTCAATACAATCGGTCGAGTTGTTGCACGAAAGCGTAACAGAATAAACAACATTCACAAGTTGGGGTTTAAATTACTTTAATCATATTTATTATAGCCAAATTCACACTACAACCATCGGCCTACCTTGGGGTATAAACACCATCTAAATAATGATGACAAGTAGTGACGCTTCATCTACTCCGAGGCCGATGACGAAACACTACTCGAGAGAAAGTAATCGACCATCTATTAGTTTTTTTTAATCTTTGATGTTTTTGTCTTTTTCGGATGCCGCTGTGATAGGATAGGAATTTGTTGTTAGAAAGAGATAGTATACTGTTATTTTATTTTGATTGTTATTATGAAGATAATAAGGTGTATGGCTTACGACCAATGTACTCGTTGTTTTTTGTACTTAATGTTTGTACTCAGAATAATGTTGCTTATATCATGGCTGGAATGAAGTTTTGAAAGAGATAAAATCTCCTTACTTGTCCCCATATACACCTGCCACAAACAGCTTCGCAACACCCAAAGGTTTGTCTGGAAGATAATGCCTATAGCATTAAGTCCACCTTGTGCAATATGATTTGCAGGAAGTTTTAATAAATAAATAAAAACTTTTTCTATTCTAAATACAAGGAGGACATAGCCCTCTTGATTGATGGGAAATTGGATATACTTAATACATGAGTCTAAAAGTTTTATGATAAATATAATATTCCAATATAAAGTAACTATTAGTTTTAATTATTAGTGGTTAGTGGTCTAACTGCCAAAGCAGAAGGTCATGGGTCCGATTCCCACCCAGGATAACATATTTTCCGGTAGGCACAATTATCAAAATTCAGCTTTAAAATCACGTAACTCGAATAGTACATAAAATCATGATGTTTAAGGTAATAACTTAAATGCCAGTCTAACTACCTGTACTTTATTAATATTTAAAAAATAGGAGGGGGGGGGTAGATTAATCGACGGCCCCTTAGCAGATAGATCATTTATACAAATAAATAATAATAATTTTAACAAAAAGGAACCGACTTCAATGACAAACTATTCCGAGTACCCAAATCGCGACATTGTGCCTATGATATTTGAGGAGTTCCCTCGATTTCCTTGGGATCCCATTATCAGATCCCGATATGGTGACAATAGGACCACCTGTAAGCTACGCCCATTCCAATGAAAAAAGAATTTTTGAAATCGGTTCATAAACGACGAAATTATCGCTGAACATACATAAAAAAAAAAAAAAAAAAAAAAGATTCCGACGAATTGAGAACCTCCTCCTTGTTTTTGAAGTCGGTTAAAAAAGGAGTGTCTGTATGGAACATCAAATGTCGATTTGTAAAATAGAACCTAATAACTAGACCTTATATAATTTTAACAAAAAGAAACCGACCTCCAAGAAAAACTATTCCGAGTACCCAAATCGCGACAATGTGCCTATGATATTTGAAGAGTTCCTTCGATTTCCTTGGGATCCCATCATCAGAGCCCAATATAGTGACGATGGGACCACCTGTAAGCTACGCCTATTCCAATGCAAAAAGAATTTTTGAAATCGGTTCATAAACGTGTGATCCGTAAATATTTGTTTCGGAGTATGGGTGTTTTCTATGTATAATTTATGTATGTACTCTGCCACTATGCCACCGAGTCATAAAATAATGATATACGCTTAAAAAATCTCATCTTACTGCTATTTCGACCTGATCAAAATTTATTAAAATTCAAATATTTAATTCTTCGAAAGCTCTAGGCTCTAGGAAATTGATACAAACCGACACTCCATTTTTATTTATTTGTATAGATAACGTACCTAGTTCTCTTTTCTTTTCAACCGACTTCAAAAAAAAGGAGAAGGTTCTCAATTCGTCGGAATCTTTTTTTTTTATGTATGTTCAGCGATAATTTCGTCATTTATGAACCGATTTCAAAAATTCTTTTTGCATTGGAATGGGCGTAGCTTACAGGTGGTCCCATCGTCACCATATCGAGATCTGATGATGGTATCCCAAGGAAATCGAGGGAACTCCTCAAATATCATAGGCACAAAGTCGCGATTTGGGTACTCGGAATAGTTTTTCATTGAAGTCGGTTCCTTTTTGTTAAAATTATTAAATAAACCTTTTTAAATATATTTCCACTTCACCCACTTCACCTTTACATTTTCTTACACCGTTAAATAATCTAACATTAAAATAAATCCTAAGACATCTATCTACAAACCAATATTATTAGCACACAAGTATTTTATCAACAGTTCATTAAGTCCGCCACTGAACTCATCAACATAAACATTATGATAAAGTAATTTATTTGAACTCTTATCTATACTCTTCTTCCTAGCCTTTACTCCCAAGTTTATTTGGGGTCGGCTACTAGTTCAACCGGTTTTACCTAAATTTCAGTTTTTCCACAGAACGACTGACATCGGACCTCCCTAAGGGAGAACTGAAATTCTAAGATTGAACTAGTTGTCTGTATACTTGAGGGCACTGACTTCCCAATAACGATTGCCATAGATGTTCATGACAACCGGGACCGACCGCTTTACGTGCTTTCCGAGGCACGGGCGTGAATCACCGCCAAACTTTCAAACTCCGGGCTGCTATTAGGAATTTCCTAAGAAAAACCCAAAAACACTTTTTGGCCCAACCCGGGATTTGAACCCGAGGCCTCTTGATTAGGAGTCGCATACGCTAACCACTAGACCAAAGGGGCAGTTCAAATAAATAAAATTGGAGTGTCTGTTTGTAATAACAAATAACCAGTTTTTTACTAAATGCATATCAATGTATTTATGGTATTGAAAAACGATCCAAAATTGAATTTTTTAATCTTTTGTCTGCCTGTCTGTCCGTCTGTCTGTTTGTTACGGGTTATCTCTAGAACGGCTGTACCGATTTAAACGGGACTTTCACTGACTGGGACTCAACTAGTTTGAAATGAAACCAAAAACCACCATTTTAGGTTATGGACTTTCAAAGGCAGGATAACAATTTATAATACTAACAAAAAGGAACCGACTTCAAAGAAAAACTATTCCGAGTACCCAAATCGCGACAATTGTGCCTATGATATTTGAGGAGTTCCCTCGATTTCCTTGCGATCCTATCATCAGATCCCGATATGGTGACAATGGGACCACCTGTAAGCTACACCTATTCCAATGCAAAAAGAATTTTTGAAATCGGTTCATAAACGACGAAATTATCGCTGAACATACATAAAAAAAAAAGATTCCGACGAATTGAGAATCTCCTCCTTTTTTTGAAGTCGGTTAAAAATAGTTGCTATGTACACTGCCGAGCAGGTGAAAAATTACATTTTCAATACTTGCCTTATTAGTAGTTTTTTCTTTAATTACGTCTCATTTCTTCTGACTTTAGCCAACTATTTCTACCCGTCTAAGGCAAAGCCATAGGATAATTTTGACAGGCCATTGTCCGTATACTTTTTCATCTGTTCCCTCATAGCTCCTCAACTACTCATTAAAACTGGACAAAATAAATTAAATTAAATTAATATGTCTGACATATTACACACAACGCCATCTAGTCCCCAACTAAGCAGAGCTTCTTAAACAAACACTTATCTTATACGTAAAGGTTATTATACAGTTGACGAATTTTTAAATGATAAAGAAAAATGGATTTGACTACTTGCTCCTTATCATTTTATTCTACTCATGTGAATGTTGTTATCACATTGCTTAAGAGCATGATTTTACTTTTGTAAGTAAAGATTCTACGTGACTAATAAAGGCCATTCTTCTCTTTCTTTTGATCTTATAATTAATATTTTATATTTAATCTTTCGTTACCAGTAATTTGGCCAATATTTGAGCACATATAGTTTTTACCTTTGTTGTAAGTAGATGCTCCTACTATGTTGTACCCACTGAGGCTGTTGTTTTTTTTTTTTTTTAATTAGCATAAGTTCTAATTTTTAATCACTATAATTTGCATCAGTCCTCTAACATGGTGTATAGTATATTAGTGGCAGCACCTTACCCCCATATCAGGTTTATAAACATTAAAACTATGTAAACATTGGCGATTTGAAAGGAGTGGCCGCGAGTTTTTATTGCCATGTTCTTTTCTCCGGCTCTACCTATTGTTTGCGAACATGGCATAAATGTACATGTAGAATCTTGACCTGTCACAAGTAGGGCATCGAAACTCGGTTCAATTTTGAAAACCCGGGTTTTCGGGTCTAAGAGTAATCAAAACCCGGGTAAACCGGTTTTTTCGAGCATTTCGATCTTTTTATTGTAATTTTTAAAATACACTAATCTGCGTTTATACAGGGTGTCCCAGAACTCAACGTCAAGCCGAAACGAGGTGACAGGATTGATTGTAAACATCATGAGAAAAAACAGGGCGGCATGAGACGCATGTATGCGCGCCTCCGCCACCCGGGGCGCCGACGGCGGATCGGGTCCGATTGGATAGCATCCTCCCGGGCCTTCTCCGCCACCTCCTTCTGCAAGATTACGTCCTCGCAGAAGGTTGCGACCGCGGTAAAACAACTGCTGATAAACTTCGGCGAGCACTTCCGCCTCCAAATCCCACGGGGGTGTTCCGGCCAAGGCGCACGCCGCCTCGGTAGATACGGTGCGGTATCCGCGTATGGCTCTGACCGCCAATACCCTCTGGGGGCGCCGGAGGCGCGCCCTATTCTGGGCGGACAGAGCCGTCGCCATCACCGGTGCACCATAAAGTGCCATTGACCGGACAACCCCCGTGTACAGCTGCCTAGTGGGGACACTGGCCCCGCCCAAATTGGGCAGAAGTCGCCCTAGGGCGGAGGCAGTGCCTACCAACTTAGGGCCAAGCCGAAAGTGCTCGTCGAAGAGCCACCTACCGTCGAGGACCAGACCCAGGTACCTCATCTGGGCCCGGACCGGTAAGAGGACCGAGTTGACCTCGATCGAGGCGCCGGCGGGCGGACCACGACGGGGCCCATGAAATAATAGGGCCTCCGTCTTGTCCAGGGCCACCCGCAGACCCAGCGCCTCTATGCGCCCGACCACCATGGACACTCCAGTGGTGACCAGGCGCGCCGCCTCCTCAAAGTTTGCCCCCCGGGCCGTGACTAGGGTGTCGTCTGCGTAGCAGATTACACCCAGCCCGGGGGGGAGACGTCCTAGTAGGGCCCAATCGTATCCCATGTTCCACAGGAGTGGTCCTAGGACAGACCCCTGTGGAACACCGCACGACATGGCCCTGCGTCTCAAGGCGCCACCTCGATCCTCGTACACGACGGTACGCTCCTCTAAATAGTCTGCCACCAGCCGCCTCAGGTACCCTGGCACTCCGTGGTATTGGAGTGCGGCTCTGATGCAGCCGAATGGCAGACTATTGAAGGCGTTGGCGATGTCCAATGACACCGCCAACACCACCCCGCCGCAGCTCACCGCCTCTTCGGTCACGGCCCTCAGGCGCAGGATCGCGTCGACCGTCGAACGCCCCTCTCGGAAACCGAATTGGGCGTCCGACAGGTCGGGGCCCACCTCGCAGAGGTGCCGGACGATGCGGGCAGAGAGAACCCTCTCGAACAATTTACCCGCCTCGTCCAGCAACACGATGGGTCTGTAGGCCGCGACCGAATCGGCAGGCCGTCCATGCTTCTGTATCAGGACCAGCTTCCCGCACTTCCAACGCTCAGGGAAGCGTCCGGACGCCAGGCTAGCGTCCAACACTCCCCTGAGGTGGTCCGACATGTAGTCGAGGGCACGGGCCATCACTCGGGCTGGAACCCCGTCCGGCCCGGGGGCGGTGTTCTTGGACCGGATCCGTAGGACAGCCGCCCCTACCTCCGATTCCCTAACAGGCGGAACATCACCCACGCTGCCCCGACGACGACCACGACGGGACATCGATGGGGGTGTGTGTTCCGTAAGGGACATCCCTAATGCAACCATTAGGCTGCAACCGTCTGTGGTTTGAGCGACGATGTCATTTGTTAGAGATACCCCATATTTGTCCAACTTGGCCTCAATCAGTTGTACGCATGACGCTGCATTCATGGACCCGTGAATGCGTATGAGACCTAGATTTCGAAAACTGCTATCCCTTGCCAAATTTGGTGAATGTGAAGTAAGCCCTATATATCTTCTATTTTATTGGATGTCCATTCATCGAATGATATCGAAAACTTCTTTTCATCTGACAGTATAATTTTTATCTCGTTGATTATTTCTAGCTTCCTATTATAAAACTGTTTGAGAATTATGTTGCGAGCGGTATCAGCAGTAGTGGGTAATTTGTTGCCGGTCTTTTCAAAAAGGTACTTTAAACCTTAAGATTTGAGAACGTTCTAAGAGGAATTCCATCAACTGCAGCCATACGAGACACCATAACTTGCATACTTGGGTTTGCATCATAATCATCATCATCAGCCTATCGCAGTCCACTGCTGGACATAGGCCTCTCCAATTGCACGCCACTCAGTTCGATCCTCGGCGACTCGCATCCAGCTCCTGCCAACCGTCTTGCGCAAATCATCACTCCACCTGGCCTGTGGACGTCCTACACTACGTTTGCCGAGACGCGGTCTCCACTCAAGAACACGTTTACCCCAACGGTTGTCGGTCCTGCGGCTAATATGGCCAGCCCATTGCCACTTCAGCTTGCTAATCCTGTGGGCTATGTCGATCACTTTAGTTCTCTGCCGGATTACCTCGTTTCTAACACGATCTCTGAGAGAAACTCCGAGCATAGCCCTCTCCATAGACCGCTGCGTGACTTTGAATTTGTGGACCAGCCGTGCCGTGAGTGTCCACGTTTCGGCTCCGTATGTCATGACGGGTAGGACGCACTGGTTGTAGACTTTCGTCTTTAGGCACTGTGGGATCGATGATGAGAAGACCCGACGAAGCTTCCTAAACGCCGCCCAACCCAGCTGAATTCTCCTGTTCACCTCGTCCTCGAAGTTGTTTCTACCCAACTGCAAAGTCTGCCCGAGGTACACATATTTTTGAACAACTTCGAGAACGGTACCGTGTATTGCAACCGGTTCCGGTAGTACATGTTCGTTGAACATGACCTTGGTTTTGTCCAAGTTCATCCGTAGACCGATTCGTACAGAAGAGTCAGCCAGATCATTCAGCATCTGTTGTAGGTCCTGCAGCGTCTCCACCATGATGACGATGTCGTCTGCAAATCGCAAGTGTGAGATGTGTTCACCATTGATGTTTATGCCACGTCCTTTCCAGTGCAGCGTCCTGAACAAGTCCTCCATTGCATTTGTGAACAATTTCGGGGAAATAACATCCCCTTGTCTCACTCCTCGATGCAATGGTATGAGCCTTGTCTGCAGATTCTGCACTTGGACGGACATGGTGGCGGCCTCGTAGAGACATCTCAACACTTGGGTTTGCATCAGTCTCAAAATAGTGTGTCAACTTAGTTTTCTTTTTTGGCGCTTCAGGATTTTCTTTTGAAGAAGATGCACTACCTTGAGATGTTGCTTCGATTGTTGAATGCCTTGCAGCCTCTATATGAACCGGTTGAATATTCTTTAAATGTCTTAGTAGACAGCTAGTACTACCACCAGCTGATTTCAATATTTTTTGGCATGTTTTAAATTTAGCATCATTTTTGTTTTTGTTTTTACTTATTTACATATACATTTACTTATTATTGCATTCGAAGTGGCTTAAACTTAATAAATAACAAAAACAAAAGTATTAAAAAAAAACCCGAAAAACCCGAGTTTTAAAAATCCAACCCGGTTTTTTTTGTAATCCTAAAAACCGGGAAAACCCGGGTTTTTTCGGTCCGGGTAAACCCGGGCTCGATGCCCTAGTCACAAGCGATGTATTGCATCCTAAGTGAATAAAGAATTTTGAATTGAATTGAATTTGAATTTCTTGTATTATCGGTACTAGACAACTGATATAAATACATAAACTTAATATATATTTTTTTGTAATACATGCATAGAATAAATACATGTACATAATTAATTATTAATTAAAATACAATAATGTAATAAATACAAACATATTAAACATAGAAAACACCCAAACTAGGAAACAAGTATTTGTGGATCACACAAACATTTGGTCCGATCCGGGAATCGAACTCGAGACCTCATGCACAACAGTCGCACACGCTACCACTGCGCCACCGTGGCAGTTAGAAGCATCTTGATTGTCCGCTGATTCTAACCTATATCGCTCGTCACTGAACCTTAGGTGACGCCCTCTACCGGTCATAAAGTGTGTGTGTTAAAAAAATAATTTGATTAGCCGACTACAGCAAAATAAAGTTTTTTTTTAAAAAGGCATTAGGAATTCATTGCATTCCTGTGTCGCGGACTACTTTACAAACATACATGAAACGGATAAAAAGTAAACCCAGACTCAGAACAACAATTTGTGAATCACACAGTGTTTTTCCATTTGGGATTTGAACGTACGACACTTGGCGTAGTAAGGAGCGGCGTGGCAACCGCTTAAGCCACTGCCTGACCAACCGTGCAGTCAAAAGGATATATACATATTCAAGTTTGAAAAGCCGTTGCTAAATTGTTATTCTTTGATTAAAAACATGTCATAATCAAAGTTGTTATTGTACGTCTCGTTGTTAAAATCTTCTTTCATACTTTTCAACGTCGCAACGTCGTTTTTTGACATAATTTGGTTTGAGTTTTTGCCTATCTGCACCAGGAATTTTGCAAAATAATTATAATAATTAGAATATCTCTTTAATGCATAAAATCAAGTTTAAAAAATTTGCGTGAGCTGTATGTTGGGAACCAGTATCTTTTGTTAAAAATATATTTCACAATTATGCGCAGTAAATTCACAAGTCATATCATAGCCAAACATAAACAGCATAACACTTCCGAGTGCATGTATTCTTTCTGTGCATACTCGTTTACATAGCGCATGTGTTTGTGTGTGTATGTGTATGTGTGTGTGTGTGTGTTTGTGACGAAAGTAAGAACATAATTATTTTTAAGAATTAGGTAATTATATCTTGGATTCAGTGTGGTCCGTAAATAGGTGTTGATTAGGTACTTAAATATGTTAATAAAGATAATTAAGAAAAAATATTTCATAATTTTATTATTAAATAAATGTAATTTGTTACAAATGGCTTTAGATAACTGTACTCGGGCTAAAATAATTATTTTTTCTGCATTTATGATGTGTAGGTACAGTTACTGCCGTAAAAAAAATATTCGTTATTTATGAGATTATTTTTGTTTTTGCTATTGTTTCGATGCAGTCTGATTTAAAGTGTCTATTTTTAATTAACCGACTTCAAAAAAGAGGAGGTTCTCAATTCACCGGGATCTTTTTTTTATGTATGTTCAGCGATCATTTTGTCGTTTATGGACAGATTTCAAAAATACTTTTAACATTGGATTTGGCATAGCTCACAGGTAGTCCCATCGTCACCGTGTCGGGATCTGTTATGGGATCCCAAAGAAATCGAGAAAACTCCTAAAATATCATAGGCACAACTGTCGCAATTTGTATTGGATTTGCTTTTCTATGTCGTGATACGGGCGCCACCAGTCTGGGCTGATCATCTCACAACTTCTATTTATTGTTTGATTATTTTTGGACACTACCTGTGTTAATATCAGCATCGTTACATTGTCCTCACATTTAATAAAATGCCCTAAACAATGTAACCAAAAATTGTAAAAACAATGTTGGAGTGTCCATGGAGTTTCTTGTCTGTTCTTCTCAAAAGTGCCGTTGTATGGTTTATTTGAAATAAAATGGTTTGATTTGATTTGATTTGAAGTCAGTTTTTTTTTTAAAATTCAAATTAACATCTTTTCAGTATACGCATATGAAAGCATAAGCAGCACTTACAATATAGAAATTTATTTTGTCTGTCTGACCGTCTGTCTAGTTGTTTCAGCTAATCTCTAGAACAGCGGGACCGAATTTAATGGAACTCATATCATATGGATATTAGAAATAACTTAGACAATCGGGAATACTCAAGAACCGGTAATGCACTTTCTTTCATCTATCTATTTAGATGTTCATGGTCGGCGTCGTGGATGTCGAGGTAGACCCTTGAGATCAGGTAACATTAGCCAAGGTCATGCCGGTCGTTGGTTCAACCGTTCCAGATTTTAGCTGAAACAAACAGACAAACAGACAAATATTTAAAAAAATGTTTTTTCTGATGTAAGTACTTTCATATGCACTTACTTAAAATTTGTTATTTTGATACATATTACAAACAGACACTCCAATTTATTTATTTTTAAAGATGTTTTGGTGCTATTATAACATAAATTTATTTGCAAAGTATATTTAAAGTTAAAACAGACAAGGATACCATAGAAAAAGCATTATTCAAAAGTTTCAATTTTCATACAATACCAATTTTCAATTCAATTATCAAAACTTCAGATGGCAACTGAATACAAAATTAATTGGATATAAAATGGTTGGAGAATATTACATTTAGACAAAAGATTGATCTTGAAACGAAATGTTTTATTTGAGTTTATTTAAGTAATTAAATAATTAACACGCCTATATTAATACGTCTACACTTTGGATCTCCATTACCGTAAATTAAAGGAAATTAAAGGATTTCGGAAGTATAAAAGACAGAGTTGATATGAATATTGCGGTCAAAGCCTACCAACTTTTATACAAATATCCTTGTTACATGATATAATAATTTTTCGGAATTTTCGGACATCTTACACACAACGCCATCTAGTTTCAAACCAAGCAGGGCTTGTATTAAGAGCGCGGGTCGTCTCCAGATGATCTGATGGTCGCTGGGACCGATTAGGCAAACATAGTCTAGGGCGCTCTGAGACATGATGAACCGATGATTTGATGATTCTGATGACTTAAGGAGTAACTTAGGCTATTTTTTAAACTAGCTTCGCAGTTCGTTTACAACAACAATCGCTAGTAACACCGCGTCGCTCGGATAGCAGACATTCGTCTATGCAAGAAACAAGATTAGGTTCACAACGGTAGTCGAATTTTCTTTTAATACTTTTGATGTTCTAAAGACGAGATGATGATGAATACAAAATTTGCTGTAACATAACTTACTAATATTACCCAACTACAGCAAAGCCAAAGGAGGCGTTATGCGTTTTTAAAGTAATCTACATTTTTTTTTCCGTGCGGAAATCCCCACGGATGCCACCAGTTGGTATCTATGTCGGTCTTGAACCGACTAAAGGTAATCGCACACTTATCAGAGGCGAACGCGTCGAACGAGCCGAACGAAACGAATTTTAGAATTCTTTATATGAAATGTCATGAAACCTCGCACACTTACCCGTGTCGAATCGTCCGCATCTGGAAGAACCCCAGAAATCCTAGACGAATTCGGATGACGTCATAAAATTCGGCGCGGATGATGCGGTCGCCTCTGATAAGTGTGCGATTACCTTTAGTCGGGCGCATCGAGCGCCCGCATTCTATCAGTTGCGTATGACAGAGCAACGCACGAGTCGATGCTTTCGGTGCGGTCGATTCTTCCGCTGCGGATAAGTGTGCGAGGCCTCCTTCGGTTCGTTCGGCGCGTTCGGCGCGGATAAGTGTGCGATCACCATAAAACCGCACGCTGTCTCGGGTACACCAGACGGCCGCCAATAATATACCTACCTATTATAGAATATTTCTATGTAACGTGTAACTTCGGCTTTTCAGACCTCTGTGATGTGTATCTATGCACTGATAACTTTGTACTACGTATGTAACAACCGAAATATTATTATTATATTATCCTAACAGCTTTAAACCTTCTTTGACTCTTTTAAACTACTCGTGATTACAGCAATTACCGTGGGTAACACCTCGAAACTCAGCCATTTTAATAAATCGTAAAAAATACATCCAACAGAATTGCTGAACGGCAAGTCGTAACTCAATAAATTCAACTTGTTTTCGACAGAAGAAAGCAGTAAATATTTTGTCTATTGACGCTGACTAACAGCTTTGGTAAAGATTTTACTGTCAGGGAGAAGACATTTTATTATTTTATCTTTACTTAGTAATAACACAGACTGAAACGAGTTATAATTAACTTAGTCAGTACTTAAAAAAAAGTAGTGGGTTTGAAAGGGTATCCGGTATGGTGATGGTCGCTACCAGAGCACCAGTTGCCCGCCCACTATGGTCCCAAGTGGTGAATACGCACTATACCCCATGTGGGGCCAACAAAGGACGTGTATGACCCGGCGACCAGCCTGGGCAGTCGGGAGGAGCTCCAGGAACGCATCAGCAGCTTCTGTAGTCCCCCCACCGTACTCCTAGATCCATCCCGGGATGATCAGGGTCACCCAGGTGTCACGAGTTTACGTGCCACTGTGGAACATAGAAACACGCATAAACTGAAAAAAAATAGCCTTTCTCTTTTTCGCCGTATTAAGATAAAAAATTTAATTCATTTTAATTTTCTTATTTGAATATGTGTCATTTAAGTATAACAAGTCTACTCATAAGGTGATATTCAAACTCGTCACAGAAATATATACCAAAAGGAGTTTACTCCAGGTACAAATTAAAAGAAAATCCTCCATTATAATCAGTCTCTAAAAAGTCAAACTGTCTGAGTCCTAAGACAAACAAGAAAATTAATCCGAAGTAAGTTTAAGGAGTTGAAAGTTTAAAATCCACTTATTTCTTCACGAGATTAAGAGACATGAACTTATGAATTATGATAATTTAACTTTTCTCTCTGGTACTTTAAAAAGAGATTCGTTAGAACATTGATCTCATAAAGGCCTACGCAGACCGGGACGGCACGGCAAGGGATTTTGCCGTGTCAGCGCACATTAGCCGCTCAGATACCGTGGCATCCCAGCGCCTTGCCACGGCATGCCACGGCGTGCCGCGGTGTGACAAAGCACGCCAAGTCAAAATGTACCTAGACTTCAGTTACGTTTGATCGAGTATTGATTTGCCTCAGTATTGTAATTTTGTGAAAAAATGTAGATTGGGCTGAAGCATGCAGTTGCCTGCCGTAGTACGCCACGGCATCTCGCCGCGGGAGCCCGTGGCACATCTTTCAATGCGGTGCAATGAAATCCCTTTCAATGCCATGGCATCATTTTAAAGTATAGCAATTTATGTCGTATTTCTATATCGATACGATTGAATGTCCATTAGTACAAAATTTAAATCCCTTGCCATGCCGTCCTGGTCTGTCCGTAGATCAGCTCATAGTACCTTGTGTGACGTGTGTGAGGATATTATTATTATCTACATATCTATACAAATAATTAAAATTGTATTGTTTGTTTGTCTAAATGAATATGGAGGTATACACGGTACAAACAAATATTTCATGCTTTCATCAGGCAGACTAAAGGCCGCTGCATACGTGACGGGTTTTACATGGACGGGACGGGACGGGAAGTTTTGCAAACATCGTTTCATACAAAATGTATAAGGAATAGCATACTTCACGGAGACACGGACGGGACGGGAACGTGACGCACGAGACGAGCTAAACATCGTCGCCGACGATGTTTCATTACAAGAATTGGATTAAAGCCAATTCTTGTAATGAAAAATTCATCTTTCCTTGTTCACAACACTAGCACGTTAGATCCGAGTCACAGTCACGGTGCCTATGCATTTACATCACGTCCCCGTTTATAACGAGGCAACCACGTCCCCGTCCCGTCCACGTCCTGTCCGAGGTAATATCCCGTCACGTATGCAGCGGCCTTAAGGTCACTTTAGTAAGCTTAAATATATAAAAATATATACATAAAGAACTTTCGAATTGGTTAAGGTTTAAATGACAGAGCTCTGGTATCAATAAACGTGAAAAAACAACCATGCAAATCTTATCTTTATTTTCAAATTAATGCCGTCACGAATCTGTTTAGTAGAAAATAAATTGATATAGACTAAATAATTAGAATAAGATTGATACTGGTGCTAATACAGCTAATAATGTAGTTTTGAAAAACAGTTCTGATAAATTTTTTGTTTAATGATAGACTTATTTTATATTAATACTAGCTTTTGCCCGCGGCTCCATCCGCATGTAGGTTATCGCGGTAAATAGAAGCCTATGTGTTATTCTGATATGTAAGCTATATTATTGCGAAGTTTCATCAAAATCCATTCAGTAGTTTTTGCGTGAAACAGCAACAAACATACTCACAAACTTTCGCGTTTATAATATGAGTAGGTAGGATAGGTAACAGAGCCACGCTGATATCAGCTCGAATAGACCGGAGGGTAGTACTACCCTCACACAGAGGACCATCCTAATTATGACAGCATTCTTGCTGTCGTATTTCGTTGGTGAGTGTGAGACCGGAGGATGTTGAATCCTACTCCTGGATTTTACTCATGCTTTCCATCAGGCAGATTAGAAAGGCTTAAATATATATATTAAATTAAAAAGTAAACTTAATTTTCTCAAAACAGTTTTTAGAAACAACAAAATTAGTCAGTATTAATTTAATTCGAATTATTTAGTAATTCTCTATCTTTTTTTAAGAGCTCCTCATTAGCAATAATATATACATCCTGTGTCGCGAGGGACTTGAACAACAATTTGTGGATAACACAAAGTTACATCCCATGTGGGATTGGAACACACAACACTTGGCGTAGTAGAAATCGGCGACCGCTTAAATCACTTTTTTTTCTTTTTTTTTCGTGTGGAAAATCGTCATGGACCGTCACCGGTGTGTCGGACTCGAACCGACTAAAAACCACAAAGTGTGCCCTCACTGCGCTTTTCTTTTACGGGGAGGAGGAGTCCAGGGTGAGATCTCCTTCTGGACTCCTCCCGACCGCTTAAACCACAAGGCGAACCGTGTGTACATAATTATATTTATATATTAAATAGCTTTGCGAAACATATCATCCGTCAGTATTTCAAATATTCAGACATGGTTTCATGTATCATTGGACTCTGAGTGATGAATGCTGTACACATTGTTTCCTGATGTGTGATTGATTGCATTGTGTGTGCAACGAGCGTACAACATTGGCTGGTATCGACAATAACATAATTTAAATTCTAATTAGCTGTATTGTAAACATAATACTGTAGTTGATTTTCAAGTTGACTGCCTTGTTGGTCTAGTGGTTAGTGTATGCCGCTGCTGATCAAGAGTTCTCTAGTTCAATCCCTCGGTCGAAATTTTGGTGTGATAAGCAAATATGTTAAAAGTATGTTTATATATTTATATCAGTTGTCTAGTACCCATAATACAAGCTCTGCTTAGTTTGGAACTGTATGACGATGTGTATAAGATGTCCGAAATATTAAAAAAAAAAGTTTCAATGACCTGAAACATCTTACAGTTGGTAACGATACGCGTGATATCTATTTACATTCTAGCTGATCCGGCGAACTCGTACCGCTCCCAGAACTTGGCCGCAGCGCCACCACTTGAACACACAAAATTATAACAACATCGGTCCCGCTGTTGAGGAGAATTTCAGTGATATACACACGCACATAAGAATTATACATATATGAAGTCGAAAGTCTAAAAACAGTTATAAATTTAAAAAGATTATTCATACTATAAAGTGATAAATAAAGATATGTTCTGTGATCTGGTAGACTTTCGTGGCTAAATCACTAAACCGATTTCTATTACTAAAAAACAAATAAAATAAATATTACTACTAACTCTATGAAGCAAAATTAATAAACCCTAAGACATTTAACAAGACAAGACTAGAAGTCAATAAATACTCCTAAACAGCTTGTGCAATTGATACAATCTCACTATATAATAATCAGATTTGTGATTGAATTGGTTTATGATCAAATTATGAGTATACACACAAATTGCCAATTTTCATTTCAATTTGTTTTTGTGTCTGGCTTTGAAGATAGTTTAGCTGTATTCATTTTAAACCGACTTCAAAAAGAGCATGAAGTTCTCAGTACGACTCAAAATTTCACCGACTTAAAATGTATTTTAGGTAACTAGAAAATAGTAGAATACTATTTATTTATTAACATTAATAGATAAATAAGAACAGACAAGAATTGTTACCTAGTAATATAAGCAAGCGAAATTAAAACCAATTTTATTTTACGTTTTTCAGTGTTGCCAGTTTTTCAGATAGAGAGGTTTCGTTTCTTTTTTTTGGATCGGTTTAAATTTATTTAGATATATTTTGTATCAGCTAATAAATTGTATAGGTATTAACAGTTAGAGACACTTTTGTAATAGATATAGTAATTTACATATATGTAGAAAACATAATGACATTTTAAAGCCGATAAAAGAAATCCCACTACCTATTAAATTAGAATGTACTTGAATTAATTGTATTTTTAAATATCATTATCTAATGGAGGACTGAGAAGCCAGGAGAAACATAGACTTCTCCCAGGAGATTGCTGGGTAAGAGTCGAACCTAGGCTGGAACTGTAATAACATGCTTCAAGTACTTCTTAAAAACTGTCTGTCTGGCTCATTAAAGACATAAAAAAAATTAGATATCTTTATATTTTAGGATTTATAAGGGTCTAACCTGTAAAATACTCTCACTTGGAAAACTTCGTACAAAAGTAAAGAAATAGTAATATACGTAAATATAACAATTATCTATTGAACACGATTTTAAATCCGCCTACCATTATAGGTGACTACGGAACCGTATTCTATGCCTAGCCTGACACGCACTTCCCCAATTTTTATGTAAATGCATTTATTGAAAATCTATTAAATTGAAATTATAATCGCCCTCGTTGTGCGTGTATACAATGCAGCATGGTGACCCATACCATGGTGGTTTAGTGAGATGCTTCTGGTTCTATGGCCTCTGGTCTCACACTCGCCAACAAAACACCATAGAAGGCATGCTGTCATTTTAGATTGGTCTTCGATATGAAGTAAATGCCGCCCTTGTCGAGCAGGCCTTTTGGAGCTGGAATCGGCGTTGCTTTATTACCTAACCTTAGTCTACTATTAGATTGGGGATCAAATTATATTCTAACAACTTTACTCTCATTAAAAAGCAGTGAAGGAACTCTTACCGTTGGTTCTGAACGGAGGCTAAAAGGCCTTCAAGGCCTTTCTATTTTGAGTTGCAACTATCTAATATCACCTGTAGTTACCGACTGTTCATGTGGATTTCTAAACTACAAAATAATTATACCCCTTTTGTTTCCAGGAACCACAACAACTAAAACCATGGATGGGAGTGTGGGACGCTACCAAACCCCTATCTGCTTGCCTGCAATACGATCCTTTCATAAACAAACTTCGGGGTAAGAATTGTTGTAAGAATATGTAAACTTACTTTTTACATCATCATTATCAACCATAATGTCTTGGAGTTTGGGTGTTTTTATATAAAATAAGTATATACGAGTATTTACAAACAAAAAAAGGTTATATGTATTTATGTCAGTTGTCTAGTACCCACAGTACAAGCTCTGCTTAGTTTAAGACTAGATGATGTTGTGTGTCAGATGTCCGAATATTTACTAGATATTATCATTATTAATTGTCAGAAAATTTGTTAGGTTATTTGATCGCTTCCAAAATTATAAATATCTTGGACATCTGACACACAAAAATTATTGCTAATGAGGAGCTCTTAAAAAAAGATAGAGAATTACTAAATAATTCGAATGAAATTAATACTGACTAATTTTGTTGTTTCTAAAAACTGTTCTGAGAAAATTAAGTTTACTTTTTAATTTATTATATATATTTAAGCCTTTCTAATCTGCCTGATGGAAAGCATAAGTAGAATCCAGGAGTAGGATTCAACATCCTCCGGTCTCACACTCACCAACGAAATACGACAGCAAGAATGCTGTCATAATTAGGATGGTCCTCTGTGTGAGGGTAGTACTACCCTCCGGTTTATTCGAGCTGATATCAGCGTGGCTCTGTTACCTATCCTACTCATATTATAAACGCGAAAGTTTGTGAGTATGTTTGTTGCTGTTTACTAAAAACTACTGAATGGATTTTGATGAAACTTCGCAATAATATAGCTTACATATCAGAATAACACATAGGCTTCTATTTACCGCGATAACCTACATGCGGATGGAGCCGCGGGCAAAAGCTAGTATTAATATAAAATAAGTCTATCATTAAACAAAAATTTTATCAGAACTGTTTTTCAAAACTACATTATTAGCACCAGTATCAATCTTATTCTAATTATTTAGTCTATATCAATTTATTTTCTACTAAATAGATTCGTGACGACATTAATTTGAAAATAAAGATAAGATTTTCATTATGGTGGTTTTTTCACGTTTATTGATATCAGAGCTCTGTCATTTAAACCTAAACCAATTCGAAAGTTCTTTATATATATATTTTTATATATTTAAGCTAAATAAACTGACCTTAAGGCCGCTGCATACGTGACGGGATATTACCTCGGACAGGACGTGGACGGGACGGGGACGTGGTTGCCTCGTTATAAACGGGGACGTGATGTAAATGCATACGCATCGTGACTGTGACTCGGATCTAACGTGCTAGTCTTGTGAACAAGGAAAGATGAATTTTTCATTACAAGAATTGGCTTTAGTCCAATTCTTGTAATGAAACATTGTCGGCGACGATGTTTAGCTCGTCCCGTGCGTGCCACGTTCCCGTCCCGTCCGTGTCTCCGTGAATTATGCATTTCCTTATACATTTTGTATGAAACGATGTTTGAAAACTTCCCGTCCCGTTCCGTCCATGTAAAACTCGTCACGTATGCAGCGGCCTTTAGTCTGCCTGATTGAAAGCATGAAATATTTGTTTGTACCGTGTATATGCATTTAGTAAAAAGCGGTTATTTTAATATTACAAACAGACAATACAATTTTATTCATTTGTATAGATATTTAGATACTAATTATATCCTCACACACGTCACACAAGATACTATGAGCTGATCTACGGCTGCTGAGCCTTATGAGATCAACATTCTAAAGAATCTCTTTCTAAAATACCAGAGAGAAAAGTTAAATTTTCATAATTCATAGTTCATGTCTCTTATACTCATGAAGAAATAAGTGGATTTTAAACTTTCAACTCCTTAAATTTACTTCGGATTAATTTTCTTGTTTGTCTTAGGACTCAGACAGTTTGACTTTTAGAGACTGATTATAATGGAGGATTTTCTTTTTATTATGTACCTGGAGTAAAGTTCTTTTGGTACCTATATATTTCTGTCATGACTTTGAATATAACCTTAAGAGTAGTCTTGCGGTACTTAAATGACACATAATCAAATAAGAAAATTAAAATCAATTCAATTTTTTATCCAAATACGGCGAAGAAGAAAAAGACATTTTTTTTTCAGTTTATGCGTGTTTCTATGTTCCACAGTGGCACCTAAACTCGTGTCACCTCCGTTCTGCCCCAGGGGTGAACCTGATCACCACGGGATATACGGTACGGGGAGTACGGTGGGCTGACCGCCGCGTCATACACGTCCTTTGTTGGCCCCACGGGGGGTATAGACGTATAGTGCGTATTCACCATTTGGGACCATAGTGGGCGGGCAACTGGTGTTCTATCTAAAGCGTGTTTCAGTTTACAGTAATTTTCAAATAAGGATATCACCCCGACAGGATACCCTTTCAAACAGACTACTTATTTAAGTACTGACTAAGTTAATTATAACTCTTTATTTTCAAGAGTTTTGTACAGAAGTTCCTGTATCGCTTATAGGTAACGTTCAGCACCACACTTTCAGGACATTGTTTTAATTTTTTATGAAGCAAGTCTCTATTTTGTATGCATCGAAGTAGACCAGGAGTAATCCACGGTTTTAGGATTTTTTTATTTGATGATACTTTCCTACAAGTCGCACAATCGTTAATGGCTGTCGTTAAAAGTTTTATAATGCTATCTGTGACTGTATTTGGGTCTTCCAAGGAGTATAAAGGGTTAAAATCAATCTCTGATATTTTTTTGTCCAGAGTCCCGTAGTCGATCTTTTTAACAACATAACTAGGGTTATTGCGAGAAGTTTGGTAACTCAGACAGGCTAACGTAGAGTAATGGTCAGTAACTGTAGATTCATAGACAAATAAAATTATTGTGTGTCATAAAACATTAAAATCTGAAACCAATTTATTAAAATATGATTTGATTACCCAACTCTAATATTTGCAGCAAATTAATTGAACCTGAGAAACCTTTTATTTACGGCTGCAAAACAAATCTGTACCTTAGATGTATACAACATTAAGTGGCTAAAGTCAAATTTTACTTTCTTCTTCGTCGTTCCCTCAATGCGCCACAAGCTCAATCGCGACCACAAGTTATAAGCTTCCACTTCCTGCGGTTTTACGCAGAGCCGACCGCACGGTGCATGCTGCCGCCCACCGCCTCCTTTACAGTATCACTCCAACGTGTAGGTGCCTGCCCTGCCTCGAGCACGCCTGCCGTCCATTTGCTTGATCTGCTTCTCCAGACTGTGCTTTGAGGACCGCATAATATGCCCGAAAAAGCTTAGGGCTCGTTTCCGGCAAAGTGAGGACAGCCGCGTCGTGATGTTGATCTCTTTTAATATAGACTCGTTAGTTCGCATCACAGTCCAGGCGATGCGTAGCATCCTTCGCCAACACCACATCTCGAAAGCATCGATCTTATTGCTATCGCGGCTTCTCAAGCTCCATTTTACAGGAGAGGCAAAAATGCGCGTAGTAAAATTTTTAATGTAATTTTGGGAAAGTTATAATAAAGGCAGAGTAATAAACTTAGGTGTATTTTTTATAATAAATAGAGGGTAGTATCATGTTTTCACATAATTACGATAAAACTATCTATTATCTAACATCATTTGAGATCCTATACCCTGTTAATATTTCTATATCTCTTCTGTAAATATTTGTGCATTGTATATCTCTTTTCATGAGCGACGTAGGACTTAATGCTTTAAAACATTATGTAGAACTGGTTCTTGGGATTTTAATGGTATAATAAACGTACAGGTACAGAAATATTCATTAAAGCAATTTGTCGAACAGGTAGCGAGAACTGTTTGTATGTGAACGTTCACACTCCACGGCTGCAGCCAGGAGCTATGCTGCCGGTCATGGTATTTATCCATGGAGGTGCCTTCATGTATGGAGAAGGGAGTATATATGATGCCCCTAATATCATGGACTGGGATATGGTAGTGGTGACCATCAATTACAGGCTTGGGCCTCTTGGTAAGTATCGTGAGATGTAAGGTTTAAATTTTTGCTCGAAGATAAATTATTCACATAATTGTTACAAGGTTTTTTTACACGTTTTATATTAGCTTCACCTGTATTTTTGTTTGTTTGTAACCGACTCCTTTGGGTGCGATTTTGTACCACTTTAAACGGCCAGATTTCGTTCAAACTTTGTAGATTTATCGATGACTGACGACAATACACTAATTTTGAAAAAAACTAAAAAAAATATTTAAACTAATAAGTATTTTTAGTCTAGAAAACCAAATAATAGTTTTAAAAAACTAAACAAACACGCTTTTAAACTAAAAGGAGAAAATAATTTTAATGCAACAAAGCGTGGGGTGCTTTCTGAAACTATCATGTCATGTCTGTCATTAACAAGTACATGTTTGTTTATGTAATCCATAGTGAGATGCTCATTCTAATTCGAAAGGCGCTCTTGAATGTAAACATAGCCTTAGGCCCTTACATAAGTTTCAACACTTTCTTGTTTTATCTGTGCGGAGATCCCACCAAATACCACCAGTTGGTGGTTTTTTTGGTCTCGAACTGACCAAAACCGCACGCCGTCTTAAGTACCAATAGCCGGGGTACCAGGTGTACCCTGGCAAGGAAATCCCTGGAACCCCGACGTTGCTCAGGCTATCTACTTACGGCTTGCAGATGACCACGATTTCCCCTTCCTGGCGCTTAGTAGTGCATCGCGCATCCACCCCGATCTGCTTCTGCTAGGGTGACAGATGGGCACACCTGTCACCCCCACGAAACACTTATGTAGGACAGAGATCGTTCTGCGACCTTCGGCGTCTGAGCCGGCGAAACGGGAGGGTTCTAAACCTCTCCCAGTCCTGCTCCGCCATCTCCTTCGCAAGCATAACTTACTCAACTTACTCGCGGACTTATCTTTAAACACGTGCTTTGAATGTTGGCTTTTTGAGTCAAATATGAAGTTTTTGTATTTCTTTTCTAATATTGTACTGACCTCCATACTTATATTATTGACTGACATAAACGTGTAAAATGTTAGTAGTGTTTCAGTTAAATTCTAAAATGTTTTCTTTGCATCATTTTTATCTAGGATTCCTGAGTACGGGTGACGACGTTCTACCTGGTAATAACGGCTTGAAGGACCAGTCGTTCGCGCTTCACTGGGTCAAGAACAACATTATGATGTTCGGTGGTAATCCTGACAGCATCACACTCACGGGATCTTCGGCAGGTGCCGCCAGTGTGCACTACCATTATTTGTCGCCTTTGTCCAGAGGTATGTCATAACTTACTTTTCATACTTTAAGCTAAACACAAGTAGATTAATACGTACTAAACTTCAGGTTAAAACCAAATTAATACGATACGACTTCAAAAATCACATCCAAACAAGCAAGAAATATTTAAAAAAGTATAACATGTGCAATATAAGTGTAAGTATAAAAAACATTCATAAAACCATATAGCCTATGACATCTGGGCCATTATTATATATTGACAACTTATACAACATATAACATCGAAATTAGTTCAGCAGTTAAGGGCTACGGTGAAACATACAAATACATTGACCGCCAAAATCCTTTCTTCGGACTTCACCGTCGTGGGGTGAAAATGTGTACCGGTGCCGCGTAGTTTGAAAATACAGTGTCGTTTATAAACGGAATCACAAAAATAGTAAATGAAAAATAGTTATAAATTCTACAACATTTATTCCTTAGCACGTGTTATGAAATTCTGGTAGATATCAGTTATATGGTATTCTATATCAGAGTTTAGTGAGCGGTTTTAAATTAATTTCCACCTGAAATAGGAAAATCTGTATCTTCTACCTACCTGTGGAGTTACACTGTGTAACAAATTGTTGAGCGTATTTTAAACACACATAAGTTTATTTGAAAAAGTGTAGTACTTTTGTTTAGTGGTGGTTTTCCACTCGCTTCATGGTGTCACCACACGAAGGATCAAGAATACGGAATATCACCACCACCTCTATTAATTCCGTGGTGTCGTAAGAGGAAACTACAGGACAATATCACTACAAAGAGAATTACAAATTGAAACAAACCATTTGTCAATCCCGCTAGCTAGCGATTTGTTACAGTAGACCAATAAACTGTACACTGGCTGCCATGGCCGAAATCAGCTACGAGGACATCATATTTAAACGAATAAGCCCAGCTATGGAACAAAAACTAAGTGTAAAAGTCGCGAAAGTCTAAAAATTCGAAACTTCAAGAGAAACTTAGTACCGTGTATTTACTCCAGTAATGCATGCTCATATTTATTACTGTGTTATCTAGAAGCTTGCAAATAGTCTTGTTTGTACGTAATTATCTCGAGAAACGAGCTTTTACAGGCCACAATGTTATGTCAAGTCCTTTGTTTCGAGTTCGTTCACTTATGAATTGTTAGTCTCTAATAAACATGTTTCCCTAGAAGCATATCACACAAGTAAACATAGACTTAATTATGTTTTCATTGAATTCTTGGTGATAAACTTTATACCAGAAGAGATGAAAATTAATGGGCATGAATAATATTCAAAGGAAATTTAAGCTTTTACTTGACAGAAAGAATTGCATTGTATTCTATCCACTTTCCCGCTTTAATTTAATGTTTGCTCCTTTTTAGGGTTCCATAGTTCATGACTCGGAACGGAACCCTTGATTTCGTCATGTCCATCCGTCCCTCCTCGACTTACCGTCCAAACGGTTAGTGCTAGTAAGAGCCTTTTTTTCAAGGAAAAGCATGAGAAATATTTTTTTATTTGGTGTACCTCCCCTACACGTAAAGTGGAGATGTTTTTTTCTCGCGTCTACCCGAGACCCCATTGTGTGGGGTAGCGTTAGATAGGTCTTTTAAAACATTGAGAGATTGGTAAGACGATTTTTTTATTAAGGTATCCATTTACGAGTTACTTAACTTTAAAAGCCAATTTTTGTTAAAACTCTAAAAGCTAAAACACCGTGCTCGAAAGATCTAAAAAATAGTATAAGGATTTGAAATTAATAGTAGTTACTCGTGAATGAAATTCAAAGGAAAACCATAACGGCTCCCTAAGCCGTTATGGTTTCCCTTAAAACTTTGAACTTTAAACTTTGTTAGTTCAGGATTTATCGAGGCGTAACTTAACAACGTAATTGTAGGTAGAAAGCTTTAAGTATCTAGGTAGCCGAATAACACAGGACTCGAGATGTTCTCCGGACATAGTAGAGAGGATAGCAATCGCGAAACAAGCCTTCAACCGCAAAAAACATCTATTTAAGGCAAAGATCAACATAAACATAAAAAAACAGCTCATCAAAACCTATATTTGGAGCATTGCCCTTTATGGCTGCGAAACGTGGACGCTGACTCAAAGAGACAGAGATAAGTTGGCAGCATTTGAAATGTGGTGCTGGAGGCGGATGATGAACATCAGTTGGACAGAGAAAAAATCCAACGAGGAAGTCCTACTAATGGTTGGTGAAGAAAGGAGTCTTCTGAATACTGTTGACAACAGAAGAGGCAAAATGGTTGGCCATTTGATAAGACACGACAACCTTTTTAAAACCATTCTAGAAGGAAAGATAGAAGGTAGAAGAAAACGCGGAAGGCCTATATTGGCGTACATACAACAACTAAAGGAGAAAGTAGAAGTCGTGGCCTATCAAGATGTCAAACGGATTGCGGAAAATAGACAGGAATGGCGATTGCTCCACCGACAAGGGATTGACCCTTAAATTAAGAAGAAAAAAAGAAACTTGTAAAATACGCTTATTAGGAAAATTCCGTACAAATATAACGAAATAATAAGTGCCGTTATGGGCGTCTACGAAACCCTATTCTAATCTTGGCCTGACATGCCCTTGACCATATTATTTGTAAAGCACGTTCCAAATTTAAAAACAGTATAAAATACTATTTAAAATTTAAAAACGGATAGTATTTCGTATGTAAAATTAGGATTCGTTTATGATGCTGTTTATTTTTCTTTGAAAGTACTATTAATAGAGTAGTACATTACTTTAGTTAGAAATATAAAAAAAATAAAAAATCAAACAAAAAGTTAAACCTTAACGGCCCATTCACGACCTTTCCGCTGTGAGCGGCAGCTAAGAGCGAAACGCCGAGCGGTCATATCAAAAGTATAGAAATGTACGAGGCACGCCACGAGTCGCCGCTCATAGCGAAAAAGCTAGCGGTTTTTGCCGAGCGAATTGCTACAGCGGCGAGCGGTATGGAGAGCGGCGGGAACAAAGGCACAAGTTCGTATGTGCGACGCCACGAAACAGAGCGGCGTGGACAGCGGTTCAGGAGTGACGGACTCAGCGGCGTTAAATAAAATCAAAAAATTTTAGACGATTTTATGGCGGTAATGGATACTGAGGCTTTTATAACAGAAATTTTAAATAGACCGCCTATATGGATGTCAAAATATCCCCAACATAAATATAAAAAGGTTGTGGGAAGAAATTAAACAATGTTTTCCGGAATATAATGGTACTTACGTTTAATTTAAATTGAAAACACAAAAACATAGAACCTAGGTACCTACCAAACGAAGCTACTGATATGTTGACAAAACTACTGGTATGTTTACGTAATGTAGGTGGATAGTTGACAAGTTTTAAAAGTTAATTTTTTTCTCTGTCAGTAGGTACCTAATTAGCAAAACAGTTTACATATCAGTAGTTTTGTCTGTAGATATAACTACACACGAAACTACTAGTATGTCTTATACGCAATGTAAGTAGTTGACAAGTTTTTAAAGTTCTTTCTCTCTATAAGTACCTACTTAGCAAAACACTTGGAAACATCAGTTACTTCTTATAGGTAGGACCTTCGTATAGGTCACTAAATCCACCATCTAAATACCGATCTTTATTTAGTTCGTGCACTCATTCTATCATATTTAAAAAAAAAAAAGTTGTTTCTAAACAGACAGGGGATAATTTTTATAACGCCATGATTTTTAACACGTTTCGACTACCTAAATACGTCCACCGTCGCCGCTGCAACTAACCGCTACTGAGGGTACGTGGCGTGACAAACGTAACGCTCACCGACGCCGCTCCGCTTTTCGCTAAGACCAAAACTCGTGGCCAGGCCGTAAGTCTTATTACCGCGGCACGATGGACTGTCTAGCAGCAAAGGTCACATACTCACATACCCACTGAATATGCATTTTTGGGCTTAGACATAAGTGTTGATAATAAAATACAAATTGCATTTTCCAGGAACGTTCACAAGAGGTATAGCCTACAGCGGCTCAGCCTTAGCTCCTTGGACACACTCGATCAAACCGGCAGAGAAAGCAAAGACCCTCGCTTCCATTGTGGGCTGTCCCACAGGATCGAGTAAGGAAATCTTAGAGTGCCTCAAGTACCGGCCTGCCGAAGTCATTGTTAATGCTCAAGTGGAAATGTTTGTACGTATTATAAGTGTTTATTAATTTATTTGAAGCTTTCTATTTCAATTAACATAATATTAAAGTTAAAAAAAAAATGCCTTATAGTTGGTTTACAGACCATAATTTTATGTGATAATGTTATAGGAAACCTTAATTTTTCACTTAACTTTATATACAGTTGATAAAACAGTTTGTGTAGGTTGTGTGCTGCCGCTAACTCTTTTCTACTCGAATGCATCGGCCGACGCAGTAGAAGAGAGATAGATCATGCTCCACAAGCCGAACACTTATGCCGATCGTGCCTCTCTATTGTTTGTTCCCCCCTCTCGTTTCCACGCTCGGCTCAGGCGAAACGTGACAATGAGCTTTTTCGTTCTCGGCCGGCGTTCGTCGATTTATAAGACGATCAAGTGAAAAGTTCTAGAACGTTAACGATCTTCTGGTTTATAAAAAACAACATTCTTATTATTATAACTCGAGTATTACTATCAACTCTACTTAAGTCTACTACTTGTAGAGTAAATAGAGATCTCATTGATTTTATTCTTTTAATTTCCCCAGGACTGGAAAGTAAATTGGTTCACACATTTCACTCCTGTTGTGGAGTCTTGGGGTGTACGAGAGCCGTTCCTTCAATATTACCCATACCACGCCACAAAGAATGGAAACATGATGAATGCTCCACTGATTGCTTCAGTTACCTCTGAGGAGGGATTGTATCCTGCTGCTGGTAAGACCATTATTACGATTATTTGATCGGGCACAGTTAAAGAGCTGCTGCGGGTGTTTCAAAAGCTTGGGGATATTAAGTTTGTCAAGCCTGTTCTTGAAGCAGTTTAATGAGGGGGCTATAACCACGTTCTCCGAGAGTCTTTTCCAGGCTGTCACAATTTGCTTGAGCAGGAAATGCCTCTTAGGGTTTTCTTAGAACAATTTTCTGTATGCTAGCACGTCTTTGTGTTCTTTTTTTTATTATTTTATATAACGCCTGCCAAGGTGACTTTACTATGCCTGATGGAAAGCATGAGTAAAATCCACAAGTGGAGGTCGCCATACTCACTGCAAATGCAAGCAGTATGGCGAACCACATTATGGCGGCCTAGTGAGATGCTTTATCACGCCCCGCTTAAAGGACCGGGATCATAGTAAGAAGGAAAAACATGAGCTGGTAGTGAGTTCCAGTGTTTAACTGCTCGGCACAAGAAGGAAGACCCGAACCGCTTAGTTCTGGAGCGTATGTTATATGCGTAGTATGGGAACTCTTTGAGTATTTTAGTATCATTTCTCTGAGAGCACGTTAGGTAAGTCTTCAGTCACTGTCACTGGAGACCTAAATGGTACAGATAGTACTCGGGTCGTGGAGGTCTTATGGTGATGTAAAGCTATAACTAAAAAATAACTAGTATAGAAAAAAATAAAAAAAGTATGTAATGTATATGAATTGTACATAATGTGGAGGAACAGACGTCGTGTCCTCCCAACACAAAGGGAGGATCCTCCGACCAGGCCAGTTAATCACGCCTATCGAACCACGGCCTCATGGATGATGTTAATAAATATTTTTTGCAGCATATCAGATAGATCCAACTATTCTACAAGACTTGGAAGCGAACTGGGATAAGCTGGCTGCCAATATATTTGAATTCAATGACACACTTCCCATCAACCGTCGGGCTGAAGTCGCGCAGGCCATCAAGAGTTATTATCTTGGAGGCCTGCCTGTTAGTCAAGAGACCTTCCCACAGTTAGTACAGGTGTGTACCGATAATTAATTTAGTTCTAATAATCTATACATTTAATAAATAAAATTGAAGCTTTTCAGTAAACGCTTGTGCAGCTAATGTCTGAAACGGCTAGTCAGATTTTAACTGGACTTAAGGAGTAACTAAGGCATTTTTACACGCTTTATATTAGCTTCACCTGTATGTTTGTATGTTTGTTTGTATGTTTGTTTGTAACTGACTCCTTTGGGCGCGATTTTGAACAACTTTAAACGGCCAGATTTCGTTCAAACTTTGTAGATTTATCGAGGACCGATGACAATACATTAATTGAAAAAAAAAGATTTAAAAAAAAAACTTTTTTAGTCTAAAAAAAAAATATAGTTTTAAAAAATTAAACAAACACGCTTTTTAACTAAAAAGTAGAAAATATTTTTTATGTAACAAAGCGTGGGGTGCTTTCTGAAAATATTTCAATAACGTCGCGTCGCCCCACGCTTTGTTACATAAAAATTATTTTCTACTTTTTAGTTAAAAAGCGTGTTTGTTTAGTTTTTTAAAACTATATTTTTTTTACACTAGCTTCTCTCTGAGGCGTTACAATGTTACGTTTTCAACAATAACCGCTTGGAACAATTTGGGACTCAGCTTGTTTTTGAATCATCAACAACCCATAACGTTCCATTGCTGTGCTCGTGTCTCCTCTCAGAAGAGAGCTAAGGCCATACGTCCCCACGCTGGCCGAGTGCGGGTTGGGGACTGGCAAGACACGTTGTGGTAAATCTTGCCGTTGGATGTTTTTAGCCGCCCGAAGGCCTCCAACAAAGCTTCACGACTGTTATCTTATGATAACAACCCGAACCAACTATTTAACGTGATCTCCGAATTAAGGAAACGCTCATAAAATATCATACCACAAACGGTCACCCATCTAAGTACTGACCGCGCCGTCGTAGCTTATCCTCGGTGAATGTTTCCAATCGCCTAAGGCCACTCGGCTATGAGTGCTATGAGTTTTTGAATAAAGTACATCAAATGATATATAGATAGACATTTTTTTATTTAATATATAGGTTTATGTCGTTTTTCTTTATACGTATTCATTTACAGGCTCTCGGCGACCGGCTGTTTGTTGCTGACGTCGGCAAGTTGGCTCAAATCCACGCAGCCAAGACTGGTCAACCAACTTATGTCTATAGATACGCTTACCGAGGATCATATAGTCTATCGGACATCATTACCCAAAGCGAAGTGAACTATGGTAAGTTTTTACTTATAAATAACCTGTCAAAATGATAATGCACGAGAGGAGCCTCCCCGAGCAACGTAAAAAAGAGAACAATAGTCCCGACGTCCGGCGCACCCTGGACACCTAATACTCGGTGTGGCAGAGTTTAGGTGACAAATCCTCTCACCACAATGGATCAACACAAGGCCAAACGCAATCCGCTTCGCCGAGCACTAGGCTAAAACCAAGTAAAGTGTTGCCATTGATACGATAAGAAGAAGAATAATCATCCTTTGGCTTGGCCGTAGTCGGGTAAAAAGAGCTCATTGAACTGTTATTTGCATATATCCTGATATCCATGTTTCGGCAAAAGCTACATCCGTACTAATATTATAAACGCGAAAGTTTGTGAGTATGCATGTATGTATGTTTGTTGCTCATTCACGCAAAAAAAACTGAACGCATTTGGATGCAACTTTACATTAATATAGCTTATATATCAGAATAACACATAGGCTACTTTGTACTGCAATAATCGAGATACACGCGAGAAGAGTCGCGGGCGACAGCTAGTTATAATTAAATTGGGGAGGGAAAGAATTGATAAATGATTCGATGGGGTAAAATTTTAATTAGAGGACGCATGCTGCTAGGCTACAAGTAAATAACTTTAAAAACCTTTAATATTCATAACACCCTTGACGCAGTTCCCTTGACCCCTCCTATTCCAAGCGCACAGAGGGTACACCTTGTGGTTTTAGTCGGTTCGATAGCGACACACCGCCCACCGCAAACGGTGACGGCCCGAGTGGGTTTCCACACGTAAAAAAAAAGTTGTTAGTATATTTGAAGGCACAGACTTCCCAATAACGACTGCCATATATGTAATTGGATGGAAGTTTGTGATGATGAAATCGTCGGTACCGGTTTTCATGTAATTACACGTTAACCGACGACTTAACTTGTGCTCTCCGAGGCACAGAACTTCCATACTCCGGACTGTTATACTGTTATTAAAAATTTCCTGTAAGAAAAACCTAACAACACTTTTGGCCCGACACGGGAATTGAACCTAAGCCTTCAGCAGTCGCATACGCTAACCACTACACAAACGAGGCAGTCAACATTACTTCAGGACTATATAGGTAAATTTTAAATTATTCTACTTTTTGTTCCAGGTGTGACTCACGGCGATGACATAATAACTATATTCAAGTTCCCTGATATCCAGGTCAAGAGTGCAGAACACGCAGCTATGGTCGATGCCCTCATAAACATGATCTACAGCTTCTCCACTACCGGGTAACGTATTAATATAAACACAAACATTATCAAGTCACATTTAGTAGATTTCATGTTTAGTACCGCGGCTCAAATACCAGTACCTGGGCGTTGGAGTTGGAGTACTAACTATCAACTAACTTAGTGTTACTGAAAGAGTAGATGTCGCAATTAATGCTAAAAGTAAAAAGGAAAACGCTTAAAAACTCAAAAACTCACCTTTTGCCAAACATAAGACTAATCTATGTTGATTTTTCACCCCGAAAACCTCGAAATACCAAATTACAGCCGTTTCCGAGATCACAGATATATATATATTGTATTATATAATATATATTTCTTCAACAAGCCATAACTTCCCACTGCTTGGCTAGGGTCTCTTCTCAGGAGAGGGTTAAGGTCATACGTCCCCAAGCTGGCCGAGTGCAAGACCCGTTGTGGCCATGTAAATCTTGCCGTTGGATGTTTTTAAGCCGAGCTTCACAGCTGTTATCTTACGATAACAACCGGGACCGTGAACGTGACCTCCAAATCACGGAAACATATCATATCATGCCACAAACGATCACCCATCTAGGTACTTTGGCAGGCTTGAGCATAAAAAACCTATCGTGAAAGAGACATGCATCGTCATATGCACCAGGGTCGGCCGGAGTAATACCACGGCCTCACAAAAACCTGAGATAAGAAGTTCTTTCTTCCGAAGAGATTTTACGAGAGGGACTCAAAGAACGATAAGTCACTAACAACACGAGTTACATCTGTCAATGGACAGCGGTACTCAATAGTCTCCTATTGAGTGAGATGCCTCTGCTCAAATAAAACCAAAAAAACAATTGTTCGAGAAGATCTCATTTTCGATTATAAAATTTTTCAATAATTCCTCAAATGTTCTTAACATGAGAACATGCTTAAATATAGAAATTGTGATTTACATGATACCTCCCCCCAAAATTTCCCCTGCCATTACTCCGACGTCAGGGGCCTGGGGCACGTGTCTCAAAATAAAACGGTACTTCGTTTTCCATAACACAATTTACCTTCTTCCTTGTTCCGTTCAAATCAATTACATTCCCAAAAGGAATCACGTCAAAACTATTTTACAATGTTACATGTTATACAAACACAAAAAAAAGTATAATTTAATAACATTGAGTTATTAAAAGTTTGTGTCCGTGTGGTGACGGATTACGAATACAAAGTGTCACCACCCCTATTCAGTCCATGGGTTTCGTAAGAGGTTCCTGTCTGTTGAAGGCTGTTGATGATTATGATTGATGATTAAAAATGAAAAATATATTTTTATCGTGAGTCAAGCCAAGTAACAACTTGGCTTGACTTTGTGCGCGACTGGCCCACTGGGCTTGTAAGCTGTCTTGTCCATTAAAAGACGTACTAGAATCGAAAAAAAAATTTTTTAGAATATTTATATGTGATTTTCTTTTTTCAGAATACCAAAACTTACCCAAGCTGGCCCAGAATGGCGCCCTGTAAGGCCTGGAGCGCCCGAGTTAGACTATCTAAATATTTTATCGCCAAATTACTATGAGATGAAATCATCCTCTGACTTCGGTTTGAAATCCTTCTGGGATAGTCAAGGCTTCAACGAGAATGAAAACTACCGTAATTCTATTAAGGATGAACTGTAACATCTTATTTAATGTTTTTGCATTTACACATTTAAAACTAGTGTTGTGATAGCATTGAGCTAAGAGTGAAATAAATAGTCTTAAGACGGTTCAATTATGATCTAAATTTCATTTTTAAAATACTTTTATTCTTATTCAATAACTTGATAAATTTAAACAGCAATTTAATTCAAAAAAATAGATCAATAGAATTTGTAACGTTTATGTGTCTATTCTTCTAACCTCCAGAATTGTAAATTAAATGAGAAAACGATAGATAATATACTAAAATGTAGAGGAATAACAGTCAGGGGCGATTTATCCCTGCAAGTGTTCAACCGATTTTATTATTATGTATTAATCTAGTTTTTTCTACTATAATTAAATGAAAATATATATTTTCATTTAGTTATTGTTCAAGTTAATAGTAAATAAATGAAATAAATTACTTTAAGCATTAAAAAAGATTGTTTTATTTTGTCTTGAATTTTTTTATGTCTACGTGTGTGTTATTTTATGTGACTGCCGATCAAGAGGTCTCGGGTTCAATACCGGGTGAGGGTGTTGAATTTTACTTACAAGTAATTCATAATAGGAGTCCGAAGTATGGTAGTTTGGTGGAGTTTCCTTGTAGAGCACGTTGTCATGAACATTGAACGTCTATTACAACTGTTGGTCAGTTAGAACCCTTAAATATTTTTCGTGGCAGTCGTTCCGTGGAAAAACTGATTTTTGCATGTTTTTCTTTAAAAGCAAATAAAAATAAAGATTAAAATTACCCCACTGTTAGTTACCCCCGTAAGAAAAAGTACATGGTAAGAAAGTGTCAGACTAAAAAAACATGATGTGACTTGATATGTCCATTTATTTAAACTAGTGGTCGCCAAGTGGTCGAAATTCCACCATAACTAATTTGATCGGCGCCGTGCCGGTGCCGTGGATCGAAGCTAGTCTAAAGAAAATTAACCTAAGTTACTCCTTAGGTCATTAGCTTTCTGCCAGTGAAAGTCTCGTCACAATCGGTAAAGCCGTTCCAGAGGTTACCCGAAACAAACAGACAGACACCACACACAGATGTTAGTATCATATATGTATAAATATTTTGATTTACAGTTTGTTTGAAAAAACTATAATTTGATATTACAAACAAAAACTGCAATTTTGGTTATTTGTTTAGATTTAATGTATATTTTATCCACATTTAAAAAAAAAGCTTTTTTCCGGGACACTTCGTTCTGCGGAATAACATTACGCTACCTACGGGCAAAGGAGGACGCAGGCTGAACCTACATATATAAGTATTATGATTGTTATGTAGGTAGGTATGTAGATTACTAATGTTGTTCTAAAAATAAATTATGAACCTACTCATTAAAATATTTCCATTGAACATCGAATAACATGAAAGTACCTACTTTGTAATCTCAATCAAGTAATGAGTGAGGACTGACCGTAACAATATGTATAAACAAAAGGGCAAAGTAAACATTACATTAATGTCGGAGATATAAAACCAATAACTAGCTATCAATCAACAACCCATAATGTCCTACTGCTGGGGTCGTATGTTCTCTCAAGAGAGGGTTAAATGAATACGTCCCCACGCTGGCAGAGTGCGGGTTGGGGACAGGCAAGACACGTTGTGGCTACATAATCTTGCCGTTGGATGTTTTTAAGTCGCCTAAAGGCCTCCAACTACCTTCACGACTGCTATCTTATGATAACAACCGGGACCGACTACTTAACGTGACCTCCGAATTATGGAAAACGCTGGAAAACTGTCACCCATCTAGGTCCGACCGCGGCGTCGTTTACCCTCGGTGATTGTTTCCAATCACATAATATAACTCGGCTGTGAGCGCTTCTCTAGTAGAAGCCGAATATACTAGTACAGCCGAGTACTAATTACCACACAAAACCAACTATAATAATCTTGTGAACAAAGTACATAATACATAGATATCTAACGATACTGCTAGTAAAGTCTGACGTGGTGAATTGCACAATCTTCAAGCTTGTGGCCAGTGAAACAATGATGAATCACTTTGTTGTTGTCAAATCGTATTTATAGATACGTGGCGGTGGCGCAGACTGGCAACTAGACGTATGTGCGCGATTTCGTAACTTTTATGCATATTTAATAAGCTCATATTTACTCCGCATTTAACTTTGAGGAATGAAAAAATTGTTCTTATCTATTCTGTTATGGAATTTCAAAAGAATTGAATAGATTGTCTTGGTGGTGTAGTGGTAAAGAATGCGACTTGAGTTCGAGTTCGATTCCTGGGTCAGACCACAGAATACATTATTATTGTCAGACCATATGTTTGTACGATCCGCAAATATTTGTTTCAGAGTTAAGGTGTTTTCTATGTAATAGGGGTTAAAGTATAAAATTACCGTTTCATTGTACTACGTACGCATGCAAGAAACGCATGTTGGAACTTATGATGCCTTGTTGAATCGATACAGAAATATTGGATCGAATTGTGACATGTGATGAAAAGTGGATTCTTTACGATACCTAACCGTGAGCGAAAAATGCAATAGCTGACCCCAGGTCAAACGCCGCAACAGTGTCCTAAAGCAAAGCTTACCAATAAAAAGGGAACGGTCACACAGGGAATGGTAGTCTCAGCATGGTGTTAGTCACTATAACTTTCTCCGATCTGGTCAAGTAATAACGGCAGATGTCTACTGTGCCAAATTCCGCACAATGATAGTAAAACTTGCAGTGAATCAACCCCGACTCATGAATCGATCTTCACCATTTTTGCTCCATAATAACGCGAGACCTCATACAGCACAAAAAACCGTTTTAACTGTACAGGAACTGCAATTTGAAATCATTCGTCACCCTCCGTATTCGCCAGACCTTGCTCCAACGGAGTACCATTTTTGTCGTGATTTAGAAAATTTTCTACGTGATAATAAGTTTTCTTCCCAGGAGGCACAAGTACAAAATGCTTTCACACAGTTTGCAGAATCTAGATCACTAGAGTTCTATCGCAAATGCTAAATGAAAAAAAAAAACAATTTTTTCCTACAAATCGGTCATTTCATACTTTAAGCCCTAATATAGCGTGTACTTAATTACAAAAAAAAAATGCAAGTATTCTATCCAGCCAATTGTTTATTCAATCTTTTTGCACACATTTTCATAGTTTCTAGCAACAACTGCTCGAGCTGTAAGTCGAGGACGGACGGATAGCCATGACGAAAAGGATGAACTAAGGAACCTTAAAAAGGACGGGAAATCTAAATCATCCTCCTAGCCATTATTCGCAAGTTTATTTGGGGTCGGCTACTAGTTCAACCGGTTTTACCTGAATTTCAGTTTTTCAGTTTAGCAACCCTAAGGGAGAACTGAAATTCGAAGGTTGAACTAGTTGTCAGTATATTTGAGGGCACTGACTTCCCAATAACGATTGCCATAGATGTTCATGACAACCGGGACCGACGGCTTTACATGCTCTCCGAGGCACAGGCGTGAATCACCGCCAAACTTCCACACTCCGAACATCTATTAGGAATTTAATAAGAAAATCCCAAAAACACTTTTTGGCCCAACCTGGGATTTGAACCCGAGACCTCTTGATTAGCAGTCGCATACGCTAACCACTAGACCAACGAGGCAGTTTATAAAATCAGGACGGGAAATCTAAATAATGATACATATAAGTCAAGTTATCAAATGAAGTAGGAAAAGTCACACTATCTGTTTTTAATATTCCTACTTACCTATTTATCTATTTACCTTTTAAAATGAATAACATATTTACTAGCAGATATTGTAAAGATAATAAATCACTTTCTTACGAAATCTTTTGATATGATAACTACATTATCTTTATAATTCTATAAAAATTCTATGAAAAACTTTAAGGGAAAATAAAATCTCTAATATTTGTTGTTTTAAAAATGTAATAGGATTAAGCAACATTGCACAGTAACAATACAAATCCACCCATAGAACAACCCAGTCTTAAAATACATTAAAAGCAAACAGTACAAACTACCAAAAACATCTACATACAGTGCAAAAGGTTTATGTACTGGCCAATAACTTAGTGCTTACAAAATTAAAAAAAAAACATTCATCATATCTGGCTTCCAGTGCATTTCTTTTTTTTAATTGTATGTTGAACATAAAATTGATAGTGTTGTGCATAAGTGATTTAATCACAAGTGATGATTGTGGGCCAAAATATTTTTTTAAGGAGAGACCAATACTTGATGATGATCATCATCAGCAACTATTCGTTCACTATGATGATAATTAATGAATTATTTTGCTTTCTATAAAAATGCCTTTTTATTATTACAATGATAAAAAATCTTATTTGTGTAGTGAAAAATATTTTTTTTGCAATGTACAGATAAATTTGTTCAATTTTATGTGTTATTGAATTATTATTGCACAACACAGCTCAATTAATACACTCATATGCAGATTCAACATAAAAGTGATAAATAACACAGATTAATAAGCTTGAATCACATATGCAGTAACATAATCATTTCTAAAAAGTTGTTTGTGAAAATGTTACAATAATGAATTGAGTTGGACCATACCATTTAGAAATAGATGATTATACAAACAGACATGAAATGTAGTTATTTCATATGTAGAACAAACTTAGAATTTATAAATATCAAATTCTTTCCTTTGATTTCCCTCCCTCCATCATCTTGATGATAAATGGTAATGATGATTTGTTTATAATTAAAAGATCATCAACATCACTTATCATCATTACATGTTTCAATTATTACAACTATCAGCACAACCTTAACCAATATGACATACTTCTTTTTCTTCGACTCTTTGCAATATGTAATAAATCATGCATTCCGAATCTTCATTGCAGAATTTAAACAATGAATTGAAAATTGCTATGGTATTTTAAAAATAGGAAATAATGTGAAAAAAAAAAATTATGACCAAGTTCAAGTTTTTTTTAAATGTTATATTGAAGTTTGGACTATAAATTCTTACTGAGCAACACAGGTACTCATTAAGGAGTATGATATTTATTTAGAATTGTGTTTAATTTTTTTAACCGTTTGTGTTGCCAAGTCACAAATTCTTTTTAAAAGTTTGACAATATTTTTTAAACATTCAAGCTAAAATCTATGATTACTGATTAATATAAATACCAGATAAAACGTTAAGTAAACTCTGAAATAGCCTTAACTCTAAAAATATTGATAACTTGATATAATGATGACAGCAAATATTTTGTTCTAAAATCCAATTTTTTTTTCGTTACTTTAAAGACATAGAACGATAGTGATACAAGCTATAGCGCTGTACTAAATTGATAAAAAATATTAATATTAAACCACTTCTTTTATTCAGACTATTTTTTATTAATTCTACTCATCTTTCTTGCCATCTCCTCCACTAGCCACCGTCACTTTCTTCTGCAATTTGCTGTGTTCTTCTGCGAGACGATCATATTCTTTGTTAAGACTCTCAGCCTGTGATTTCACAGCTTCCTTGTCCTTCTTCTCTCTGGTAAGATCTTTCTCCAAGGTCTCAATTTGACTCTTAAGTTCTTCAATTTCTTTCTTGCTCTTCTCATCACCGGCTCCTGCTTGATCTAGGAGTGTTCTGGCGGTAACCGTAGCACTCTGCGCTTGACGGAAATTAGCTTCAGACTGAGCCAATAAAGTTGCAAGTTGAGTAATCATTTGCACCAACCGCCTGATGACAACCAGTAAGAATAATGCGAAGCCAGAAATATAAAAGTTCCTCTGAGCACGGAAAAGCCGCATGTTACCTTGCATTTCAGCATCCAGATGTTGGTGGTCTGTAGCTTCGATGTTTGAATACTTTTGCATTTCCCGGATCGCGTCGAGGAGGCATAATACTAACACTCCAATCAGTATTAGGAAGTAAATAGACGCTTGACCACTTATGTAAGCCAGAAACTTTGATTTGAAAAACTTGTTCCATTTTGAAGGACTTGCGACCGGCAATGTCAAAAGGAGAACTATCGCTATTTCGGCGTACAAGAACGTCGCAATTATTGTCCACTGTAGACTCATTTTGGATCGTTTGTTTTTAAGTGCAGAAATTAATAACAGTGCTACACAACCGCAACCACAATATTCTCAGCCACAGCACGTAATGCAATTTATATAAAAATAAAATAATCGGTGACTAATAACAGTGACTGTGAAAATGACGTAAGGGGCTAAGGGGTCGGGTCGTAACTTCTAATGACGTGTCGCAGTGCTGCCATAATTTTATGAAACTACCGTAAACTGAACAAGAAAGTTGGAACATCAAGTAGTAAACTAACTACCTATTTTGTTGGTTTTGTGTAATTGGTTATTTGCTGTGTGTTCATCATAATATGTAGATATGAGACGTATTTACGGTACCAGGTTTTCACTTCGAAGTAGGGCTACTATGTTGTTGGTAACACTACAAAGAAAAATACTGCATAGGAAAATGATTCTTATAACAATCAGCTTAAGAAACATCATCGGATATGTGAATAAAAATACTTTGAACCTCAAACTATTTTTTATTATATATGGCATACATAAATTTTGCTCCTTATTTGTAACATGGTACGGATTAAAATCCTATGCAAATATTTTCAAGTTTCGAGACCGCGGCTGAACACGTTGCTAGGTGTTGCGTTTACATTCAGGCTAAGTACACACGAAGCGTTTTTCTCCCGTGCCCGCTGCGGTCGTGGAACTGCGGTTTTTTTTCTATACACATGAAACCGGTTATTAGCGCGGTTACGCGGCCGTCGCGGTTGCGATCTTCGCCCGCCACGTTTGCGGGCAATGATCGCAAGACAGGCGGTTGCAAGATGCGGTAATGTTCAGTTGAGGTTCAAACCGCCATGGACACACACCAGAAACGAGCTGTTGCATTATATTTACTTCACAGAAGAATTAAAAAAAAAAGACCAGAAGGTTTTGGGTGCATCCACTAATTCAAGATAGAGATCGTACCCGCCAAGCGAACGAAGAGCGCGCGGGTGCAACCCGCCGAGGGCGCGGGCGACCGCGACCCGCGCGGTTCTACAGGTTGCCCGCCGGTGCAGCGGGAGCCGCAAACAACCGCGCACGCCGCGGGCGTAAAACGCGTCGTGTGTTGTGCTTTGTTTTTTTTAATACAAATCTGCATTCTACGGAAGCTGCGAGCCCGCAACCGCAGCGGGCACGGGAGAAAAACGCTTCGTGTGTACTTAGCCTAACACGAACGAGACTCGCGCGTTAGCGGGGGTGACGCGCAAGAAGAGTTGCCGACAGCCGATTCCGAGTATTTTATAAAATATCTATTGAGCCACTCCCCTTATCTTTTCAGGGAAGGAAAGATTTAATTTTTTATGAACTAAAAAATTTTAAAATAAATCTTTGATACCAACAAATACTTTATTTATTTTTTTAAACCTGGTTTTTGACCCTGGCATTTGTCCGTACTCGTACTTAGAAGCCCTGGTATTCAATTTTGCATCGCAAATTTGCATGCTTCGCTACATTATATTAAACTATATATACTATATATATTATACGCGAATTTTGCTCAATCAAACAGGTGAGCTGCAGTGACCAATACGAAGCCTATATAGTGTGGAAATAACGGGTTTAGATACCTTTTAGAATTTAAAAAACTAAGGCTTTGGGGAATGCTTGACTGAATCGAATAATAATTTCGTCCTTTAAATTGCGAAGACCTGTTCCATTCCACTTGCCAGGATGACATCAATACTTTTTGAGGCAGTCTTATGAGATCGTAGAGAAGGTGCACCATATGCTTCTGATCCGCTATTAGGGAAGTAGCCTCAGCACTTCTGGTCAATCAGTCTGCACACTCATTGCACATAATGCCACTATCACTGGGGACCCATACCAATTGGACCATCTTATCATTAATGGAGCAATTGAAGAGGCTTTTTTTTAATTTCCAAGATCTAAGAGCTATGGAGTTTACTATTGAATGGACCTTTTAGCAGGGCTTTAAGGCAGCTAAGAGAATCGGAGAATATTACTGCCTTATGGATGTTATGTGATTCAATATACAGGCATGCCTCCAAAATAGCTTCACATTCACGTGAATACGGAAGCTTCTTTTGGACACTTAAATTGTAAAACGATTCTCCAGGTTGGGTAGTACACTGCGGCTCCAGTGTAATTGTCACTTGATAGTTTGCAGTGATGCATCCGTAAAAAAACTCTCAAAATCAAACCAAACCCAGTGGTCATCTACATGAGCATTATAGGCGGAAACAGCAGAGGCAGATCCCTTAGGGATTCCCAGATCCAGCAAAACATTTGGCTTAAAACTAAGTATGTTATATTAGAAGGAAAATGGAGGAAGTTTGTCAAATTTTCTCAACGTAGTACTGAAAGGATTGTAGGATCAAAAGAATTTCTTTATGTGCCCAGTAATTCGAGATATTGTAAGATGAGTCTAAGTCGACAATTTTAGGAAGAAGAGGGTGAGTGAATCTACAGACAAATTTAAAAAGGAAACGTGATTCAAAATATTGCCTTCTTAATGCTAGAGGTGGATCTGAGCGTTCTACCTGTAATGCATTATTAGGGGAGAACTTCATGCAACCAGTTATGATTCGAAGGCACCTAGATTGAACCCTATCAAGAGATGTTAATGCCCCTTTATTGCATGGGACCAGTAAGAATACACCATAGTCCAATATGCTTCGCACTAGGGGGACGGTATATAGGTACTATCTTCATGGTGTATGGATGGGCACTCCACCAGACACCAGCTAGGGCCTTTAAAATTGGGACTACTCGTTCACATTTTGCGACAAGATGATTAATATTATGAACGCCAGTTAATTTAGGATCAAAGTATACTCCTAAGAATTAAAACTTGTTAACAAGAGGCATTTCCTGCAGCTGTACCTGGACATTTTTCTTGTAAAATCAAGGACTGCGCTTTTCTGTGTGGAAAGACTTAGGCCTTGGCCTGATAACCACTGCCACAGAGAATTGAGGGAGTTGAGAGTGATGTGACTGCATCATCGATGGAATGAATAAATACAAATAGTGCCAGATCATTAGCATGTTGTAGTATACTACAATTATTATTTAAATATGAGCCCATGTCTGCCGAGTATAGATTGTATTTCTTTGGTCAAACTTCACACCTAAGATACTTAGAATTAGAGTTCGAGACACAAGCATTGCACATATGCAGGATCATCCGGAACCGGATGATCCTGCATATGAAACTGAAACTCAATTTTTTTTTTCATCAAACCCATACGTGTGAGGTATCTATGGATAGGTCTTCAAAAATGATATTGAGGTTTCTAATATCATTTTTTTCTTAACTGAATAGTTTGCGCGAGAGACACTTCCAAAGTGACACTTAAAAAAAGAGAGTGATAAAACCAAAAAAAATATATGTTGTACATTACCATTTATATTACCAAACTACCACCGAAAATTGGTTTGAACAAGATCTAGTCAGTAGTTTTTTTTAATCGTAAACCGCAATTTACCTTTCATTCAATCAATAGACTATTAATAAAATATCGATCAAAGTTACAATGTACTACAAGAACTTTTATATGATGTTACTTGCTGATACGGAACCCTTCATGGGCGAGCCCGACTCGCACTTGACCGCTTTTTGTTAATAAGGTGTTCTAATAATTTAGGGATAATTGAAGCTATTTGGGTCTTCTGCATGTTTACCAGGTTTTAGAATAGGTATAATTATTTGGATCTTCCACTTTTCTGGGACCCAACCATTGGTTATAAAGGAGTATGGGATGCCGTCAATGCCAGGAGCAGAGTCTCGCACACCGTAAAGGACATTGTTTAGCTCCTCCAACGAGAATGGTTCATCATGTGCACCCAGCGACTGAAGTGATACACTTGGGTGGGAAACCTCATCTATATGTGGTGCATAAGAAGGAGCAATTTTATCCGGGAAAACTTTAGCTGTGTCTTTGGAAATAGATGAAAAGACAGGGGGAGAGCATCCAGACCGGAACCGATTTATGTTCTTCCCCACTGGATGGATGGAGGATAAAAAATAAATTGGTACGGATTCAACTACATAATTCTAAATATTTATGAAAAAATATACGTAAAAGAATAATACCTTTATAGTCATGTATTTTGTTGTACAAAAGTTAAAACAAACAAATTACATGGTCTGTAAATAACAAAACGCGATTGTCAAAATGACTGAATAGAAATTCGTCCCGTTTTACAGTGACGTCATTCGCATAAAAATTGAATTAATTTAACAAAATATTGTATTGATTTCCTAGCTAACTTAAACTAAACTAAATTAATATGGCAGATCCGAAATATGAGAATCTCCCTGGCATAGTAAGTGGTTTACATAAAACTGAAAACATCGATTTACAGTTGTAAATCCGTGATATACATTAAAATGGTTATTTGTAGGCATACGATCAGCCTGATGTTTATGAAACTGGTGATTTACCGGAAGCAGACCAACCAGATCCTACAGAGGAAGAGGATAACGAAAATATTGAACAATTACATCTCTCTGTGAAGGACTCATTTAATAAGTTTAAAGGGAAATTTTTAACTGGCACAGTAGACTTTTCTGATAGACTTAGCAGAAAATCTCGTATTGGATACAGGTATATATATATTTTTATCATTCTTACATTGAAGAAAAACACTAACAACAGATTTTAAATAAGAATCTAGAGAATACCTTCCTCTGAAGGTATTAGAACCATGCTTATTTCAGGGCCACTCAACTGTGTGAGTACTATTGCCTATAGAAAACCCAACAAAAAATTACAGCATACGTGCTGTCGTATTTCGTATGTGAGTGTGATAATGGAGGCCTCATTCTGCATCATTCAAACATCTGAGGATGATGTCGTAACATCTCACTAACATAGATATAAATATCATACAGCCAAGGTGTGGGTCACCATGCTGCATCTGCACTAATAACGAGAATAGTGACCCTAACTCCTGGATTCTACTCATGCTTTCCATTGAGGAGGGTAAAGTCACTTTGGTGGACTAAATGAAAAATAGGCTTCAAGTTAATTCTTTTACTTTTCTTAACAGGGCCGGGGAATGGGAATTGGCAGCTGAAGGTGAACCAGAAACAGTCCTGGAGCGATACAACAGGTTGCGTTGTGAATTTTCTGAGTTATTAGAACAAGTTACGGAACAACAAAATAAAGCTACAGAAAGTGAAAAGGTAAAAAAAAAATCGCATCATCATCACCTTTTATAATTCACCGCGAGACATATGCCTCCGTCCCTAGTGCTGTTCCCATATTAGTCTCCTATGTCACCCAAAGGATGAATTGGGAAATTATAACAGTATGGAGAGTAACACCTGTAGCAGAAACATAATTATTAAATTAAAGAGTCTTTTAAACTTTACACTCAATTTACTATAACTGTATACTTGTGAGAAGTTACACAGCCACACAATTGGCAATAAAAACCTTCAAATTTCTTGCACTCACTATTACTGACCTGTCTTGTACTACAGGCAAATATAATGTTTATATAATACTAGTTGATGCCCGCGGTTCCCCTCTTGCCCTAGGAGTATGAAAAATAGATGTGGGCCGATTCTCAGACCTACTGAATATGCATATATAATTTCACAAAGATTAGTAAAGCCGTTTCGGAGGAGTACGGGAACGAACATTGTGACAAGAGAATTTTATATATAAGATAGTACCTGGGTGACTGAACTTTGCTCGGTTATTATATTTATTGCTTAACAATGTAATCTAATCCCTTAAGTAGCTGTAGTGTTATAGTCTTGGAGTATTAACCACCAGCTAAGTGTTACCAAGAGTGTACCAAGAGTACTATATTGGTCACAAACAATGCTAAGAAGAATAAAGAAACTCGTTCCCTAACATAAGACTAATCTAGATTGATTTTGAACCTTAGATTACCCCCAAATAGCAAATTCCAGGGAAACATTTAGAACTGTTTCCAATATCACAAATATATATATATATATATACACACAAGAATTGCTCATTGAAATATATTAAATATCAGTACGAAGGTGCGGTTCAGTGGGGGCGGTACTACCTTTGCACAGAAGACGAACTTAAGTGATAGCATTCACATTGTCGTATTACATTGGTGATTGTGAGACCAGGAAACCAATGATTGAGAAGTATTTCACTAGGTCGCTATAGTGGGGATTACCATGCAGTCATGTCTCATAAAGAGGATGGTGACTGACCCCTACTCCATGGTTAGATATAAAAAAAGACGTATGGCCTTAACCCTTTCTTGAGAGGAGACCTGAGCCGAGCAGTGAGACGTTGTGACAGTTTATCTGAGTCCTCGCCTGCGGTAACGGGGGCGCGGGGGTATGACGACAAAGGGGACTGAGACAGGTGCGGGCGGACATCTCGTGTGTATCTCACTAAGCGCTCCCGCCGCCCGCACCTGTCTCAGTCCCAGTCAGGCGAGGACTCAGATAAACGGTCGGCCTATAGAAGCTGACTGCATAAACATGACTTGTCTTCATTCTTCAATAAGAATGATACTTACTATCTATACATCTATACAAAATTGGAGTGTCTGTTTGTAATATTAAAATAACCGCTTTTTACTAAATGCTTAAGTCTGTAAATGCTTAACAAGGTACATTTGCCAAAATGTATTTTTTTACAATTTTTTTGTCTATCTCTCTGTTTGTTCCGGGTTATCTCTTTAACGGCTGGACAGATTTCGACGGGACTTTCACTGGCAGATAGCTGATGATATAAGGAGTAACTTAGGCTACTTTTTTTAGACTAGCTTCGCCCCGCGGCGTTGCCCGCGTTTACAACAACAAACGTGGGTAACACTGCGGGGCTTAGCTAGGCTTCTATAAACTTATTCTGTGTAATTTTTAGGAGGAGTACACTAAACTAGCCGTTCAAATAAACTCAACAAAGAAACTGCTGGAAGAGTTGAGGCTCGAAGAAGGAGAGCAAATTGATCCTAAGGCTGAAAAATTAAAGTAAGTCAGTCTGTCAGTTCTATCTATCAGAAGGTTTTGGTAATAACTGCCATTTGTACATTATATTATTCTAGCTTCTGGGCGTTGCTCTGCCCTCGTATATACAGTTATGAGTAACCTGTGTACCTCAACAAACGAAGTATGCTACATTTAATTGAAATCGCTACAGCCGTTTAGCTGAAAAAGCGTGACAGACAGAGTGATTTTCGAATTTATATAAATGGAGCTTGATGCTAGTAGCCGAGCTGGATTTGATCTGGAGGAGTAGGATCATAACTGAGTCGCATGCAATTGGAGAGGCCTATATCCAACAGTGCACTGCGATAGGACCTTTGAATTTTTACTGGAGACAACACTTAATTTAATCTAAAAGTTAAATTTAAATGATGCAATTATGTAATTAAATAAGTCATCTAATATTATAGTATATTGTTATTCTCTCAATTCTCTCTCTCTCTCAACTCTCAAATTCATGCTGCAATTTATTTGTATTTCAACTTTTGGTTTGTCACGTCATGTCAAAAAAACTAAACTGCAGAATGTCTTCTTCCCATCTCATTGTGTGTGTATGGCAAATCCCTACTTCCCTACTAATATTATAAATGCAAAAGTAACTCTGTCTGTCTGTTACGTTTTCACGTCTAAATCGCTGAACCGATTTTGATGAATTTTGGCATAAATATAGACGGAACCTTGGGAAAGGACATAGGCTACTTTATACCGCGATAACCGACATACATGCGGGTGGAGCCGCTGGCAAAAGTTAGTTGTTTATAATAAAACACTATCTATACAAATAAATAAAATTGGAGTGTATGTTTGTAATGTCAAATGAACAGTTATTTACTAAATGCATATCAAAGTAGATAAGGTACTTACATCATAATATAAGCTGTTTAAAAATGTTGACTCTGTGTTTCGGCCAATCTCTGAAACTGTTTTTTTTCCAGACCGATTTTGATGGTACTTTCACTGGTACAAAGCTGATGACATAAAGAGTAACTTAGGCTTATATTTTTTTTACTAGTTCCACTCCATGTTTAATAGGCAGAGATCGGAATTGGGTGTGTGAAAATACCTAAAGTTTGCAGCGTGACATAATATGGAGCTGTTACAACCACTTATAGTTCGGTGTTTCAAAGGTAAGGAACATGCAAAAAAAAACAAAACTAAACCGGTAAAATTCAAACCCGGTTTAACTTAAGTGTTTGTAACAGCTCCATATTATGTCACGCTGCAAACTTTAGGTATTTTCACACACCCAATTCCGATCTCTGCTAATAGGAATTAGTGTAGCCAAAATAAAATATGTATTACGTTTGATAGCTTTTTTTTTGCTAATCATGTAATCAGTCCTGACTAAGAGCTGATGAGGTTTGTGATATTGTCTAATAGCTGTGTCTCAATGTTCACAGGGAGTATTTATCAAGTAATGGCAAAAGGAAGCAGGGCGAAATGGTAACTGCACATTTGAAGCTAAAACCTGAAGTGAACCTAGCGTATACTACACGAGTAGCACAGCTTGAACACAGGTATGTTATAATGTGATGCTGAATAAATTAACCGGAGCACATCTCTAATATCATACAGATTTAATGGCTTTATGGTTTTAGGCAATTTTTATAAACTTATCTCTATTTTCTTTCTTATAAAAGACATCTCCTGCATTAGGAATAAAAATCCTGTGTCGTGGGAGACTTTACAATCATATATGAAACGGATGTAAAGAACGTGCAGACTCAGAACAATAATTTGCGAATCACACAAAGTGCTTAAACCTCTACACCGACTGTGCAGCCAAAAACCTTGAAACTGGAGATAGTTAAATAGTAATAAATACATGTTGCAGATATCTTACAGAAAACGCCATCTAGCAGAATTTGTAATAAGAGTACTAGATAACTGATATAAATACATAAACATACTTTTTTTTTGTAAATATACATATACGTATTCATGTTTTCTATGTATATAGGAAACTCCGAAACATATATTTGTAGATCATACAAACATTTGATCCGACCCGAGAACTCTTGATCAGCAGCCGAATACGCCAACCACTAGACCAGCAAGGCAGCTACAGGGTGGACCAAAAGTTCGTCTAAATTTGAATCGGTAGCTGCGACGAGCAGCGACGGCGGGGTGGGGCGGAGGGGCTACGAAGTGCAAAAGCGGCCAATGGGTATTTCACCCTGTAGATTACTGTAAAGTTTTCGTAAAGTTTCGACTGCACGGTTGGCCTAGTGGCTTAAGCGGTCGCCACACCGCTTCCTACTGCGCCAAGTGTCGTGGGTTCAAATCCCACGTAGGATAACACTTTGTGTGATTCACAATTTGTTGTTCTGAGTCTGGGTGTTATTTGTGTCCGTTTCATGTATGTTTGTAAAGCCCCCCGCGACACAGGAATTTATATTCCTAATGCGGGAGTTGTCTTTTAAAGAAGAGAAAAAAAAAAAAAAAAAAAAAAAAAAGTTTCACTAACGTCCATACATACTTACAAACAGACGCATTCATATACTTATTAGGATCAAGAAAGGGTAAAAGCTGTAACCCATAAAAAATATGAAAACCTTTAAAACTCTTGATACAAGAACTTCTTCTTCCTATCCTTATTCCCAAGATTATTATGGGGTCGGCGACTAGTTCAACCGGTTTTACCTGAATATCAGTTTTTCCACGGAGCGACTGGCATCGGACCGCCACAACCCTAAGGGAGAACTGTAATTCAACTAGTTGTCAGTAAATTTGAGGGCACTGACTTCCCAATAACGATTACCATAGCCGTTAATGACAACCGGGAGCGACGGTTTTACGTACTCTCCGAGACACGGGCGTGAATCACCGCCAAACTTCCAAACTCCAGGCTGCTATTAGGAATTTCCTAAGAAAAACCCAAAAACAGTTTTTGGCCCGACCCGATACAAGAACAACTTGTAGAATAACACATTCTAATGTCCAGAATTTACAAAACATTTCCACATTTCTCAATTTCTCAGGTTACATAAACTGGAGCAGGCAGCTGGTGTTCGGGATGAAGAGGCTTTTAGGAGGTTACAGGCTGCTACTGGGCAGGTCAGCAACTAAACTTTTCAATATTTTCTTAAACTTAGTAAAAAAATATATAGATCAGACATGTCCTATTAATGTCTTCCTCATCATCATCATCAAAAATCCACTGCTGGACATAGACCTCTCCTTAGAAATAAGGTTATAGTATAGCTGTTTTTTCTCAGTGATGTTGTTCTGGGTAGTTCACTCTCTCAGACGCTTTTTGGGCTGATAAATAGTGACCCTATGTTCTTAATCTGCCACCACATGAGTTAGGCTTAGTGTCTTGTAAAGCTCTTATAATAAGCACTGTCCCTTTGCAGGCGACATTATGCGGCGCGGCCGCATCTCTAGCTGCGCAGGCGGCACTCCTGCGACCCGGAGAGTTGGCTGCGGCTGACGCACGCGTCACAGCACTCAGGGCGAACGTGGACGCGCTCAAGACTAGCGTCAAACCTGCCGATCCCGATTTAGACGCTAAGGTAACAAAACATACTATAGGCCATTCGCGTTTAGAAAATAGTGACGTATTAACTAACTCAGTACCTATTTTGCGTCGAATCTTTCTACAAAAGCTGAGGTTACTATATTCTCTTCTATTGTTACATTTTGACCACGCGACTTAGCGTTAAGATGACGTAATTTCCATACATTTCATTGTTTTTTTTTTGGAATAATGATAAGAGGCGCTGCAGTGTACTAGAGTATATTTATTCGTGGTTCACAAGATACAAGTTACAAAAGTATATAAGAACATAAACAACCGTAACTATGCTTATTTCAAATCAGTGACAGACATGTGTTCAATATGATTACAGGCCAGTACATAATATATAAATATATATGAACTCCAATAGTTTTCTAATAACATTTACATTTGTGGCTGTCGACTTGGCTAGGGGGCTGATTCTAAAGAATCATCATTTTGTACATAAACTTGGAACCTGATTATAGTCAGAGCGCAAAGCTTAATTAACGTCTCACTATTTGTGTAACTCAAATGGACTCTAAGTGTGAATTTTTTTATTCGATTTTTGTATCTACCATAATATCGATTGTACATAAAATCGATTATTGTTAAATTTACTCCACTAGGGGATATAATATCGGTACCTAAAAATAAATAATTCATTCATTATTGTCTATTATAATTGCAGGTGAACGAGTTATTCAAATTGTTGAAGCAAATCGACGGTATATCACATTCTGAGATCTTGGAACGTATGGAAGCACTTGAAGCACTGCATCACCAAGGTTAGATATTAACACATTTTCTTTTAAAATATATCACAGGCCTGTTGATCTGGAATAGTGATCCTGACTGCAAGGCTGTGGGTTCAATTTTCAGTCAGCGAATAGTGTGTGATGACCATGATATTTTTATATAAGTATATAAATGAGTATACCAAAGTGACTCTACTTTGCCTGATGGAAAGCATCTAAAAATGTTTCCTTCTTATGTTAACCATTACATTTCCTTGTATAAGAATTATTGTGGTGCTTTATACTCTCCTACTCATATTACACCTTTAAATAACAAGTCGTGGTCTGAGTAGGGACCTGGTGACCTGTAACACAGGTTTCCAGACCTACCTCAGGCACCAGCGATCAATAACCGATGTATGTAATTGATTTTTAGGGTTCCGTAGTTCATGACTCGAAAACCTTATAGATTCGTCATGTCCTAGAAAGATGAAACGTTGCAACTTTTTGGCTCGAAAAATCTGAAAACTATAGGTGGTAGTAGTTTTTATAACTTTTTTATTTCAGAAGTTATATGGGAACTTGTAAAATGCGCTTATTTGCAAAACGTACAAAAATATCCAAATTTTAAGTAAATACATACGTAAGATTTTAAATCTACGAGCCAATATGGGTGACTACGGAAACGTATTCTTTGCGTGGACTGATACGCATTTGGCCATATTTTTATTGTAATTCGGTTTTGGTGAGAAAATAAAAATAAATTATATTATTATTAAAGTAAATTTAAGTGGTATTTAAAATTATATTACCTCTTAGGAAATAGAGATTTGATGATATATTTCAAATATTTGTTACTTCCACAGCATGCAACTTCGGCAAATCTCTTACGGAACTGGAAACCTTACAAACGACAATAGCGAGCGGTGTTCAGAACAACAAGGAGTTACTTCAGGGCGTGCAAGAAGTGTTTGCCCACAATGTCGACAGTCTCCAGAAGGAAATAAAGAAATTGGACGACAGGATCGGCAAAATAGCCGCCGCGTGATCTATATACAAAATAGACACTGGTGCTCTTTGAAAATTGATTATTTTTCAGCTTTTTAATTTAAATTTTGCAGCTTTTTTAACCATAGTGTAACATATTATAGATTTTTCTAGAAAATATGGAAGCTTGTTTTGTCAACTACCCTCATATTTTGCAAGCAATGCAGCTTGATGTTAAATGATTTGGTGAAGATCAAATGGACCTACTTATACAATAAGGAACCAATCCACACACTTGCCAAAGAGAAGTTATAGTATAGACCCTATTTACGATATTATCTATGTATCGTCTAAGGAGACAAGGATAATTACTCGATTGGGCATGTGTGTGGATTGGTTTCTTATTGCATAAGTAGGTCCAAATAATCAGAGGTAAAGGGTTCATATACTCAAAATATCCGAAGAATTAAGACGATAATATAATGGACCAGTAATTGTTCATATAGTTCTTGCATACGATTCGTCTAACAAAATGTTTTTCATTTGATGAGTTGATAAGTTATCGACTAACAATCGATTAATACAAAACCATGCTTTTAAACAAAATAATCGATTTTTGAACTACACCATGTAAAGGTCTCTGCACACTGCACTTTTTGTTATCCCGTTCTCATAGGGTAACATAAAATCGTTATTTACAGAGACCTAGAACTCGTATTTAAAACATTCTCAGATTAAAATTTGCTCACAACATCAATTGTTACCGATATTAATAAACTGCTTAATGTAAGAGTAAGTATAGAATATTGCTGGACACGTGTGCCAACAATGATGGGAGGTGGTTCTACCAGACGCTCACGTAGAGGCCCAAAACGGGAAGCCGAAGCGTAGGCAGACCAACTGCTAAATGATCGGACGATATTATAAAGACGGCAGGGCCGACATGGATAAGAGACTCCGCAAATAGACCTCAATGAAGAAGCATGCAACAACCCATTACGTCCCACTTCTGGGCTCGGGTCTCGTCTAAGGACAGGATTAATGCCATCCCACGCTGGCCGAGTGCGGGTTGGGCAAGACATGTTGTGGCTACGTAAATCATGCCATTGGACGTTTTTAAACCGACCGAATGGCCCCAACTAAGCTTCGCGACTGTTATGATAACAACCAGGACCGACTGCTTAACGTGACCTCCGAATCACGGAAACGCTCGTAACATATCACGCCACCAACGGTCACCCATCTAGATACAGACCTGGGTGATCGGTTCTATTAACTTAAGGTCACTGCCATAAGCGAGGTTATATCCAGCATTGTGGACAACAAAATGCTGAAAAGAAAGAAAAAAGAATGAGAGAGACCAATTTTGTAATTATATAATATTGATCAGGAATTCCAGAGTGATATATTTATTAGTTAAATTGAAGTTAGAATCAATATAGTTTAACAAAGGCCTCTGTAACCGACGCGCACATTCAGGGCAGTTGTATACTACGCCCCGAAATCCACAAAAATCGTAATAATAAGACCCTAGAAGCGATATACGCCGCAAAATATCAATTCTAGTGTCTTATTATTACCATTTCTGGCAAGCAAAGTCATTGCGTCAAATCAGTATCTTTTTTATCAATCGTCAAACCGTTAGATGCGGTACATTTTTTGTATAAAATACCATACCGTGACGTCATACTTTGTTAAATTTATCAAATAGTTGAAGCTAGAATTTTTTAAGCTGTTCGAAAAAAAGTTGTAATAACAGGTCGGACGAAATGTTTGTGTGATCCGCAAATATTTGTTTCGAAGTTTTGGTGTTTTCTATGTAAAATAAGTATGTATTTACACAAAAAAAATATGTTCATGTATTTATATCAGTTGTCTAGTAACCATGATTCAAGCTTTGCTTAGTTTGGGACTAGATGGCGCTGTGTGTTATTTATTTGTTATTCTGGTGAAATTTATTGTATTTCCGATGAAAACCGGAAACTTTCCGGTTGAAACAGATGCGCACCTTAGTTTGTCGGTCTAACTGTGTCCGGTTTTGAGGCAAGTGAGTAGGGGCCCTAATGTCAACATTTTAATTTCCATTTCATTGCAGTTATCCATTACATGTGTTACTCACGACGTGGTTTATTTTTATACTATTATTATTATTTCCAATGTTAAACATTCACTCCATAACTTATCGTCTGTTATTTGTAAGAATAGACTGCTTATGAAAATATAATTTATTTAAATTAAAAATAAATCGATTATGTAGCTTTTAGCTGTTTTATTGTATTCCTGGTTTTATTTTCTTATTATACTTATAGTTTATCCGTCTGTTACGCTTTCCCGGGTAAACCGCTGCAATGATTTCAATGATATTTGTGATGGAGGTACTTTGGTTCTTGAGGAATGAGTACTTAATACTCTTTACGGCGATAACCGAAATACACGCGGGTGGAGCCGCGACCAAAAGCTAGTAATAAATTATTGGTTACCTATTAAGGTTCCGTAGCCAAATGGCAAAAAACGGAACCCTTATAGATTCGTCATGTCTGTCTGTCTGTCTGTCCGTCCGTATGTCACAGCCACTTTTTTCCGAAACCATAAGAACTATACTGTTGAAACTTGGTAAGTAGATGTAATCTGTGAACCGCATTAAGATTTTTGCATAAAAATAGAAAAAAAACTACACGTTTTGGGGGTCCCCATACTTAGAACTGAAACTCAAAAAATGTTTTTTAATCAAACCCATACGTGTGGGGATAGGTCTTCAAAAATGATGTTGAGATTTCTAATGTCATTTTTTTCTAAACTGAATAGTTTGCGCGAGAGACACGTCCAAAGTGGAAAAATGTGTGACCCCCCCCTGTAACTTCTAAATTAAGAGAGTAATAAATCCAACAAAAATATATGTTGTACATTACCATGTAAACTACCACCGAAAATTGGTTTGAGCGAGATCTAGTCAGTAGTTTTTTTTTAATACGTCATAAACCGTAAACCGCAATTTACCTTTCATTCAATCAATACACTATTAAAAGAACTTATAAATGATGTTACTTGCTGCTACGGAACCCTTCATGGGCGAGTCCGACTCGCACTTGGCAGCTTTTATTATTTTGTATCTATACAAAAAATTCAAATTGAGTGTCGGTATGTAATATTAAATAAAGTTTTTTACTAATGCCTCATTGGTCTAGTGGATAGCGAATGCGACTGCTAATCAAGAGGTCTCGGGTTCAAATCCCGGGTCGGGCCAAAAGTGTTTTTGGGTTTTTCTTAGGAAATTCCTAATAGCAGCCCGGAGTTTGTAAGTTTGGCGGTGATTCACGCCCGTGCCTCGGAGAGCACGTAAAGCCGTCGGTCCCGGTTGTCATGAACATCTACGGCAATCGTTATTAAGAAGTCAGTGCCCTCAAATTTACTGAAAACTAGTTCAACCTTCGAATTTCAGTTCTCTCTTAGGGTTGTGGAGGTCCGATGCCAGTCGCTCCGTGGAAAAACTGATGTTCAGGTAAAACCGGTTGAACTAGTAGCCGACCCCAAATAATATTGAGAATAAGGCTAGGAAGAAGATGCTTAAGATAGTAATAAATACGGTACTGAGATCCAAAATTCAATTATTATTTTTTACAGTCTGTTCCGGGTAATCTCTTTAACAGCTGCCTTGATTTTAAACGGACTTTCTTTGGCAGAAAGCTAATGATCTAAGGAGTAACTGAAGCTTATTTTTTTTTGACTAGCTTCGTTCCTTGAGCGGGACTCAGCTAGTTGATCCACAAATAGCTGTTCTGAGTCTGGGTGTTCTTTGCGTCCTTTACGTGTATGTTTGTTAAGCGCCCCACGACAGGATGTAAATTCTAAATGCGGGAGTTGTCTTTTAAAAAAATAAGTTAGTAAATGTAAATTGGCGTGATTCTAGACATTGTTACAAGCATTAATATTTGGGACAATGTGATGTTATAAAATAACACAAGTGTAGGTAATAATAATAAATTATATTTTTTAGAAATTTACAATTTATCAATTTCATATCATTCGTCGTCAGCGTATAGCGCCGTTTTGTTCACGATATTTTGCTAAATCAAGGAAATTCTTCATCGTCGACATCGTAATGCACTCCTAGTTGCTTCCGTACGGTATCCAAGAGCTTCGCAAGCATAATGGAGTCGTTGTGAGAGAAACGTGATGACTCGAGCAGTCCTGCAAGGAAACTTAACTTATAAAGAACTTAATGATAATCGAAAAGATACCAGCCCCTTAGAAAAGCGTTGTGCGTAGAATCTCTTTCTACAATCACTAATACTATTAATCTCTTGCATTATTTACTATCTTTAGCCTACGGCTCCGCCCGCGCATAAGTCTAAGTTTAGACTATCTGGGTACAAAATTTCAGTTAAATCAGTGCAGTGGTTTTTAGTTATTTGCGAACAGACAGTGTGTGACGTGTTTTAACCACTTGACTTGAGATGACGTCATTCTTCTACATTCACAAGTGTTCTGATAACACGTGGTGAAGGAACGGGTGTCGATATCCCTCCAACGAAGGGAGGAGCTTCCAACCAGGCGAAGTGATCATGCCTGGTGGTGTGCGGCTAACTGTTGATGTTACGCAGTTGTATTATGCTAATCGGCGCCAGAATAATAATAATTTTATTTCTTCTCTCACACAAACAATTTCAAAGAAATCATTTAAATCAATAAACAGAAATTCATGAAGCAAAGATATCTGTGACAGACTCGTTTCCGTACTAGGTTCTATATGACAGATGACCAGTCTCTCCTAACTCCTGAAAAGTAGGTACTAAGGTTCTTGAGTGTGTAATTTAGTTCCGATTCTTACAACGTGAGATTAAATAAACGAAAAGGTAATGTAATTCAACATGTGATTGAGAACATGTTGTGTGTGTGTTGTGCAAATTTCTATATTGCGATACAGGATTAGAAGTGACTCCGCAGTTCGATGTATCTTAGATAGATGTCTCTGTAGTATGTATTGTTACCATATGTATCCACAATGTTTACGTTTGTAGAAAGTCAACTTGGGCTGGTGAACCCTATTTTTGGCGGTATCAAGAACGGAGGAATGGAACTGTATTATTTATGGACAAGGAGTTCTAGTAGGTATAGTGTCATCGATCTGTGCTGTATTTAGAGGCTAGAATTATTCTGTACACTTTATAACGCGTGGAGAGAAAAACACCAAATTTACTTTATGATAATATGTACGTATGAAACATCGGTATAAAAACTACGTTTAATTTTGCTACAGCCAAAATGAATACAATTTCAAAATATACCTGCTTTGATACACTTTTCGACTTCCAAAGCTTCATAAACTAAACCAGCGCTGTTTTCAAAAACGTAAGGTAAATTTGATGTGTGCAATTTGTACTCCTTAACACTGCCGTCAACCTGTATTACTTTGCTGGGAAAATGAAACGGGTCCTCAATCTAAAACATAACATAATTTTAATTGTACAAAAACTCAATAATTATTCGCCTTTTTTTCGATAGACTCTGAGGCTTAGAAGTTAAAAAAATGTGACAATTATATTTTTATATTTTATTTATAAATAGTTATTACATCACAAGAGATTACTCTGAGGAAAATGAAATTATTGCTCTCTATGGAGCAATAATTTGTAAAAATATATTTAAAAACCATTCCATCAGTAATTTCTTTTATCCCCTATGCTAAATTTTGGCTTTGGAATTATTGTTTGTTACTGATTTATTAAGGAGTAAAATCTTTCCCAAGTCAATCAATTTAAAAACAGTCTCACCGTAACTTTTCCCTCCGTTCCATAGATCGTGGCCCCGTTCCAAAGTCGTAATTTATAATCAGCGTTGAGTACGGCTTTCCTTCCACCGCTATATTCTAGTATGATTGTCTCTGATTCATCTGCACCAGAGGGCAACAAGGTACCGACCGCAGTTACTTTGATAGGCTCTTCTTGAAACACTAATTGTGATAAATGAATCAAGTATATGCCGATATCTAGTATTGCTCCACCTCCTTGCTCCTTTTTACTAAAAAAATAATTATGGCTAATTAACATTTCTCGATTTTAATAAGTACTTAAAACTAAGATTTAATAGAGAAGTTTGACAAAACAATTTCTAGTCAAATTATGACTCTGACAATGAAATATGTGTGTATATAAAATACACATATCTCATGTATTTACTTAATCAATACCTTTTTTGAAAGCAGTAACAGCGTTGTACCCAGGGCCGGATTTACCATATAAGCTGAAAAAGCTGAAGCTTGGGGCGGCAGAATTAGGGGGGCGGCAAAATGGCCCAAAAACAAAACCTTTTTTTTATTTTTTTAAAAGACCCTCCTCGCATTAGGAGTATAAATCCTGTGTCGCGGTGGGGTCTACAAACATACATAAAACTAACACAGAGAACACCTAGACTTAGGACAACAATTTGTGAATTGCACAAAGTGTTTTCCCACGTAGGAACCCACGACACTTGGCGCAGTAGAATGCAGCGTGGTGACCACTTAAAACACCTTTTTTTTAACGTTCCCTCGGGCCGTCACCCTACCGGAGTTTGCAACGGGGCTGTATGTCGCCATCGAACCGTATAAAACCACATGGTGTGCCACTCTGCACCTGAAATAGCAGGGGTTCAAGGAACCTGTTATTACGCCCTCTGAACCTCTCCCAGTGCTTCCTCTCATTAAAGCGGGTGCCATCAGTTGCTTATCTCGCCATGGCGGCGTACGGCATACGTGGACGTCGCCTCCATTGAAACCTGAAGGCCACTGAAGCGGATGGAGGAGAAAATTTTCCGTCCATTTGCGGCCACACCCAGGGTAGCATGACCATGGCATAGATTGCTGAAGGTTGCGACCGCGGTAACCGTGTATAGCTCAGACCGCCAATATCCTCTGGGGTCACCAGAGGCGTGCCATATTTTGGGCGGTCAGAGCCGCCGCCCACACCGGTGCATCGTACAGTGCCATAGACCAGACAACTTCCGTGTACAGTAGTCTCGTCGCGACATTGGCTCCACCCAAATTGGGCAAAAGTCATTCAAGTGCGGAGGCAGTGTCGACCAGCTTCGGAACAAGCTGTCGGAAGTTCTCGTCGAAGAGCCACCTACCGTCAAGGATCAGGCCCAGATAACCAACACGACCCAGACAGGTCTTGTCGATACCCCGCCGCTGCCGACCAAGTACTGCCAACTCTTGGATATATTGACGTTGACAGGTGCATGGTTAGATTATAGAGGCCTATCTGCGCGACAGGACGGTGAAGTTTGTGGATCGGAACGGGGTGGAGAATCGAAGGGAAGTGTGTTGCAGTATTCCTCAGGGCTCTGTATTGGGCCCATCATTATGGAACCTCGCATACAACAACAACTTCGCACCAGTCTGCCCTCTGGCCTAAGTGTCGTCTGCTATGCGGACGGTACCCTAATACTGGCCAGAGGGTCACTCTTCGACGAAGTGCTTCTGCTCGCCGAGCAGGGAGTGGCTTGAGTTATGGAAAAGATTCGTGAACTGGGCCTAAGGGTGGCGCCTCAGAAAACTGAGGCGATTTGTTTCCATGGCCTACGTAAGCGCCAGGAACCACCCAGCTCGCGCTTCCGAGTGGGTGACACTGAAGTTCTGGTGGGCCAGTACATAAAGTACCTAGGCCTCATCCTGAAATGTCAGTGGAGCTTCGAAGAGCATTTCGAGCGATTAGTCCCCCGGGTTCAAGGGGTAGCAGGGAAGTTTTATCGTCTGCTGCCCAATCTCGGGGACCAAGGGAAGAAGATCGCTGCCTCTACACGGGCGTCGTGCGATCCATGGTCCTCTATGGGCACACGTCTGGTCTAAGGACCTGGCGGGTTCCTTCCGCTGTAAGGCTCAACTTAGGAGTCTGCAGCGGCTGATGGCCATTTGGATTTTCCGGGGCTACCGTACAATCCAATACGTACCGTAATCCGTAATCCGTACCGTACGATCATGAGCCTATAATACTACGGCAGAACGCACACACGCTCTTGGAGGGCACGGCTCGAAACACAGGGCTGTACCAGCAAACGCGCTGTTGGAACTTTTCTGCCAAACTTCAAAGCTTGGATAGAAAGGACCGAATGTGTCACCTACCGATTGACTCAGATACTCACCGGACATGGTTCTTTCGGTGAGTATCTGAATAGAATCGGACGTGAGGTTTAGAGGATTGCCCTGCGTGGGAGTCCAAGCGTCGAGACCTGATCGGGCAGATCGGACGCACCCTGTCACCACCAGCATTAATCGCGGTAATGCTGGCCAGTGATGAAGGGTGGGAGGCTGCGGTCTCCTTCTGTGAGAACGTAATGCTCCAAAAGGAGTCCGCAGAGCGGGATCGGGATAGGGCCGATCCCGCTCGAAGGAGGCGGCGAAGGGGATGCGGTAAAGGCAGCTAGTCCCCAATCGTTGACTAAGGGTCGTTGCGGCCACATCTTGGGGAAATGTGACTACTGCAAGCGACTCGAGCAGACGACACCCCGGTGCGGCTGAAGGGTTTCCTCTGAGGCGGTTTGGTGTTCCGCCTTTTACTGTGAGAGGCGCAATATCGTCCTGCCCCAAGGGAAATTTATTGATTACCCTGAGATGTACCCCAGTCCCGGGGTAAGGCAGTGGGGACTCCAGAAGTCGCTGATGCGTTCCTGGAGCTCCTCCCGACTGCCGAGGTAGGCTGCCGCAGGGTTTAGTGGGTAGACCGGTTCGTCGGGAGTCCCATACACGCCCTTCGTCTCCCCCACGGAGGGTATGGTGCGAAAAGCATTCCCCGCGAAAAAAAAAGGTACATGGTTAGCAGTATCGGGCCTTACTTACCTATCTTCCTTAGCCTACCAAACCTTATAAGTAGTGCAGTAAAAACCAAGCCTTGCTTAGCTTAAAAAAAAAAGTTGTAAAAATAATCTAGTAACGAAATTTCCTAAAGAAAGGAATTAACTTAATTGTGAAAAGTGTATCTTATTTTAGGAGTCAGTAGGGGCGGCAAAAATTTTAAAGCTTTGGGGCGGCAAATGTGTAAATCCAGCACTGGTTGTACCTCTGTTAACTGCTGATAAAACGATAACACAGATAATATATCAGGAAGATAAAGTCCAACTTGGTAAGTAACACTGAAAATGCCGATTGATCGTAAATGTATATTCTCATTCATCAATTTATTAATTTCTGTTTTATTAATTCCTATACACTTTGTTCACAAATCACATCCCTACAATATACACTTAATTCGAAACTCAATTAAAAAAGTTAAATAGATTTATTCTTGTCGCTGATGATGGCATTGAAATGGCAGTCATAGTGCAATAATAAGTAACAAACATTCATTACATGGCTTTTGAGTATTTCGGGTTGAATAATGTGTGCATTATTTTATAACTTACTTTACTCGGTCGACGTCTTTAGCATTGATACCAAAGTTAGCCTGGACTAATTTGACTTTACCAAGCTTCCCAGACTTGATTTCTTTCTCCAAATCAACGTATGCAGGTGAGAAGCGGGCCCACAAGGCCTCCATCAAAAAGAGTTTCTTCTTTTTGGCGAGATTAATCACGCTCTGAGTCTGTTTATAGTTAACACAGAAAGGTTTCTCGCACAGAACATGTTTTCCATTTTCCAGGAATAGTTTAGTAAGCTCATAATGGTGTGAATTTAGTGCTCCGATGTAGGCTATATCTGTAATAAGAAACACAAAGATTAAGTAGTAAGTTTTTTAAGATGAGCTGAATAGCGAAGGCACCTCCATAGACTTGAATGATTTAGTTATTAGCTGCTAAATTAAGACAGTCTGATCTATAAATTGGTAGAGCTTGAGCCTAACAAGATGACTGACAAAAATACCTACTTAACTATTTCTAAATAAATACATATTATAAATATCTAAATTACACCCAGATATGGTATAAATGATCATGCCCATCTTATATTTAACTATCCTGAGTGAAATCGAACCAGCCCGGTAGGCACTCGGTAGACTGCGTACCCAGGTCAGGAAATCCAAGGACAATCCAATATGGCATGAGTTTATCGAAAAAGTACAAATAAATGCGACTGTACCTAGTTTTCACAGACAATAGGCAATTTGCTTGCATGCGAGCAGAAAGGGGTTGATGACGATGACCTCTTTATTTTTGAAGATACTTTTGGTAATTAAATCGAACCGAAATATTTTTTTTAGTTTTAAGTCACTGACTCCGATTAATATCTTCTTGATTATTCTTAAAACAAAAACTAACAACTTCTCTACACTTGAAACAACGTTTCTCGTTATTCACCCTTCGTTCGATCATGCGATGTGAGATATTACCTCATTGGTTATTACAGTATATCTAAAACTGTCCATCAATACACAAGGTAAGACAATAAAGACTCCTAGCGATCAAAAGAAACCTTTAGCAAAAGAATTGATACATAAGTATACGTACCTATGTCATTACTGCGTGCTAAGTCTTGATAAGAGTCGAACACTTTCTTAATGTTATGCGTTTTTGCAAATTCTGCGGCTCTGTTCTTGTCTCTAGCGGCAACTGCCACTATCTCCTGGTCACCTTTGTCAGGGTAAGAGTTAAGGGCGTTGACGAAGTCATTGCTGATCTTACCAGCCGTTACAATACCCCACCGTAAAGTCATCTGTAAATAGCGATTGAATGAAATTTGATACTGTGTACGAACATAATTCAGAAATCCAAAGCTACAGGAGGGTCAAAAATGGCCTGGACTGAAATGCTCAAGAAAAGAATTGTATAGCCGTACCGCTGTTTGCTAGACTTGGCGGGGGCATTACTTGATTACCGTGCCCTCAGATATTACACAGATATAAATAATAATTGATATTTTACACAATAATTTTCTTAGGATAGAATTCAGGGAATAAGGAAAATAGCAAATCTATGAATGACATATTTATAAAAGACTAGATTTCTCCAGCTGCTGCGCCTGCGTCTATGTCGCTTATCGCGATAAAAAGTAGCCTATGTCCTTTCTCAGGTCTACTGTATATTTATCAGAGTAGTACCAAGTACTTGCAAAGAGTACTTAGTACTGCAAAGAATACCTAGTACACCAAGTACTAGGTACTACTCTGATAAATATACAGTAGACCTAAGCAAGTTACGCGAGTCGTTGTTGTGCCTCTGCTTACCCACTGACATTTAGGCGTGAGTTTACACATGCATGTAGGTTGGGTTTATATGATAAATAATTCAGTGAAATCTACTTTCTGAGTCATAATTTCTCTCCATTTAATACTTCGAATCTGTATACGAACTACTAGAAACCTTATACAGAAGGCATAAGATAAAATATTCCTGATCGGAAAATAAAAACAGCTACAGTCACCTAAGAGAAGAATATAAAGCAAAAAATGTTATCAACTTACTGGTTTCAGGACAAAGTAAATAACAAGTCGTAAATTACAGACTCAATCGGTTGAGAATAGATTATGTTTTAGGTAGGTGCGTACTTTATCTTGGTATAAAGTGAATATGATCGGTAGAACAGTGCACACGGCTGCCACACATGAATTACGTCAAGAAACTAATCAAGCCCAACTCACTGTATGTTCACATCGAGTTCATTACAACAATAAATCAGAGTTACAAGTATCTTAACAACAGAACCAATGGCATAGGTAGCATAGCATAGGTAACTATTTAGACCGCTTATCAAATAAGCTTATCAAATAATTTTTGACTGGAGTTTAAATTAATAATAATAAATAAATAAATATTTCGGACATCTTACACACAACGTCATATTGCCCCATACTAAGCAGAGCTTGTATTGTGGATACTAGACAACTGAAATAAATACATAAACTTACTTATTTTTGTAAATAAATACATATTAAACAAAGAAAATATCCAAACTCCGAAACAAATATTTTAGGATCACACAAACATTCAGGATCAGGATATTTTAGGATCAGCAGTAGCATACGCTTAAAGCCAGACCAACGGGACAGTCAAATTAATTCAACTCTACTCGTCTCTCTACATACTCACACATAAAGTAATTATTATTTTTTTACATCGAAACAAATTTAAGCGATCTCTTAGAAATGCTTCCTGAAATTCGTTAAATCGGGCGTGCCATTTCAATCACCGCGTTTGCTATACTAATAACCAGTCAACCCGGTATGGACCTCAGTCGTTAGATGGGACTCCAGGAGCCACTGATGCATTCCTGGTGTCCCTCCCGACTTCCGAGGTAAGCCGCCGCGGGGTTTAGTGGGTAGACCGGATACAAACTCCGGGAGTCACACACACGCCTTTTGCATACCCCACGAAGGGTGCGAAAAACATTGTATATAATAGTACTTAATTCCTAAAATTAGGCCTTCAAACAAACTGTTCTGCTTCCAATAATTATTTTGTATTTCGTTAATTTTATAAATCTAGCTACATTTCACCTACTTTTCCCCACCATAAATTAGCTATTGATTTTAGACTTGTAAAAGTATGTGGACCTATTTAATTATTAAAATTATTCTACTGTTACTATTCTAACAAATACAGTTTTTTTTATTTTTAAACACTCGTATTCTTTACACACATTTTAAACATAATTTTAAATAAATTTTCCCAAACCACTCTCGAGTTATACATATTTATTATAATAGTTATCACTGGGGAGATTCTATTTATTTTTTCTCTTTTTTCAATTTTTGTTGTTAAAACAACATAATAATACACTTACTTATTTTAAGGTGGAGTCTGAAAACAGCCGTAAACACGATAAAATACTCATACGTCTGAAGTAGATAAATATTTCAAATAATCTTTAAAAAAGAAGTCTTGTGAGTTGATAAGATATAAAATGTAATATTGATATCTTAAATATTAATGAAATATAAACTTACTGTTGAACAGCACTCGATGGCTTCTTCATAAGAATGTTCTGATTTTGTGACATAGCTAATATTCTCTTCGTAGTTCTTATCTGAAGCGATAAAAAGTTTAGGTCAAATCTTTATCCCTGGTGGATATTAGATGGATAAGCAAATTATCTAACTCACATTTTTTTCCTACTTTCTGTTTGTTTCTTTTATGAATTAACTAATATATCTAAACAAATAAATAAAATTTAAGTTTCCGGCTTAAATTGAAGGCTGCGTGGTTTCGGGACTGTTAATAATGCAGTCTGCTCGCTACTGCAACCGATCGAGATCATCCAGCAAAGACTGCGCAGATCCATAACAAAATGAAAACAGTAACAAATTAGTGTTTTAAGTATATAGGAAAGACAGTTACTCGAGCGAGTTTCTGAACCGTCTGACTTTGTTTTACGCGAGGTCACCAATGTTTTCAATGTACTCGGGTGAGAATACCGGATACTGAGTTCATTATTTATTGCAGTTGAGTATTCTCAAAAGTGGGGAGAGGGATAAAATAAGCCTTTGCAGTAGAGAACGAACGAGTCAGACTCCCTATGTCTATCAATAGCCCATAGAATATAGTAATATAAATGGAATAGAGAGCCCACTCACGAGAATTTTTGACACCTATATTTGAAGTGTCGCCACCTGGTATCATATCCGCTGAACTAACGGCAATAGCTATTTGTATATATACATACCTATTTCTTTAATATAGGTATAGCTATAGGGTTTAAATGTAGTAGTAGGAAGTAGGTAATTTAGTACATGCATTACAAAAAAAAGCAGTTTTGCAAACATTTTGTATTTGTTTGTGCAGTAGTTAGCGCTTGATTCTTGATGGCAAAGAAATAAGTAAAATGAAATTTCATGAGGAAAAATAACCTGAATGTTTGCAAAACCGAAAATTTTATAATACAAACAAAATTAAATTATAATGTAAATATTTAAGTAAATTATTAACTTGTATGTTTTATGTTTATGCTTATTATAATAATTTTGAGCACATATCTTCATTTCATCATCACCATCGTAGGTAAGCTTCCCTGATAAAATCCGATTTATTGACTTACACCAAATATTATAAATTATAATGTTTATTGTCACATCTGTGAAATATGTTTTTAATTTTTCTTTATGCGTTTCACATTTGAAAGGGTAGTCTACTAGTCTATTTCTTTTTCTTCAGAAACATTTAAGTCGGGGGCAGTATATGTCCTTGTCATAAAAAAAATCTAACGATTGCAAATAACTATTGCTATTATTTTCACAACTTGCCTGAGGTGAGTGGCATGCATTTAAATTATTAAGTAAAATAGTTTTAAATGCACCTTCAAATGCCTTTACATTGGGTGCAATGTTCCTTGCCCCACAATTTCGAATATTTCCGAAGAAAATCTTTACGGGATCTTGATTGAAATGTCTGGTAAACATTGAATCTAAGGAATATCTTTGTGATAAAATTTTCCACAATTCTTGAATGCCTTCAATAGTTTTAACAAAATTTGTTACAGATGGTACAACAGTTTCGGATTTACGGATTTTATTGCCTACCTTTTTGCTCGATTGAAATTTCACAGAATTGAGATATTTTCAGAGGATATGTTATGTTTAAAACAAAAAGAAAATAAATTTATTGAAAAATGACCAGCCAAAATAATATAAAGACCAATATCGCGAAACATATATAGGTATATTTTAGTGACTATCTATTTTTGTTTTCATCATTATTTTATGTCGTCATCAGGACTGATTTAAAAAATCAGACAGGGTTCTTGATAGCATAATTTAAACATTATTTAATGCCTCTTTTGAGTTAATTTGTAAATTATTTTTAATTGCTAAGGTTTTTACATGCCTATTACATCATTTTAGATATCCGCCTTATGATATGGGCTTAGATTATTTTAATAATCTAAGGATATGGGAAATAAATTGAATAAGTATGATTTCCGAATGATTATAATCATTTAAAATTTATAGTACAATTAAAATTTTAACAAAATAAAAACCGACTTCAAGGTTCTACTCGATTTCTCTTGGATGCCATCATCAGATCTTAGTGTCCTTATCATGGTACCACTGTTGGGATATCTCATTTCCAGTGCTGCCATTACAAAATTTGTTAAATTGATAGACTGAGATTCGCTTTACACAGTAAATTATAAAAATATTGACAACAACGTTATTTCTAATGGTAATACGGTGATATTTGACACGGTAATACACTATTACCTTGACGGTAGATAGAGACCAGATTACGGTGCATCTACGGTAATTACCGTGTATATGGAGACACTGGTTAGATGTAAAATTAAGATAATAGTAGGTATACCACCTGTAAAAAAGTAGTACATTTCGGAATTTTGAATTAAAAACAATAGTACACATCAAAAATATTGATTTATTACAATAACATATGCTTTTTAAACAATACATTGCTTGTCATTTTAGATATAATTTCTTTATTTGGTTTAAAAGTAGCACATCTACCTGCTTCATTTAAAATATGTTGTTTGGGAAGTAAAATTGGGATATCGACTTATACTCTTCAAAATGTCTATTATCATCGCCCCAAAACTTATCAGGGCTTGTTGTCAAATTAATCTTTTCATTTATGATATTTGGCAGATTTCGCCATTCATCATCAATTTTTTGCATCTCATTCTCATTGCCTACAATTCGAGGCACCAATGTCATCAAAGGCTGTAGGGATGGGATCTTATTTCTGCATGAGTTAGATAATACTGCATTTGTGTTGTTTCATTCAGTGGGTTTTGGGTTTGTTACAAATAAATACAGTCCAAAAGTTGACAAACATTCCGTTTATTGTTTAGTTTCATACATGCTTCAAAATATAAAAGAAAAGGTACCTTTCACATATTCTGGCTTAGTTTTGTTCAACAAAACTCTTGCTATACCTACAATCAACGGATTATTGTTCAATACTTTTATATAAATAACAATTCAGGACATATTAATGAATGCTTTCAATATTTCTTACGTTCTGACATGAAAAATATTCACAAAAACTTATCGCCTTTCAATAGACATTTAAAAAGAATACTTTCGAATATAGAATTATTAAATGGCTTTTAGTAAATCAATAAAGAGGATTAAATCAAGGTTGGACTAGCGTCAATTTGATCAATTCTCAACAATTTGTGTGCTGTAAGGATTCAAATTTTGATAAAATAAGGATATATAAATCACATCATTTTTGAATTCCCTTTGCACTGACGATCATAAATTCATCTCATTCTCTAACTGTATATTGATGTTTCCAAATATACTTATAAACTAGAATTTTTATACTTTTAAATAAAAGACAGACTAAAATGAAATGCTGAAAAGAAAGAAACAAGAATGAGAGAGACCAATTTTGAAATTATATAATATTGATCAGGAATTCGAGTGATATATTTGTTAGTTGAATTGACGAGACAGTGTGAAGTTAGAATCAATATAGGTTAACAAGGGCCTCTGTAACCGACGCGCACATTTGGGGCAGTTGTATACTCCACCCGATTTCATCCAATCGAAATCCACAAAAATCGTAATAGTATGACCTTAGAAACGAAATAAACACATGACCAACGCCGCAAAATATCAATTCAAACAAATCAAATGGTAATAATAAGACACTCATCATCATCATCATCAACAGCCTTCAAAAGTCCACTGCTGGACATAGGCCTCTCTTTAGAAAGGAGGTTTTGGCCTACTATACTACGCTGGCCAGACGGGTTGGTATAGGGTTGGTTTCAAGTTACGAGGCGGGTAAATTATTCGAGAGGGTTCTCTCTGCCCGCATCGTCCGGCACCTCTGCGAGGTGGGCCAAGACCTGTCGGACGCCCAATTCGGTTTCCGAGAAGGGCGTTCGACGGTCGACGCGATCCTGCGCCTGAGGGCCGTGACCGAAGAGGCGGTGAGCTGCGGCGGAGTGCTGTTGGCGGTGTCATTGGACATCGCCAACGCCTTCAATAGTCTGCCATTCGGCTGCATCAGGGCCGCACTCCAATGCCACGCAGTGCCAGGGTACCTGAGGCGGCAGGGCCATGTCGTGCGGTGTTCCACAGGGGTCTGTCCTAGGACCACTCCTGTGGAACATGGGATACGACTGGGCCCTACGAGGGCGTCTCCCCCCCGGGCTGGGTGTAATCTGTTACGCAGACGACACCCTGGTCACGGCCCGGGGGGCAAACTTTGAGGAGGCGGCGCGCCTGGCCACCACAGGAGTCTCCCGCGTGGTCGGGCGCATCGAGGCGCTGGGTCTTCGGGTGGCCCTGGACAAGACGGAGGCCTTATTATTTCATGGTCCCCGTCACGGTCCGCCCGCCGGCGCCTCGATCGAGGTCAACTCGGTCCTCGTACCAGTCCGGGCCCAGATGAGGTACCTGGGTCTGGTCCTCGACGGTAGGTGGCTCTTCGACGAGCACTTCCGACAGCTTGGCCCTAAGTTGGTGGGCACTGCCTCCGACCTAGGGCGACTTCTGCCCAATTTGGGCGGGGCCAGTGTCCCCACTAGGCAGCTGTACACGGGGGTTGTCCGGTCAATGGCACTTTACGGTGCACCGGTGTGGGCGGCGGCTCTGTCCGCCCAGAACAGGGCGCGCCTCTGGCGCCCCCAGCGGATACTGGCGGTCAGAGCCATACGTGGATACCGCACGGTGTCCACAGAGGCGGCGTGTGCCTTGGGCGGAACACCCCCATGGGATTTGGAGGCGGAAGTGCTCGCCGAAGTTTATCGGCGAGTGGCTGACTTCCGGCGCAAAGTCGGTCCATGCTGAGATGGTCGCTCCGGCTGGAGACCCCACGCGCTGGCTTCGCCGCCGTGGAGGCTCTTCAGCCGGTCATCGAGGAGTGGGCAGGGCGGCAGCACGGGACCCTTTCCTTCCGGCTGACGCAGGTACTTTCCGGGCACGGTTGCTTCGGAAAGTACCTGCACTCGGTCGCTAGGAGGAAACCGAGTCCCGCCTGCCACCACTGCGACTGCAGTGAAGACACGGCCCAGCACACGCTGGCGGTCTGCCCCGCTTGGGCGGCGCAGCGCCGGGTCCTCACTGCAGTCATCGGTGGGGATCTCTCGCTGCCGGCCGTCATAAGATCGATGGCCGGCAGCGACAGTTGTTTTACCGCGGTCGCAACCTTCTGCGAGGACGTAATCTTGCAGAAGGAGGTGGCGGAGAAGGCCCGGGAGGATGCCATCCAATCGGACCCGATCCGCCGCCGGCGCCCCGGGCGGCGGAGGCGCGCATACCTGCGTCTCATGCCGCCCTGAGAGTGGCCGCGGATGGGCGGGACGGGCTTCCCGTCCGTCCGCAGTAGTGGCCAACCGCGAGGGGGTGGCGTCCGCGAATGACCGGACGTTGCCCAATTAGAGAGTACACTTCTGAGTTGGTGCCCGCAACAGTGCGGGCAGGCGCCGGTTGGATTCCAGAAGGAAATCCCCTCCCTGGACTCCTTCCAATACACAGGCGCAGAGAGGGTCACACCGTGTGGTTTTAGTCGGTTCGAGTCCGACACACCACCCCGCCGTAACCCCCGACGGGGTGACGGTCCGCGGGGATTTCCACACGTTAAAAAAAAAAAAGGGTTGGTTTCAAGTTTTCCTTCTCTTTGCATCGATGTTTTCTTCTTTATTCTTAATCCGTCACCACATGACACTAGGTCTTATTATTACCATTTATTTGTTTCGAATTAGTTGTGTATAACCGCCCTTAGCAAGCAAAGCAATCGCCTCAAATCAATATCTTTTTAACAATCGTCAAACCGTTAGATGCGGTACATTTTTGTATAAAATACCATACCGTGTCGTCATACTTTGTTAAATGTGTCAAATAAATGAAACCAGAAGTTTTGATTCTGTTCGAAAAAAAAGTTGTAATAACGTCAGTCGGACCAAATTTTTATGTGATGCGCAAATATTTGTTTCGAAGTTTGTTTTCTATGTATATTAAGTATGTAGTAGTATGTATGTATGTATGTATTTATGTAGTATGTTCATGTATTTATATCGGTTGTCTAGTGTACCCATAATACAAGCTCTGCTTAGTTTGGGACTAGATGGCGTTGTGTGTTTATTTATTTGTTATTCTGGCGAAATTATTTTTATTGTATTTGAGATGAAAACGGCCTACAACCGATGTAAACCTTCCGGTTGAAACAAATGCGCACCTAACTTCGTCGGTCTCACTGTGTCCGGTTTTAAGGCAAGTGAGTAGGGGCCCTAATGTCAACATTTAAATTTCCATATAATTGCAGTTATCTATTACACATGTTACTCACGACGTGGTTTATATTTATATTATTATTATTATTTCTAATGTTAAACATTCACTCATAACTTATCGTCTGTTATTTGTAAGAATAGACTGCTTACTAGACCAGTGCTTTTAGCTCTTAAAATAACAAAAAGTGAACATAAATTATATTAGGATGAAACCCATTGTAAAAGGAGGAGAATATTGCAAAAATTAAAGGAAAAATAAATTACGGGCGATCTGAGGTCGGGAAGGGGGAGAGGGGGGGTTTTTAAGGGAAAAAAATGGCTTATCTCAATTTCCGGCAAAACTACAAGTCCTATGGAAAAAAGTCAAATGGCAAAGTTATAGGTAATAAAAAGATCTACAACTTTTGCATACACACTTTTTTCACATAACCTCAAATTTATGTAAAAAATTCAAAAAACCAAGTTTTTGGTTTTTTATTTTTATCTTTTACAAATAAAATTATTTTTTAACGAAATTTTGTGGAAACTTAGCTTTTCATGTCCTGAATACACCCACTTCTTTAAGAAAAACCTTTAAATAGCCAAAAATTTTTCATAGGTCACTCAGGTATTAAATTATCTTAAAATAGTAATAAATAGGCACATAAGCATATACTTTAAAGAAGATTCTGTAACTTTTTTAAAATATTGTAGATGTTTTATTAAATATTAACTTTATTATTCTGTTAATTATAGTAGTATATTTCGATTTGTAATATTTTTGTTTATCATTGTAACATGCAATCTTACGTTTTTCGAGTGATTAAAGTGTAAATTTTAATAAATATCTCAATAACGATTAAAAAATATCGAATTTGAGTTTTTTCATTTTTTGCATTTTCTGAGAAGAATTACTATGGTAATATATATATATTTTACACCATCGGAAAGTAGACATTTCATCGAATAGAAAACACCCAATTTTTGTCAAAAACGTTGATATTTTGACGGACGAATTTTCGATTGAAAATTAGGGTTTTTTTTCGGTATTCAGTCAAAATGAGGTGAAAAAATAGATATTTCAAATCAAATAAATTACGGTGTATTCAGGACATGAAAAGCTAAGTTTCCACAAAATTTCGTTAAAAAATAATTTTATTTGTAAAAGATAAAAATAAAAAACCAAAAACTTGGTTTTTTGAATTTTTCACATAAATTTGAGGTTATGTGAAAAAAGTGTGAATGTAAAAGATATAGATCTTTTTATTACCTACAACTTTGCCATTTAACTTTTTTCCATAGGACTTGTAGTTTTGCCGGAAATCGAGATAAGCCATTTTTTTCCCTTAAAACCCCCCCCTCTCCCCCTTCCCGACCTCAGATCGCCCGTAATTTATTTTTCCTTTAATTTTTGCAATATTCTCCTCCTTTTACAATGGGTTTCATCCTACTATAATTTATTTTGTTTTCAAACACTAAAAGCACTGGTCTATAAGAAAATATTTTATTTTTTTAATTTAAAATAAATCGATTATGTAGCTTTTAGCTGTTTTATTGTAATCCTGGTTTCATTTTCTTATTATGCTTATAGTTTATCCGTCTGTTACGCTTTCCCGGGTAAACCGCTGCAATGTTTTAAATGATATTTGTCATGGAGGTACTTTGGTTCTTGAAGAAGGACATAGTACTCTTTACGGCGAGAACCGAAATACACGCGGCTGGGGCCGCGGCCAAAAGCTAGTAATAAATTACTGGTTACCTTATTATTTTGTATCTATACAGAAAATAAAATTTGAGTGTCGGTGTAATATCAAATAAAGTTTTTTATTGGTCTAGTGGATAGCGAATGCGACTGCTAATCAAGAGGTCTCACGTTCAACTCCCGGGCCAAAAAGTGTTTTTGGGTTTTTCTTAGGAAATTCCTAATAGCAGCCCGGAGTTTGGAAGGTAGGCGGGTGATTCACGCCCGTGCCTCGGAGAGCACGTAAAACCTTCGGTCCCGGTTGGCATGAACATCTATGGCAATCGTTATTGGGAAGTCAGTGCCCTCAAATTTACTTAAAACTAGCACAACCTTCGAATTTCAGTTCTCTCTTAGGGTTGCAGAGGTCCGATGCCAGTCGCTTCGTGGAAAAACTGATATTCAGGTAAAACCGGTTGAACTAGTAGCCGACCTCAAATAATATTGAGAATAAGGCTAGGAAGAAGATGTATATGATAGTTATTATATACAGTACTGAGATCCAAAATTCAATTTAATGTTTTTTACAGTCTGTTCCGGGTAATCTCTTTAACGGCTGCCTTGATTTTAAAGGGTTTTTCTTTGGCAGAAAGCTAATGATCTAAGGAGTATTTTTTTTACTAGCTTCGTTCCTTGAGCGGGACTCAGCTAGTTGATCCACAAATAGCTGTTCTGAGTCTGGGTGTTCTTTGCGTCCTTTACGTGTATGTTTGTTAAGCGCCCCACGACAGAATGTAAATTCTAAATGCGGGAGTTGTCTTTTAAAAAAATAAGTTAGTAAATGTAAATTGGCGTGATTCTAGACATTGTTACAAGCAGTAATATTTGGGACAATGTGATGTTATAAAATAACACAAGTGTGGGTAATAATAATAAATTATATTTTTTATTCATTTTTTAGAAATTTACAATATTTTTCAATTTTACATAATTCATTTTGTTCACAATATTTTGCTAAATCAAGGAAACTCTTCATCGTCGACATCGTAATGCACTCCTAGTTGCTTCCGTACGGTATCCAAGAGCTTCGCAAGCATAATGGAGTCGTTGTGTGAGAAACGGGATGACTCGAGCAGTCCTGCAAGGAAACATAAATAAATAACTTAATGAAAATCGAAAAGATACCAGCCCCTTAAGGTACGCGTCCATTGGCCAGCACGCACGCACGGCACGCAACGGATTGAACGGATTTACCGATGGCATGCGTCCACTGTATCCGGATTTTTTATTTAGTTTCGAGTGTTTTCTTGTCGTGAGTTGACGTATTCGGTCATGGAGATTGATGAAGATATCATTGTTATTAGTTGTTTGTTGGAAGATGAAGAAGAACTTAAAACTAAACGTAGAATATGGGTTCAAGAAATAAATTTGAAGTGACCAATTTTTTGAGAGTATCATTCATCCTATCTCCTCCCAAATATTGTGTCTTCTTTGGACATTAAAATAATGTGTATGTTTTAAATTGTATAATTCTTCATATCTTTCTACTAATATAATCAAAAGTGCGTCATCCATTTCATTTTTTTGTCGTTCGCTCCTTATTTAAATAAGACAAATAGGACGTGCGGCAGTGGGCGATGCCAGCCGGCCAGCGGCGTACTGATTTGTGTGACGTCACCGGCACGCAACGCATTTATTGCTCATAAATGCCGGCGTTGGGTGCGGCCGGCGCGGATAGTGGACGCAGCTCTATGTAAAATCATACAAAGCAAAATAAAATCCGTTGCGTGCCGTGCGTGTGTGCGGGCCAATAGACGCGTACCTTTAGACAAGCGTTGCGCGTCGAATATCTTTCTACAATCGCTAATACTATTATTCTCTTGCATTATTTACTAGCTTTAGCCCACGGCTCCGCCAGTGCTTAAGTAGGTTCTCGCGATAAAAAGTAGCCTAAGTCCTATCTGGGTACAAAATTACATTACATATCCCTACAACAAAGGGAGGGGCTACCAACCAAGCGAAGTGATCATGACTGGTGGTCCGCGGCTAACTGTTGCTATTACGCAGTTGTATATTAAGCTAATCGGCGCCAGAATAATAATAATTTTATTTCTTCTCTCACACAAACAATTGCACAGAAAACATTTATATCAATAGATGCAAATTCAGGAAGCAAAGATATCTGTGACAGACTATTCTCCGTACTAGGTTCTTAATGACAGATAACCAGTCTTCTTCTTTTTTTACGCATGGAAATCCCCACGGACCGTATCCCCGCCAGGGTTTTCAAAGCGGCGGGGCGGCGTGTCGGATTCGAACCGATTAGAAACCACACGGTGTGCCCTCTTTGCGCTTCTATTTTAGGAAGAGGCCAGGGTCATAACTCCTTCTGGACTCCTCCCAGCGCCTGTCCGCTCCTGTTGCGGGCTCCGTCTCTTTTCAAACCCTCTTTTAGGCGACGTCCGGCACACGCAGACGCCGCCCCTTCGCGGATGGAGTGGAAAACCCGTACCGTCCACTCAGATAACCAGCCTCTCCTAACTCCAGACAAGTAGGTACTAAGGTTCTTGAGTGTGTAATTTACTCCCGTTTCTTACAACATGTGAGATTAAATAAACGAAAAAGGTAATATAATTCAACATGTAATTGAGAGCATGTTGTGTGTGAGAATTTCTTTATTGCGATACATAATTAGAAGTGACTACGCAGTTCGGTGTATCTTAGATAGATGTCTCTGTAGCATGTTTTGTTGCCACATGTATCCACATCGACGTTTACGTTTGTAGATTGTCAACTTGTGCTGGGGGGGACCCTGTTTTTTGTCAGTATCAAGAACGGAGGAATGGAACTGTATTATTTATGGACTAGTAGGTATAGTGTCGTCGATCTGTGTTGTTTTTAAAGGCTAGAATGATTCTGTACACTTTATAACGCGTGGACAGAAAAACACCAAATTTACTTTATGATAATATGCACGTTTGAGAACATCGGTATAAAAACTACGTCTAGTTTTGCTATAGTCAAAATGAAAACAATTTCAAAATATACCTGCTTTGATACACTTTTCGACTTCCAAAGCTTCATAAACTAAACCAGCGCTGTTTTCAAAAACGTAAGGTAAATTTGATGGGTGCAATTTGTACTCCTTAACACTGCCATCAACCTGTATTACCTTGCTGGGAAAATGAAACGGGTCCTCAATCTGAAACATAACATAATTTTTAATTGTATAAAAACTCAATCATTATTCGCATTTTTTTCGGTAGACTCTGAGGCTTATAAACAATGTGACAATACAAAAAATGTTTGACGATGTTATTATATTTTGTTTATAAATAGTTATTACATCACAAGAGATTACTCTGAAGAAAATTAAATTATTGCTCCATAGAACCTTTGTAAAAATATATTTAAAAACCACTCAAAAAAGAAAATACTAAAAAATAAATTTCAGTAATTTCTTTTATCCCCTATGCTAAATGTGGGCTATAGAATGTTTGTTACTGATTTATTTACGAGTAAAATCTTTCCTAAGTCAATCAATTTAAAAACAGTCTCACCGTAACTTTCCCCTCGGTTCCATAGATCGTGGCCCCGTTCCAAAGTCGTAATTTATTATCAGCGTTGAGTACGGCTTTCCTTCCACCGCTATATTCTAGTATGATTGTCTCTGATTCATCTACACCAGAGGGCAACAAGGTACCGACCGCAGTTACTTTGATAGGCTCTTCTTGAAACACTAATTGTGATAAATGAATCAAGTATATGCCGATATCTAGTATTGCTCCACCTCCTTGCTCCTTTTTACTAAAAAAAATTAAAACTATGATTTAATAGAGATAAGTTTGACAAAACGATTTCTAGTCAAATTATGACTCTGACAATGAAATATGTAGGTATGTATTTTATACACATATCTCATGTATTTAATCAATACCTTTTTTGAAAGCAGTAACAGCGTTGTACCTCTGTTAACTGCTGACAAAACACAGATATCATGACGATGAAGTCCAACTTGATAAGTAACACTGAAAATGGCAATTAATCGTAAATGTATATTCACATCCATCAATTTATTAATTTCTGTTTTATTAATTCCTATACACTTTGTATAGTTCACATCCCAACAATATACACTTCATTTGAAACTCATTTAAAAACATTAAATAGATTTATTCTTGTATCTGAAAATTGTAGTCATAGTGCAATAATTACGTGGCTTTTGAGTATTTCGGATTGAATAATGTGTGCATTCATCTGGTGGGATGTAAATGGGACATGTACAATTGTTAAGACCATACTCTGTAAACCTACATTCTGGCAAATAAATGATTATGATTAAGAAAACAAAAAAAAACTCACTTTACTCGGTCGACGTCCTTAGCATCGATGCCAAAGTTAGCCTGGAGTAACTTGACTTTACCAAGTTTCCCAGACTTGATGTCTTTCTCCAAATCAACGTATGCAGGTGAGAAGCGGGCCCACAAGGCCTCCATCAGAAAGAGTTTCTTCTTTTTGGCGAGATTAATCACGCTCTGAGTCTGTTTATAGTTAAGACAGAAAGGTTTCTCGCACAGAACATGTTTTCCATTTTCCAAGAATAGTTTCGTAAGCTCATAATGGTCTGAATTTAGTGCTCCGATGTAGGCTATATCTGTAATAAGAAACACATAGATTAAGTAGTAAGTTTTTTAAGATGAGCTGAATAGCGAAGGCACCTCTATAGACTTAAATGATTTAGTTATTAGCTGCTAAATTAACACAGTCTGATCTATAAACTGGTAGAGCCTGAGCCTAACAAGATGCCTGACAAAAATACCTACCTATTTCTAAATAATTACATATTATAAATATCTAAATTACACCCAGATATATTATAAATGATCATGCCCTGAGTGGAATCGAACCAACCCGGTAGGCGCTCAGTAGACTGCGTACCCAGGTTAGGAAATCCAAGGACAATCCTTTATGGCATGAGTACATAAACAGAAGCAGAAATAAAGGCGACTGTACCAAGTTTCCGTATACAATAGGCAATTTGCTTGAAGAGCAGAAAGAGGTTGATGACGATGACTTCTTTATGGATTTGACAACGTCTTATGATTCGATAGAGCGGGCTGCACGCACGAAAACATGCGGCGTTACCTCGCTCTGAGGCGTTCCATTTAAGGCTTGAAGTGCAAGCGAGAGCGCGGAACGAGCTACAAAGAGGCACAATCTTATGACGTTCTCACGTTCAACTATCGTCAGCACACCGACTTTACAGACAATCGATTTTTTTTGAAGATACTGTTAGTAATTTAATCGATCTAAAATATTTTTTTTACTCGGAGGCCTAAGTCACTGACTCCGATTGATATCTTCTTGATTATTCTTGAAACAAAACCTATAACAACTTCGCTAAATTTGAAACAACGTTTCTCTTAGGTTATTCACCCTTCGTTCGATCATGCACCGACCATCGGAATGTGAAATATTACCTCATTAGTTATTACGGTATACCTAAACCTGTCCATCAATACACAAGGTAAGACAATAAAGACTCATGGCGATCAAAAGAAACCTTAAAAAAGAATTGATACATAAGTATACGTACCTATGTCATTACTGCGTGCTAAGTCTTGATAAGAGTCGAACACTTTCTTAATGTTATGCGTTTTTGCAAATTCTGCGGCTCTGTTCTTATCTCTAGCGGCAACTGCCACTATCTCCTGGTCACCTTTGTCAGGGTAAGAGTTAAGGGCGTTGACGAAGTCATTGCTGATCTTACCAGCGGTTACAATACCCCACCGTAAAGTCATCTGTAAATAGAGATTGAATGAAATTTGAAACGTACTGTGTACGAACATAATTCAGAAGTCCAAAGCTACAGGAGGGTCAAAAATGGTCTGGACTGAAATGCTCAAGAAAAGAATTGTATAGCCGTACCGCTTTTTGCTAAACTTGGCGGGGGCATTACTTGATTACCAGCCCTCAGATATTACACAGATATATTTAATAATTAAGATTTTACACAATAATTTTTTCAGGATAGAATTCAGAGAAAAAGGAAAATAGTAAATCCATGAATGTCATATTTATAAAAAACTAGATTTCGCCCGCGGCTGCGCTTGCGTCTATGTCGGTAATCGCGATAAAATAGCCTATGTTCTTTCTCAGGCTTTAGACTATCTTGGTACAAAATTTCATTTAAATCAGAGCAGTGGTTTTTGAGTTTTTTGCGAGCAGACAGACGCGGCGAGGGACTTTATTTTATAAGTAATATGTAGTGATAATAGTTAAATGAAGAGGTGATTGGTAATTTTATCCAAAGTTAACACCTACATTAATGTAGAAATCAAATGTTTTGTTAAAGTTGATCTTCACAATTTAATTATGTCTTGAAAATTGACAAGAGACGGCCTATGAATCGACTGACCGACGGACGTAACGGAAGCCGAAGCGTGGGCGGGCCTAGGCCCCCTAATAGGACTCCTCCCAAATACAGGCGCAGAGAGGTCACACCGTGTGTTAGTCGGTTCGAGTCCGACACACCGCCCCGCCGCAATCCCCGGCGGGGTGACGGTCCGAAGGGATCCACCCGTAAAAAAAGGCCCCCTACCAGGTAGTCCAAAGACCTGATGAGGGCGCTGGAAATTTATAATCGTAGAAGATATTTGAGGATATCATAACCACTTGTCGACTGATATTGTGTCATTCCAGTGTTTTGAACTTGAAGGAATTATCTTTCTGAATTCTTCTAGTGCAAGTACTACTACTCTGATAAATATACAGTAGACCTAAGCAAGTCACGCGAGTCGTTGTTGTGCCTCTGCTTACCCACTGACATTTAGGCGTGAGTTTACACATGCATGTGCCATGTAGGTTGGGTTTATATGATAAATAATTCAGTGAAATCTACTTTCCGAGTCATAATTTTTCTCCATGTAATACTTCGAATCTGTATAAGAACTTATAGAAACCTTATACCGAAGGCATAAGAGTAAATATTCTTGATCGGAAAATAAAAACAGCTACAGTCACCTAAGAGAAGAATATAAAGCAAAAAATGTTATCAACTTACTGGTTTTAGGACGAAGTAAATAACAAGTCGTAAATTACAGACTCAATCAGTTGAGAATAGATTATGTTTATAGTAGGTGCGTACTTTATCTTGGTATAAAGTGAATATGATCGGTAGAACAGTGCACACGGCTTTCACACATGAATTACCTACGTCAAGAAACTAATCGAGCGCAACTCACTGTATGTTCACATCGAGTTCATTACAACAATAAATCAGAGTTACAAGTATTAGGTCTTTACCTATGAAATTGCCGTTTAGTATGCAATAAGTGAAAGTACTTATTTTTTCAAACTTTTTTATTTCTGTTATTCGAAGTAATCACCCATGCAATCGACGCATCTTTGCCAACGCATTGGCAGTTTATTTATTGGCCCTTCTTGTAAAAATCAGCTGGACGGGAGGCAATAAACTCTTCAAAGGCATTTTGTACTGCCTCTCGGAAATTGAATTTTTACCCACTAAAAAGTTGTATTTTTTACATATTAAACAAAGAAAATATCCAAACTCCGTAACAAATATTTTAGGATCACACAAACATTCAGGATCAGGATATTTTAGGATCAGCAGTAGCATACGCTTAAAGCCAGAACAACGAGACAGTCAAATTAATTCAACTCTACTCGTCTCTCTACATACTCACACATAAAGTTTTTTTTTTTTACATAGAAACAAATTTAAGCGATCTCTTAGAAATGCTTCCTGAAATTCGTTAAATCGGGCGTGCAATTTCAATCACCGCGTTTGCTATACTAATAACCAGTCAACCCGGTATGGACCTCAGTCGTTAGGGACGGCAGATGGGACTCCAGGAGCCACTGATGCATTCCTGGTGTCCCTCCCGACTTCCGAGGTAAGCCGCCGCGGGGTTTAGTGGGTAGACCGGATACAAAGTCCGGGAGTCACACACACGCCTTTTGCATACCCCACGAAGGGTGCGAAAAACATTGTATATAATAGTACTTATTTCCTAAAATTAGGCCTTTAAACAAACTTTTCTGCTTCCAATAATTATTTTGTATTTCGTTAATTTTATTAATCTAGCTACACTTCACCTACTTTTCCCCACCATAAATTAGCTATTGATTTTATACTTGTAAAAGTATGTGAACCTATTTAATTATTAAAATTATTCTACTGTTACTATTCTAACAAATACAGTTTTGTTTATTTTTAAACACTCGTATTCTTTACACACATTTTAAACATAATTTTAAATAAATTTTCCAAAACCACTCTCGAGCTATACATAATATATCTCTAGTTATCACTGGGGAGATTCTATTTTTTTTTTCTCTTTTTTTCAATTTTAGTTGTTAAAACAACTTAGTATATACTTATTTTAAGGTGGAGTCTGAAAACAGCCGTAAACACGATAAAATACTCATACGTCTGAAGTAGATAAATATTTCAAATAATCTTTAAAAAAGAAGTTGTGAGTTGATAAGATATAAAATGTAATATTGATATCTTAAATATTAATGAAATATAAACTTACTGTTGAATAGCACTCGATGGCTTCTTCATCAGAATGTTCTGATTTTGTGACATAGCTAATATTCTCTTCGTAGTTCTTATCTGAAGCGATAAAAAGTTTAGGTCAAATCTTTATCCCTGGTGGATATTAGATGGATAAGCAAATTATCTAATTCAACATTTTTTCCTACTTTCTGTTTGTTTCTTTTATGAATTAACTAATATATCTAAACAAATAAATAAAATTGAAGTTTCCGGCTTGAATTGAAGGCTCCGTGGTTGCAGTCTGCTCGCTACTGCAACTGATCGAGATCATCCAGCAAAGACTGCGAAAGATCCATAAAAAATGAAAACAGTAACAAATTAGTGTTTTAAGTATATAGGAAAGACAGTTACTCGAGCGAGTTTCTGAACCGTCTGACTTTGTTTTACGCGAGGTCACCACCACCTTAATGATGTTTTCAATGTACTCGGGTCGAGAATACCGGATACTGAGTTCATTATTTATTGCAGTTGAGTATTCTCAAAAGTGGGGAGAGGGATAAAATAAGCCTTTGCAGTACAGAACGAACGAGTCAGACTCCCTATGTGTATCAATAGCCCATAGAATATAGTAATATAAATGGAATAGAGAGCCCACTCACGAGAATTTTTGACACCTATATTTGAAGTGTCGCCACCTGGTATCATATCCGCTGAACTAACGGCAATAGCTATATGTTTAATAATATATACCTACCTATTTCTTTATTATAGGTATAGCTATAGGGTTTAAATGTAGTAGTAGGAAGTAGGTAATTTAGTACATGCATTACAAAAAAAAGCAGTTTTGAAAACATATTGTATTTGTTTGTGCAGTAGTTAGCGCTTGATTCTTGATGGCAAAGAAATAAGTAAAATGAAATTTCATGAGGAAAAATAACCTGAATGTTTGCAAAACCGAAAAATTTATAATACAAACAAAATTAAATTATAATGTAAATATTATAGTAATTTATTCACTTGTATGTTTTATGTTTATGCTTATTATAATAATTTTGAGCACATATCTTCATTTCATCATCACCATCGTAGGTAAGCTTCCCTGATAAAATCCGATTTATTGACTTACACCAAATATTATAAATTATAATGTTTATTGTCACATCTGTGAAATATGTTTTTAATTTTTCTTTATGCGTTTCACATTTGAAAGGGTAGTCTACTAGTCTATTTCTTTTTCTTCAGAAACATTTAAATCGGGGGCAGTATATGTCCTTGTCATAAAAAAATCTAACGATTGCAAATAACTATTGCTATTATTTTCACAACTTGCCTGAGGTGAGTGGCATGCATTTAAATTATTAAGTAAAATAGTTTTAAATGCACCTTCAAATGCCTTAACATTGGGTGCAATGTTCCTTGCCCCACAATTTCGAATATTTCCGAAGAAAATCTTTACGGTATCTTGATTGAAATGTCTGGTAAACATTGAATCTAAGGAATATCTTTGTGATAAAATTTTCCACAATTCTTGAATGCCTTCAATAGTTTTAACAAAATTTGTTACAGATGGTACAACAGTTTCGGATTTACGGATTTTATTGCCTACCTTTTTGCTCGATTGAAATTTCACAGAATTGAGATATTTTCAGAGGATATGTTATGTTTAAAACAAAAAGAAAATAAATTTATTGAAAAATGACCAGCCAAAATAATATAAAGACCAATATCGCGAAACATATATAGGTATATTTTAGTGACTATCTATTTTTGTTTTCATCATTATTTTATGTCGTCATCAGGACTGATTTAAAAAATCAGACAGGGTTCTTGATAGCATAATTTAAACATTATTTAATGCCTTTTGAGTTAATTTGTAAATTATTTTTAATTGCTAAGGTTTTTACATGCATAATACATCATTTTAGATATCCGCCTTATGATATGGGCTTAGATTATTTTAATAATCTAAGGATATGGGAAATAAATTGAATAAGTATGATTTCCGAATGTTTATAATCATTTAAAATTTATAGTACAATTAAAATTTTAACAAAATAAAAACCGACTTCAAGGTTCTACTCGATTTCTCTTGGATGCCATCATCAGATCTTAGTGTCCATAACATGGTACCACCGTTGGGATATCTCATTTCCAGTGCTGCCATTACAAAATTTGTTAAATTGATAGACTGAGATTCGCTTTACACAGTAAATGATAAAATATTTACAACAACGTTATTTCTAATGGTAATACGGTGATATTTGACACGGTAATACACTATTACCTTAACGGTAGATAGAGACCAGATTACGGTGCATCTACGGTAATTACCGTGTATATGGAGACACTGGTTAGATGTAAAATTAAGATAATAGTATACCACCTGTAAAAAAGTACTACATTTCGGAATTTTGAATTAAAAACAATAGTACACATCAAAAATATTGATTTATTACAATTACATATGCTTTTTAAACAATACATTGCTTGTCATTTTAGATATCATTTCTTTATTTGGTTTAAAAGTAGCACATCTACCTGCTTCATTTAAAATATGTTGTTTGGGAAGTAAAATTGGGATATCGACTTATACTCTTCAAAATGTCTATTATCATCGCCCCAAAACTTATCAGGGCTTGTTGTCAAATTAATCTTTTCATTTATGATATTTGGCAGATTTCGCCATTCATCATCAATTTTTTGCATCTCATTCTCATTGCCTACAATTCGAGGCACCAATGTCATCAAAGGCTGTAGGGATGGTATCTTATTTCTGCATGAGTTAGATAATACTGCATTTGTGTTGTTTCATTCAGTGGGTTTTGGGTTTGTTACAAATAAATACAGTCCAAAAGTTGACAAACATTCCGTTTATTGTTTAGTTTCATACATGCTTCAAAATATAAAAGAAAAGGTACCTTTTACATATTCTGGCTTAGTTTTGTTCAACAAAACTCTTGCTATACAATCAACGGATTATTGTTCAATACTTTTATATAAATAACAATTCAGGACATATTAATTAATGCTTTCAATATTTCTTACGTTCTGACATGAAAAATATTCATAAAAACTTATCGCCTTTCAATAGACATTTAAAAAGAATACTTTCGAATATAGAATTATTAATTGGCTTTTAGTAAATCAATAAAGATTAGATTTAATAAGAATTAAATCAAGGTTGGACTAGCGTCAATTTGATCAATTCTCAACAATTTGTGTGCTGTAAGGATTCAAATTTTGATAAAATAAGGTCATATAAATCACATCGTTTTTGAATTCCCTTTGCACTGACGATCATAAATTCATCTCATTCTCTAACTGTATATTGATGTTTCCAAATATACTTATAAACTAGAATTTTTATACTTTTAAATAAAATGACTAAAATGAAATGCTGAAAAGAAAGAAACAAGAATGAGAGAGACCAATTTTGTAATTATATAATATTGATCAGGAATTCGAGTGATATATTTGTCAGTTGAATTGACGAGACAGTGTGAAGTTAGAATCAATATAGGTTAACAAGGGCCTCTGTAACCGACGCGCACATTTGGGGCAGTTGTATACTCCACCCGATTTCATCCAATCGAAATCCACAAAAATCGTAATAGTATGACCTTAGAAGCGAAATAAACACATGACCAACGCCGCAAAATATCAATTCAAACAAATCAAATGGTAATAATAAGACACTCATCATCATCAACAGCCTTCAACAGTCCACTGCTGGACATAGGCCTCTCTTTAGAAAGGAGGTTTTGGCCTACTATACCACGCTGGCCAGACGGGTTGGTATAGGGTTGGTTTCAAGTTTTCCTTCTCTTTGCATCGATGTTTTCTTCTTTAATCTTAATCCGTCACCACACGACACTAGGTCTTATTATTACCATTTATTTGTTCAAAACACAAAGTACAAAACTCAACCTGTTCACTCTAAGGAAAGATCTTCCAGTTTGTCTGAAAACATAATAAAACCGGGTATGCTGAACTATCTGATTAGCAACAAAAAATAGTAATATAAACAAAGAAGACACCGCCGATTAAGCATAAACCCCTCTTCAAACACACAAAAAAAAACACAAAGTAGAATGACCACAACCCTCCAAAGACACCACCGAAACCAAAAAAAAAAAAAAAAAAAATAAAGGTCAAAAAGGAAGTTAAGAATTATTTATATTTACTTTAAAACCGAATTAAATGTAAATGTTTTGGAGGAGGCCTATACCTCAAAAGGGTTCCAGTGGAAAAACATACATTTAAGATTGCAAAATACTAATAAACTACATAGAAAAAAGTTTTATATAAGTTAAAGTTAGATTTATGTTAAAATGATATATATTTAGTTAACTTACTTTACTTACGATATAGTTTCTTTATTTTAATTTTTCTATTCTTAAACTTAGTTTAAAGGTAGGAACAAATACTATTTAATTACTATACTACTACTATACTAAACTGATACTCTACTACTAACAAATTTAATGTAAAACAAAACTGGAAATAAAAGGCTTTTTATTTTTATTTTTTTATTTTTTATTTATTATTTTATGTAATAACAAATTAAGTTTTTTATTGGTCTAGTGGATAGCGAATGCGACTGCTAATCAAGAGGTCTCACGTTCAACTCTCGGGCCAAAAAGTGTTTTTGGGTTTATCTTAGGAAATTCCTAATAGCAGCCCGGAGTTTGGAAGGTAGGCGGGTGATTCACGCCCGTGCCTCAGAGAGCAGGTAAAACCTTCGGTCCCGGTTGGCATGAACATCTATGGCAATCGTTATTAGGAAGTCAGTGCCCTCAAAAACTTACTTAAAACTAGCACAACTTTCGAATTTCAGTTCTCTCTTAGGGTTGCAGAGGTCCGATGCCAGTCGCTTCGTGGAAAAACTGATATTCAGGTAAAACCGGTTGAACTAGTAGCCGACCTCAAATAATATTGGGAATAAGGCTAGGAAGAAGATGCATATGATAGTTATTATTAGGGCTCGGAATAGGTAGTTTAATTTTATGTACTTGCAGAAATAAAGTCAACGTAAGCATAACATGGATAAACCTAAAATCAGCGTGATTTCCGGGACCTTAAATAATGCAATGCAATGTCAAAGCACACTTAAGTCATTTTACATAATCATGAAAATTACACTTATTGTTTATTTGTAGATTTATAGGAGTGAGTAGAAGGAAAAAATCATTTTCAGATATTACAGATATTTATTGCACGTTTACAATATAAATCAAATTTAAAAATAAACATATATTTATATTAACATTAAAGCACTAGTGTTGTTCCGATGGTGTAATTATTCGTCTTCGAATTGAAGATCGCCAACATAATCATCATCGTCATGTTTATTATAAAATAATACTATGATTTTCTCGGCATTACTGGGTGTCAAGGAATTTCTTTTCATATTCATAATAGCAGTGTTTTACCTGAAAATAAAACACAGATTAAATACTTACCTTATTTGAGGCTTACTATATGAGAGTGGCGCACATTTGACTTCCGCTTAATTGCCCTCTCTTTTACTCTTTATCAGTATTTACATCTATCTATCTCTTTCGCTCAAATGATTTCTCCCACCAGGGGGCGCTGTACAACCAGCTTATGGTTGTTACAGTTTAAGAGCTCATTGAGTCGATAATATACACCAGGTAGTACTGGAGTGTAAGCCTCAAATAAGGTAAGTATTTAATCTGTGTTTTATTTTCAGGTAAAACACTGCTATTAAACACTTGACCGTTATTTGAGGCTTACTATATGAGACGTGTTTGTTATCACCTGGTGGAGGAAAGAGGACGCCAATGTGATATCAATATCTGAATAAGGCTAATAATACCTAATGAAAGGTATCATGCGATTCCTACAATAATTTAAGGAATTGGAGAAAATGTACTTGTTAATCTACAAGTAGGTCTTTTTGGTATGGTTGGTACCACTTGTTTACAGTAATAACGGGTAAAGTCATTTCGAGACTTACAGTTACCTATTACTTACAGCTAGTTATTAACTATCCTATCAAAATGATAATTTTGATCTAGAGAACTAAGACGCTATTGCAGATCTCAGGCTGTGCACTGTCTATGCCAGCTTTTTCATAAAGGCGATTCGTCACTTCAGCTATAGATGTACAAGAGGCAACTTTGGGTTCAGTCAAAACAAAAAGGTTGAGAGTCTGTAGAATAGAAATACAGGCTCATTGGTTAATAATAATAAAATTTCGTGATTAGTTCCTGCCTCAAATGGCTGTAGTTTTCTATATTCGTTTGAAATTGGAACGCTGAACATACATTAAGACAGTTATTAGACTAGGACAAGTGTGCTGTATCAATTGCCAGTAGGTGAAATTATAAACACCCTTGGCTAAACAGGAAGGCACTAATGTCGCCGTATGTCTTCTAATTACAAAAACATTATTTTGTTTCATAAATTTCTAGGTAAACGCCTAGTTCTTGTACATCCCAAATTATGGGTTTTCCTGAACAATGGTCTTAGAATACGAGCGATCAATTTGCGAAAATTTAATATACCGACATCATAAGAGCTGCGTAATTTGCAACCCTTGGACCTGTGCAGCAAAAATCTAAGTATAGCAAATCCTTTTAGCATATATCAATCCTTCCAAAAACGAGCTAAGTTCTGGTCAGTGGATTTGAAGGGACATGTCCCATGGTTCATTATCCATGTTAGATATCTTCTTAGCTAGGTTACAGGTTAATACTCAGTTGCTAGGTCACAGGTTACTAGAACACAGGCTGTTACGTCTGCTCTCCAGTATCAACTTTTCCACTTCGGCACTAATAGACGAAATATACACGAGGCTAAGTTGAGATACCACAACCTTAAGAACTAAAGCAATATAGTAAGGAGGCCCAGATCTAGGCCAAGAGACAATCACATTTCAGGCGACGGTCTTGACCGTCAATTAAATTCACGAATGCGTGTTGTCCTGATCAGAGAAACGTATTACGCTACTACTTTTTCCTATTGCAACGGACACAGGTCTATCATGAATCTTTGCGTTTTCGGGCTTACAGTAGTTGTAATGGGGTGAACCCTGTCCCCCCCCTTAGTTTTACTAATACACAGTAATAGGCTTAGCACGTATTAGTACGGTTGACATGTACAAAAAACGGACTTGTCTTTTTATCCTTCTGTGTAATGAAGGTCTTTACTTTGTCTCCCTGACGGTTACGGGATATCAAATCAAGTATCCCACCTGTAGTCAGATAAGGTAATCAAGGAAGGTTCAGTAACCAAGTTTAAAATATTTTTATTCCTATAGATAATTTTAGGCACTTAAGAGTAGTCATGACCATAATAGAGATGAGAGCGATTCTAGTTACTAGTTCCAAAAACAGCCTAATCTTCATGGAGAAGGATCCAGCAAGAACTTCTTGGATGTTTTTTTTTTTGTTTTTTTTTTTTTTTAAATGTAGGTATGGTTTACAATAAGTAAGCCATTTGGAGTTGTGCGATAACAGACGACTGATCATAGTCTGACCATATTTGCTGTAACAAATGTGAACTGACAAGTCCCAAGAAATGGCGCTCGTTAACAGGAATGACACATATCAGCCATCGCTGACTAATGATCCACTAGTTCAGATTAGAATAGTTTCCTTTACCTTCCTCATTTAGGAATACGAGAGTATCCCGAAAATGATACTGCCTACCTCCCGGTGCGGCTTACACAGTTCAATACGCCTACAACTCTTTGTGGTAGTTTCAAAATTTTCAACACGCTTGTGTTAGTTTTTAATATTTTTGGTGCAAAAATCTCTCGATCAATCTGGGCTTTCACAGAGCCCTCAAAAAACAAGCCCTAATATAATTTATTTGTCATCACAGCACATGCCACATGGCGACTACTAAATCAGTAATGTAGTGCTCAGGTGACAATACTTCCTGAATCATCATTTGATCAGCATCTGTGTGTAAATCAGATTAGGCATCGTCTGTAAGACTAAGGCTACATTGAACGTGAGCTCTGCGTGAGCCGTTCTTGTAGCTATCCCTGCAAGGTCTGGAAAGCACACAGCATATGGCATGTCTGATGGGTACCCTTGGGGGGTACGCAATGAGCCAATCCCAACGAGATATTGCGGTCGAGGGGAAAGCCAATGGACATTCTACAAGGAGACTTTAACTATGATAATGACATTTCAACCTCCAAACATTCAAACCTCCTTTCTAAGGAGAGGCCTATGTCCAGCAGTGGACTGTTGAAGGCTGTTGATGAATGACATTTCAATGTAACTTCCCCTGATCAAAACAATTAACAAGAGCGATTAGCGATCGTAGAAAGAGATTAAGACTACCCGTGATCACGAGCGGTATAACCCGTTCGTAATGTCGGAATATAAAACGTATCGTAACACTAACCAATAAGGAATTAGACCTTCTATGTAACCAAGCTAAGGTCACGAACCTCTTAAAGGCAGTGATTCGGTGCGATGACACTTATGTCCTAATTAGGCCTTTTAGACAGATTGATCCGATCCGGGCTGTCGGACTTGGATTTAGAAACATTGTTGTTGTGTACCGATTTATAACATCTCTAACATGCTGCGCACACATTCATGAAATAGTAACCGATCAAAGTTCGTTTCTTAGCATGAGAGACGGTTGTTTGACATAAAGTATGTGACACGCTTATAATGTGTGAAGCAGTATCTTCTCGGTACCTAGTCCGTCGGCATCGCTGTTGAGATATAAATTGACGATCAAAACTCACGATTCTTTACTCCCGAGTCATCTTTTAGATCTTGTTTCTGGTAACCTCTTCTTGAAGGAAGAGTCCTACCTAAGCTGGATTAACCTGCGAGAGCTGGAAGTCACATGGCATAGCGTGACTTTATTTGATAGGTACCCTGCGAAGGTACATAATGTGCCGGTCCCTGTCAGGGATCGCGGCTGGGTACCAGCCCTGCTAGAGCTGGGAGTCACACGGCATAGCGTGGTTATATATGGTAGGTACCCTGCAAAGGTACGTATTTAGCCGATTCCCTGTCAGGGATTGCGGCTGGATGCCAGCCCTGCTAGAGCTGGGAGTCACATGGCATAGCGCGGCTTTATTTGATAGGTAGCCTACAAAGGTACATAATTAGCCGATTCCCTGTCAGGGATTGCGGCTGGGTGCCAGCCCTGCTAGAGCTGGAAGTACCATGGCGTAGCGTGGTTTTATCTGATAGGTTTCCTGCAAAGGTACATAATTAGCCGATTCCCTGTCAGGGATTGCGGCTGGATGCCAGCCCTGCTAGAGCTCAGAGTCACGTGGCATAGCGCGGCTTTATTTGATAGGTAGCCTACAAAGGTACATAATTAGCCGATTCCCTGTCAGGGATTGCGGCTGGGTGCCAGTCCTGCTAAAGCTGCGAGCCACACGGCATGGTGTGGCATGTTTGATGGATAGCTTAAGCATCTGACAATATTGTTGTTTATAGTGCACATAGTGCTTACCCATTAGTAATTGTTACACTATGCCACTCCATACTTAATGCGAGATTAATTTAATTGTTTAAAGGTATATATATTTGTTGGACAGCCAATGCAATAAATAAATAAATTGCGAAAGTACATAATAAGCCAATCGCTGCAAGGGCTTACGGCTAGATGCCAGCCCTGCTAGAGTCACAGGTCACATGGTAGACCGTGGCATTTATTTAAAGTGATAAGCAGTACAACCTTACGGTGTATTATCGAAACTTTTGCATGCTTTAACGTTACATAATGAGATAATTTTATAACTTCTTAAGTGTTAAATGAAATCTCACATTCTTACACCTAACAATGTCAAGGTGAATACGTATATAATTTAATCACCAAAACATTACAATAAAAAACCAAAAGTGCGGCTACAGATTTCCTTTCACCGAGTACATGGCTCGCACTCTGTTCACTTTGGTCAAGTGTTGAATTGGTTGTGAAGAATCCAAACAATTCCTCATTTATTTTCATTCGTTGGTCATATCAACTACATATGGATGACTTTCAAGTAAGAAATTTATGTACTTGTAGTCTGTCAAACTATGAGGTGATATTTTGTTTTTGATCTTTATGCAGCGTCATTATCGTCAGGACATTAGGTAGTTAACTACCTTCTTGTGATTAATTATACACAATTTCTTGTTTTTTTTTTTTTTGTTTTTTTATAATGACGGTAATGTTACTTTAAGTAGTACAGGAAAAACTCAAGGTCGAACTTGAATTCGATCGTAAGTGTCAACGCGAGTCGGGTATTTTATTTCTTAGGTTAATAGACCCACGGCACCTCCTTTAGCTCAACATCACTTGGTATATCCATTCTGTTTTAGCAAAACTCAAGCTATTCTATTACGATAACCTCTATGAGGTGTATTGACACTGAAAAACAAGCTTAAGAACTAGAACAAGAGAGGGTACTTGTACACGTTAATATAACATATTTGTATATGGGGCTAAAGTCGAACGGTAACACCGTTTAAAACAAAATTAATACTTTCCCCATTGTAGCAACCAACCTTGTTTGGTTGATTTAAATAAATTAAATAAGTACTTACGGTTTTACTCGATGCGGGTATGGATGGATCGCACACCACTTTTAATATAATCTAATTTAAAATTTACTTACTTTGATAAGTTTAATAAGTGTACATATATTTTAATTGAATATTGAATTATAATATAAAATATATATTCGAAAATTCTGCAACGTTGACTAGGCAACGACTGCTCTGTGCGGAATTTTAGACGCCAATGAGCTCTTAAACTGTAACAACCATAAGCTGGTTGTACAGCGCCCCCTGGTGGGAGAAATCATTTGAGCGAAAGAGATAGATAGATGTAAATACTGATAAAGAGTAAAAGAGAGGGCAATTAAGCGGAAGTCAAATGTGCGCCACTCTCATATAGTAAGCCTCAAATAACGGTCAAGTGTTTAATCCATTTATAAAGCGAAAAAGATCTTTCCACGTCAACAGAAGTCAACGGAGCATATCTATAACAATTTTGTAAAGAATTAGCGTCCAAAGAATTTTCGATTTCTTTATTTAGGTCAATCATAAAATCTAAGTCAGGATTTGATCCATAACATTTACAAGTTTTTTTATTATTGGTTCATGCGAACTCCAGCCTATGACAGCTCGTACTTCGTCAAAAATTTCTAATGTCTCTGTTAATGACAACATTGTGTTTTCTAATTTTAAATTTGCAATACTGATTATTCCAAAATGTTCTTCAATAAAGGTTAGATCACGTCGAAGGTTAGGATTTTGCAATACTTCTTTCGCTTTCTTTATAGATTGTACTTCTTCATCATGAAATAAAGAAAGAATATGTGATATTTCATTAAAATATTTTTTATAGTAAAAAGCAGCTTCTAGCCATGTACCCCACCGAGTTATAACTGGCTCTGGAGGCAAGGGCATACTAGGATAGTGTTCCTTCAAGATTTTGACTCTATTGGGAGCTTTTAAAAAGATTTTTTTCACGTTGGAAATTAGCATGTCCACATTTCTGTATTCTTCCCTAATTTTTTCTGCTACACGATGCAATGCATGAGCCAAGCATGTAACATGTTTCATATTTGGGAATATAGTTTTTAAAATACGTCCAGTTGAAAGCATGTATGCTGCACTATCTGAACACAACATCAAAACATTAAGTAAATTTTCTTCAAAACTATTGCCCCACATATTTCTCAAACTTTCTTCGACAAATTGTGCTACATTTTTCCCATTTACAATATCTAATATTTTACTAACAAGTAAATAAGGTTTTTTCGGCATGTCACTAAATAAAGGCCGCACAAGTAAATGTAATACGTTTCGACCTGTAGCGGTCACGGGTTCGATCCCCGTATGAAAAACCAGTCGTGTGTCGAGCAAACAAATTTGTCCCACACATAACTCCAAAACAGACAGTAGGCAAGTTGACTCGACCGCTACAACAAGGCATAGGCCTTGACCGCGCGACGAAGAAATAAATTTATTGTTGGGTGCATTCGGGTAATTCTACCCGCGACTTTTCGATATATTAGTTATTAGTGTCGGGTGCAAAACCTCTGTATATATACCCGTGTAATTTAAATATAACTTTTACTTGTCTTAGAATCGTACCATAATAATTGTGACTATTACACGTATCGAAGTATTTTATCGCGTTCATTATTTATCGCATCTCACCCGCACAACAATTATTGTTAGTGGTTTTGGGTTAAATAAACCTAAGAACTTCTACACTGGTGACCACCGACGTCGGAATACAGCAATAGTATTCCAAAGAAGATGCCGCAACCTGGTGAGACCGCTGGACGGAGCGTCAAGCAGGACGACCAAATCGTCCTAGGAGCAACCTGCCGTGTTGGTGTGAAGACGCCCCCGTTCAACCCGGATGACCCCGAGCTTTGGTTTGCCCAACTAGAAGGTCAGTTCGCATTATCTAATATAAGTGCTGACAGCACCAAGTTCTACTACGTGTTGGCGCAACTGGAACCTCAGCATGCAGCGGAGGTGAGAGATTTGATAGTTTCCCCACCAGCCGCAGACAAGTACGCCACCATAAGGGTTGAGCTGATACGTCGTCTCTCAGCTTCACAGGAGCGTAAAATCAAACAACTCCTGATGCACGAGGAGATAGGCGACCGGAAGCCAACACAGTTTCTCCGGCACCTGCAACATCTGGCGGGAGCAAACGTCCCTTCAGATTTCATCCGGACAATCTGGGCAAGTAGGTTACCAACTCATCTACAGACCTGCATCGCTGCCCAGCAGTCGAAGATGCCGTTGGAAGACTTGGCTGAACTCGCTGACCGAGTCAACGATGTCGTTCCAGTAACTGCGCAAGTAACCGCGCAAGTAAGTGGGCAAGTAAGTGGTCAAGTAACCGGGCAAGTAGCTGGAATGTCAACATCCACTACGAATACCAACACGGCCATCGAGATGCTGACGCGGACAGTAGCGGAGCTCAGTCGTAAAATAGAGACAATGAGTATGGAACCGCACAGACGTTCACGATCACGTTCCAGAAACTCACACGGAAGTCGTTCTCGCTCAAGTTCACGACCATGGGGACATCCGCACTGCTGGTACCATTACCGATTCCGCGAGAAAGCGCGTAAATGTACACAACCTTGTACCTACGAGAAGGCAACGAATGCGGTAAACTACCAAGGCAGCCATTAGTGGCGGCGAACGACTGCCTAGCAACTACAAGTCGCCTGTTCATCACGGATCGCGTAACAAAGGTACAATACCTAATTGACACGGGTTCAGACCTGTGCGTCTTTCCACGATCCGCTGTTCGGGAACTACGAAACAAGACGCAGTACGAGTTATTTGCAGCGAATGGGTCAGTAATACCTACATATGGTTACCTGCCCCTGACCTTAGACTTAGGGCTTCGCCGCGCCTTCACCTGGCGCTTTATCGTTGCTGACGTCTCAAAACCGATCATCGGCATCGACTTTCTTGGTTATTACAACCTGCTAGTCGATTGCCGCAATCAACGTTTAATTGATGGCCTAACAACCTTGACAGTCTCAACTAGGTGTCAAGCTTCCACAGAGGCGATCTCATCAGTACGTACCACCGCTGGTACTTCCACTTATCACCAGCTTCTGAGAGAGTACCCTGACGTCACTCGACCTACCGGTAAGCCCCAAATAGTGAAGCACTCGACCGTACACCACATACGCACAACCCCAGGCCCACCAGTAGTCAGCCGTCCTCGTCGACTGGATCCAGAACGCCTGAAGATTGCGAAGACAGAATTTGAGGAGATGTTGCAGAATGGTACAGCAAAAAGATCAGACAGCCCTTGGTCTTCGCCGCTGCATTTAGCCCGCAAGAAAAACGACGGTTGGCGTCCCTGCGGAGACTACAGAGCTTTAAACGCCCGTACCATACCGGATAGGTACCCTGTTAGACACCTGCAGGACTTCACGCATCAGCTAGCAGGTAGTACTGTCTTCTCCACCGTTGATTTGGTGCGCGCCTACAACCAAATACCAGTTTTTGAAGAGGACATACCCAAAACAGCCATCACCACACCCTTCGGCCTATATGAATTCCCGTTCATGACGTTCGGACTTCGTAACGCCGCTCAAACCTTCCAACGCTTCATGGACGAGGTTCTTCGAGGACTCGATTTCTGTTTTGGATACTTGGACGACATCCTCATTCATAGTCAGGACACCTTTCAACATCAGAAGCACCTCAAACAACTCTTCGAAAGACTGGCAAGATTCGGTGTCCTCATAAACACCAACAAATGTGTATTTGGACAACCGGAAGTAGACTTTCTTGGCTTTAGAGTGACAGGAGCAGGAATCAAACCTCTAGACGTAAAGGTTCAAGCCATACAAGATTTTCCCACTCCCAAGAATGTCAAGGAACTCAGACGCTTTCTTGGCATGCTGAACTTTTACCGACGCTTCATTCCCAATGCTGCTTCCATTCAAGCCCCTCTCAACGCGTTGCTTTCCGGTCCTAAAACTAAAGGCACACAACCGATTGAACTGACACCTATTCTTCTGGAAGCCTTCAACCGTTGTAAGGCTAGCCTCGCAGAAGCAACACTCCTGACACATCCCGACTCGCAAGCAGAGCTTGCAATCCAGACAGACGCTTCGGACTCTGCGATTGGAGCGGTGTTACAACAGCGAAAGGGCGAGGTATGGCAACCACTCGCGTTCTTCTCAAGGAAGTTAAGCCCAAGCCAGAAGAAGTATAGTCCTTACGATCGCGAACTACTAGCCGTCTATGAAGCCATAAGACACTTCCGGTTCATGGTTGAAGCACGGACATTCGCGATTCTAACAGACCACAAGCCTTTGACCTTTGCGTTTACAACGAACCGAGAGAACTGCTCACCACGTCAATTCCGGTACCTCGACTTTATCAGCCAGTTCTCCACGGACATCAGATTCATTGCCGGGAAGGACAACGTCGTAGCTGACACTCTTTCACGCATCAACCAAATTTCTATGCCCCTAAATTACCAGTCTCTGGCCCGAGAACAAGACACCGATGCTGAATTGCAAGACCTGTTGAAGACCGGTTCAGCACTGAAACTTGAAAAGGTTAAAACATCAGAGTCAGAGTTACAGGTATACTGCGATGTCTCCTCTCCAACGCCACGGCCGTACGTCACGCCATCGTTTCGCAGACAGGTATTTGACGCACTTCACAATTTAAGCCACCCAGGAGCGAAGGCTACCGTCAAACTGGTAACGCAACGCTTTGTCTGGCCAGGCGTCAGGAGAGACTGTCGACAATGGGCTAAAGTGTGTCAGCACTGTCAGCGTTCCAAAATATCGAGACATACATCTGCACCTCTTGGCACATTCGAACCACCATCAGCACGCTTTCGTCATATCCACATTGACTTGATAGGTCCACTTACATTATGTTCTGGTTACAGGTACTGCCTCACGATTGTCGACCGATTCACACGTTGGCCTGAGGCGTACCCACTTCAGGACATAACCGCCAATACCTGTGTGACTGCCCTTGTGGAAGGGTGGATCTCACGCTTCGGATGTCCAGAGCACATCACCACTGACCGCGGTAGACAATTCCTGTCGCACACCTTCAAGGAGCTCACCGCGTTGATCAGTGCGACACATCACACAACCACCTCCTATCACCCGTCGGCCAACGGTCTCGTAGAGAGACTTCACCGTCAGCTCAAATCTGCCATCACGTGCCACGCGTCTTCAAACTGGGTCGAGACCTTACCTTGGGTTCTACTCGGTATTCGCAGCGCGTGGAAAGAGGACCTCCAAACGTCTGCTGCAGAACTAGTCTTCGGCGAACCACTTCGCCTGCCTGGACAGTTCTTCTCACCTGCGCCTGATGACGAGATGGACATGACCAGCATCACAAACAGACTGCGTGCCCATGTCAGCAGGCTAACTCCGCAACCAACATCTTGGCACGGCACTTCCAGCCGTACCTTCTACATGCCTAGTGACCTCAAAACGGCCACTCATGTCTTCGTTCGCCAGGGTCCTGTACGTAGACCACTCCAAGCTCCTTACCTGGGTCCGTACAAGGTGCTGCAACGCGACCAGAAGACTTTTGACGTTGATATACAAGGCAAACCACAACGCATATCAGTTGACCGTCTGAAACCAGCCTACGTCACACACGATGAATCATCACATGCTGCTCCTCAACCCTCAAAAACCGAAGACCAGGTTTCCACCAAAAAGACCAGAAGCGGGCGAAGAGTCAGATTCCCGGACTACTATCAACCGTAGCTAGCTCCGGTTTCAGCGGGGGAGTAGTGTAGCGGTCACGGGTTCGATCCCCGTATGAAAAACCAGTCGTGTGTCGAGCAAACAAATTTGTCCCACACATAACTCCAAAACAGACAGTAGGCAAGTTGACTCGACCGCTACAACAAGGCATAGGCCTTGACCGCGCGACGAAGAAATAAATTTATTGTTGGGTGCATTCGGGTAATTCTACCCGCGACTTTTCGATATATTAGTTATTAGTGTCGGGTGCAAAACCTCTGTATATATACCCGTGTAATTTAAATATAACTTTTACTTGTCTTAGAATCGTACCATAATAATTGTGACTATTACACGTATCGAAGTATTTTATCGCGTTCATTATTTATCGCATCTCACCCGCACAACAATTATTGTTAGTGGTTTTGGGTTAAATAAACCTAAGAACTTCTACAGACCCATGAATGTTGTCGTTTCGTCAACTGAACTCCATATTTTATTGTTTCCAACAGCTGTGTGAATTTCTTGTATCTTGTTGTCGTATAGCTTAGTTAAATAAACTTTACGCAGCAATGCTTCACTGGGAAGGGTTCTGTCTTCATGTGTACATTTGCACATATATTTATTGAAGAAATGACCAAACGTAGGATTGTTCAACTGTGACCAGGGAATGTTGCATAAAATCAAGAACCGAATCGAATCAAAGTAAAAATTTATTGGAACGGTTCGCTTTTTTCCAGTGTGTACGGCTCCGCAAACATGTCTCAAAAATATGTTCTTCTTGGCATCGAAATGGCTCTCACATTTCGAACAGTAAATGGTACCATTATAATGTTCGTAAAGCATTTCTGGGAAATTTTCAATCCACTTCAATACCGTCTCTTCCTTTCTCTTGGCCATTTTCAAGTTAATCCTAAAATAAATAATAATAATAAGAAGAAGAAAGAACAAATTTTAATAGTAAATACGTAACACAAATTTTTGTTAGTTAAATAAGACAAATCAGTTGACACACACCATATAGTTGTCGGCGTGGTTAATATGTATTTTTATGCAAAATTACATCTTTCTATCACTAATACTCACAAAGCTAGGCCGCGGACGGACAGACAGACAAACGGCGGAAAATAAGGGTTACTTGTTTTAACTACGGTAGCTTAAAAAACTTAGAAAACAATAATAAAAAAATAACGAGTTGTATGTATTATTCTAAAAATGGTGAAAATACGATTCCTATCCCAACTATATATACATGCGCGCTAAACACACAATTAAAACATGCTTTTTTGCAATTAATACTGCTTGTATAAATAAAATATTATGAGAGGCTTACCACACTATCCAAATCCAAAGTTTGACGATATTTAAAGCGAATTCCAATAAATTTCCATTAAATATGCCAATACCCAGAATCGAACTGTTTAGACGAAATTGCGTGTATATGGCTCCCCTTATTTATAATACAATACCCAAATGGATTTCTGATCTACCACTCAAAATTTTTGTGCTGTGCTCAGGAAATGGTTGGTAGACAATTGTTATTATTCCGTTAGGGAATTCCTTCAAAAGAACTCGTGTCCATCATATCATTTTAGAAATGCATTGTAGTTGTTCATAATTATTTAGATGTATTTTCAAAGTATTACACTGTGTTATTGACTCTAATTTAGCTGATTAATTACTATTTAATTTAGCATTTAATGGTTTTATGTAACTACTTTACAAGAGATTGTAACCCTATATTTGCATGCCTGTTGGCGAAATGTGTATCGTGCCTATCATATTCTACCATCTTTTTTTATCTGTACCACATTTAAGCAAATAAAGTATATTATTATTATTATATAATTACAGATCGTTGTACGTTGTCATTGCCGTGGTAATCAGGTAGAACAGGTACAAATCCAAAAATACAAGCCGAAGTCAAATAAGGTGGTAGTAAACACAAAGCACAGAAATAGACGCACGAACACTCCAAGTTACAAAATGCAACTGCGCTGATGGTAACAACGTCACATAACACCTATGGTAGAACAGGACGGCAGTACGCATCAAACAGAGATAGCAATAAAGAAAGCGTGCCGCGTGCACCGCACGCGCAAGCGGTCACATACTTTGCATTCCTTAGCGTTATTGTTGCTATTCGTTTCTTTACGTTTTTATTGTAAAATTTTATGTTAACAACTTATTATTACAACAATAAGCTAAAAGATGAAATACTATTTTGAAAGTTCAATATAATATTTTTACAATCTCTGAAAATAGTAAGTTCCCCGGGATTTCACAGGCATATCCATACTATTGATGTCACAAAATCGCAAGTACATAAAATTAAACTACCTATTCCGAGCCCTAGTTATTATATACAGTACTGAGATCCAAAATTCAATTTTAAATTTATTACAGTCGGTACCGTGTAATCTCTTTAACGGCTGCCTTGCTTTTAAAGGGACTCTTTGGTATAAAGCTAATGAAGGAGTAACTTCTTATTTTTTTTTTACTAGCTTCGTTCGTATGTTTGTTAAGCACCCCACGACAGGATGTAAATTCTAAATGCGGGAGTTGTCTTTTTGAAAAAAAGTTAATAAATATAAATTGGCGTGATTCTAGACATTGTTACAAGCATTAATATTTGGGACAGTGTGATTATGTTATAAAATAACACAAGTGCAGTTAATAATAATAAATTATATTTTTTATTCATGTTTTAGAAATTTTCAATTTATCAATTTCATATCATTCGTCGTCAGCGCCGAGCGCCGTTTTGTTCACGATATTTTGCTCAATCAAGGAAATTCTTCATCGTCGACATCGTAATGCACTCCTAGTTGCTTCCGTACGGTATCCAAGAGCTTCGCAAGCATAATGGAATCGTTGTGTGAGAAACGTGATGACTCGAGCAGTCCTGCAAGGAAACATAAAGAACATAATGAAAATCGAAAAGATACCATCCCCTTAGCCAAACGTTGCGCGTCGAATCTCTTTCTACAATCGCTATACTACTATTCTCTTGCATTATTTACTAGCTTTAGCCAACGGCTCCGCCCGCGCCTAAGTCGGTTCTCGCGATAAAAAGTAGCCTAAGTCCTATCTGGGTACAAAATTTCAGTTAAATCAGAGCAGTGGGATTTTGAGAACAGACAGTGTGTGACGTGTTTTAACCACTTGACTTGAGATGACGTCATTCTTCTACATTCACAAGTGTTCTGATAACACGTGGTGAAGGAACGGGTGTCATATCCCTCCAACAAAGGGAGGAGCTTCCAACCAAACGAAGTGATCATGACTGGTGGTCCGCAGCTAACTTTTGATGTTACTCAGTTGTATATTATGCTAATCAGCGCCAATAATAATAATTTTATTTCTTCTCTCACACAAACAATTCTAAAGAAATCATTTCAATCAATAAATACAAATTCAAGAAGAAGCAAAGATATCTGTGACAGACTCGTTTCCGTACTAGGTTCTGTATGACAGATGACCAGTCTCTCCTAACTCCTGAAAAGTAGGTACTAAGGCTCTTGAGTGTGTAATTTAGTTCCGTTTCTTACAACATGTGAGATTAAATAAACGAAAAGGTAATGTAATTCAACATGTGATTGAGAACATGTTGTGTGTGTGTTGTGCAAATTTCTATATTGCGATACAGGATTAGAAGTTACTCCGCAGTTCGGTGTATCTTAGATAGATGTCTCTGTAGTATGTTTTGTTGCCATATGTATCCACATCCGTCGCCACAACTTTTACGTTTGTAGAAAGTCAACTTGGGCTGGTGAACCCTATTTTTTGGCGGTATCAAGAACGGAGGAATGGAACTGTATTATTTATGGACTAGGAGTTCTAGTAGGTATAGTGTCATCGATCTGTGCTGTATTTAAAGGCTAGAATGATTCTGTACACTTTATAACCAAATTTACTTTATGATAATATGCACGTTTGAGAACATCGGTATAAAAACTACGTCTAATTTTGCTACAGTCAAAATGAAAAAAAAATCAAAATATACCTGCTTTGATACACTTTTCGACTTCCAAAGCTTCATAAACTAAACCAGCGCTGTTTTCAAAAACGTAAGGTAAATTTGATGGGTGCAATTTGTACTCCTTAACACTGCCGTCAACCTGTATTACCTTGCTGGGAAAATGAAACGGGTCCTCAATCTGAAATATAACATTATTTTTAATTGTACAAAAACTCAATCATTATTCGCCTTTTTTTCGGTAGGCTCTGAGGCTTAGATGTTAAAACAATGTAACAATACAAAAATTGTTTAACGATGTTATTATATTTTGTTTATAAATAGTTATTACATCACAAGAGATTAATCTGAAGAACATGAAATTATTTCTCTATAGAAACTTTGTAAAAATATATTGAAAAACCATTCAAGAAAGAAAATACAAAAAAATAAATTTCAGTAATTTCTTTTATCCCCTATGCTAAAATTTGGCTATAGAATGATTGTTTGTTACTTGATTTATTTAGGAGTAAATCTTACCTAAGTCAATCAATTTAATAACAGTCTCACCGTAACTTTCCCCTCGGTTCCATAGATCGTGGCCCCGTTCCAAAGTCGTAGTTTATTATCAGCGTTGAGTACGGCTTTCCTTCCACCACTATATTCTAGTATGATTGTCTCTGATTCATCTACACCAGAGGGCAACAAGGTACCGACCGCAGTTACTTTGATAGGCTCTTCTTGAAACACTAATTGTGATAAATGAATCAAGTATATGCCGATATCTAGTATTGCTCCACCTCCTTGCTCCTTTTTACTAAAAAAAATTATTGCTCATTTATATTTCTCGATTATATAAGTACTTAAAACTATGATTTAATAGAGATAAGTTTGACAAAACAATTTCTAGTCAAATTATGAATGAAATTATATGTATTTTATATACACATATCTCATGTATTTAATCAATACCTTTTTTGAAAGCAGTAACAGCGTTGTACCTTTGTTAACTGCTGACAAAACGATTACTCAGATATCAGGACGATGAAGTCCAACTTGGTAAGTAACACTGAAAATGACAATTGATCGTAAATGTATATTCTCATTCATCAATTTATTAATTTCTGTTTTATTAATTCCTATACACTTTGTATAGTTCACATCCCTACAATATACACTTCATTTGAAACTCAATTAAAAAAATTAAATAGATTTATTCTTGTATCTGAAAATTGTAGTCATAGTGCAATAATTACGTGGCTTTTGAGTATTTCGGATTGAATAATGTGTGCATTCATCTGGTGGGATGTAAATGGGACATGTACAATTGTTAAGACCATACTCTGTAAACCTACATTCTGGCAAATAAATGATTATGATTAAGAAAACAAAAAAAAACTCACTTTACTCGGTCGACGTCCTTAGCATCGATACCAAAGTTAGCCTGGAGTAACTTGACTTTACCAAGTTTCCCAGACTTGATGTCTTTCTCCAAATCAACGTATGCAGGTGAGAAGCGGGCCCACAAGGCCTCCATCAGAAAGAGTTTCTTCTTTTTGGCGAGATTAATCACGCTCTGAGTCTGTTTATAGTTAAGACAGAAAGGTTTCTCGCACAGAACATGTTTTCCATTTTCCAAGAATAGTTTCGTAAGCTCATAATGGTCTGAATTTAGTGCTCCGATGTAGGCTATATCTGTAATAAGAAACACATAGATTAAGTAGTAAGTTTTTTAAGATGAGCTGAATAGCGAAGGCACCTCTATAGACTTAAATGATTTAGTTATTAGCTGCTAAATTAACACAGTCTGATCTATAAACTGGTAGAGCCTGAGCCTAACAAGATGCCTGACAAAAATACCTACCTATTTCTAAATAATTACATATTATAAATATCTAAATTACACCCAGATATATTATAAATGATCATGCCTGAGTGGAATCGAACCAACCCGGTAGGCGCTCAGTAGACTGCGTACCCAGGTTAGGAAATCCAAGGACAATCCTTTATGGCATGAGTACATAAACAGAAGCAGAAATAAAGGCGACTGTACCAAGTTTCCGTATACAATAGGCAATTTGCTTGAAGAGCAGAAAGAGGTTGATGACGATGACTTCTTTATGGATTTGACAACGTCTTATGATTCGATAGAGCGGGCTGCACGCACGAAAACATGCGGCGTTACCTCGCTCTGAGGCGTTCCATTTAAGGCTTGAAGTGCAAGCGAGAGCGCGGAACGAGCTACAAAGAGGCACAATCTTATGACGTTCTCACGTTCAACTATCGTCAGCACACCGACTTTACAGACAATCGATTTTTTTTGAAGATACTGTTAGTAATTTAATCGATCTAAAATATTATGTTTTACTCGGAGGCCTAAGTCACTGACTCCGATTAATATCTTCTTGATTATTCTTGAAACAAAACCTATAACAACTTCTCTAAACTTGAAACAACGTTTCTCTTAGGTTATTCACCCTTCATTCGATCATGCACCGACCATCGGAATGTGAAATATTACCTCTCATTAGTTATTACGGTATACCTAAACCTGTCCATCAATACACAAGGTAAGACAATAAAGACTCCTAGCGATCAAAAGAAACATTGAAAAAATAATTGATTCATATACGTACCTATGTCATTACTGCGTGCTAAGTCTTGATAAGAGTCGAACACTTTCTTAATGTTATGCGTTTTTGCAAATTCTGCGGCTCTGTTCTTGTCTCTAGCGGCAACTGCCACTATCTCCTGGTCACCTTTGTCAGGGTAAGAGTTGAGAGCGTTGACGAAGTCATTGCTGATCTTACCAGCTGTTACAATACCCCACCGTAAAGTCATCTGTAAATAGCGATTGAATGAAATTTGAAACGTACTGTGTACGAACATAATTCAGAAATCCAAAGCTACAGGAGGTTCAAAAATGGCCTGGACTGAAATGCTCAAGAAAAGAATTGCCTATAGCCGTACCGCTTTTTGCTAAACTTGGCGGGGGCATTACTTGATTACCGTGCCCTCAGATATTACACAGATATAATTAATAATTGATATTTTACACAGTAATTTTCTTAGGATAGAATTCAGGGAATAAGGAAAAATAGCAAATCTATGAATGTCATAATTATAAAAGACTAGAATAAAAAGTAGCCTATGTCCTTTCTCAGGTCTACTGTATATTTATCAGAGTAGTACCAAGTACTTGCAAAGAGTACTTAGTACTGCAAAGAATACCTAGTACAGCAAGTACTAGGTACTACTCTGATAAATATACAGTAGACCTAAGCAAGTTACGCTAGTCGTTGTTGTGCCTCTGCTTACCCACTGACATTTAGGCGTGAGTTTACACATGCAGGTAGGTTCGGTTTCGCATCGGCATCGAGCCCTCTATGCGATATTTAGGGCTCGTACTCGATGGCCGATGGGACTTCGGATTTCACTTCCGAAGTCTGGTCCCAAAGTTGGTGGGCGCAGCGCGAGCATTAGCACGGTTGTTGCCCAACATGAGGGGGCCCGATGACTCCTGCAGGAGACTCTACGCGGGAGTTGTGCGGTCCATGGCCCTTTATGGGGCCCCAGTATGGGCGGAGGTCCTGAAGGCCAGTAATGTCGCGCTATTGCGACGACCGCAGCGAGTACTGGCCGTCAGGATCATAAGGGGGTACCGCACGGTCTCCTTTGAAGCGGCGAGTCTCTTGGCCGGAACTCCACCATGGGACCTGGAGGCGAGAGCCCTTGCAGCACTTTACCAGTGGCGCAAGGAGGCGCGGGAGCTGGGACAGAGTCCTGAGATTCGAGAAATCGAAGCGCAGAAATCCCAGCTCCGCCAGGCCCTTGTGGAGGAGTGGAGGGAACGACTTGGGCAACCGAGCGCTGGGCACGCCGTCATTGCGGCGGTAAGACCCGTTATGGAGGATTGGCTCGAGAGGCGTCACGGGAGCCTCTCATATCGGCTGACGCAGGTGATCACTGGAAAAGGATGTTTCGGTGATCACTTGTGTCTGATTCGTAAGGAGCCAACGCCTGGGTGCCACCACTGCGATGGCCAGACTGCGGACACGGCGCTCCACACGTTGGCAGAATGTCCGGCGTGGGGGGAGCCGAGGCGTGATCTCGTGGCCGCCATCGGAGTGGGGATCCTCTCGCTCAGTAACATGGTTGCGGCCATGTTACGGAGCGAGAGAGCGTGGAACTCCGCCGTCTCTTTCTGCGAGCAAGTTATGCTTGCGAAGGAGATGGCGGAGCGGGACCGGGAGAGGTTTAGAACTCTTCCGGCCCGCCAGGCCCGGGAGCGGGCCAGGTACCGCAGGCGACTCAGGCGCCGGAGATCGCAAGATCTCCGTCCTCCATAAGCTCCCTAGCAGAAGCAGGCCGGGGTGGCAACGCGAGCGCTACAACACGCGCACGCTTCGTATTTGGCGGAAGGGGAGCATCGGAGTTCTCACACGGTAGGGGGCCGCCTGCAAGCCACAGATGGCCCGAGGTGCGTCGGGGTTCCAGGGACTTCCTTTCGAGGGTATACCTGGTTCCTCGACTCATAGTACCCGAGACGGCGTGCGGTTTTAGTCGGTTCGAGTCCGACATAGTCACCAACTGGTGGCATCCGTGGGGATTTCCGCACGAAAAAAAAAAAAAAAAAAGGTAGGTTCGGTTTATATGATAAATAATTCAGTGAAATCTACTTTCTGAGTCATAATATCTCTCCATGTAATACTTTGAATCTGTATACGAACTACTAGAAACCTTATACCGAAGGCATAAGAGTAAATATTCTTGATCGGAAAATAAAAACAGCTACAGTCACCTAAGAGAAGAATATAAAGCAAAAAATGTTATCAACCTACTGGTTTCAGGACGAAGTAAATAACAAGTCGTAAATTACAGACTCAATCATTTGAGAATAGATTATGTTTAAAGTAGGTGCTTACTTTATCTTGGTATAAAGTGAATATGATCGCTAGAACAGTGCACACGGCTTTCACACATGAATTACCTACGTCAAGAAACTAATCAAGCCCAACTCACTGTATGTTCACATCGAGTTACATTACAACAATATATCAGAGTTACAAGTATCTTGACATCAGAACCAATGGAATAGGTAGTATAGCATAAGTAACTATTTATTCCGCTTATCAAATAGTTTTAACTGGAGTTTAAAGGCCGCTGCATACGTAACGAGATATTACCTCGGACGGGACGTGGACGTGGTTGCCTCGTTATAAACGGGGACGTGATGTAAATGCATACGCACCGTGACTGTGACTCGGATCTAACGTGCTAGTGTTGGGAACAAGGAAAGATGGATTTTTCATTTCAAGAATTGGCTTTAGCTCGTCCCGTGCGTGCCACGTTCCCGTCCCGTCCGTGACTCCGTTAAGTATGCATTTCCTTATTTCGTATGAAACGATGTTTGCAAAACTTCCCGTCGCGACCCGTCCGTGTTAAATCCCGTCACGTATCAGTAAGGCCGCTGCGCCTTTAATTAATAATAATAAATAAATAAATATTTCGGACATCTTACACACAACGTCGTCTTGCCCCATACTAAGCAGAGCTTGTATTATGGATACTAGACAACTGAAATTAATACATAAACATACTTTTTTTGTAAATACATACATATTAAACCAAGAAAATATTAAACCCCGAAACAAATATTTGAGGATCACACAAACATTCAGGATCCGGATATTTTAGGATCAGCAGTAGCATACGCTTAACACCAGACCAACGAGACAGTAAAAATAATTCAACTCTACTCTTAGAGTAAGCAGCTAGCTTGCTTATTTATACTCTAAGACAACTCGTCTCTCTACATACTCACACAAAGTAATTAAATTATTCAATCACCGCGCCGGCCATATTAAATTTGTTCATATAAGAATAACCGAGCCGCACCCCCTATCGGTCTGAATAGCTTTCAGCCATAAAAATCGATCCAAATCGAGAATCGAGTCAAATATCGTTGCAACCAAACATACTCGTAACTCACTCAGAATCCACAGAACAAATTAAGTTATTCCTTTTTTTCTGTGTTAAGACTAAGGCACCATATATTTTGTGTACAGGATCCCTGTTATGCCTGTTGGATATTTAGGGATATATATTTATTACATTTAAAACATCCAATATACTGCCGACTAATATTGATAGGGGTTTCAAGACAATACGCAACTTTTTTTTATTATATGCGTCTGCCAAAGTGACTCTACTCTGCCTGATGGAAAGCATGAGCAGAATACAAGAATGGTGGTCAACATCCTCACTGTTAGTCTGTGAGTGCACACAATGCAGCATGGTGGTCCACACTCCACGCCATGGCCGCCTAGTGGGACGCTTCTGGGTCATGTTGTCTCCGGTCTCGCATTCACTAACGATTATATTAGTAGTATTCTAATCGAGGGTAGTACTACCCTGCTCGGGCCAGCCCATTGGTGCTGAAATCAGCTTGGCTCTAGTACCTTGATATACCCGAATCTGTTTATACATTACTAGGTATGTTTGGAATCAGGAAAGGGCCGAACCCGCTCGAAGGAGGTGGCGAAGGGGACGCGGCAGAGGTCGCTAGCTCCCCAATCATCTTGGGGAGATGTGAGCGGTGTTGGTGTTGCTCCACTTACAATGTAGAACGATAGGAGCGACATCGTCCTACCCCGGGGGTAACCAGTCACCCCAGCATAGAACTCAGTCGTTAGGGACGGCAGGGGGGACTCTAGGAGCCACTGATGCATTCCTGGTGTCCCTCCCGACTTCTGAGGTAGGCCGCCGCGGGGTTTAGTGGGTAGACCGGATACAAACTCCGGGAGTCACATACACGCCTTTTGCATACCCCACGAAGGGTGCAAAAAACATTGTATATAATAGTACTTAATTCCTAAAATTAGGCTGTCAAACAAACTTTTCTGCTTCCAATAATTATTTTGTTTTCGTTAATTTTATTAATCTAGCTACACTTCACCTACTTTTCCCCACCATAAATTAGCTATTGATTTTATACTTGTAAAAGTATGTGAACGTATTTAATTATTTAAATTATCTTACTGTTACTATTCTAACAAATACAGATATTTTTATTTTTAAACACTCGTATTCTTTACACACATTTTAAACATAATTTTAAATAAATTTTCCAAAACCACTCTCGATTTACACATATTTATTATAATAGCTATCACTGGGGAGATTCTATTTATTCTCTTTTTTCAATTTTAGTTGTTAAAACAACATAATAATATACTTACTTATTTTAAGGTGGAGTCTGAAAACAGCCGTAAACACGATAAAATACTCATACGTCTGAAGTAGATAAATATTTCAAATAATCTTTAAAAAAGAAGTCTTGTGAGTTGATAAGATATAAAATGTAATATTGATATCTTAAATATTAATGAAATATAAACTTACTGTTGAACAGCACTCGATGGCTTCTTCATCAGAATGTTCTGATTTTGTGACATAGCTAATATTCTCTTCGTAGTTCTTATCTGAAGCGATAAAAAGTTTAGGTCAAATCTTTATCCCTGGTGGATATTAGATGGATAAGCAAATTATCTAACTCAAATTTTTTTCCAACTTTCTGTTTGTTTCTTTTATGAATTAAGTAATATATCTAAACAAATAAATAAAGTTTCCGGCTTGAATTGAAGGCTGCGTGGTTTCGGGACTGTTAATAATGCAGTCTGCTCGCTACTGCAACCGATCGAGATCATCCAGCAAAGACTGCTCAGATCCATAAAAAAATGAAAACAGTAACAAATTAGTGTTTTATGTATATAGGAAAGACAGTTACTCGAACGAGTTTCTGAACCGTCTGACTTTGTTTTACGCGAGGTCACCACCACCTTAATGATGTTTTCAATGTACTCGGTGAGAATACCGGATACTGAGTTCATTATTTATTGCAGTTGAGTATTCTGAAAAGTGGGGAGAGGGATAAAATAAGCCTTTGCAGTAGAGAACGAACGAGTCAGACTCCCTATGTCTATCAATAGCCCATAGAGCAAGTAATTTAAGTGGAATAAAGAGCCCACTCACGAGAATTTTTGACACCTATATTTGAAGTGTCGCCACCTGGTATCATATCCGCTGAACTAACGGCAATAGCTATATGTATATATACCTACCTATTTATTTATTATAGGTATAGCTATAGGGTTTAAATGTAGTAGTAGGAAGTAGGTAATTTAGTACATGCATTACAAAAAATAGCAGTTTTGCAAACATTTTGTATTTGTTTGTGCAGTAGTTAGCGCTTGATTCTTGATGGCAAAGAAGTAAGTAAAATGAAATTTCATTATAATGTAAATATTAAAGTAATTTATTCACTTGTATGTTTTATGTTTATGCTTATTATAATAATTTCGAGCACATATCTTCATTTCATCCTCACCATCTTAGGTAAGCTTCCCTGATAAAATCCGATTTATTGACTTACACCAACTATAAATTATAATGTTTATTGTCACATCTGTGAAATATGTTTTTAATTTTTCTTTATGCGTTCTACATTTGAAAGGGTAGTCTACTAGTCTATTTATTTTTCTTCAGAAACATTTAAATCGGGGGCAGTAGGTATATGTCCTTGTCATAAAAAAATCTAACTATTGCTATCATTTTCAGAATTTGCCTGAGGTGAGTGGCATGCATTTAAATTATTAAGTAAAATAGTTTTAAATGCACCTTCAAATGCCTTTACATTGGGTGCAATGTTCCTTGCCCCACAATTTCGAATATTTCCGAAGAAATTCTCTACGGGATCTTAATTGAAATGTCTGGTAATGTCTTCAATAGTTTTAACAAAATTTGTTACAGATGGGACAACAGTTTCGGATTTACAGATTTTATTGCCTACCTTTTTGCTCGATTGAAATTTCACAGAATTGAGATATTTTCAGAGGATATGTTATGTTTAAAAGAAAAAGAAAATAAATTTATTGAAAAATGACCAGCCAAAATAATATAAAGACCAATATCGCGAAACATATATAGGTAGGTATATTTTAGTGACTATCTATTTTTGTTTTCATCATTATTTTATGTCGTCATCAGGGCTGATTTAAAAAATCAGACAGGGTTCTTGATAGATTATATAATTTAAACATTATTTAATGCCTCTTTTGAGTTAATTTGTAAATTATTTTTAATTGCTAAGGTTTTTACATCATTTTAGATATCCGCCTTATGATATGGGCTTAGATTATTTTAATAATCTAAGGATATGGGAAATAAATTGAATAAGTATGATTTCCGAATGTTTATAATCATTTAAAATTTATAGTACAAGTAAAATTTTATCAAAATAAAAACCGACTTCAGGGTTCTACTCGATTTCTCTTGGATGCCATCATCAGATCTTAGTGTCCTTATCATGGTACCACCGTTGGGATATCTCCTTTCCATTAAAAAAAGAATCATCAAAATCGGTTCATAAACAACGAAGTTATCCCCGAACTCACATAAAAAATATACACGGTGATTTTATAGACGTTTTGAAAACGAAACATTTTAATTTGTAATCATCTATAGTACCAATAAAAATGGATAAATCAATTGTAATGTTGACTATAAAAAAGTTTCAGTTTTAATATTCATTTTTACTCGATCGACTTGGAAAGTAGTAATGCACTGCAAAGTAGTATGAAATAAACACGCCGCGCGCCGGTGACGCTAACAGCTGATTTACAAGTTTACCTATGCGCGAGCTAGCGAGTAGGTACTTCGTAGTTTGACTCCAGTTAGTTTGTTCTTCATACTTAATGGGCTTAGGACTGTCGTATTGTCGGATATACCTATTTATTTAAACTTCTTTTCGATTATTAACCACGAATCACATCAAATCAATTTATCAACGGATTGTAGGACTGCGGCGTTAATACCTATTTTTTTAAAACTTCTTTTCGATTTATTAACCACGTCAGGCGTGTTAAAAAAATCGGAGCTATCTACAGAATAATTAGCTTACATACCTATTTACAGTTTATTTAACACTTCTCTGTATCGAAGCTACTGGTCAAAATGGAATCCGCGTTCAACACACAAGCGTCCACGTTTGATACAATTGTATTTTAATTTTCTTAATGTGTCTCTATCACTTTTCACTTTATCAACTTCATCACTTAACAATTAACATCTCTAAGTACGAGTTGCCGGCTAGATGACCTTTGGTCCGTGGTTAGATGACCGTGACCGACTGACGCCAAGGACGCGTGACGACTACAGGCGGCCGGGGGGCACAGTCAATGCAATGCCGTAATTGGTTGAAAGACGAAATCGTTGATTTTATTGGCGATTAACGATTTACGATATAAAACGCATAGTATTTCTGTTTGTAGTATGTACCTACGTGTGATTGAATAGTGCTACTACTGGTTCTCACTTTTTATCTGTAAACGATTTGAATATCGACTTTGATGATTTTTTTTTTATATATTTTATTAAATTAACGTTATATATAGCTTCTGTTATTGATTACTAATTCAAAATTTTCGGTTTCAAAACGCTTTCAAAATCACCGTGTATATATGTATACTTACGGTCGAATTGAGAAACCTCCTCCTTTTTTTGAAGTCAGTTAAAAATTGCTTCAAATGATATTCTATAGTTAATATGCACATTGATCACATATTTATCCCTAATACATTTCATCTACTTATGTACGTGATGTGATAATTTGAAGTAAAACTTCACAATTTATCTAATAAATAGTGTTTGTGTCTCTTTTTCAATAAAAAATTGTAAGAAATTATAAGAAAATATCACAATTGCAAATAAAGTGTATATGTCTATACTGATATACCAGAAATTTTGTTTGATTGATTGTTTGTTCCAATATGCTAATACTTTAGCAATATGACATTTTATAGTATTCAACATAATTATCTACATACCATGCAAAAAAAGTGATGGAACTGCTAATGCATTCAAGCGGTTATTGCGATTCCGATCCTTTTCAGTGAAATGTTTATCACAAATTCTCATCTTTTTGTAATCAAAATTACATTCATCTTGGCCGCTAACAACTCGAACCCAAGCTTTGAACTGCTCAGGAAACTTATCTGGGTGTGGAAACACATGAAGTACGCCCCCTGAAAAACAGGTTAATTAATACTACAACGACAATTATATTATTTTATAGAATTGTATTATCACTGTCACAACGGTGAACGGAAACCTTCACACTTATTAGGGCCTTAAAATATTATTGATGGTGAGCTAACCCATACTAGATCTGAACCTTTCTCGTACTAAGTGTTGGCCCGAGCTACTTGAGACTAACCAGGCAGTAATGGGCTGGTTTTTATTTAAGTGTTCCAACTGAGCTGATTTTTGTTTAATGATTCTGTAAAGTACTATTTCAGTTCATGGCTCAGTCATGCTGAAACTTAGATGGCATAACAGTAAGTGAATGAGATACACCTACATTTCTTAAGAAGTTTTGTATAAAAAGTATGAATGTACTTACTAGTGGGTGTACATCCTAAACCACAACGTCTCGGCATTATAAATTATAATAGTGAATCTCACACAAGAGCTAAAAATAAAAGCGTCTCATTCGCAAAACAAGTTCTCAGATAAAAAACTCAACAGGAAGACGGGAGGAGGACTGTAGTCAACTCAACTTAACCGTACTTTCTGAAGCTTTATCAAAAGCTTTACACCAGGGATGTTATGGAGCTCCGTCACCGAAACTATCCGAAACTAACGGATAATCCGAAATAATTACATATCCGTATCCGAAACAGATATAAATTTATTCCTATATCCATATCCAGATCCGAAATATCATATCCTTAGCATCCCTACTTTACACCACAATAATCACTGATGATAATAACACAAAATAGAAAAAAACTACAAATACACGTATACGCCGAAAGTGGAAACTCTATGGTGGAAACTATTTTGACTTTTTACCGGATTATTGCCATTCCCAAAAAAATATTGTTGAAATTAATTAAAAATGTTGAAATAAATGTGTTACATATATTTAGAGAGTATTTTTTTTTAACTATTTATGAAGCAGGTCTTTTTGAAATTAAAATTATATTCCAAGTTTATTGATATTGACCTAAGCGTCATCTATGATATTTTTAGACACTAGTTGCTTGCAAGTAAGTTTAAGCGGATCATATGCGGGGTCCCGGTACTGTCTAAGCAGAAAAGTGGAGACACTACATCTACAAGTACGACAGTGTCCCCCCCCCCCCTGCAATAGCCTCAGTTCAAAGTGTGACATGCGCTAGCAGTACACCCGCAGATTGGTTCGGTGTAAAGCCATATTGCCGATAATTTAACAAGGAGTGATCCTCCAGGTAGGGAATAAAATTATTCGTTGATAAAAATATCTCAGAAACGGTGGCTTGTGAAAAAAAAGTATTTATAAATACATTTTTATACATAATTTTATGATTTACAATTTTAGTCCGATTTTGATAAAACTTACCGCTTTGCTGAAAATCGCGAAAATCTCATTTTTAACCTTCAATAAAAAAACCCATACAGTGGAAAGGTGGGAAACTTTAATATTTTATTTATAATTATATTTTGAACGATTTCACCAATTTTCAACTTGTTGTAAATTGTGTAGCTTCACTCTTTTAATTTTGGTTTAATTTGAGCGTGCGTTACCCCAGCAAAAAAGCAAAAAAAATTGGGCCTTAGAGAGATGAGAGTATAATAGAAAATTAGTGTGTTCTGAGGTGTAATTTGTTACAAATAGCAAAATTTGTGCATGTAGTAGTTTAAAAGTTATTCGACAAAAACACTTTTTGCTGGAGTAACGTTTCAAACGTTACCCCCAGCAAAAATTTTTTTTTTTAAACGTTTCAGACCCAAACGAAATACATAAATACATAGCTTTTGTTCCGTATTAAATGTTAGCAAACAGCAAAATTTGTGTGAGCTGTGGTTCTTAAGTTATTGACCATTTTGCTGGGGCAATATTTCGGTCTTGTCTAGAACTTGAAAATGGCTGAACGCAGAAGTATGAAAAAAATACCATCGATAGACCTTCTTTTGCTTAAATTTGTTTAATCATTCGTTTTCAAATTGTTTGAGGAACACCGATGTAATAAAATGGTTTTAAAAATCAGAAAAAACTGTTTTGCTAGGAAACCAGTATATTTACAATCAAATAAAAAGCTGTAACACATAGCCATGGTTTACATTTATAATGACTGTAAATTTGGAATTAGTAACTTCAAGCAATATGAAGATATAAGTAAATATTATTAATTTTAAATGGTATATTTAAGTCATCGAATACGAAGTTCCTATAAAAGAAGGAAACGTGGCAAACTCTAACAAATTTAAGTATATCATCAACAAACAAGCCTGTAAATTTCAGCTATCAATCACGAATATTATAAAAGTTATATGTAAAACAAGAATGTAACAACATTCTCTTATAACCTGACCAAATTAAAAGGTTACGTATAAGCGACCGCGCCATACATTCGGCTGACATCTGAAATGAATGGTATAATAGAATATTTTGTTGGTACAGTTACGAACAAAAAAAGTTAGGTCCGGGTGACAAGAATATTGAATTGAGTATAATGAATTTTTTTTATTTAAAATCAATCTTATACGCTCACATAAGTACATAAATGTTTAGAAAAATCACAGATAGTTGAGTAATTTCAACATGTTTAGATACTATCTTAGATATTTTTTTGTTTCTTTTAACAATGAATTAAATAAATATTTACAATGTTTAGTAACATTTTCTTGTAAAATTTTCCTTGTAATTTCCTTTTAAAATGTGTTCAGTATTTTACACGCATTATTCTTTTTAAAATTACATTTGTTGGCTTCCTGTTGCTTCCATGGTGTCGCGGTGAATGTAACTTATTATTTTTCTCACAACAAGAACAAAAAAAGGAAAAAATATAGCATAATTTTGTAATTTTTATATTGTTTTGTAAAACACTATTCCCAACTGAGTTATGATATTTTGGTTTGCATTCATTTGAATTCGAATGAAGCATTAAATTGTATGAAACAAAAAATTTAAGGTTTTAAAATTAGTTTAAATATTTAAATTACAATCTGATAAAAATATTCTGTTGACTGTACAAAATACCAGATACTAAGCCGTTAATTTACGAAGATATTTAAATGTATGGCGCGGTCGCTTTTACGTAACCTTTTAATTTTGCTCGGGCTATAGGAGAATGTTGTTACATTCTTGTTTTACATATAACTTTTATAATATTCGTAATTGATAGCTGAAATTCACAGGCTTGTTTGTTGATGATATACTTAAATTTGTTAGAGTTTGCCATGTTTCCTTGTTTAATAGGAACTGCGTATTCGATGACTTAAATATACCATTTAAAATTAATAATATTTACTTATATCTTCATATTGCTTAAAGTTATTTAATCCAGATTTACAGTCATTATAAATGTAAACCATGGCTACATGTTACAGCTTTTTATTTGATTGTAAGTATACTGGTTTCTTAGCAAAACAGTTTTTTTCTGATTTTCAAAATCATTTAATTACATCAGTGTTCATCAAAAAATTTAAAAACTAATGACTAAAAAAAATTAATCAAATAAAAGTTTATCGATGGTATTTTTTTCAAACTTCTGCGTTCAGCCATTTTCAAGTTCTAGACAAGTATAAAATATTGCACCAGCAAAATTGTCAATAACTTAAGAACCACAGCTCACACAAATTTTGCTGTTTGCTAACATTTAATACGGAACAAAAGCTATGTATTCATGTATTTCGTTTGGGTCTGAAACGTTTAAAAAAAATTTTTTTTGCTGGGGTAACGTTTGAAACGTTACCCCAGCAAAAAGTGTTTTTGTCGAATAACTTTTAAACTACTACATGCACAAATTTTGCTATTTGTAACAAATTACACCTCAGAACACACTAATTTTCTGTTATACTCTCATCTCTCTAAGGCCCATTTTTTTTTGCTTTTTTGCTGGGGTAACGCACGCTTAATTTGACCGGACTGTGACCGGACCGTGATCTGTTTGAGTCCTTTACAGAGGACGGAATTGATAGGTACTGGCCTATAGCCATATAAAAAAACGTATTGATGACATACATTACTACCTATTGTTATGGATATTTTAAAAAGCTGATGATTTTGTTTGTTTGGTTGAAGAAGCTAATCTCAGGAACTACTGGTCCTATTTGAAAAATTATTTCAGTGTTAGATGGCCTATCCATCGAGGGAGGCTATACCTATATCACCTCGATGTCTCAAAATCTGTTGTTTTACTTTTGACTCCCAGAATTGTTCCCCTTTTAAAGTTCCTTCTAAAAAAAGTCCGTAACAGCATGTTAAGTCTTTATTTTAAGGTTATCTCACTATAACTTTTTTAAACACTACTACGGGCAATAAAAAACGCATATGGGGCTTTGTGGTTCAACTAGTATATTGATAAAGAACTCTTTTTGTTCACACAATTTAAATCTCCGATATATTTATCTTTTCTGCACATAAATAATGCCTAACTTATAATTTAACTACTTCAACCATTCAAATAAATATTGTGTAATATTTGCATTAAATATGGCCTATAAGCAATTAATCCTGTTATCTAAATGTTTATGATCAGCAATTGTAAGGATTTTGCAAAACGATAATAAAATTGCATAATGACTCTCTGATCTCTGATAACAGTTACATCTTTACTTGTTTTTTTTTTCTTTTATATAACAACTTTCTCATTAGGAATATATTATACTCTGTCGCGGTGGACTTTACAGACACGAAAGTACATATAAACATAGGTACCTACTCAGAACGACAAATTGTAGTTCACTCAAAGTGTTATCATAAGTGAGATTTGAACCCACAACTCTTAGTGCAGTAGAAAACGGCGTGGCGATCGATATGCGTAGAGTTAAATATGTCATCATCATCAACAGCCTTTAACAGTTCACTGCTGGACATAGGCCTCTCCTTGAAAAGGAGGTTTTGGCCTACTGTACCACGCTGGCCAGACGGCTTGGTATAGGGTTGGTTTCAAGTTTTCCTTCTCTTTGCATTGATGTTGTCTTGCGTAGTTTATCCCTTAGTCGCCTTTTACGACACCCGCGGGATAAATAGGGGTGGTGACACTCTGTATTCTTAATCCGTCACCACACGGATGGTTAATTAAGTAAATTGTGCAAATACAAAATTTACACAATTGTTAAATCATCATCTTCCTAGCTTTTATGCCCAAGATTATTTGGGTCCGGTTCAGCCGATTTTAACTGAATATCAGTTTTTTCCACGGATCGACTGTCTTCGGGCTTCCGCAACCCTCGTGTGGCATAGTGGTTTAAACGGTCACATCGCCGTTTTCTACTGCGCTGAGTGTTCTTGGTTCAATCTCCACATGCGACAACGTTTTGTGTGATCCACAAATAGGTAGCTGTTCTGACTCTAGGTGTTGTTTGTATGAATTTCATGTATGCCTAAATTAATTTAGTACACCTACGATACAGTGCATTACTAGTGCTGGAGTTGTCTTTAAAAAATCTGGCTAACCTCGTTTTGAGCCATGCTCAACCTCATCGCTGACTTTGCTAAAACAAAGTTCTCATACCTGAAAATTGTGATGATATATTACTATGATATAGCTATAACCTCGGTAGAAATTAGCATAACCAGATTTACCGCCTGCACTTCTGTTACAAGAGTACAATAAAATTTAAAACTGTCAACAGCATATTCATTGAGACTAAGATTTGGAGGAACCCGACCCGAGTTATACTAAAACCTCGAGCTCCTAGACGAAGGCACATAGCAGAGCGTCAGAATATGTAATCAATGATCCTCAGAAGATGGCCTCACCTGTCACGAGCTTATGTAGGGCGGAGAGTCGGAGATTGTGATTGTGTCCTATTACCTACGTATATATGAGAAATTCAAACGTAGGAGTTTAGTGTAATGTAAAGGAATAGATAAATATTTCGGACATGTTACATACAACGCCATCTCGTCAATATACTAGGTTCCGTCCAAGGTGGACGAGAGCCTGGTGATCTATAATACAGGTTTTGTATAAAACCTAGCAGACACCAGCTCTCACAAAGGTTAATCGAAAATATATGAATTGTAGACAATACATATATTTTCGATTTTTCTTACATCTAGAGATGTATTGAAATTGTAATAGCCTTTGTGGAGAAATAAATCAATATTATTAGTATAATTCTCGTCCCAAACCAAGCAGCTTGTATTATGGGTACTAGACCAATAATATAAGTAAATAACATGCTTTTTTGTAATATATATAAATACATGCATAATATGTAAACATCCAAACTCCGAAACAAATAATTGCAGATCATACAAGCATTTGGTCCGACCCGGGAATCGAATCCGAGACCTCAAGCACAGATGTCACATACGCCCCCACTGCACCACCGAGGCAGTCAAAGGGCCGTTGTCTCTTCAACGCAAAAGGAGGATCCAACCAAAAGTGGTGATTAAGTCACGGTTAGGTCGTTCTTTAGACATCATGCATTTCTTTATTGCGATGCAGGATTAGCGTTAAATAGGTAGTTTAATGTATCTTCGTTAGATGGCGTTAACGCACTCTTTAATTACCGTATAACATTTTGTGTACCTCCTACGAGGCAAAAGAAACAACAAATGTATTACTTTCGTAATATTTATTTTAAAGTAACTTAGAACCTAAGCTTCTGGAAGAACCATTTGTTCTTGCCGCTCTTGTATCTCTCCTCAAAACGCACTCTTGTGTTGAAACGGAGCTTCTTGCGTTTCGCGGGGTCTTTCAGGTCCTTCGCACTGAACTTTTCAAAACTGAAGTCTACTGAGTAGCGAGTGGGCATTAGGTGGTTGTAGTTTACGACCTGTAACAATAGAATAGTTCATGTAAGTAAATGATATTGGTAAGTATATGTATTAATTTTCTTTTTAATTTTACCTGCACTACGAATTAGTCTAGAATTAGTTAGTAATACTAGAAATAAGTCCTAAAGATTCAAGAGCAATGAAAGTATTTTCTTTACAGTTTGCTTGAATCATCACTACACAATCAAATCAAATTTAGGCTTTTCTATTCCAGGTGCAAAAACAGCAAACACAAAAATTGTGTATCATCATATCAGACATCCACAGGTGGGAGCGCCAGTTGTTCATATTTATTATATTAAAACCATATTCATCATCTCAGCCAACGGGTGTCCATTACAGGTCTAGGCCGAGGCTTCCCACATGAACCAATCCTTTGCTGCTTGTATTTAACGGTTTCCCGCAACCTTCATAATCTAGCCATATTATACATACGTAAGTTTAAGCAACGACCATTTGTTGTATTATATGCGTTTCCGCGATTTGGAGGTCACGTTAAGCAGTCGGTCCCGGTTGTTATCATAAAATAGCAGTCGTGAAGCTTAGTTGAAGAACCTTCAGGTGGCTTAATAACATCCAACAGCAAGATTACGTAGCCACAACATGTCTTGCCTGTCCCCAACATGCACTCAGCCCGCGTGGGGACATATGGCCTAACCCTCTCTTGAGAGGAGACCTGAGACCAGCAGTGGGACGTTATGGGTTGTTGATGAAGTTTAAGTACACTGACTGTCATGTGAGAAATTTTCATTTTTTTATATGCTCCTGCTAAAGCGAGTACTCTGCCTGATGGAAAGCATGAGAAGAATCCAAGAATAGTGGTCACCATCTTCGTTGCGAGTGCAAAAAATGCAGTAAAGTGAACCCACACTATGGTGGCCTAGTGTGATGCATTTGCATCTTTGGGCCTCAGGTTTCGCACCCACTAAGGATATACAACATAATTAATCAAGACTACTTCCTGATTAATTCCTAGCTTCTGTCACAACATTAAATGGGTACCAGATTATAAACACACACATTGTCTTTCTAGACTACTAAATGTATACAAAAAGGTTTGTTTATATTGAGAGGTTTCTTTTAAATTATTGTCTTATGCAAATAAACAATGTAAGTAATTTCATGTCAGGATAGGGTTACAGCCTTCCATAGTAATTTATAATCTATTGACTAATAGTATAAAAACCTACTTCCTAATTGGCAGTAACTGCAGTCCAAAATGTTTCTAGCAAATCTCAATTTGATTAGAACATTTATAGGGTTCCCTACCCAAATGGTAGAACAGGAACCTATTACTAAAACAATATGTCTGTCTGTCACTAGGCTTTGTCTCATGAACCACGAAATTTTCACAGATGTATTTAATTTTATGTTGCCGCTATAACAAGACATACTAAAAATAGAACAAAGTAAATTGTAAATAAGGGCTCCCAGATAACAAATACGATCTCCTGACTGTTTTTTGTTCGATATTAATTACGGCAACATTTTATATTAAGAATGGTACAGAACTCTGCTGGAGTCTGAATCGCACTTTTTGATATTTTTGTAACTAATACATTTTCTTTTATTCTAACAACATTATTGAACATAATCAAATGGCTTGGAGACAATATTAGTTATATCTAGAATCCAAACTAACATTATTTTTCACTGTAACATTGACAAGTAAATACACCTCACAACACGTTTCCATCAAACCCAGAATTGATTGATTGATGCACATTAGTGCAGCAACAGGCAGAAAAATTATCTATACTGACAAGTAATTGGACTGCACAGAAGGCATAGAGGTTTAAATGGTCACCTTGCTTTTTACTGCGAGAAGTTGAGAGTTCAAATCCCATTTGGGAGCACACTATGTGATCTTTAAACTGTTGTTCCAATTCTGGGTGTTGTATATAAGTACAGAACTATACCCAGTGCTGTACTTAACAGAAGATTCTTAGAATAACAACTGGAGAAGTTCTACATAATACAGTTAAGATTTTGAAGAAGCATACACAAAGATACAAAACATAGTTGAGGTACTTTAGGGTATATATAAATAAGAATTTTTATCATGGTTACAATTGCTTAAGCTATGCCTAGTTAAACCAGACAGTCTACATGTAAACCATGTTTCTTTTGACAATATATAATAAACATTTTCATTTTAAGGTTAGGTGCTGATGATGAATAAAACAATTTATTTGTCCATACTATAGTTACGATAATAAACATGCTAAATTACGTTCAAACCTTACCTTGACGAAGGGTTTAACTTTGGAGCGCTTGTGGATTTTGTTTTTGCCCATTCTCTTATGAACTTTGCGGGGATACCTGTCGATGCCAGCGACAAAAGCGTGTCCGTACGGCTTTTCCGATGTGCCCTCGTCGTAGTTTTTGACGACGATAGCTTTTCGGCCCGCGTACCGGCCACTGAGGACCAGCACCACTTTACCTGGTTTCATTATCTTACCCATTTTGGGTGAATCTGAAAACAACAAAAACTAACCTTCAAAACAATGTTTTTATGTATTTAATACGACTAAAATGCCTAACACCACTGCAGATATTAATTAGCTATACCGAAACAAGAACTGGCGAGAAGGTTTCTACAAAGAATGTGAATGAATATGTTGATTTTTCACTAAACTGTGTGGAACAACACCAACTTAGTTGACAATTTTCATAAAGTTATCTTAAATAATATAAAGAAATATTAGCACTAAGACATAAACCGTGTGGCACTTTAGATATATAGCCTGATATTCACTTAATTTGTTTTATCCTATCATAGATTTTTGTGGATATTTTTCTAAAAGATCGCGACACTCACATTCCGTTTACCCGTCGACAGAAAAAGAGCCAGTGTTGCTCGGGCGAAGAATATGTTCATTTGACATGACACTTGACAGTGACAATTTCATTGTTTCAGCTTGGCATTAAGTGTACTGGCTACACTAACTTGACAGACGAAACCGTTTTCTACCACTTTTTTTTTTTTGAATAGTTACGGTTTTTGTGGAAATCAAGCCAGTAATAATGTAAATAGTCAGTAGCCGGTAATAGTATAGTATAAATGATAATTATATGTAATGATTTATTAGCTATATTTATTTATTTACAAAAACCTAAATTAAAATTTCACCTTATATACCTAAATAGAAAAATTAAGGGCACAAATGGGAGTTGAACTGTGGTACCAATGATAAGATTTAAGTTGTGTTATGGATATCAGGGCTCTCACAGAAGGTAACATTGTCTGTCTAAATACTAATAAATATTTAACAATATAGATTAAAAAACAAACCAAGATTAAAAATAAAAAACTAAGGCTTAAAATCAAATACTTTGTCCATGCATATGTGTATAATATGGGTGTGTGTTTTTTGTCTAGAATTATGTGTGACTATGTGTGAGTTCTAGGTATCTTGTGAATTTGATTATGGCCCCGCACGATTATAAAACTGATATACAAAGTAGTTGTTCCGTCTCTGTGTAATTCCCATTTAGGTGTCATGTACTCAACTAATTTCAGGTTGTATTTACTTAGTGGATAAATATAACCAGCAATTTTTTTTTAGAACAAGAACAAGTTTTTTTATTTATTTATTTAGAACAAGAAAAATACACAAAATACGATTTAAATGAAACGATGACAGCAGAAACTTCCTTTCAAAGGAGAGGCCTATGTCCAGCAGTGGACTGTTAAAGGCTGTTGATGATGACAGCAGTAGTAAAAAACTGTATCGCGGTCATGATGACCGCGGCTCTGCTGCTGCTGCTCTGCTAATGACCCGATCATCATCCGACGGTAATCCCGGTTGCGTCTGATACCACCCGGGATCCGCTTAGGTAAAATTTCTTCCTCCACTTCACACGGTCATCCCGATCATCTACTCGTCTTGCCGGGTCCCGGTGGAGGTGGCATGACCAAACATTATTTTGTTCCTCACGTAGCTGGGTGGTTGCCGCAGCACGTAGCCATACCAACGAAAGCGACATACTTGCGACTTGTCTGCAAAGTCACTGACACGAAAGCTACCGCGGATGCGGTCTTTCTGCGTGGCTCCACATATCCACGTAACTTATTCATTTCCGTGATATGCAGTTCCTACTTGTGTCACTCTAATAAAAGTCACGTCTCGTAGCCACATGTAAAAGGACAGGCCTGATGATGAATCTGTTAAAAAGTATTTGAGACAAATTAAAATTTTATACATATTCCCGATTAATCTGCTACCAGAGGTTCATATACCGTAGCGGACTGAGCTCCATATTGAGCTCCAGCAACCCCGTCCAGCAAACCGACGTCCAAGCCAGCGACTCAAACAAAGAAACCACTGAGCTCCAGCAACCCCGTCACTACAAGAAACGTGTCAGAACTGTCACCACCTCGCGCCATTTGGCGCATGGCCCATATCGGTAGGTACTCAAACGAAGGCCATGGATCGTTTCACGGCATAGCAAGGGTAGACAACAGCACAGCCTATGCAGGAAGCCCGCCATTTACTACTCCTATATATTAATATTTGTGAATATATATAAAATTAATAACATACAAATTTTACCTCTTTGTATAGGTTGCAATATCTATCCTCTTATTTTGGAGCTGTAGTCGCTCGGAACAATACTGTGCAAAATATACCGTAATATATATTTCTATAAAATGTTTTGTAGTTACGTCAGTGACGGGCATTATTGTGAAATTTGGCACAGTTCTCCTTACCCCCATCCCCAAAATACTTTTTTTAAGTCAAAAATAAATGTTACCCTCATTAAATTTTCCCGCTAGTTCTTCGATATGTTAGCATTGTCCAAGGTAATTTCAAAAATAAGTAAAATATTTAACTTTCTTTGCAGTATGTAAGTTGAGCTAGTTAATAACAAAATGCGTCCACCAAAATATTATTATAATAAAATAGAAAAATCTCGGTCGATATTTACAAATTGGGTTGAAATTGGCCGTGATTCTATTGTAAACATCACTAAACTAACCAAATCTAAAGTTTGTTTCTGGATAATATACTATAAACTTCCACATACAGCGCGACGAAAAACATACAACAGTGCCATCTACCGAAGAAACATTGAACCACGAAGAAACACGGAACGAAGCTATATGGAGTAACTACTCATCCTGAATCGCGATAGAGAAATTCTCGCGCTAATTAGCATATATATTATTTAACTTCCCAACATCAACTGTTGGGCAGTGGCCCACCAGGCTTGATCACCTCGCCTGTTCGGAGGATCCTATCTTTGTGATGGAGGAACATGATACCACGTGATTGGAAGCAGCCTTCAAGGAAGCAGATAAGCAGCGCCATCTTGTTCACTCCCACAGCGATGAGCGTCAATCAATTCTCAGCCAGCCAGCGACCTCGGCCTCGACAGGGACACCACACGCAGGTAGCGACCGCTCCAGCCTGGTTACCCCTACGGCCTCATCAGCGTCTAGGCTCAGCACACGGCACTCGCCGTCCACGTAAGCAAAGCAACTCTCTCCCGTCTACGCAGCAGACACCCCGACTCACTGGGGACTTCACACCGCAACACCGCGCACCGCAAGCGATTCCGCCTCACTGGAATCAGCGGACTTCAGCCCGACTCACTGGGACCAGAGGCATACAGTTCCGACTCACTGGAACTACTCACTCCGGGCACTGGCAAGCTCCATAAGAGAGCACAGACATCATATCGACCTCTGGTCTTGGAGGGCACTGATGTGGCGACATCCACATACAGCGCGACGAAAAACATACAACAGCGCCATCTACCAAAGAATTACTGAACCACGAAGACACACGGAACGAAGCTATACGGAATAACTACTAATCGTGAATCGCGTGAGAGAAATTCTCGCGCCGATCAACATATCCTCCCTTTGTGTTGGAGGGACGCGTATCCCGGCCCTCCATAATTAGTTTACAATCCATTTTTCGATATCTCAAATCTTAGCTATTTTCGTCAGAACGTATAATCGACTGTAGCCTGTAACCAAAAACTAGACATAACGCACTAAAATTAGACGTCATGTAAATATTATTATTATTCTCTTTATTTCATAATATTTACTTATTATTATTATTATTATCAAGTCTTAAGTGGTATACCTATGGCAACAATTGTTTTACTAAAAAGGTACAAATAGATGTTTGTTATGGGCTTTTACCTAATAAACAAGTGTGTATCTCCTATGAACTTATATTTGGTTCTGAACTAAACATCCATGCGTGTGTTAGGGTTATGTTAATGTAACTAAATATTTTATATAAATATTGATTTATGTTTGTTAATTGTTTACTTTAAATATTTTCAGAAGATATTGTTTGATGACGGTAGTTGATTAAAATACAAACTTGTATGTTATATTCGCTTGCCGTTGCCTATAAACACTGTTAGTCATGTTAAATGTAATCATTACTACTTTTAACTATATATTTTATAAAAATATTGATATTTGTTTGTATTAATAAATTACTTTAAATACTTTCTGAAGATAGTATAGTTTGATGACGGTAGTCATACAATATTGAAGTTGCTTGTCCTCGCCTATAAAAACGAGTGTTCCGACTGGATTAAGGGACTTGTTGTCGAGACGTGGACCAGGATGGAGCTCTCTACTATTCAACCAGTAACTGAGGATATTATATAGATTTAAAAGCTAAGTATATGCAATTCACTTTTGTGTATTTCTCTTTACTAAAATGTTCTCTAAGCTTTGTAATAATTTATAATGTTTGATCTAAGGATATGTGTATAATGTGAAATATGTATGTAAACATGTTGGAAAAGAGTGTCCATGGAGTTTCTTGTCTGTTCTTCTCCATAGGATCTACACCTTGGAACAGACGAATAGAATCACGACTGACTAACTGACTGACTACTGGACATTGAAATAAAAAGAAAGTTTAATATGATTTGATTTGATTTGGTTTGATTTGATATACTCAAATTCCTTTCGTTCCAAATATTATATTTTAAAAGATAATTAATCTCATCTTTTCTCTTTAATCTAACACGTGCGATATTGAAAACTGGACTGTAAGTTGATTAGCTTAAAGTATATAATCCAACAGCAAATTTTAGTCAACTCAAATTTGGTGCTGTTAACAAGAGAATCACTGCCACTATCACAGTCTATCACTTCATGCTTGTTTTACAAACTTTTTGGTTTGGTTGGTTACAAATCAATGATGGAAACACATACATAAACATGCAAAATACACAATAAAAAGAATAACTTGATTAATTGAGTTTAATATCAATAAAATAAGAAAATTATTTACACAAATTTTATCAAAATACAAAAATAAAACACTGTCACATACATATAGGTAATAACGTTTGAGGAGGTACTATTATAATTACACATTAGTCTTAGGTATTGTTGCAGCGCAGCTCAATTTCAGACCTACTTAGGTATTATCCTTCAAAACACTTTCAGATGTACGGAATATGTAAGAGAAAGATCTTGTGTACATTTGAATGACATGATACATAGGTGTACAGGCGATGTCTTTACGATAACTCGAAGGTACACAGAGAAAACATACTACAAAGAGAAGGTTTCATGGGCAATTTTGTTCACTATTGTTAGTTTTTGTATTTTTAGTATATGAATCTGGTCAGTGAATCGCTGGTAACTTTTATTTAAAAAAAATACTTATATCAACACTTATACCAAAGAAACTAAAAATCATAATACTTTTGATCATAGGTAAGGACTCACAGATTACTGGCCAGATGTTTCCAGATATATATTAATCCTACAATTTTCTAAATTCACTGTTCAAATGATTTTAATAATATTCCCCAAAATCGTCCGTACTAAAAAGGTTTAATAATATCTAAATTTAAATACAAAAGAGTAATTAAACTTAAGGCTGGCAACTAGGACGGAAAACTGATCTTCTAGAACATTCTAAACACACTTATATTTAAAATAAATTATAAACTACTTTAACAAAAGAATAATAGAATATAAACATGCCTATACACCACAATATCATGCAATTGTTTTTCAAACAATTACATCTAACTATAACATGTAATCACTCCTTAATATGTGTGTATGGACAATTTCTGGACTGAGTCAGGACCCATCAACAACATTACTGTGGTCGTGTGCATTGTCAATACTGTATAAATACCACTCAACGTGAAATTAAGTACTCACAATCAACTCAATGTGCTGCTCAACAACTACAATAAAATTATAATGAGAGAACGGAATGTGCAAAGATGAAAGGTGAATGAATGATTGAACACAGTTGGAAAAACCTCCGTATAGGTTCAACAAAACCTTCGCTACGTTCAAATAAAAATACGCTGCTGATATGTTTGTATGTAAAATATTTGTATTTACTGGCACCGAAAACAAAACATTGTGTTTTTTTTTTAATACGCAATAGTAACATTCACAACAAATACTATTACATAAATTCTATACAAAATTGTCCTTAGAATTCTTTTACATAAATATTTACATACGTAAACCTTAAAAATAAAAAGACAGTTATTGTAATCACCTCTCTATACATTTAAAACGCATCACATTCAAACGTTTCGTTTCAAAGGTAGCGTTTGCAATAACAAAACGTATTTAAATAATACGTTTTATATACTTCTGATATTTATAGATAATTTATTTATTTATGTACATACTTTAATCTCAACTGACTAACACCTGTCAGTGCGTCGTTTTTAATAAGTTATTTTTAATACAAATATTTATAAGTACAGTTGACACCGAAAATAATTCTGAATTCGGATATTTGAGATCCGTTAATTTGAAAACAAAATGGTGAAATAGATTTAACACATATCTAAAGCTTAGATGTATACCAAGGTTTGTAGCATTCTTAATTTCAATTATAATTAGCTTACATTGTCAATTGCAGTGAGCTATGATATAGATACTTAGTGGGGTTACCTGAGCAAAATATTATCAAAAGGAATGGCAATATGTTTATATTCCAAGGACCTACTAAAAATAGAGGTTTCATATATATATTTAATTATAAGCAGGCTACGTTGGTTAAATAATAATTGTTGAGAGTATTTTCTTTTCTTTGTTATTCTGATAGTGACATTACCATTCCAATTTCTAATATTTTCATCAGATATATAATATATTTCAAGGTAAAGAAAGCCAAATGAAATGTAATCTTTAAAAAAAAAAATTATGAAAGAAATTTATAATTATTTGTTTTATTTTTCTATTTTTTTGTCAAATAAGTGTCATTTTAGCATTCAACGAACTCAAGCAAGAACATTTCGATTTTATAAGTTCTAAAAAGTTATACAATAAAATAACTTAGCAATTAAATCAATTGTACGAATGTTTTGTTTTAATATTACATTTCAATTTAATTAGCACAACAGCTGTGGCAGGTCAATTAAAATTTTATTATCATGGCAACACTTGCCTTGAAACGTAAATAAAATATATAAAAATAGATGTACAATCAAAATAATCAGGCATTTAATATTGTTTGCTTGAGTTCGCGAATCTTGCGTTTCTTCATAATTATATCTTAAGGCCGCTGCATACGTAACGATATATACGGACGAATATTACCTCGGACGGGAAGATGACGTGGTTGCCTCGTTATAAACGGGGACGTGATGTAAATGCATACGCACCGTGACTGTGACTCGGATCTAACGTGCTAGTGTTGTGAACAAGGAAACATGGATTTTTCATTACAAGAATTGGCTTTAATTGCTATTGACGTGCTAAACATCGTCGGCGACGATATTTAGCTCGTCCCGTGCGTGCCACGTTCCCGCCCCGTTCGTGTCTCCGTGAAGTATGCATTTCCTTACACATTTTGTATGAAACGATGTTTGCAAAACTTCCCGTCCGGTCCCGTCTGTGTAAAATCCCGTCACATATGCAGCGGCCTCTATTATCCCATTTATTTATATTTTAATATTCAGCCAAGATTGTATCAACATCTTGTTTCATATCAGCTCCTGTTACCCTTTATATATTAACATATTAATGCTAATCATAATACAGAAAAATATCTTTTATCACTAGAATGCATGAATTAAGAAATTTCAAGTCAGCTTTGAAAAAATAAGGTCATGTTTAAAATGACAAACGCTTGTCATTAACGTCAATGTCAAAATTTGACATAACTTGTCAATTCGACAGCAGAGTCTCAACAAGCAAGTATGTGTATATGGTGGCTGATGTGGTAGAAAGTAATAACGAAAGATAAATTGTAATTTTAAACAATACAACGATATACAAATGATTTAAACAAACAACTCATAGACGTGTGCTGTAAGCTACCTGTGACTACAGAATATTTGGCACATTTATTCATGTGTCGTGCGTTTTTACTATTTGATTATGTTTGGATTTTCTGTAATATGTATTGGGTGGCAAAAACACTTAGATAATATTACAACTCTAATTAAATGTTGGTAACGAGCGATCTATTTAAAGTACCTAATTTGTTTATGCTACAAATACCACGTCAAAAACGCACGACAACCTTCATCAAACCTCACTGCGCTCGCAGAAAGTTTCAACTAAAAAAAATGAGGCAGATTAACGAATCAGTCAATTCCGTAACCTCCGACACGATCGATTAAACCTAAAGGAAAAACGTACAACGACTCCTCGAAAACAATTTTTTATAAATATATTTTTACACATTAATCGGGACACTCGCGGCCGATAGGTTTACTCTTTTATATACCGCTATATAATTATTATGTCATCTCAGAATCACAACACTGGGGGACTATGTACACTCTCTCTCGCTCGACGGCCTCATAATTAAACATAGGGTCACGGGACAAGTCACAATATACATAGACATGGGGGCCCGCTCAGACGGAGATCTCGTAGTTACAGTCGTAGACGGAGGCGCGGTCGGGCGGGTCGGGCGGCGGCGAGCGCGTCTCCAGCGCGTCCTGCACCTCGAGCGCGCGCACGAACGACAGCGGGCGCTGCGGCGCGCCGGCCGCTCGTCTCCGCGCCAGTGGGGACGCCGCACCCAGCGCGCCCAACGCGCCCGGCGGGAACACCGCCACGCCGCCGCGCGGCACGTGCGCCGCGCCCGCGTGGTGCGGCGCGTGCGCGGGCCGCTCCGCCCACAGGTAGTTCCCGCGCTGCGGCGACGCGGCCAGCTCGCGGATGTCGTCGGCGGTGGGGCGGTGCGGCGCGGGCGGGTCGGGCCGCAGCAGCTCGCCCTCGGACAGGAAGCGCCGCTGCGGCGAGCTGCGCCCGCCCACGCCGATGAAGTCCGGCCGCCGCGGCTGCGTCGGCGTGCCCGGGTTGGACCTGTCAGGCGCGGCGCTCACGTCAGGGGTTTAATCGCGCGAGCTCGTCCGAGCCCTCGCTATCGTTATCGTACGGCCTACGGACAGAAGGAGAAGGGAGCTGCGGGGCGAAGCGTTGCACGTGCGATTGCGCGACCGGCGCCGCCGCCCTCTGCCTGCGCGCGCTCAGAACTGCGCCGGGGCCCGCGGCAGGGCGAGGGCCGCCGCCGCGGGCCCCGACGTGCTGCGATGTCGGTCCGCTATTTACAACAACTATAGTTCGATCGTATCGCTCCTGTCTAGCGTTCGAGTGTGATCAACGTATTTAACACTAAACTACACATAAAAAGTGAACATAAATCGCATAAGTGAGATCCAAAAATAGTCATCGTAAGATAGTGACCGGGTTCTGAACGCGTAGAACTTTAGGTCCGTAGGCGGCGACCCCGCCGGCTACGGTTGCGGGGAGCATGCTAACGCCACATGCCACACTATACACTATTATACATTACACACTAATATACAACTAATGCAAACTACTGCATGCTTATCCTGGAAAAACATATATAGAATAATATTCAGATAAAAAGCTGAAATGTATTAGAAAAAATATGGACATGCCTCAAGTTTAAATTTACCTGGTTTTATAAAACATTTACATTGTGCTGTCTTTTAGGAGAGATGTATTAATATGAACCTTACTGTTAGTTTGGACAGAGCTTCAAAACCTAGTATTCGTAACATTTCTCGAATTAAAACGTGGGATAGATATAAATAGGATACATAATATTCTACGTTGATTCACGTAGATTTCATGATCCAAAGAAAGAAGTATAGTCCAAGATGTTATTTACTTCGGGTACTGCACTTATATCTGTACCTAAAATGATAAATTGCATTTCCTTCAGATTTCAAGGGCTTATCGTACGAGATACCCGTTCTAGCGTTCTCATACTTCAAACAAAATCATTGAAAGCTTGTCCACATTAATCTATACATTCCCCGAAATCATTCTACCGACTTTAGGTCATTATATTAATAATAATATTGGAGTCAAAACAATAAATTAAAATTCGAAACGAAATATATTTTATCAGGATAAAACAATAATACAAACGACACAACATACAATGGCTCTGAACAAGTGCAAGGATCGCAGAAATACCTAGAAGTGTTACCTCTGAAAAACAATTATTTTCCTTTCAAATTAAAACTATAACATTTAGACAAAACATAATTATATAAAAATAGCAGCAATAGTGTGAAACAACAACAGCTCAAGTGCCAGTGCTAAAAGTGACGTAGAGCGATATAAAAAAAAAAAAGAAAAAATTTAATGAGGTCGAGCGATTCGTTTACCATAAAGCACAACCCGTCTATAATCATAAGTCGACCATAGACAGGAGTTGGTAGCCGTTATCAGCCATTGTATAGTGTGTCGCATTTCGCCTGCGCTCCGTTTTGGCACAACAGCTTGCAAAAAAATAAAAGAAAATATAATATTTACTACTTCGTAACTCTGAAGAATTCTGTCTTTTTTTTACTTTAAACTAAAACCTATATATTTGTTTGTCAATTACATTAAAAATATTCTCGGTCTATACAGAGTGTAGACAGAATTCGTATATCAACCAGATTACATTGTCTTACGCATTTGCAGAAATTAACGGCACAATATTCTTTAAAAATAAATATATACATACAGTGTTCTTGGTGGTATGCCCTGTTTGCGAAAATAAACTGTGTAATAACTTGGCTGTTGCACTACCAAGCCCTTTACTTGCCATGTGTGCAAGCTTTGCCAATGCCATTGCTAATAGCGTAATAAGTGAAGATAAAAGAAAGAAAAGCTTAGAAACGTTTATAAAATAATAACAAGCCGAGGATTTTATTATTCATTTTTTATAATCTTGCAATAAAGTTATAATTATATACCAATAATTGCCATACATAACTATAAAAATTACTACAAAATTAAAATCAATAAATGGGCTCTCATAAGCAGATAAGTCATAAGACTTGACAAAAAAACCCTTATAACGAGAACTAGTAAATTAGATTCCCCTTTCTGTACATTAATGCTAACACAGTGTAATCGATTGAAAAATACAGAATTTAAAAAAATCTGTACAAAAGCATGCCAAAAGGAAACATAAACAAAGTTTTTTATATACAACGAAAAGATCTCACTATTCACCTAAAATAAATAAGTGCAAGTTTAATAATACATATCAAACCACAAAGTAAAACTAAAATTTTAATATTTACATTAGAAAGGTTTCTTTCAAAAATCGTGCAGAGCCATGTCATATATTTACAAAAAATATGAATCAGTGGATATTTTTATAAAGGCGTTAACACACATTTTACAAAACTTACTGTTTGAATTCTGGAATCTAGAAGAAGAAATAGTTAGAGATGTTTGATACTAATAGCCGAATTATATCTAAATGATGTATTAAAAATTAGCAGGGAAATGAGATGAAACTATATATTGAATGATTATTAACATGATTATTATCTGGTTATTAACATTGTACGTTTCATGTAGCGTATTTGTTAAAAGCACCAATTAAAAATATCCACAAATCCTCTTGAAAAATCGTATAAAACACACACACACACGAGCATACAACGACAGAATTACCGTTGACACGTCGGCTCTACGCGTTAGGTCCACCTGCCGTGGTAAGCGGTAAATCACAATATTTATTCTTTGTCATTACGCTGGGAGACCACAAATAAGTTAGAGCCTATCTTGAACAGAGGTGAAAATTTTAAACATGGCATGAATTGTCTATATAAATTAAGTGTACCTCGACTCATACAATTAAATAAAAAAATATTACTTCTAGACTGGTCTGAATGTCTGTGTTAGAGACAATTAACAGCCCATTGTTCCTCATTTATAATATATGTATGTATGTGTACACCAAAGCTAGTCTAGCATTGTGTGTAATGTACACCGTAATGTAATGTTGTCAAATATCGAACTTTTTTTTAATGTCTTTTCTTCTCAACTTGGCGGGGGCACTGCTTTGCCACCAGAAGAACATATTATTATTCATATTATAATATTTATGGTCTCACTGCAAATGACTGATTGAGTAGGTTTGTTGAATCGATTTTTATGTACATAAGTGATGGTGATAATTGCCAGTTAAATTAAATATTTTACCAACGACGGAGAATAACGACTCGTTAAATTTTAATGGTAGCTAAAGTAGTCAGAGAATACGTTATTTATAAATTCTAAGAACTTTTCAAATCAAATAACAATGTTAGATGGAATAGAATCAAAATAATACACACCAAAAAAATTAGTTCCTACCAGAAAATTATTGCTTTGACTTAGAAAAAGGATAGTAAAGTAAGTTAAACAAAAGAATGGTGACATAGTTCTGCGACATATCAAGTCTAAATTATTAGTCGAAGCACTCCCCGTAACAGAAATACTACAAATTACTGCCCAATACAAGTTTACCAGCCTCGTCCCGACTGTTTACATAATTATAATTCTCAAAAAAACCTTAAATAGACAGATTCTCTGACTACCCTCTTTTTGGAGCCACCATAATTATGTTAGTAAGCGACCCTTACATCTTATAAAGCTAAATATACACCAATGACATTAAATATCAACACATAATAAGTGTTCCCAAACTTAGTAACCGCTAATACGTGAATGCAAAACATTTTACATGCAAATAAACACAGAATTAAATTAAAAACATATAAGCACAATACAGGCCACGAACAATAATACAACTTTCAAATTTGGAACAAATGAGTCGAACCAAATCAGTTGGTCTTGTAACGTCACACGGCACAGACGTTTTTTGTTAAAATAATATTTTATTATTGTATCTAAAGTTGTACTTTTATTTTTGACAAATATTGTGGTATAAGCGATGCATTCCCGGTTGAGGTAGAAGGGGATCAAAAACCATTTCTGTTAATGATAGGAACAGGCCATGATACAATGGAAAATAATATAAATACCTATTTAATCATTATGGTAACATTTTCTCCTCTCAAAATTCTGCCAATTAATCCTTTATTTGAAATTTTGATCTAATAACATATCTTAGTTAAGCATTTTAATAAAGTCTTATGTATATTGAAACAATGTCAAAATGTATTTTTATATTACTGTGTGCGGAAACTGAAAGAACATTAGGCCAAATTAAAGCATCGATAGACAATTATGAAACACCGTTTGCATTAAACAAATCCTTATTTTTTGGTAATGGTAAAATTTCAAGAGTTTTAAAAACAGTGATAAACAAATCGCAAGCGCAATAAAATATATGACTACGTGTTATGAAACCAACCCCAAACGTATTCAAACCAAGAAACTCTACTCTGTCTGGTGGAAAGCATGAGTAGAAAGAATCCAGAAGTAGGAGGCCATCATCCTCATTGTGCATACAATGCCACACCATTGAGATTTTGTGAGCTGTTTTTACATAATTCTCCCGGGAGAATGATTGGGCCTCCAGTCTCACACGCACCAACGAAAGCCGACAGAATGAATGCTGGTTAGTTTTCTTTGTGTGAGGGTGGTATAGCCGCCGTCGAGCCGGCTCATTCGTTCTGAAATCGGCTTGGCTCTACTACCTCCAAAATAAGTAATAAGTACAGTTATATTTGGTAACAGAACTATTCATGATACGTTAAAACGACGTAGTTGCTGTATTTCCCATTCTTAATATTTATTTTTTTGGTAAAGTTAAAAAAAAACTACTTTTATAATCTGTATATCTTCCAGTATTGCTATATTCAAAAACAATTATTTTTTTACTATAGCAATACTATCTGCGATTTGTATCATCACTATAACTGAAACTCTTATTTGGCTTTTCGACTAAGTATAGAATTTTCGTCATTTATTTCATCAATAATTTCACCAGACTGATGACGAATATGTTTATCTGAGCTTTCAGTTTCCGCTTGTGGAGCTCCTCGGCTATTTTTCATACATACCTTCTGACTGGGCTGCTGACAGCTAAAGGCGTTGGAACACCGAGCGCCTTGATTCTCTGCTGCATGGTGGGCGAGGGCCGAGACCCACCGTTAGACCCGGATTCGTATCGAACCTGGTCCATTACCACCCGGTAGCCTGTAGTCGTGTTGCCACCGTGACTGTAATATTTGCAGCAAAGCAATTAATATTTTTTGATACACTGATATAGAGGCATATAGGCAATACTATGTTACTACAACATCGATCATATGGCGACTCCTATATATACAACACAAACTTAACATAGTGCCATCTAACGAAGACACATCGAACTACATCCAGTGTCTTATTAGATTGCATTATGAGTAAATACTTATCCTGCATCGCGCAAAGGATGTTCTCTCGTTCTCATCATCATGATCACTTCCGCTTTTTAGAGTCTTCCCTAATTTAGAATTATGTAAAACCTTGAATTATGTAAACACAACAGCCGACCCTAAATAATCTTAGAATTATTACAGGTTAGGAAAATGATGAAAAACCTTACCTAGTATTTCTCGAAAGTGGACTGAGTCTTGGATAATGATGCGGCCTTGGCGGCAGATGGTGATGCTCTGGTGGGAACAAGTTTGCATTGGAACCACGCCGCTGCATGGGTGGCGGAGTGGGCTCGCAGTCCACAGACTGTGAAGCGCTGGGCCCGTCCAGCTCGCCATCGCCCTCCTCTCGACCAGGAGACAGCTGCGCCGCCCACACGTACTTTACAATCCACGTGTTATTTGCCAGTTATGGTATAAACATGTGGCTCATAAATAATAAACCAACAAGGTATTTTAGTGTTATTTCTAATGATACTATAGTCTATTCGCGTTAAGAAAATAGTGACGCATCGATCAAGCTCCGCCTCCTGACCAATCACGTCATAAGAAACTATCGTTTTATATGAAAGCTTGGAACCTGATTGATCAGGATGCACAGATTGAACGATGTGTAACTATTCGTCAATAATTTTATTTACGTGAATAAACTATTTACTATAGGATATTAATTAGTATTTTTGCAGTCTAATATATAAAAGATTTTATTACAGTTTAAGATAATAGCCCATATACGAGTAGGCCGCAAAGTAGAACACGGGATACGGATTCAGTGCGTAAAAGCGCATTGCAACTTATTGTGTGTAATGTGCACTAAAGATTAGAATTATTATTAACAATTCTTTTGTTTCTCAAGAAGCCAAGTTTAAATTGTAATTTTTAAGTAAATGTTTTCAGAATTTCGTATTTTTAATCCTTTGTTATTTTCTTGATAAAATTAAAATATGTTGTTAAAAAGTTAATGTCCATATATGTATGTCCATGAGATGAAAGTAGATTTTTAAAAATAATCTACAAGTCACACAAGTCCTTATTGGGACTTTTTAGAATTGTTTTTAGTTTCGTCAAAAAATGATCAGGTTTTAAATGTACATTATTAAATTAAATTTCCATTGCAGTTTTAAGCATGCAAATATTGAACACGGACAAAAGAATATTAATATTGTTTAGTGTTAGTCACATAAAAAGTTTTAAACCAACCAAACCGCTTGCACATTTATATGCTAAACTCATACTGTGAGGTTTTACTGGTAAAATCCAATTTCACTACAAATTAGTCATAAAGCGATGAAAAAAAATAACCGTAAGTGAAAAATCAATATGGTGGAATGCGTCGTCTTGGTTTCAACCTTTTACCACAAAAGCAATTTTAAACACTAGTGAACGACAAAGTGATTAGACATATAGACAGTGTTCAATAATGTAATATAACTTTAATTATTTTTTACTCATTATCATACTCATTACATTACATCCGCATTACAATAAAAATTCCAACAAAATGTAATGTGCAATATCAGGAAGAAATATTTAATTATTTTACATTTAAACAACTTTTACATACTAATTATTTACAAATGTTAAAAAATATTAAGGTACATGCATGTAAACTGATTCAATTAAGTTGAAATTCCAATTTGAAGAAGACATTTAAACCGTAAAAAACGTGTAAAGGAACGTTTGACAGCGTGCTTTTGATTTTAGAATAATATAAGTATTAGATTTGTGCATTGATTGCATCGATAGTGACGACACGGCTCAACCGCGCAATGGACACTTCGCAGAATGTGCACAGGATAAAAAAGTGTAGATACTTCTCAAATTAAGTAACATCTCTAAATGATGATATCAGAAAATGATTTATTTTAATTGAACTAGTATTGTACTTTTAATTAATCATTTTCAGTTAGGACAAATATCATTATCATCAGACTAAAGTAGAACCATTGTTCTACTTTATTCTGATGATGATGATATTTGCTGTACATAGTGGACATATTGTCTTTCCTTAGAAACAGACATGTCTTTGAAATGACTCGATGGCTCAGTGGTAGTGTACGTGACTTAAGGTCTCGGGTTCAAATCCTGGGTCGGACCAAGTGTTTGCACGATCGAAAGATATTTGTTTACAGATTTTGTAAACAAAATGTAAGCGTCTGTTTGTAATTGCAAATTTTCAGTTTTTAAATAAATTGCAAATTTTAACAAAATGTACATACGGTACTTACATTATGCAACTCTTTTTTTTTGTCCGTCAGTTTGTTTCAGCTAATCTCTGGAGGGCTGGACATAAAAACAATATCCAATTGTGAACGTACAAAATTCCAATTCAAAAAGAAACTTTTTTGAAAATTGCTCATTATGAGAAGTGCATCGTTATATTCCTGTGCACATTGTGCGACTGACCACTTACCCAGACAAATTGTCCGCTTGTCATTCTTATAACGAATTAATTAAGGTTTATTTAATATTTGAAAAATACATGCATATTCCGTACTACCAAAAGTTAGACGGTATCGTAATTTATACCGTTACCACACTTCTACATTACCTGACTGCAGAGTCGAACACATTAGTAGAGAGCCAGACATATCATGTCTTCAATTCACTTATTGAGTGTAAAGTTAATTGAAATAGTGCAAGTGCATATATAGTATGTCAGTGAATTGAAGGTATGTAATTCGCTCTACAAGCATGATCTCTAGATGAAGCTACCGTACTTGGATGACACAAGCTGTTATTTCATCTAATGAAGCACGTAATTTAAATACTTTGTTGTGAAATGGTATATTAAATACAGATGTTAGTTAAAATAGTGATATTTTACAGCTTTTTTATTTTAATATACACTTTTTTTATAATCAGCCTAAAAATAATAATTTTGAGTAGTAGTTACTGGTATAACAAAATTAAAAAAAAAAACTTCGTATATATGTTACTATTGCCTAACAACTTTTTCGTGACTTTTTAAATTCTTGCTGACCCTATGTGTCTATGATCACACTGAGCAACACACAAGTGATGAACTATTTCATTTCTGGACGTAAGGGACTTATTAAGTTGGAAGTTGGTATAATTTTTAAAAGTTTTATCGCACACAAAAATATGTAAGTAGATAGCAATATGTTTTTAAAATTCGATACTAGCGTTAATATTTGTCTCGTCTTGTTTTTTTGATTCAAATTTACAATAATACAATTTTAATCACATCACCGATATCATAGCTTAGCTTAGCAATGATAGCAAAGCGTCTGGCTCTCACCTTGTTATAGTGTGCGTGGGGTCCGGCCGGGCGGTGCGCGTTCCCGTTGTCAGCTGTGTACGTCTTTACCTGGTGTTGCGTATCTGTCGCTATCGTCGATATCGCCGAAGCGGAATGTCCTCCTCCAGGCATCGCTTCCCGCCGCTTTTTGCTGCTCTTGTATATATATTTCGATGGTCGGACTAAACTGAAAGTGTATTAAAAAAAATGTTTTTCAAACAGTAACAAAAAAAAGTGTTTGACCCTCCAAGCAGCTTGGACACTTCGTGTGTAACGTCAAGACTTGTGACGTCATAATATTGTGTACGTTAAATCACTACAATCGAAACGTCAGCACAAAGCATCTGACAGCAAAACTTGACAACAAGTTTACTTGTCATATTTCGAGCATCATTCAATAACTACCATATATTTCAAAGACTATTTCTATAAAGTTTTAGTAAGTCATATTTTATCTATAAACTGGCGGCTGAAATAACTTATATTTGACATTGTAATTTGAAGTTGCGTACACAGAGTTCTAGAAACCGTTTTCCCTACAAGTACAGAGTAAATATATCGGATGATTTAATACAAGTATTTCTACGACAATGAGATAACATCAAACCTTTGTAGAGGGCCATAGAAAGCGCGAAAGTCAATACAGCATCGTCAACGTTCTTTACTAGCTCAGTTTCAAGTGAACCTGAGAAAGAGAAGAGCTATATTCGCTTTAATATACTACTGACGCTAAGATTGACTGACACGCCATCTAGCGGCACAAACTACGCTATGATCATATGGAATACCTTTATGACTAGGGTAGTTAAGTACATGTCTGCAGAAACTCGGTGTTACCCCGAGTCGATCAGGTATTTATTTATTTATTATTGAGTCTACCTAGTGCAATTGTAGAGGCACTGGACGGCGATACGCTGATGATGATGATAATGAAGTGAGTCACTTTGGTAAACTCAATAATATACCCTGCCTGATGGGTACATGAATAGAATCATAGTGTTCACCACAATGGTGACGCACACTATGGCAGTATGTATGTATGGCAGTATATGATAGTATGAATGTTTTCACATTAGATTGTTCTTCTGTAAAGTAATTGGAGGGAAAATATCTCTTCCACCTGATTCTGGAGGGAGAAATCAAAGCGTGACTATTTATTATAGGTACTATTTATTTTATTTTGGGTTTAGTTTTAGATAGTAAGTGATATGGTGATGGCTAGGATGAGTGTATTAACGATTGATAGTGGTCGACAAATGACTTAGAAGCACAAAATACTATCCTATAACATGTATTTATATCTTATTATTTAGAAACATAAAGAGTATAAATAAATAAATATTTAAATAAATAAATATTTCGAACATCTTACACACAACATCATCTATTCCCAAACTAAGCAGAGCTTGTATTATGGGTACTAAACATCTGATATTAATACATATACTTTGTTTTTGTAAACACATACATATTATACATAGAAAACACCCAGACTCCGAAACAAATATTTGTGGATCACACAAATAAATTTCGTCCGACCCGGGAATCGAACCCTGCTCGTTGGTCTAGTGGCGTGTGCGATTGCTAATCAAGAAGTCTCAGGTTCAAATCCCGGGTCGGATCAAGTTTTAGGCTTTTCTTACAGGAAATTCTTAATAATAATCCGGATCATGGAAGTTTGGCGGTGATTCACGCCTTTGCCTCGGTGAGGACGTTAAGCCGTCGGTCCCGGTTATCATGAAGATCGTTATTGGGAAGTCAGTACCCTCAAATATACTGAAAACTAGTTGCGGAGTTCCGATGCCAATCGCTCCGTGGAAAAATAGAAATTCAGGTGAAGCCGGTTGATCTATTATAGTAGCCGACCCCAAATAATCTTGAGAATAAAGGCTAGGAAGAGAATAAAGTCAGTGTATCTTTTCCACTGAGTTCTGTTCAGATAAATACTTTAAACTTACCTAGGGTACTGTGGTCCAAACTGCGTATAACAGCAGTTGTGCCAGCATCCCTTCGAGAATGGGTTGTAACCCCCGGTGAACTTGCCGGTCACCTGTTCGTTCGTGGTGCGGCCCCGCGACACTAGCACCATGTGGAACCCGGTCAGACCGAATATTGGTATCGCTAAGAGTGCGATAATACCCATTATCACTATTCTGGTAAGTAACGTTAAGAAAAATATTTTTTTCAAATTACCGCTGGGAGCGTCGGGGTTCCAGGGACTTCCTTTCGAGGGTATACTTGGTTACCCAACTCATAGCACCTGAGACGGCGTGCGGATTTAGTCGGTTCGAGTCCGACACAGCCACCAATGTGTGGCAACGGTGGGAATTTCCGCACGAAAAAAAAAGTGCCGCTGGCAGGTTTCGAAAAGTTTTTTTTTTATGAAACAATATGAATTTCAAAGCAAAAAAAACACTTACATAGCGTAGGTAAATAGTTGAGCCCTACGGTTGTTATTATAAATCGTTATAGGCCGACCGTTTATCCGAGTCTTCGCCTGCGCGGTAACTGGGGCGCGGGGGTATGACGACAAAGGGGACTGAGGCAGGTGTGGGCGGCGGGGGCGCTTAGTGAGATACACACGAGATGTCCGCAGGCGAGGACTCAGATAAACGGTCGGCCTATAGTATACAAATCAGCCTGACTTATAACATCACATATCTGAAAAGTTCCGTCAAAATCGGTTCAGACTTTCCAGAGAATAGCCGGTACAAACAAACAAAAATGTTTTTTGATGTAGTTACCGTATGTAATAGTCGTACAGCTGTAACATAGTTTGAAATCAGAAACAGATACTACAATTTAATTAATTTGTATAGATTTGGGAAAGACAACTTCCCCACTCGAAAAGTATCTCGTATCGCGGTGAACTTTACAGTCATAAATGAATCGGACAAAAAGAACACCCAGACTCAGAACAACAATTTGTGCATCACACAAAGTGGTATCCCATGTCCAACATGAAGGTCTCCGTACATATTAAAAGGTTTTATCAAAAGGATACGATACAATGGGCTCGACCTGCGTCAATGTTTTGTTATTGTTCATAATATAATACAAACTGAGGCCGAATATACTCAGCATATGTATCGACAGTGATATTAGAAAAAAGAAGAAAAATCTGTAGTTCCGCCGACCGATGCAGTTGTTCACCCATGGACAATGATGGTCGAACGTCTGTGAAGAGAAATGCCTAAGTTAGCTTGAGGTTGGATGAAAAAAAAACAACAAAATATTTAGTTTCAACATAAAAATAAATATTTCGGACATCTTAAACACAACGTCATCTAGTCCCATACTAAGCAGAACTTGTATTAAGGATAGACAACTGATATAAATACATAAACATTTTTTTTTTTTGTAAATACATACATATTATACATAGGAAACATTCAGACTCCGAAACAAATATTTTTGGATAACACAAACATTTGTCCCACCCGGGAATCGAACCTGAGACCTCTTGATGAGTTGCCGCATACACTAACCACTAGACCAAGAAGGTAGTCTATAAAGTTATATATCTATAAAGTTTGCCCTTTTTATGACCGACTGAAAACTGACATTCGCTGACGCTCCAACAAATTAACTCCATTTATTGTTATATATATATATATATATATTCACATCCGAGCTGCTTGTACCAATATATGTTTTTTTTTTTTAATGTTTCTAATTTCTTCAAATATCAGAAAAAAAGGAGAATAGAGAAATATAATAAGCAGTAGAATAGAAAACGAATTGTTCTATTCTCTTCTCCTATAAAATATAAATACCACACCCAATAAAACTTTAATAGATTCTGCTTAAGGGGTCAATAATTGGGTAGTTTACCTTAAGTAATGTATGAATATGAGTACTAACTTACCTCTATACAATGATTGCAAACAGAACAGTGCGAACACCGCGGCGGTCTGTAGAACTTGCACGTGACGCACCATTTCATTCGCACTGTGATACCATTTATCTCCACGCTGCGATACAGGGGCGCTCTGAAATCGTCCTCTCTGTCCTCGTCAGGTGGAGCTGGAAGGAATATATTAAGCACTGTTATTTATTTATTTTTAAACTGTATGCACTTATTTTGCACATCGGCAGATTTAATGTCCAATCTTGCAGCCAACCTTCGGGTGGTGAAGATCATATATCTGATAATTCTTGCTTTGCTTCCTATGAAAATGGAGTCACACTTAGGGATTCCAAATGTTATCACAAGTAGGCGGTGTCAGCAGTATAATATACTTTTTTTCCTTAGAAAAAATCGATGGAAAGGAAAAATTGTCGAGTAGGTAAACAACTCCTCCCATTTTCTAACAAGGTTCTCCAAGTAAACATTTATCCAGCAGCGGATGTCTTTCGTGTGAATATTGTATTATACAATAAACTACAAGTTTGTCTTCTCTCCAGTCCCCAACCCGTACTCAGCCAGCGTGAAGACGTATGACAATTTACACATTGATTTTTTAATCGATAATGGTTTATTTTAAGACGTTAAACCATTTTAAATAATGTCTGAAGCAATAATCTTTTGGTGAGAGAAGACAAACCAACAACTTGTATAGTTCCACTGCAAGCTCGGCTCTCCTCTCAGGAGAGGGTTAAGGCCCCCCACGCTGCGGGTTGGGGATTGCGACCTTTTATATGTTTATGGAAATCAAAGCCTATAAAAGCGGAGGAACACGACATTACAATATATTCGATGTTACGAAATACATTACACGTCAAAAGAAGTCATTGCAAAGTTACAGACGGTTATAGAAATACCGTCTTCAACCACGATCTCTAGTTAATTGAGTGTGCTATTAACAATATTTATTTGCTTTGATAAAGAACAGTGTATTTAGAACTGTATAGGTTTTACTTTGTAAGGAATACATTTTAAGAATATACAGATAAATGCTTTAGGTTTGGCTACCGTTTGTCTAGCACCGACGATTCTACACAGTATAATAAGAAATAGATAACACCATGAAGCCTATTACTATGTCTTACCAGATTGAGTAATACAAAATGTACATACCAAAACAAAGGTACCTAAATCAAACTTGACTGAACTAGGACGGTATAGGAAAACCACACATTTACATTCTGGAAAGATTAGATAACGTTTTATTGGTACACAAACATATGACTGTAGGAACGCGTATGCAATTTGTCTAGCGAACTCCTTTCATTCACTTCAGTAAATTGTTTTACAAACAACGATAATGTGTATTATTAGTCGTTTTTAGCATGCCAGTACAGTACTTGACTAATCATAGGATACACCTTACATTATTCTTCACTACAATAAGTCTTATGAAAAAGAACACACATTATATGTATAAGTATGACTTGTTAATCATCGGGGCTTAAACCCCATAAATTAATATATAAGGCAGTATAAGACTGTACATAGGGCTCAAAATTAATGTTAAATTACGACGCAGCATCTATAGGACTAACATTAGTCTTTTTTATGGTACAGAGTGGACCAAAAGTTCGTTTAAATTTGAACCGGTAGCTGCGACGAGCGGGGTGGAGCGGAGGGGCTACAAAGCGCAAAAGCAGTCAGAAACGTGGAGTCGTTTAGTGATAAACAACGTGCGTTCTGTGTACGCGAGTACTACCGCAACAATGATTCTTTTAATATAGCGCAACGAAAATTTCGCGCTTATTACAACATACGGCTTAAACGAAGCTCCATCCATTCAATTGATTAGAAAATGGGTACAGAAGTTCGAGAAGACAAGTTCAACAATGAATCAACCACGATCGTCGAAAACGTCTTGGAATTGGAAGCGGTCTAACGCCTTAGGCGTGCCCAAAACATCTTTGATTCGTATTCTTCACAAACATTTACATCCGCACAAAATTAAAATGGTAAAGGAATTAAATCCTCAAGATCGCAATTTGCAAACCAAATGGACAAAAAGTGATATCCAAAAGAGGTGTCATTAACTGGCCACCTAGTGGCCCAGACTTATTCCCAATAGACTTCTTTCTTTGGGGATACCTTAAAAGCAAAGTTTTCAGCAGCAACCCAGAGTCCCTTTAGGAATTAAAGGAAAATATTCGAGAGGAAATCCAAAACATTTTACGAAACACTTGTGAGGTCGTCATTGAAAATTTTCGCTCCAGGTTGCAGCAGTGTCAAAATAGTCAAGGATCACATATGGATGATGTAATTTAAAAAAATAAAATCTTCGGTAAATTTAAAATTTTGTTTTAAAATTTACAGCTGTACCTGAATAAAATTTTGCTATTCTAACAATATAGTTGAGTTCGGTATCCAACAGATGCGTATTTTAAGTACAAAACATTATCTGAAAATGTTTCTTAAAAATATTTTCTATAAAAAGACCTTCCCTCGCAAAAAGATTGACAAGGTAAGCACACCACAATGAGCTAAAAATAGATCTAAAAAGCAAAAGTAACGTTTACTTATTCAAAGTATATTCAGTACAGATTTAAGTCTTCATATTTCTATCATATAATTATTGGTTTTCGTGAAAAAGTAAGCCCTTTTTAGTCAGAGTTCGAAAGAAAGAAACAAAATAATATTTATTTTGACATTGCCACGATAAGACATAAACACACAGATAAATCTCATCCACTTTGAAGTAAACAACTAAGCTATGATTGCCTCATGAACGTGTCAGAACAGGACCGAAGTTCAAGTATGATTCAGGCATAACAATCACGATCAATCTTTCGGTCAGTAAGGTTTATATTTTTTTATGGCACACATGGGTAAGCGAGTATACAGAGTCACTATACTTATTGTGAATACAAACTATGCAGTATGGTGACCATCACTGTGGCGGCCTATTGAAAAGCTTCTTCATCATTGGGCCTGCCTCATCACCAACGAAACGCAACAGCACAAATGCTGTCATTTTAGGTTGGTGATCCGTGAGAGAATATTATTGGGGCAGCGGGCGGTCGAACCGGCCTCATCATAATCAACAGCCTTTAACAGTCCACTGCTGGACATAGGCCTCTCCTTGAAAAGGAGGTATTGGCCTACTATACCTCGCTGGCCAGACGGGTTGGTAAAGGATTGGTTTCAAGTTTTCCTTCTCTTTGCATTGATGTTGTCTTGCGTAGTTTATCCCTTAGTCGTCTTTTACGACACCCGCGTGGGATGAATAGGGGGTGGTGACACTCTGTATTCTTAAACCGTCACCACACGGAAACCTATTCGTGCTGAATTCAGTGCGTCTCTACTACCTAGCAGCAAGCGACTACATGTACTGACTGATGTGTGATGTGACTGTGATTGATGGTAAGTCACATTTGCGTTGCCTCAAGAAGTTTTGGATTTCGGTCACTTCATTCATTTGATGAATCGCAACAAATGAATTATATATCACCGGTGTTTTGAATCTCCGGTCGTGTCAAGCCTATTTTCTGATTGTAACCGACGATAAATTGATTTCAGAACCTAAATAATCTGTATGCTATTGCCCACCATATCTTCTTTCATAGTAATATTATGAAGCTAAAGAGTTTGGTTGAACGTTATAAATTCAGTACTGACCCGTTTTAAAATTTTGGAAAAATGGTTTTTAATGTAAATTCTTTTAATGTATAAGTATTCGTTAAAGGCGATATATCATCATGATATATTACCAAAAAGAGCCAAGTATCAATTTTTTTTTGCAAAAACCGAGAAAAATTATACCTTTTGAGAGCGTTCAAAGTAATCTGTGTACAATTTGCCACTATATCCAATAGTTGTAAACGAATGCTAATGATATTAGGTCTTAGGGTTTGTCAGATAAAGTCTTACGTAAATACACGTACCTTTTGGTATGACTCCCGGGTCCATGAAAGTGGCTAGGGTAAAATTGGCCAGGACAAAAAACGTTATGACGCCCTGGTATGCTGGAACCCATGGGTGTTTGTGAAGATAATATTGACACCTGAAATATAAATAATTTAGAACAGTTAAAATATTAATAAAAAATATTGTAAAAAACAGTGGAACGGAATTTGGATTAGGTATTGAATTTAGGAGCTTGGAAGAAACTAATTGTGATGACGCACTTTGACTGTCTTCTTCTTCAGGATTACGGAGGAGGTTCGGAGGTTGTTCCTTGGGAAATCTTCATTATTCAGGTAATAGCCATTCCTTTTAAGAGTAACTGTAATACAAAACAGTTTTTGAGTACAGTACTCAAAAACTGTTTTGTATTACAGTTTGGCTTTTTGGCTTCATGATCCGTCCGATAGTCCGACCTTAGTAGCATTGACACATTGACCTAGGTACTTAAGAGATGTTTGGCAGCCTTCACATATGACATGTGACCCCACTTCACCACTGTACCTCAATATACCAACAACTAACGATGATTGCTTTTTACCATCAACTAATGTATTAAAAAAGTCATTATGAATAACTCGATACGGCCATCTTATCATAATAAAAGTCACTAATGAAATTTGTGTTTAACGTTAATGATAATTGATTTAATTAAAAGTAAATTATAATGTGCTCAGCATGTAACACCAGATAAAATAAATAATTAATAAATAAATAAAATATTTTTGATATTTTACACACAACGCCATCTAGTCCCAAACTAAGCAGAGCTTGTATAATGGGTAACTAGACAACTGATATAAATACATAAACATACTTTTTAGGGTTCCGTAGCCAAATGACAAAAAACGGAACCCTTATAGATTCGTCAAGTCTGTCTGTCTGTCCGTCCGTATGTCACAGCCAATTATTTCCGAAACTATAAGAGCTATACTGTAGAAATATGGTCAGTCGATGTATTCTGTAAACCGCATTAAGATTTTTACATAAAAATAGAAAAAAACAATACATTTTGGGGGCCCCATACTTGGTACTGAAACTCGAAAATGTTTTTTTCATCAAACCTATACGATCTATGGATAGGTCTTCAAAAATGATATTGAGGTTTCTAAAATCATTTTTTTCTAAACTGAATAGTTTGCGCGAGAGACACTTCCAAAGTGAAAAAATGTGTGTGTCCCCCCCCTCTAACTTCTAAAATAAGAGAGTGATAAAACTAAAAAAAAAATATGTTGTACATTACCATGCAAACTACCAACGAAAATTGGTTTGAACGAGATCTAGTGAGTAGTTTTTTTAATACATCATAAATCGAACCACGCAATTTACCTTTCATCCAATCAATACGCTAGTATAAAAACATCGATGAAAGTTACAACGAACTACAAGAACTTTTATATGATGTTACTTGCTGATACGGAACCCTACATGGGCGAGTCCGACTCGCACTTGTAAATACATTATTTTTTGTAAATACATACATATTATACATAGAAAACACCCAAACTCCGAACAAATATTTGCGGATCACACAAATATTTGGTCCGACCCGGGAATCGAACTCGAGACCTCTTGATCAGCAGTCGCTTACGCCAACCACTAGACCAACAAGGCATGATAAATCTATTGAATCATTTTCTGAAACAGCTATGGATTTTAATATACATGACTGCGTCGGTAGCGCACGGGTAGCTTTAACATATTTGTGTATTTTGTCCGTATGGTGACGGATTAAAAATATGGAATTTCACCACCCTTATTCTAGACAATGAGAGAAAACTACGCAGGGTAACATCACTGCATAGAGAAATGAATACTTAAACAAAACCTAATTCCTAAAGGCCTATCTCAGCAGTGGACTGGTAAAGCTTGTTAATATAAAAGGCGGGTCATTCAATAGTACATTGTTCACCGAGGGAGGAAAGGGACCGATTACTAGCGAGGGAGCAGTTTGTGGCCCGAAGGCGTAGCCTAGGGCCACAATACTCCCGAGGTAGGAATGGGACTTTCACCCGAGTGCTACACAGTGCTTTATACTACGCCTGTGAGGAACATTTAAAGTATTTTTAAAATAAAATCAAAACGTAAGACACAATTTAGCTTAGAATTTGACCATTTTTTTTTATTCTTCACAAAAGGATGTCAGTGGCACGGAGATTCCATATTTAAATTATATGAAAACTCCTTGGGTAGGCGCGCGCCATAGATAAGATAACACATGAGAAATGAAAATTCATACAACTTTCTCCCCACTAAAACACGTTAGAAATGGATTTTCATACATTTTTTCCTCCCGCTTATTCAGGTCAAGGAAAAGACTAATGTTCTCTTTTCATTTTCAGGGAATATTGACTACTGTTCCGATCAGGTGTAGTATAATAGTAATTGACTACGTGTATTATTAACCTCACTAACAAAGTAAAATGAAACGTAAAATTTCTTAAGCTAGGTATTATTCTGAGAAGACGTGGGTAATACTCCGGTCCAGCCGACCGCGCTGAGCCTTGCGGTTGGTCTTGTAAACCGCGAGTAACATCGCGATACGCATATAGTCTAAAAGTAGGCTAATTTACTTCTTATGTCATCAGTTATTAGTTTTTTTTTTTGGACATCTTAAACACAACATCACCTAGTCCCAAAGTAAGCAGAGCTTGTGTAATAGGTACTAAACAACTGATATAAATACATAAACATACTTTTTTTTTGTAAATACATACATATTATACATAGAAAACACCCAAACTCCGAAACAAATATTTGCGGATCACACAAATATTTGGTCCGACCCGGGAATCGAACCAGAGACCTCTTGATCAGCAGCCGCATACGCTAACCACAAGACCAACAAGACAGTTAGAGATTAGTGTAGACGAACTAAAAAGACAAATAAAAAAATTAAAAAAAAAAAATGATGTATAGTTACTTTATGTACTTTCATATGCACTTATTGAAAAGCTGTTAATTTGAAATTTCATACAGACACAGCACACTTATTTTTTTTATAATCAAGTGGCGTGCAATTCGATAGGCCTAAGTCCAACAGTGGACTGCGTTAGAATTATGCTGAGGAATAACTTTATAAATTCTATTAAACAACAAAGCTTTAGTGCAAAAAATATCATATTATATACCTGTTTCCTCTTTATCAGTAAATACAGCATAGCATCAATAATTTCAAAATTAAACCTATTGACGTCATTCAATAACTTATGTTTATTTAAATTACATATATTTGTTTATTTATTCAGTTTTCTAAAAGAATACAATTTTTATCTCAAAAGGCGGAAACTGCTCATTAAATAAACACTTCCACACCATAGGCATAACTGATAGTCCCCTATGCAGAGCATGCTTAGGGGCAGAGGGAACGGTGTCGCATGTACTCATTGAGTGCACAGGTGTCACCGAAACACGGAAAAACACCCTTGGATCTCCGAAATCTGTTACAGAATGTCTGGACAGACTCGGAGACCTTATCCGCTTCTGGAGGGAGGTGGGCTGGCTGGAGTGATGGCCGCCCTCACGTACAATGGTCCACATATAGGACTAAGTGCGGAAACCGACCTACATAACATAGAACAGTTCAACTAATAGCCAACCCCGAATATTCGGAATAATGAAGACTAAAAAAAGAAGTATTTAAATTTATATACTTAATATATATCCACAAATATTATACATTTCCATAAAAAGGGTTATAGTGAGCGAATCTTAAAAGATAGAAGTATGGACTTTTGGATAGATAGATGTATGGACTTTTTTTTAGAACTTTAAAAGGGGAACAATTCTGTCTTACATCATTTTTGCAAAACTTGTTGAACCGTTGACTTTATATAATAATTCGTTTCTGTGAAAAGTGAATAAATCAAATATAATGTATTATTATCTCAATACAATAGGAAAACTGCATTTAACTAATTAAGTAGGTATATGACGAATGACCTAACCACGTAATAAATCTATACTTAACTATAGTTTTATTTTCCTTCGAGCCTGAGGGAGTTTAGATTCAGCTTTTAAGTCTATTAAGATACGAAGAAACCTTGATTGTGTACGTGGAGCGACTGCCATCAGACTTTCATAACCCAAGTCCTAAGCTAGTAGCTAGCTGGTCCTAAAATATCGAAGTCCAGCAGAAAGACTTGTCCGACTTCTTAGCAGCTACCCATAGCACAAAGCAACAATTGAGACGCTCAATACTAACTTAATCCCATTCAAAGATTGACCTGGTTAGAATTGCTTTACTTGTAATGTATAAACGCGGTTGACACTGAACTACGAGTCTCTTAAACCTATTTTTGACTATTTTACTCATACTACATGACATTTAATTTAAAAATATCGGACATCTGATACACTCTTCAACCTCTATTTCCAAACTAAGCAGAGCTTGTACTATGGGAACTAGACAACTGATATTATAAATACATATTATATAAATTTCCTATAAATATTAGAATTGGAAACACCCAAGCATCGAAAAAAATATGTATTTTCAAATCATAAAAACAATCGGTCCGATCCGGGAATCAAACTCTTGACCGTCTCAACAGTCGCATACGCTACAAATTTGCCACTGAGGCAGGAGGACCCTCCTAGGAACTGATACCATAAATTGCATGATGTAAAACAGTGTGCGTGACAATATTAGTTTATCGTACATTACCTACTGATATGGTTGTTTCGCAACATCTATAAACAAACAACGGTGTAAACGTAGAAGTGCATACGATATGCTATAGAACGCACTTGAACAAATAATGCGGTTTCAAGTTGACTAAAGACGATTATATGAATGACGTGACGACCCTATGACCGTGTTTAAATAAAATACAAGATAAATATAACGCTGTAGAGTTTGTTGCGTCAATCTCCGAAACTACTGGTCCGATTTGAAGAATTATTTCAGTGTTACATAGCCCATTTATCGAAGAAGACTATAGGCTATATATCATCACTATAAGACCAATAGGAGCGGAGCACCAATGAAGAATGTTTCAAAATCGAGATATTTTTTTCCTCTTGTGAGCTTCCGCTGCATGCGTTTGTTTTGTTCTCCTTTATAATAATTTTAACAAAAAGGAACCGACTTCAAAGAAAAAGTATTCCGAGTACCCAAATCGCGACAATTGTGCCTATGATATTTGAGGAGTTCCCTCGATTTCCTTGGTTCCCATCATCAGATCCCGATATGGTGACGATGGTACCACCTGTAAGCTACGCCCATTCCAATGCAAAAAGAATTTTTGAAATCGGTTCATAAACGACGAAATTATCGCTGAACATACATAAAAAAAAAAAAAGATTCCGACGAATTGAGAACCTCGCTTTTTTTTGAAGTCGGTTAAAAATTTCTAAAAAAGTCCACGACAGCATATGTCTATCTTCTAAGGTTGGCTCACTATAACCTATTTTATGGGAAACTAATTTGCTTCTGCGGTATAAGAAAACGCAGACGAAGATGTGAGGGTTTGCTAGTACATGATATAAATACTAATAGATATATCTCAAAATTTGCTCTCAATCGATGCAATTCATCTTCTCCAACCATTTCTCGTAAAAATCGAAAGGTTGTAAGTATTAATGTTACCTCTTAACAAAAGAAACATTAATGACAGAGTAGTCTGTAATTGGACCAATCAGCCCCCAAAAAGGTAAGGGTGCGCCAAGTCAAAAGCTTTATTCTTCTAATTACGGACGAGAAATCCATAAAAATATTGAACGTTGAACACTGCTGAGAAAAAATACGTTTTCCGAAGAAAGTGTGTTACAAAAAGCGAAAAAAAATGGTACTGCTGCCGAATCCTTTTAAATATCCATGAAAAATTTGGTTTGTCTATATAATTTATTAATACGTGAAGAAAATTCAACCCTTATTTAATTTAAAGTACATATTTGGAATACGAAGGAACTATGCACGTGCTATGAAGAATTATCCAAAAACGGCTCCATTAAACTTAGCTTAATGCATTTTGACCTGTCTTAACACCAAATTCTATAAATAAATACATATTTCGGACATCTGACACACAACGCCATCTAGTCTTAAATTTAGCAGAATTTGATAATGGCAAATGGCAGTGACAGTTATGCTTGGTAATAAAATAAAAAAACGTTTAAAAATAACAAAACAGTCAAAATTTGTACTAAAGCGATCTTACAGTAAAGAATACATGGAGTACAGAGAAAATGACCTAAATACTCGTTCCATTTACGTATAATTAAACTTATCACTGAAACAACCTTGATGATAACTTCAACATACTACATATATAGGCACTTCTTAGTCAGTAACTGCTGCTAACAGGTACTAGTGAACGGGGAACAAGAAAGGAAACCCTGGAACCCCGACGTTGCTGGTATACCTGCTATCAATTTAAAAAAAACAGCTTGCAAAAGAATTGGATTCAGAAGATCATACTAAAAAAATAATTGGATTAAAAAGATCGGATTAAGATTATGGAGTATAACCATCCTCATTCATTCCATCCATGGGTGTGGTTAGTCACTGCGAAGAGATCTAATAGGAACACTTAAACAAGCCCCCATTTTCAAGAAGATGTCTATCTTAGTAGTAGACATCGAGATATTATAATCTCGATGGTAGTAGACTTAATTAAAATGGTTTTAATGTGATCATATTATGTATTTTAAAAAGGCAACAGACCGGTCAATCAGTAATAGACTACGGGTATTAATAACCTCACTAACAATGTAATAACCAGAAAAATGGCTAACACCAGTATTATCCTGTCAAGCCGCGTATATCACTCAGGTTCAACTGACCAATAAATGCTGTAGCATAGTTCAATAAAATAAAAAGACGTTTAAAAATGATGAAACGTGAAAATTTCAAACACTAGGCGATCTTACAATGGAAATTACATGGAATACTTAGAATATTACGTAAATAATCGTTTAACTATGATTAAAGTTTCAAAGAAGAAAGATTAAAGTTATCACCAAGGTTATTTTGATGATAACTTTAACATACTACCAGTTATAGTTGCCAATATACCTGCTATCAATTAAAAAAACAAATTGCAATCGAAACTTATGAATTGGATTGACCTTTCAAAATATATCAACAAATCACTTTTTATCGGGCTACAGATAAGAAAATTAATGAATCATTGAATAGGTATACGTAAAGTATATAAGACGAAAAAATAATGATATGCAATAGTAATAATTTAATAGACAGATACTAATCGGACAGTGTTTGACATGAAGAAGATAATGAAAAGCAATACATATAACACGTCTTGTAAATAAATAAAAGATTTATGACCACTTATGAGGTATAAAGATAATATGCGAACTGATTTTATATTTATCTCACTCGGTCTTATTCAAATAAAGAAGAAATGGATTGAAGTGTCAAAACATTTTTTTTTAAGTTAAAGAAAATTTGTGGCGCAGTGTTCCACTTGGAGTAACGATGATTTATAAAATAAAATTTTTGGGATTCAAAAACAGGACTCGTCTAATGAAGTGTCATTTACAGAATTTGAAATTAGAAATCTTTTCTCAATAAGTTGGGTCTGAGATGAGAGATCACCATTTCGTCTCATCCACATTTTTATATCAATAAATTGATTACGACGACGACTTGAAGACTTTACAATTATTGAAGACGTTAATTACTTGACGTTGGCAGAAATAGCTGATATTCGGCTGTTTGCCATTTCATTAAAAGAAGAAGAAGGGTCTGAGATGACAGTCGCAGTAAAAATAGGGATTTTACCCGTATCATATTAGACTTATAGACAACTTCTACTTAGTTTGGAAAAAATATGTAGTAGGTATTTATGCGAACTACTATTCTATGATGTCTGGTCAGAACAAATGTTTATATGATCTGCAAACATTTGTTCCGGAGTTTGGGTGTTTTATAAATAATAATATTTATGTATTTACAAAAAAAAGTATGTTTATGTATTTATATCAATATTCTAGTACCCACAATACAAGCTTTGCTTAGTTTGGGCCTACATGATTTCGTGTGTCATTCGTTTGAAATTTTTATTTATATATTGGGTATTTATTTTAATCATCGCGGTTGCCGCGTGTATATACTCTATGTCCTTCCTTAAAAGTACCTCCATGCTAAATTTCCTTGAAACGTTGCATCGGTTTAACCGTGAAAGTGCAACAGATAGAGTAACTTTCGAATTATAATATCACTTGGATGTGTCTCAGAACCGTAGTAAGTGGTGATCACTTGTCTCTACCTACCCCTTTTGTAAATAGGCGTGGCAATGTTTTTTTTTTAAATATGTTTTAAAGTAGGTACTGGCCGCTTATTATTATCATCAGCTGAGATCGCCAGACTTTACGACAACTGAGTGTATCGAACCTTGACAATTATCGACAAAAACTAGCATTATTCACCATCTAAACATGTCGTAGTCTTAAAGTTTGTTTACTTCCTTGTTCATTCTTATCTCAGATTCAACAATCTAATTAGAAAAATAAATATTTAGTTAGATAGCCCGTTCATTGAGGCCGTAGATCTATAACACGATGCGAGTCATTGAACGTAGTAATAAGGTAAAGCAAGTACAAGTATCGTACTTTTTTTTTTCACAACTCCATCTATTCCCAAACTAAGCAGAACTTGTACCATGGGTATTGGACAACTGATATAAATACATACATTATTATACATAGAAAACACCCAAACTCCGAAACAAATATTTGCGGATCACAGACACATTTAGTCCGACCTGGGAATCGAACCCGAGAACTCTTGATCAGCAGCCGCATATGCTAACCACTAGACCAACAAGGCAGGCAATTGGAGAGATTATGTCCAGCAATGAACTGCCATAGGCTACTGATGAAGTACATGTTACAGTCAGAACTCTCAACCGGTCAAAACTATTTCCAACCAGTAAAGTTAGTAATGCTTTGTACTTTAACCGCAACATCATACTGTTATGACCTCGTCTAACCCAAATGATTCACTAACAATAGAGGGTATCTGACGCAGCGATCATTGCAATAATAATACTTCGAAGTTCAACACGCAACGTCGTTGGTCCCAAGTTAAGCAGAGATTATGACAACTAATGTAAATACTTATTTACCTACTTTATTTTTGTTAATACATACACATGTATTTAAATTAGAAAACATCCAAACTCTGAAACAAATATTTGAAGATCATACAAACAGCTGAAGCAGTCAACAACTGCCTTATGTAAAAAGTAATTTCTAACAACCAACTCTGGATGGACGAAACTATTTAGACTTAAACAAAAAACTTTACACAAATTCGATTAATACGAAATTTTTTTTTTGTTAAGATTCGGTATCAAGGCGTCTCGCACGAGGAAAAATACTTCAAATATAACAATACCTACGTGACAAAGAAAGCGTTAAGTGTGAATCATTTCCTCCACTCAGTTACGGTTTGGCAGTTCTTTATCATTTATACATCATGGAATTTATTAGTGAATTTGATTAAATTCTTTTAAATAAATAAACCCTTTTGACGAAGTCTGGGTGACGCAGCGGCTGATCAAGAGGTCTCTCGGGTTCGATTCCCGGGTCGGAACAAATTTTTGTGCGATTCGCAAATATTTGTTTCGGAGTTTGGGTGTTTTCTATGTATAATATCTATGTATTTACTAAAAAAAAAAAGTATGTTTATGTATTTAAATCGGTTTTCTAGTACCCTTAATACAAGCTCTGCTTAGTTTGGGAATAGATGGCGTTGTGTGTAAGATGTCCGAAATATTTATTTATTTATTCAACTTTAAATTTATAATACTTCTGCTACAAGGAAGCCACACACCATCATCAACAACTTATCATGTCCCAGAGCTGGGCGTAGGTCTCCTCTCAGGAGCAGGTTAAGGCCATACGTCCCCGCGCTTGCCGAGTGCGGGTTAGAACCATATTCGTCGATTTTCGTTCATGACCCTTAAGCAGGCACCACACTTCGTTATTCGCTATTCGTTATGTGTCTACGCCGTATTCGCCCGAATATTTGTTATGCGCGCAAACAACAAACACGCCACCACACTTCGTACTGGTATATCAAATAAGGCAAATATGTGTGTTGTAGAGAAGTGTCATTGTCATTTTTATGGTGAACAAAACGAAACCATACGAACGAACGAAACATATTCTTTTAATTTCCTTTTTATTTTATTAAATTCACAGAAACAATACTTAAATGAAGTCTAATAATTTTGATCATATAATAAACTAATTTAATCGTTTAATCGATTTATTCTATTTCAAAAACTGTTTTATAGTCTATGGTTGTTAGTTATGCACAGGGCATTGTCATTTTTAATGGTCAATGAACGAACGAAACATATTATTTTAATTTCCTTTTTATTTTATTAAATTGACAGAAACAATACTTAAATGAAGTCAAATTATTTTGATCATATATTATGATAGGTTATTTTAATCGTTTAATTGATTTATCTATTTCAAAAACTGTTTTATAGTCTATGGTTGTTAGTTATGCACAGGGCACTTCACTACCCGTCCGAAGTGTGGGCAGTCGATGCGTGTATTCGCCTTATTCGTGACCTTTGAAGTGTGTCAAAAAACCGACAAGTCGACGTATATGCTATTCGCTATTCGATGCGTACGAATAAAGCGAATATTGGCGAATATACTCTCCACACTTCGCCGTTTGCGCGCGAATAACCCGCATAACGAATAGCGAATAGCGAAGTGTGGTGCCTGCTTTAGAGTTTCGTCATGTCCATCCGTCCGTTCGATCGTCCAAATGGTTAGTGTTACGTGTTTTTATGACGTCGACAGTACTCAATTAAAAACACGTTTTTTTTTTAGTTGGGGTACCTCAACTACACGTCATGTGGGGATGTTTTTTTCCCCCATCGTGTGGGCATCATTAGATAGGTCTTTTAATAACATTGAAAGGTTGCTATGCGATTTTTTGATCTACGTATCGTTTGCGTGTTGTTTTAATTTTAAAGCATTTTTTTTTGTTAAAACGATAAACTCTAAAACCACTGCACCGATTAAATGAAATTTGGTACCCATATAATCTAAAGCATGAGAAAGGACATGGGATACTCTTTAGCGCGATACCCGACATAGACGCGGGCGGAGCTGCGGGCGAAATCTAGTATATTATAAATCAAACCAGCTGATTATAACTAAGACTGCTTAACTCGCGTGACTAGTGGTTCAATACGTGCACATTAAAAGCATTACGTACAAAAATATACCTGCTATTTGTCCTCGATTTCAACCGAATTCTGAGAACGTACGAAGGGTATAATTAAATAAAAAAGATTCCTAGAAGTCTATGTAATTTGTAATCAATTACAGAATCTGGAGAAATAGGTCGTGTAAATATTTGGTTACGCGAGATTGGAGCCGCTAACCGCGGTAACGAGAGACGGCGCGGCGACAGAAACCAATACTACTAGTTAATATTGCAGTTAATAAAAAAAAGGTTATATTTGACAAAGACTTGAGGTCGATTGCCTCGGCGTTGATTGCCTCAGTGGCGCAGTGGTAACGGTTGTGGTAGAGGTAGGTTTCGGGTTTGATTCCTAAATTGGACCAAATTTTTGTATAATACACAAATGTTTGTTTGGGAATTGGGTATTTTTGATGCATAATATGTATGTATTTACAAAAAAATGTATGTTTATGTATTTATCTTTCTTGTCTAGTACCCATACCCCAATCAAGCTCTGCTTCGTTACCTATCTATTGTGTGTAAGATGTCTGAAATATTTACCTATTATATTTCTTTATTTTTAATTTAATAATTAAAAAAGTAAGTAAACATAATGGAAATTAAAGAATACATGAAGAAGAATTCAAGAAACTTTAAGCTATTTATTTAAATAACAGATAAATAAAGATTTTAATTGAAAAAAGTGTTAAAATGAATATAATTTGTAATATAAACATCACTACTAAACAAAAACTTATGAATAATAGATATTTAATTAATTACTCACAACACTAATTATCATTTCACTTTTATCTTAAGTAAAAGTTTAAATAAATGTATGTCATTACTATCTGAGCGTGAAATTTATAATTTTTTTGATGAAAGTGCTGCAAAACTTAGCCCTGCGTACATATTAATGTATGGTTAGAAAAGTTTCTATTTCTATAACCACATACTATGTAAATCTTATGTAAGATAAAAATAAATGAAAGAAATCTTGTCAATCCTTACTAATATTATAAATGCGAAAGTAACTCTGTCTGTCTGTTACGTATTCACGCCTAAACCGCTGAACCGATTTTGATCAATTTTAGTATAGAGATATATGGGACCTCGAGAAAGGACATAGGCTACTTTTTACCGCGACACACTCGCGGGCGGAGCCGCGGGCAAAAGCTAGTAGATGATAATTTCTTCATAACCTAGAAGGCTCTGCTAGTAATTATTAAATTTTAAATTAGATTTTTGTGTAATTATTTTATATGTTTCTTAATACTTCCACACCAAACTTTGATGATGATTTTTGTAAAATCTGTTTTGTTTGTGTTTTTACATATTACTAGCTGATGCCCACGGCTTCGCTCGCGTTTTGGAGGTATGAGATGTTGGCCGATTCTCAGACCTACCCAATATGGAGACAAAATTTCAAATGGGAACAAACATTGAGACACAAGAATTTTATATATATGATTAAAAAAGTTTTACATAATATTTTAAACAATATTATTAATTATGGGATTATTTATTTGCATTGAGAAATAAATATGGTTTGTGGTATTTATTTATTATTTAAAAACTTATTATGTCAATCGCATTTTCCAATTGGATTTTAATCAGAGTTAATGAAATATATTATCAGTTATATGGTATATTAATATTATATAACCACACTGATATATTGATAATAATATTAGGTAACAGTGTGTGTATTAGTATTATAAATATATTGAACGAGCAGCATCCCACAAGTGTACCTTGCTCATTCCACTTGAACACTGCATTTTTCTGGATATAAAATAGCCTGTGTGCTATTCCAGACTACAATCTATATCTATGCTAAATTTTATCAAGATCTGTTCAGTAATTTTTGAGTGAAAGATCAACAAACATTCCAATATTCTTGAAAATGTTACCATTTATAATATTAATAGGATTACTGGTCTTGAATAACAGGCATTCTAATAAGAAAAGTTAAAATAAATTATTTACATTCAAATGAAAAGTAAATATTGATTCATTTGAATGACAAGGACAGACACATGACCTCAACCCTATCCTGCAATAGTGTCAATGGCAACAACTGAAACTAGACAGTGAATTTACCCTGAACTACATCTCATTACTAAGTTTATCTAAGTTTGAATTACTCATTGATGTAATATTATAAGAAGCAACCAGATATCAAAAACACCATATTATCAACTATATAAATAAGTAAACATGACACTACCACCATGAAACACTCACGAAACACAACATTAACACATCCAAACAACTCAGAAATCCAATGTCTGAAATCCATGGGACATGTACCTCTGTGTTTATACAAATTTTGAGATGACACAGGAAGTTCCTGGGCATTGACACCACAACACAACACGAGGAAATCATTTTTCAATGCTCTAATTAATACATTGATATTATGGTAATGCAAATAACACTTTAATTACTAGGAACATGGCTCCTTCACTTTTCTTAAGAGATTACTTAAAACACTCTTACCGTTACCACCACAGGCGAAGCACAGGTATAATCCACACACAGTTACACAGGGCATGTACTCCGGCCCAAGATATTAATAGAAACAATTCAACAATCTCGTGTGAAAGTTGTCAAACCGAAAATTAGAATTTACAGACGATAGACGACATTGTATACTTACGGAAAATAAAAAAACAGGGATGTTGTGCCCAAGAGTAACGTCCAGGCGAAAGTCGCGGGGATGTATCTCGTTTTGAGGTCGCATTTGGGCATATTGTGTCAATTTAAATTCCCTAAAAGAAAATTATTTCAGTTTTATTCACTACAGATCAACATGGCCGCACCTATTAATCTGACAGTCAGTAACAGTGTGGTAATCGTGAATTTTAGTGATGTATTTAAAGTATAAATAATTATTAACTATGAATATGTTTACTTTTTTTAAAGCCATTTGATAGCAAAATGATGACAAAAAATTTTGGAGGAATTTACACCCTATATTCCTAATGACTACATTTTATCATTCTACAAACTAATTCAGTATGTTTTGCCAGGAAAGCTGAACTAACTGAACTAATTTGCAAGTTGTGAATTTTATTTATTAATAATAAGTATACTAGAAAAACAAAAGAGGTGAGGAAACATTGCGAATATTGATAAAAACTACCTCATATTTTTTGTAAAATTGTACGAAAATAAAATAGGGACACTAGTACTGTGCACTATCTAGGTCTATTCTTTCTGAGTAGATATAAGCTAGAAAAGTATATCTAGTAATTTAGTAGAAAATAAAAAAGGGGATGCCAGTTTTTTGTAAGACAGAGTCTTATAATGTCTTAACATAAATCATATTTTTAAATATTGATGTAAAATATGAAAAAAATACATTACGCTTTTGCTACATAATGAGTGAAATGAAGCATCCAAAAAGCTACTTTTAGCATCTATTTGGAATATGGCGCAAGTTTAAGAGACCTGCTCCAGGAGATAAGGTCCAGGTTGATTGCATTGCTATTCAGAAAGGCCACCCTTGAAAAACTAAAGGATCACAAAACAGCGGTTTTGTCATGATGAAAAACTGGTGAAGGTTTTACTATTATTAAAATCTAACTTAAAAAAAATCAGAAATGTTTCTTATTTAAACTGAATTCAAATTGGTATAGCTTTAATCTTTGCATTTCAATCCAATTAGAAGTGATGACACCTAAATAGCATTGAGTAGACTTACCGCTGCCGCACAGGGGAAATTTGAAGATTAACAAAATTTTAAAACGCTAAGGTTGGAATTAGTTCTGATCAACTGTCATAATCATAAAAGTTATTTTAATAGTAAATTGTAAATTGGTAATAATGTTTCCTTTTTATTGATTTACTCTAGAAATAACTTCATTGATTTCTTCTAAAAATAACTAACATTTCCCTGAAATTATAATGTTGCCACGTTAGTTCACATTTAAAAATTTAATGTTTTCGGATCAACTTTAAACTGTATTGTCATTTGTGAAAATGATTTATAGGTTGCCGTAATTGGTCACTTTTTATTCTGACAGGTGTTAAAATAAAACTTCATTGGCTAGTTGCATTTTACATTTGCAGACTCGCGGATAAAAATGGCCGTAGTGTTGTCTTTTGTGGTGCTTTCATGAGTTTAGACATTCGTAAAAGTTTGCTATTATTTTTTTATTAAAGAACCTTCAAATTTTTTACATCATAAGTGTTGCCGGAAACTTCGCGTTAGTGTAAAAATGTCTAATGGTACCAGTCCGAGTGTGTTAAGTTTTTTACGACAGTACAGGTTCCAGAGGAAACCGAATGATCCTGCTGGTTCCAGCAGCCAGATCACAGTAACTTCAGCTCCTTCTGGTTCTCGTGAGTACTATACTGTTGTTAGTGAACGAAGGTCAGGTGAATACGGCACGTGCTTGTAACTATTCACCACGAGGAATTATTATCACGTTCAGTGACCTGTATAACGTAAGGTCTACATAATTTACCGGTTATTTGGTTACAAGAATAGTTCACCTTGACCATGGAATTTAAATATGTTTGGTATTTTTACATAACGTTACTGTAATCACAGATTTAGTTTTCACTTTCTTTGGTCAATAAACTACAAGGTTGTGTTACTTTCATTCTAAAAGAAGTGTCTACGTATTGATTTCTCATAGAAATATATATGTTTCCATCTGTTCACTAGTATATTTCATGTAAAAATTACCTGGCTTTAAAACTTAGTTTACACATGATGAAACTGTAACCCCAGTGGTGTAAATCTGTAAAATGGGCCAACCTTTTGAGTCACTAGCTTTTGTCCGCGGCTCCGCCTGCGTGTACGTTATCGCAGTAAATAGAAGCCTATGAGTTATTCTGATATATAAGCTATATTATTGTGAAGTTTCATTAAAATCCATTCTGTAGTTTTTGCTTGAAAGAGCAACAAACATATAAACTTTCGCGTTTATAATATTAGTAGAATAAGTCCATAAATACAGTTGTGTTTTGCATCATTGACCTCTGGTCTCGCACTCACTAATGTAACACCTGTTCCTGCTGAAATCAGCATTAATCTACCTTGAAAGGTTTGAGGGATTTTTACCATTCAGGATAGTGCAAATCTCTTTCAATCTAACTGATGAAAGACCTCTGGAACTACACTACAAAACTTTCTTAAAAAGGACTCAGCCTGGCTCACTACTTTTGTAGTAACCTCCTTCTTTTCTCCCTCTAATTTTGCATTTACTGTCATCACAAATCTTTTTACAATTCCGTTTGACCTGATTCTGTTTGGATATGAAAATGCAGATCTGTTAAGATTCTTTTGGTATTTGAATGATATTGCAAGATATAGTAAAGCTGGTTTGTTCCTTTTTCAAATAAACATTTAGTAATTTATGTAATGTTGTATAATGTGTGTATTCTTGCACAAACCTGATATCAGCAACATTTTCAATGCAGATACTTGGGTATACTTGATTATTATGCATCATTTTTATCAGTATTACACATTATGAAGAACCATCCAGACTGAAGCACTTCCTGCAGAAAATGTAGAGATCGCCTTAGGCTTTTGTCATCCGCAAATGTGAAATAAAAAACATATATATAAGAATTATTGACCATTGATTTTGATTCCCTGTCTGTTCCATTTGAACTTCTCGAATTCTCTTCCCTACACATTGGGAAAAAGCTTTTGATGTACATATGCTGCACCCCTTGATGCCATTGGATTGATCTTCTGTGCTTGTCTTGTACTTGGACAGTCATAGTTGTGGCTTCATAGAAATATCTCAATACTTGGCAGGAAACATGAATGAACATAGACATTCTGCATGGATTCCAGAACTGCACAGGTCTTGACGGTATCAAAGACTTTTTCATAGTCCAAATATGTCAGACAGAGGGGCTGGTTATACTCCTTTATCTTCTCAATTATTGGCTTTGAATTTGAATGTGGTCCAGGAGCTGAAAGTCATCAAATTTTTGGGCCAATCATAATGAACCTGTAAACTATTTGTACACATAAATAGTTCAGGAGTGATATGATTGGTTGGTAGTTCTTCAGCAAGTAACTCCTCATAAAACTTTACGACTTTAGCCTGAACCTCTTAGAGATTACTGTAGTGCTCAGTGCTGTTCTTAGCTTGATCAGGTGACAATAGGGGATCTTATTACCTGCCTATTATATTCCTGACGCTTATATGGGGTAGTGTTCATAGTTTCACAAGTTTTCATCATCAGATCCAGGATTTCGCTTGCCTCACTCTTCGGTTGAAAGTGATATAAACTCATGGAGTGGACAAAACGCATCTCGTCCGCAGCGTCGGTTACGTCGTACAAGGTTTCTAACATGGTGAATCTAAAGTCTCATCATCATCAACAGTCCACTGCTGGACATAGGCCTCTCCTTTGCAAGGAGGTTTTGGCCTACTATACCACGCAGCCCAGAAAGGTTGGTAAAGGGTTTGTTTCAAGTTTTCCTTCTCTGGGCAGTGATGTTAGCTGCTTATTTTGTTCCTTTAGTCGCCTTTTAGGACACCCATGGAATGAATAGGGGTGGTGACCCTTTGTATTCTTAATCCGTCACCACACGGACAAATCTAAAGTCTATCTCCTTCAAATTATGCTTCCTTGGGTTAGTTAGATCCATTTCCTTTATTGCTACTTTAAGTTTATCAATTAGTGCCCCTGGGAAATTACCAGCATATCGCATGTGATTGCCACGCTCATAGCCATATAGTCCTATCCCTATAACGAAATAATCTTGTAGCTAAGCTTTAGCATTAAAATCGACCATGACCAAAGCTGAATTAAAGCTATGTCTTCTAGCATGGCTTCTCAACATTGTCGTCATGATATGTGAATGTGGGTGCTTACACTTGTAATGCCTCCAAGTCATTTCTTTTAATTATTCTTAAGATGAGGTATGCTACCCTTGACAATACACTGGCAACTTCCTCTATATTAATTTTGATTGGGGTGTGAAAAAGCATCATACTAGGCTGCCATAGTGTGGGTCACCGTGCTGCATTGTCCGCTGTGGCAGTGAGGACAGTGACCGCTTCTGTATTCTGTTCATGCTTTCCATCAGGCAGGGCAGAGTCATTTTGGTAGTTAATATATTAAAAAAAAAGTTTTTTTTCTTATTTGATGCCTGCAAAGTGACTCCACTATGCCTGATGGTAAGCATGAGTAGAATCATAATCATAAGCAAGATTGGGGGCCACCAGAATGCCTGCGATGCAGGAAGTATGGTGATGCCGACCCGAACTATGGCAGCTTCGTGAGCTGCTTTTTCACACCCCTCTTTTATCTAGATCTCAGTGCCGTAAAGCAGATGTAGTAAAATTAGATGTTTTTAACGAAACCACATAAATATGTTACATGGACTGCACAGCCACCTTTGCTTACTAAAATGTTTATTTATTTTTGTTTTTTTTTGTGATAATACCTAATTGTGTGTTGTTTCAGAAATTATAAGAATGGCAGCGCCAAATACAGTGTCCCGAAACGGCCCAATAGTGTACAAACGAATAAGATTGCCCGACTCAGATTCTGATGATTCAGCCTCTCCAGCTAAAAAACCTACAGTGACTGTTGAACTTACGACATCGGTAAAAGAGCGCAGATTTAGGAATATGCTGCAAATGTTCCCTGAGATACCTCCAATGGTAAGTGTTATAATAATTCATTCAATTTATTTTCGTTCTAAAAATATCTAATTGTAAATGTGTATAACTTCGGCATGTTCCTGTGCATCGATATTGTCATTATCTTTTACCAAACCACTTTACATTACCAACGAACTCTGAGAGTACCTATGTTAGATGTTTAGCCTCAAAAGCTACGAACCTCCCAATAATCCATCAATTGGTGTACTCTGCTCAATCCATTGCTCTATATCATTTTCCTGTCAAAAGTTTTTCTTGTGACAATATATGTTTAGCGTATTTGCTGACAAATAAGTTCCTGAGGCTATGCTGATTTGTACCTTTTTGTCCATGTTTATGCCCTTTCGTCGAAATCAAAACTGAATTAAAGCAAACAGCCTTTCAGCACAGATTAATAAATAGTTACTACGTAACAGATACATCACTCCCATACAAAAACGAAAATACCTACGCTATAATAGCCTACAATATCTTAATAATAATACCTGCCAAGAACGAGAAGAAATGTACCTTAAGTACGCGAACAAGTCGATACTGTGTCGCCCGCCGTGCGGGACACGCGCCAGCGCGTCCCCGTAAGAATGCGCTAGGGCTACCTACCTATGATAAAATTATTGTAATAAAACGAATGTTGCGATTCAACCATATTTCTTTTTAGTCAATCAAATATGTTTAAGTTTTATATAAACATTTGTATTCTTTTTTCCTTCTCTAAATTCTCTGTTATTAAATATTAAGGTTCGAGCACATTATGCCGGGCCGCAGCGTGTCGGGGCGGGCCGCAGCGCAGCGCAAAATGCTAACTTAAGGTTCGAGCACATTATGCCGGGCCGCAGCGTGTCGGGGCGGGCCGCAGCGCAGCGCAAAATGCTAACTTAGCACATTGTGACGGGCCGGGTCGCAGCGCATTGACGGATTTTGAGTAGAGTGTACCGCATGCGCAACTGTTGTGTATTTAGTGCAACTGTACCTTATGGATAGCTCTGACGAAGAACTTTCTTTTTTTTGCCTGCTGTTAGAAGAAGAAGAAGAAGTTAGAAGAAAAAGTATCAAAAAACGCAAATTTCGTAAAATAAACACGTACGCGCATGCACACCAATCCGCTTGCTATAGCACACTGTGACGGAGCGCAGTGGGGCGGGGCGGGTCGCATCGCACGGACGCAAATCCGCGTCGCAATAATGCGAGCCGCTGCGGCCCGACACAGTGTGCGATAGTTCATACAATTTGTATTGAAGCGATTTGAGCGGATTTTTGCGCTCCGCCCCGGCACGCTGCGGCCCGGCATAATGTGCTCGAACCTTTAGCACATTGTGACGGGCCGGGTCGCAGCGCATTGACGGATTTTGAGTAGAGTGTACTGCATGCGCAACTGTTGTGTATTTAGTGCAACTGTACCTTATGGATAGCTCTGACGAAGAACTTTATTTTTTTTGCCTGCTGTTAGAAGAAGAAGTATCAAAAAACGCTAATTTCGTAAAATAAACACGTACGCGCGTGCAAACCAATCCGCTTGCTATAGCACACTGTGACGGGGCGCAGCGGGGCGGGGCGGGTCGCATCGCACGGACGCAAATCCGCGTCGCAATAATGCGAGCCGCTGCGGCCCGACACAGTGTGCGATACTTCATACAATTTGTATTGAAGCGATTTGAGCGGATTTTTGCGCTCCGCCCCGGCACGCTGCGGCCCGGCATAATGTGCTCGAACCTTTATAGTTGATAATATCCTAAAACGCGTAAATATTTGAACAAATAATCATATGGAAAACAGGAGCAAAGCGACGGAAAATCAACGGTTTTAAAAAAATGTTATGTGGTGCTACCAGGCCAATTCATTTTCTTTTTTTTTTTTTTTATTTTATTTATTTAAAGGTTTCCCACAGCTCGTGTATAAAAAATACATAATAGTAAGTGACAAATTTTACAAGGCCTTACACACTTGCCAATTACGGGCTAACCAGCATTGATCATATCATTACATATATATGTACATTTATGGCATACCTAGCTATACAATACTTAATTAAAAACCAACACAATACCAAAAAAAAATAACAACGAGAATAATTACAAGATAATCAAAATTTAAGGTAATATAACAAGGCTTCATCACATGGAAGATATCTACCACAGTTTCCCGAGACTTCCTAGCCATTCTTTTGTGATTTTAGGTTCCTGGATCTAAGCAAACTTATTGAATCATGATGCATGTCAAAATCTGGTACCGCTTTTAAGAAGGAATTCATCTCTCTGCAAATTCTGTTAAGTGGCGAGTTTACGCCTATATTAGTTTTAGATGGCTGAACATTAAACGTCAAACTTATTTAAAATTACTTTTTCTAACTCCTCTATGTAATTCATCTATATTATTTGACTTTTACACCCATCTACTGCACAATATTAACGTGGTTTCGGCATAACGAAGCGTAAGCGCGGGAAACGAGCTCAGGCGGACGTTTGACGGCCCTCTGTCGAGTTGGATCGTCGTCGATACGCCGAGCCGTAGGTATATAGCGCGTTGCATTGAGCGAGTGACGGAGGCCTGCTTTCAGTTCCTCGATACTGAGTTTCCAGCTAATCTTTAGACTATCAAATCATTATTTATGAATATGTGGCTGCTGATCAAGAGGTCTCGGGTTCGATTCCCGGGTCGGGCCAAAAAGAAAAAGTATGTTTATGTATTTATATCAATTGTCTAGTAACCGTAATACAAGTATGATGTCCGAAATGTTTATTTATTTATTTTTCAGTTTGTCAAAAACACTCTAGTTAAACATGGATGGAGTGAAGAACGGTCAAGAGATGAACTTTTAAAGCATGACCCAGAAATGAATGACAGGAGTGTAGGAACAAACTCAAGTTCATCTGCACACTTTGTGTCGAAACCTGGGGCGTCAGGTCAAAGGCCCCGTCCTGTGACAAATATGGGAATAGTTAGGGTCACTAGTGGCCCAAAACCAGCTATTGTTGTAAGGAGAGCCATAGAACCTAAAGCGAACAGAACGAGAAAAGGCAGTAGTGGCAGTGAAGATGATGATTATGGTGTTCGGAAAGGGAAAGATGATCGAGTTTATGATAGGTAAGGCAGATTTAAAAATGTAAAGTCATTTTGTAATGTAACCATTGAACTGGCTGGAAATGTTTTGTATTTTTTTTCGTTTGGAACTGATTAAAAAAAAGTATTCCAGCTTGTATCATCATCTCCATGTTTAATTTAATAGTCCATTAGTAAGGCGAATGCTAAAACTGCTTTTTGTTTTAGTTAAATTGAAATGTGACAACGTAAAACAATGAATGTATACATACATATATATTTTTCAGTGAGGATTCAGATAATGAGGTAACAGATGACTTAATAGGAGACAAGAAAAAAGTATTTGAATTCCTAAACACAAGCAACATGAATGAACTTTCGTTACTAAGCGGCTGTTCACAGAAAAAAGCGGAAGCAATCATGGCACTCAGGCCATTCAAGGGATGGCTTGATATGGTAAGTATTTTTTATTTACATGTATTATTAGTTGAACTTCGACTGCCTCGTTGGTCTAGTGGTTAGCGTATGCCACTGCTGATCAAGAGGTCTCGGGTTCGACTCCCGGGTCGTACCAAATGTTTATGTGATCCGCAAATATTTGTTTCAGAGTTTGGGTGTTTTCTATGTATAATATCTACAAAAAAAAGTATGTTTATGTATTTATATCAGTTGTCTAGTTACCCATAATACAAGCTCTGCTTAGTTTGGTCTTTGTGTGTAGAAATGTCCGAAATATTAAAAAAAAAAACTGAACCTGAACACCTGTTATCGACTGTTGTTGTATTCCCGCGGGTAACAGTAGTGAAGCTAGTAGCCCATGTTACTTCTTAGATCATCAGCTATCTGACAGACAGGCACACATTTTATGTAAGCCTGATAATACCCGTTCGTGCGTACATATCGGTTATCGCGGTAAAGAGTAGCCTACATCCTTTCTCAAGCTCAAGGTTTAGTAGTTTTGGCTTGAAAGCGTGACAGGCTTGAAACTTTCGAAAAGGTGTCATCAATAAAACAGCCTTAACAGTCCACTGCTGGACATAGGCCTCTCCTTTGAAAGGAGGTTTTGGTTCACTATACCACGCTGATCAGACGGGTTGGTAAAGGGTTTGTTTCAAGTTTTCCTTCTCTTGGCAGTGATGTTAGCTGCTTATTTTGTTCCTTTAGTCGCCTCTTACGACACCGATGGAATGAATAGGTGACACTTTGTATTCTTAATCCGTCACCACACGGACTAGTGTTCGAAAAGGTCTTAATTTAAAATTACAAATACACTACAATTTTTATTTATTTACATAGATTTAACTCATTTGCGATTTACTTGAAATGCGAATAATCCATTTTTATTCGATATCTTGTACAATATAAATATTTTTTTACGTCAAAGAGTGACTTAGGCTAAAATAATAACAAAAAAAACATTACACAGAACATCTCTTTTTAGTAACCAGTGTAGTTAAAAGAAATCCATCAGTTTTCCAATAGCCGCTTTAGTTATCTGTATCTCGCGTTGTATAAGTTCGATGGGGTTCCACAGAATGGCGTTAGAAAGATGAGATTTCGTACTAAAAATTTTTTTCTTCACTTTCATGCAAAAAGAATGGATTTCTTTTTACTACACCCTGTATTCATATATTCTGCCAAAACGACTTCTCTGCCTAATTTAAACCAATGCAGACAATACAACGCGCTGACCCATAATTTGGCGGTCAAGATTTCCTTCGGTCTATATATGAGGGTAGTTCCACCCCGGTCGAGTCGACCCGCTCTTGCTGCTATCAGCGTGGCTGTACTACCTTGAAAATTCTTAATCCACATGAATAATTCACATACTGTTTCATTATCAGGTAGAAAAATTCAACACCAATAAAGGATTAAGCACAGAACTCTTGAACTCCACGCAAGAGTTATTGACTACGAGAAATAACATACAGCGCCTTATGAAGAAGTGTGTTGGATTAGCGCAGCAGCTTGAAGCGGCTGTAGCAGCAGGCGCAGGACGGCTTACACAGCCTTCTATATTACATGAAAGGTAATTAAACTATCTGAATGCATATTTAATCTTTTCGTCCAGTCTTTTTTTCAAATTATGCAGGCGTCCACTTTAAGTCTTGTCATGAATTAAGTTGCGTGACTTTGTCTTGTCATGAATTAAGTTGCGTGACTTTAAGTCTTGTCATGAATTAAGTTGCGTGACTTTAAGTCTTGCCATGAATTAAGTTGCGTGACTTTAAGTCTTGCCATGAATTAAGTTGCGTGACTTTAAGTCTTGTCATGAATTAAGTTGCGTGACTTTAAGTCTTGCCATGAATTAAGTTGCGTGGCTTTAAGTCTTGTCATGAATTAAGTTGCGTGACTTTATGTCTTGTCATGAATTAAGTTGCATGACTTTATGTCTTGTCATGAATTAAGTTGCGTGTCTTTAAGTCTTGTCATGAATTAAGTTGGCATCGACTTTAAGTCTTGTCATGAGGGTTGAACGCCATTAAAATTTGAACAGTACCAGTATTAGACCACATCCAAGCTCTGTAGAAAGACTGATTTATTATTCATAGATTTGATTGATTGATAGATTATTCAGGTTTCCAATTGCCCGTAACCGTTGCCAAACATATTCGCATAGTAATCGCGACTGACGATTTAAAGTTCTTACTGTGGCACGGTCTCAATGTATTCAGAAATGGTCACCCACCTACAAACTGACCTGCCTTCGATAGCTTAACTTTGCAAATGTATTAATCAAATCGAATACAACATACCACGAAATTCAGACTTGTAAAACTGTATGATGGACTTCTATTTCCTTGAACAGAAACATTATCATCCACTTGTACAAAAAAAATTAGCTCATTGATTAGTGTCTAATAAGTAACAATTTCATTACAGCTTAACATTAGCACCATATCAGCTAGTAGGATTAAATTGGTTAGCAGTTCTACACAAACAAGGAGTGTCTGGTATATTGGCTGATGAGATGGGTCTCGGCAAAACTGTGCAGGTCATAGCATTTCTAGCACATCTCAAGGAAACTGGCCAGGCAAGAGGCACACATCTTATCGTTGTGCCAGCTTCTACACTTGGTATGTTATACTTTTAAATAATTAACTTTCGATTTGCGATAACTGATATTGAATTTGTTTTGTAAATGTAGATTCTCAGTTCAAATTAATATTGTTTTACTTTATTTTTGTCTTTGGCAACCCATTTTCCTCTTTCATCATTAAAAAAAATTGAACTTGGTAAATGTACTCTAGTTTAATTTATGGTAAATTACATAAACTTTTAAGGGTGCAAAAGCTGATGAATGCTTTTATATTTTTTTGATACTTATTTAAAAGTTATATAATTAACTTGCTGGAACATATACTTAGCCCTATTCATAAACAATATGTAAGTTTATGCAACGGTTCTGTTATACTTTCAACTTTAATGCTCTAAGTTTAAAGTTGGAAATAACACAAAACTATTCATTTTTTTTAATTATTTGTCAGTAACACAACTCAGTAAATTTCGATCAACCAACTTGTCAAGGTTGGTGACGGATTAAGAATACAGAGTGTCACCACCCCTTTTATCCCGCGGGTGTCGTTTATGGCGACTCAGCGATAAACTACGGATGACAACATCGATGTAAAGAGAAGGAAAACTTTAAACCATCCCTATACCAACCCGTCTGGCGAGCGTGTATAGTAGGCCAAAACCTCCTTTCTAAGGAGAGGCCTATGTCCAGCAGTGGACTGTTAAAGGCTGTTGATGATGATGATGATGAACTTGTCTCAAAGTATAACCAATCCTTCTTTCTTATAATAATTAATAAAAAAATGATTATAATATTATTTTTTAGATAATTGGAGCGGTGAGATGGAACGCTGGTGTCCGTCTCTAAGCGTTAGCAAGTACTACGGTAACCCCGAAGAGCGTCGACAGTTACGCATACAGTACGCAAGGGGATTGGATAATATTGACGTTGTACTCACCACGTAAGTTTCTATATCATCAACAGTTTTGATAAGCCCACTGCTGGACATAGGCCTTACCTTAAAGGGTCAATTTTGGCCTACTGTACCAGTGGTGGTGTACTATTCAGTATGTATATGTAATCAATTCAGTCTACTGCCTTCCAATGCTGCACGAAGGACGGGGAGTCCAACCATCCTGGTCTTAGGCAGTCCGCACCCATATACAGTGTAAACTCTATATAACGTCATTCTTTATAACAATAAACTCAGTATAACATAGAAGTGATCACAATTTATTTGGTTTACATTTAAATCTATGCATTGAAAAACTCTTTATAGATACTGTCAATTAATCTCTATTACTAAGAAATGTGTTATATTTAGTAGGGATGTTATGGATATGATATTTCGGATCTGGATCGGATATGGATAAAGGAATAAAATTATATCGGTTTCGGATACGGTTACGGATATCTAATTATTTCGGATCATCCGTTAGTTTCGGATAGTTTCGGTTACGGATATTAAATTGAAGTAAAACGTAAACACAAATAGTATGTTATAATTTAGTTTAATTTACTGGTTTAACTAGCTTTGATTTTGATTTAAAATGAAATTTCAGTGAAGTACCTCCTTTCCGGGAAAAGTTTTTAACACACTGTTTACATTTTGCAGAATCTACCTTAACTTGTAATCTTCCCGCCTCGACTCGACTTCTCGAGTAATCAATTTAATACTTAAAATAAGACTTTCTTAAATGAAGTGTGGCGCGAGCGGTAAAACAAAACTATCAAAAAATGACGTTTTATTTCGACTCCGCCCTAATATGAAAGTATCCGAATCAATTGGAAACTTGACAAACGGATACGGTTACGGATATATTTTTATTCCGGATATCCGATAGTTTCGATTACGGGTTCGGAGCTCCTTAACATCCCTGATATTTAGCCACGGTAAATATTTATTATCTGTGTTTAGTTTACATTCTTTATAAGTTAACAAAAAGTGCCGTCTAAATTTTTCAGACCCCGAATCTTGTGACTTCTGAGGTTGTAAACAACAAACTTGCTTTTGTTTTTGTTAATTGCCTTGAACAGGTGAATCATTACACTTGGTTTGCTTTTGAATAATGGTGTGGTGATGAAGGTACATACAAGGTACCTATCAAATCAAGTACTGGCATACTATAATACATAAACATATTATCATAACTTTGTTTTTTTTTTCGCTCTATATAATGTCAACTCTCTATAAAGATTAAAAACGCTCGGTCCCTTGAGTTTCGTTATAAAGAGTTTACACTGTATCTAATATACAAAATTCTCGTGTCGCGGTGTTTGTTACCAACCTCCTCTGAAACTACCGGACCGATTTGTATGAAATTTTGTGTGCATATCTGAGAATCGGCCAACATCTATTTTTCATACCACTAGAACGCGAGCGGAACCGCAGGCATCAGCTATTATGTTTATATTTGAATGTATAGCATATATCTTAAAATATAGTCAATAATCTAAAATATAGTGGAAAAGGAATGTATCATCAAACATCAACATAGTAAAAAGATTTTGGTCTATTGTACCACTCCATCTGAGAGAAGACCCGATCCAGCAATGGGACATTATGAGTCGTTGATGATACCATAGTGTGGTGTGTCCATTGTCCGTGTGGTGACGGATTAAGAATACAAACTGTCACCACCCCTATTCATTCCATGGGTGACGTAAGAGGTGACCAAACGAACAAAATAAGCAGCTAACATCACTGCTCTTACCAACCTGTCTGGCCAGCGTGGTATAGTAGGCCAAAAGCTCCTTTCAAAGGAGAGGCCTATGTCCAGCCGTGGACTGTTAAAGGCTGTTGATGATGATGATGATGATGATACCACTCTGATCAGACAGGTTGATATTTCACTCTGGCTACATTTATAGATTGTGACACTCTGTCTGTCACCACACGAATTATTCATATTTTTACCTTTTACATCATTTATTATTGTTTTTAACAGATACACAATGGTGAGCAGTTGTCCAGAAGAACGCAAAATGTTCAGAATCACTCCGATGCATTACGTCATATATGATGAAGCGCACATGCTTAAAAACATGTCCACTCAGCGATATGACAATCTGCTTAAAATAAAGGTATGTACTCACTAATTCCATTAATAACATCAACATGTAGGATTCATCATCAGCCCATCGCAGTCCACTGCTGGACATAGGCCTCTTCCCATTACACACCAAAGAACAAAAGTTATTGACATAGCCCACAGGATTAGCAAGCTGAAGTGGCAATGGGCTGGCCATATTAGCCGCAGGACCGACAACCGTTGGGTTAAACGTGTTCTTGAGTGGAGACCGCGTCTCGGCAAACGTAGTGTAGGACGTCTACAGACCAGGCGGAGTGATAATTTGCGCAAGACGGTTGGCAGGAGCTGGATTTGAGTAGCCAAGGATCGAACTAAGTGGCGTACAATTGGAAAGGCCTATGTCCAGCAGTGGACTGCGAACTGCGATAGGCTGATGATGATGATTACACACCAATTTGATCGATTTTGGGTGGGCTTCTCGCATCCAGCTCATGCCATCCATCCTGCGCATGTCGTCACTCCACCTAGCCTGTGGGCGTCGTACAATACTAGGATTCATATGTATCTATGAATATGTCATGCTCTATAGCCCTCGGCTTCTCATTGGTCTATTGGTTATCGTATGTGACTGCCTATCAAGATGTTTCGGGTCCGGCCAAAACGTGTTACCGAGTCTTTCTGACCATAAAAATATATGTACTTAATAACAGTTCGAAGTTTGGCAGTTTCGGGGGGGGGGGGGGAGACGCCATTAGTCCTAGTCCTTATCTCTCCCATGAGGTGTCGGATAGCCGTCCAAACGGATTATGAGAATGACGGAACAGCGAGCTTAAGCTCTGTTTGCGCACACTCTTTTGCACCGTTGAAACTGGCTAGGAGAACATCATCATCATCATAGCCCTCGGCATCCCTCACGTGATTTTGACGATTCTAATTTATTTTACCACCTGCCAAAATGTCAAGTTTATATTCCCCAGCAGTTGAGGCTTTGCTTTGAAGAATTAGTTCTCCTAGTAGTTTTTATTCATAGCTGTTCTCCTGGCATATATTACGAGTATTTATTATGTTGATCTTTCTTTCCAGTCCAAACACCGTCTTCTTCTAACCGGCACTCCACTGCAGAACAACTTGTTGGAGTTGATGTCTTTGCTGGCCTTCGTGATGCCTCAACTGTTCTCGGGCAAGACGGACGACCTTAAAAGTTTATTCCAAAAAAATGCTGTAAGTATACAAATGTATAGTTTTTTTTAGTTTTTTAACACAGATAAAATAAAGTAGATAATATTACTTGAAATTCAACACTTGGTTCGATGCTTATGACTTAATTGTATTTTAATAGACTGCACTATTGGCCGGCTTTAGCGGTCGCCACGCGGCTTCAGTACGCCAATTGTGGTGGGTTGAAATCCCACATGAGACAACACTTTGTGTCATCCACAAATTGTTTTCTAAGTCTTGGTATTTTTTGTGTCCATATAATGTATGTTTGTAAAGTCTCCCGCGGTATATTCTTAATGCTAGAGTTGTCTTAAAAAAAAAGATTTCTAATGAATTTGCACTTTTAAATATATCAGAAATCAAAAACAACGAAAAAGACTGAAGCTAAGACGGAGAACGAGGAACCAGCATTCGAGCAAAGCCAAATAACGCAAGCTAAGCGTATCATGAAGCCCTTCGTACTGCGTCGTCTGAAGAGAGATGTGCTGAAGGACTTACCTAAGAAGACCAACCACAAAGAGCTGTGCGCCATGTCTAATAGACAGAATATGCTGTACAAGAACCTTATTGCTGGGTTTGCAGCTAAGGATGGCTTGGTACGTTGTAAATTTATTTTTAATATTATTATACCTATTAATATATACAGTCAAACGTTGATAAGATAGAGTTCAAGGGAGCACAATCTCATTCTCGCTTATAGAGGTTTCTCACTAACCTGAGTTTCTCGCTGATGCAGGTACATGGGTAGCGTTTCTCTCTTATTCACAAAGATTTGTGACAAACGCGGTAGGGCGAGTCTACATAGGGTGTGGTTTTTTGAGAGTTCCGTCGGCGTTGCCTCCCTGAAAGGGAAAGCACTTATCTTCAGAAGCAGCTCCGCCCACAGCCGGGTGTTGGAAGGGAAAAAGGGCTGAACACTCAATAAATAAAGCTTGACTGTAGCTTATAAAGGTATAGATAATTAAATCAATTACGGAGGTCTATGAGGAAAAACTCGACTCTCTCTTACAGAGGTTTCTGTTTCACGCTAATAGAGGTTTTGGGAGCTTAAAGTGACGGGTCCTGGCTATTACTCACACTTATAGAGTTTTCTCACTTATCTAGGTTTGACTGTATATTTTACTTGTTTCTCGTTGGTGATGAAGCGTCTAAACAGGCCATCATAGTATGGATCAGAATGTTGCATTGTCTGTATTGGCTTTCCATCAGGCAGATTCACTTTGATAATCTCATGTAAAAAATAGAAAGTATTTTTTGTGAAAAGGTCTGGAAACCAAACCTAAGACTTGACTGTACTTCAGGGCACAACATCTGTTGTGTGTGTTGTCCAGCCGGTCCGGTAATGTAGGTTTTACCCTACCCTACATTACCAGACCGGCTGGACTGGTGTGAAACTACTACCTCACAATATGAAGTCATTCTTTCCTTGCTCTTTATTAAAGAGTGACTGGAACCAAAACCTGCCTATCTGAAGCTAGGGGGTCTCAAACTGCACGTATGGCATAGTAGATTTAGGCGGTTGCCGCATCCTACTACACTAGGTTCCACAAATTGGTGTTCTAAATCTGGGTGTTCTGGCTCTGTTTCATGAATATTTATAATACAGTAAATATTCCTAATGAGGTCATTAACTTCTAAAGAAAGAAATAGTAGCACACGAGGAACAAGACATGCCTGGAAGACTTTTTTTTAATGTCTTTGTCGATATCCAGATTTTTTAAGTAAACAACGTTCTTTCTTCACCAGATCCACGCGACAAATGAGCAGAGTGGCATGGCAATGATGATGGATATGCGAAAACTTGCCAACCATCCTCTACTGCTACGGTACCACTACCAAGAAGCTGAGGTAAGCTAATATTAAATAGTGAATTAATTGGCTTTATATGTGTATTGGTATAGTTGTTAGTGACCCTGACTGCTAGGCTGGAGGTCGTGGGTTAGATTCAACTCAGATCAAATATTGTGTGATGAGAATTGTTCTGTGTTTGAATGTAATCTCTACAAATATATAAAATTTAAATGACGTGATTTCAAATTAACAACTTTTTACTAAATAAATATGAAACTTACATCAAATTTTGGTCCGTCTGTCAGTTCCGGCTAATAAAAGCTGACATACAACTTCATCTAGACACGAATTATGCAGAGCTTGTACTATGGGTACTAGACAAGTGATATATATATTCTTTTTTTTGTCAATACATACATATTATACATAGAAAACAAAACAAAGGTTCTTGGATTCTTCTCATGCTTTCCATCAGGCAGAGTAGAGTCACTTTGGCAAACTTGAATGTCAGAATGTCTTATCGAATTGGACTTCTATGTAAGGATTATATAACTGGTTGAAATCAATTAAACCTCTTTAACTGAAACCTCCTAATTCTTGAATTCTTGTTTGACTAGCTACAAAAGATGGCGAAACTCCTAGCTCGAGACCCCACCTACAAGGAGAAGAGGGAGAACTACCTATTTGATGATCTCATGTGTATGTCAGACTTCCAGATACATGAGCTAACACTGACGCATAATGTAAGTACTTAATTCTAACATTGTGCCAAGAAGCTATAGATAAAATTATCTAAGTTCTGGAATATAACAATTATTTTTAATGGAATTTGCTCTAAAATAAACGGAAAAAAATATGTATTTACTTCTAATAAAAAATTTTTTTTAATAATTCTATGTTTTTTACAGTCTATCAGCAAGTTTAGCATACCAGAGCATTTGATCTTAGACTCTGGTAAGTTTGAGAAATTGGATGAGATGCTGCCACGGCTGAAGGAAGACGGACATCGCGTGCTTATCTTCAGTCAGTTCACCATGATGCTTGATATACTGGAGCCGTATCTCAATATTAGGGGGCATCGCTACCTAAGACTTGACGGCAGCACTGCAGTTGTTGATAGGTAAGTTTCAAAGCCTAGCCTTCCTAGCCTTATTCCCAATATTATCTGGGGTCGGCTACTAGTTCAACCGGTTTTACCTGAATATTAGTTTTTCCATGGAGCGACTGGCATCGGACCTCCGCAACCCTAAGGGAGAACTAAAATTCGTAGGTTGAACTAGTTGTCAGTAAAATTTGAGGGGACTAACTTCCCAATAACTATTGCTATAGATGTTCATGACAACCGGGACCAACGGCTTTAACCAGCCGCATACGCCAACATGCTTTGTTAGAGTGCGTGTTGGGGACTGGCAAGACACGTTGTGGCTACAGACTACCTATTCTTGCGGTTGGATGTTTTTAAACCGCCCGAAGGCCTCCAACTAAGCTTCACGACTGCTATCGTATGACAACAACCGGGACCGACTGCTTAACGTTACCTCCGAATCACGGAAACGCTCATATTAACATATCATGCCACATACGGTCACCCATCTAGGTCTGACCGCGGCGTCGTTGCTTACTCTCGATGATTGTTTCCAATCACCTAAGCGGCTATGAGCACTCTAATTTTTTAATATATTAAAATCTTGTATTTTACTTTTCAGGCAAGATTTAATAAATCAGTACAATTCTGAGAATATATTTGTGTTCCTACTGTCGACCAAAGCTGGAGGGCTGGGCGTCAATCTGACTGCTGCAGATACCGTCATTATACATGATATAGACTTCAACCCTTACAATGACAAACAGGCTGAGGACAGGTGAGAATAACAATATTTAAATGATAGTAACCTACTTGTAGGTGTTGTTATATGTTGACTGTCTCTGTGGCGAAGTACTAGTTTGGAACTAGATGATGTTGTGTGTAAGATGTCCGAAATATTTATTTATTTATTTTTAAGTTCTTGGTAGACTTAAGTATAAGAAGTGATTTTGGATTCTACATAGAATACAAAGTGTCACCACCACTATTCATTCCATGAGTGTCGTAAGAGGCGACTAAAGAAACAAAATAAGCAGCTAACATTAAGCCCGGTTTCCACCGCGAAAGGGTAATGAGCGAGAAATGGTAAGCGGAACGGACTCCTTTTAAACAAAATAGGTTTGCATTTCCACCAACAAAGAGTTTTGATACTGCGAGCGTGTAATGACAGAGCGGACTCGGCGGAGCGAGACGAACGGAAAATGAGAAATGAATCAACTCTTTGTTGGTGGAAACACATGTATGCAGTTTTGTATTGCGAGGTAAAAGGAGTCATTAATGGGTCCGTTCCGCTCGCGGTGGAAATCGGGCTTTACACATCAGCCAAGAGAAGGAAAACTTGAAACCAACCCGTCATAAGCGTGGTATAGCAGGCCAAAACCTTTCAAAGGAGAGGCCTATGTCCAGTAGTGAATGATAATGGCTTTTGATGATATTCGTAATCAAAACAAGATCAATTCAGGCAATGAAACTAAGACTAGATCGCGTACACCTATTTTTATCCTGTGATAGTTTGCTACTATTACAGTGGAACTAATATATTTATTTTGTATTTCAGATGTCACAGGCTGGGTCAAACACGTCCGGTTACGATATACCGTTTGCTCAGCTGCGGCACTATTGAAGAGGGCATCTACCAAGTTGCTCAGGAGAAACTTAACCTCGAGAAGCATGTAACTAGTGTGGATGGTGAGTGACACTTAATATTCTATCCTTTGATGATGATGGTGCTACAGCTTAGTTTAAAACTTATATTCTTCATATAAAACTGACTGTGATTGTCTGCTTCATCAATGCAGAGAATAAACAACTCGGACCAAAGACTTGAAATTCTTGTGAGAGAAACTTTTTGTTAAAAGCACCCAGTAAGAATAATAACACGAATAAAATGAATTAAACAGGGAACAATAGTTAGCAATAAAAAGTTTTTAACAAAAAATTAAACCGCCGAAAAAACTGAAAAGGAAAAATAAAAAAAATGTGAGCCGTCACGGGACGCCTGGCAGATGTGAAACATCGCCATTATTTTGTAAAAGTAATATGCAGAAAAGAACATATTGTAATAGGAACTAAATATGTCATAATGATAAAATAAAATATTACTAATTATTATTATTAAAATAGTAGTCTATATGCAGTAGTGTGTACTACTGTATATATATACCATCGTATAGCGTGCCGTGGCGACGCGTCGCCAGTCGCCAGGCCAGAAATCTATTTTACGTGCGTGTTTCACATACGTGCGCCTATAGATGTTTCACATCAATAAACCTTTTAAAAGTAATGAAAATATATCTAAGTATATTCTTGTAAATAGTTGAGTTTTTAATTAACTTTATTAACTAAGTTCTTAAACTAATGTAAGTATAGCTAAGTAATTTTGAGTCGGCGCCAAACAATCAATGTACAAATATCACTAAATTAACTTGAATTTAATTTTAATTTAAACTTTCCATTAAAAATAGAATTGTTAAAATCGGACTACTCTGTAAAAAGTTATGCGTGGTCATACATAAAAAAAATATACTCGTTGACTTGAGAACTTCCTCCGTTTTTTCGTTGGTGAATAAATGAGTTAAGGTCTACTAGATTTGTCTACAAAATGCGCCTGTACCAGTCAACCTGGTAGGTTTACCTACACAGTTACACCGTTCAGATAAGCTGGAGTTGAACAGAGGACATACCTACACTGTTGTGTAATAAATGCTTTAGTTTACCTGCAAACATTAACTGTGCATCAAAACCTGTCAAATTTATTCTAACATGTAGTTCCTTAATAATAAATCTATTTAAATCCTATGAAAAAGGTGTAAAAACCAAATAAAATGACAATCATACAATAATAAACACGACTATACGCTATATTTCTAAAATATTCTTTTATTTTCTGCAGAAGGCGACACCCCTGAACATAAGAACGTAGTGCGACTGTTGTCCGCCGCTTTGGGTCTCACCTCGTCAAACACATGATCCAACGCCAACCCCAACGGCAAAGGGATGATTCGCCAACGTCTAAACATACAGTGAACCAATGTTTGTGCAAGTGACACGACCAATATCTACTTCAGTGACAAATAAGTGTGAATATGTGTAATACAGTGATTAATGTGATAAAATGACTGATACGAGGATACACACAGTGTAATAGTTTCGGTGAGACAATTAGTAGCTTTGGTTGCATGTGTTTTATATTAATTACTTTAAACAATATTGTCGCCTTTATATTTCAATACGGCTATGAAAGCTTGTAGAACTCTAAAATACCGTCTCATTTCTAAAAACGAACCATGTGTATTATATAACTAATGATATAATAAAAAAAAAATAGTAGTTATACATGCGTAAATTAATAATAAACATCTTGAATTTTTACAAAATCTTTAATAAAATTCCAAAAAAAATTGTTTAACAGAAACTGTGTGTAATCTGCTTTGCCACGATTAAATTTACTTTTAGTTATTTATTTGATGTTCACGTAAAGAAATGATTCCTCAAAGTATTTAAGTAAATTAGTGGTTCAAATGTAATGTTACATAATTCGTAGACATCTTTCTTCACTGTGTAAAATGTATGGAAATTTAATTCGGTGAATATTATAAGTTATTTGTAAAATATTGGTTAATTTTTGAACAATACTCAATACCACACAGTGGTGCTAATTCTGTTGTTCGAAAACTTTCTAAACTAAAGATGAGTTTGTAAGTTTTATATAATGTCTAGTTTTGTTATCTAAATACATACATTTTGAAAAGAGCTTCACTACAATAATAGAAAAGAAATTTTAGTTTAGTGAAGCAACACAATTAGCACCAAAATTCGTTTAGAAGTTACGCCAAATATTATTAAGATGTTTCAGATTTGCTAGGTTTTAGTTGAGACTGCCTTTAATTGATAAAAAAATTACGGTGTTTTCGATTATTTAATAATTCGGAATCTATATAAATAAAACATGATCAATCATTTAACGCAATAATATATTTTTGTATTTGTTCACTTTTACTAATGTTTATTTTTTCAAATTAATGTTTTCTCAAAAAATTTTTCAACTTATAGTGCAAACGTTACTTGTTTGAAAACATTAGTAATTTTTTGTTTTTAAATTTCAAGACCTTTTTAAATTATTCCATTTTTATTTAGTTTTTTTTTTCGTTTGAGTATATTATTTATGTACATCAAAAAAAATTGTACTTATCCTATAATATCTTTTTCTTTTCAATTTAAAAATGCATGTTTGATCGTGAGTACCATTGCATGAGAATTACATATAATAGATAAGTTCATAAATTTCGCAAACAAGAATATCTTTGATAAGTTCTTTAGAGAACGATTATTAAAGTATTACCTATATAATAAGCAATCATAACGTTTTACAAAACCTAGCAAGTCTGAAGTCATTTTACTACATAGTTTACACACACACATACATACATGTTATTTTGATATTTTCTTGTGTTGGACAGTTAAACGAAACCTATTTGTAATCTCTACAGACAATTATGACAACTCTGTTGTAAGTCTATATGAATTAAACTATTTTTGTAATTATAATCTTAAAATAAATAGAACAAATAAATTTTTTAATGAAATTTATTTTGAAAAACCATTTGATAATAAAGTTTTTCTGATGTTAAGTAATGCCGTGATCAATTTATAATAAAATTACTTTTTAGAAGTACGACACAACAGCTGAACGCTACTCTCCGCACACATTCGGATGCCGGTAGCATCGATTTGGCATCTGGGCAGTCGCTAAAACGCGCGTTTCCGATACCGCGATCGAACGCAGGAAGTCGCTAAAACGCCGATCGCCGATGCTAAAAGTAGCTAGTGTGCTGTGGCCCTTAATAAATCCTGCTATACAAAAAAACTATATCTAAAATTTAGTCTATTTCACAATTCAAAACTTTTGGATAATTGTATCTACTCTTCTTTAGTCTACAACAGAATTGTCATTGCTGTTATTTTTTTTAATGTTGACGTATAATTCTTTAGTTATATAGTTTACGTTTAATATTTATACAAATCGACTACAAGAGAGGCATAAGCAGCTTTTGGGAGTGTTATACAGCATGATATATATTGACATACTATCATAGGGATTGTGTGCTTTGTTATCATCAACGTTAAGTTTGAAATCATAGTCGTTCGGTCTTCTAAGTCTGATGTTATTAAAAAAGTATTCATAACATAACTTTTTATTTATTACAACTCTATGTATTTAAAAAAAATGTAACAATATGTCTGTCTCTAAATCTACCTGTTTTCCTAATTTTCCTTTTTTACCCAACTATGGAGAAGCTTCAAGTTTCACCATAGCACTAGCACCTCAATCACTTAACCAATTTTAAATTTAATTGAGGTGTGATTAGATTCACAATAATGGCCCTGGTGACATAGGTTGTATAAATTTCAATAAAAGGTTTTTACATAGTTGGGTTATATTTTTTTTTAAAAGTTTTTTCATAATAATGTGCATATTGTCATTCATATTGCAATTTGTTCTATGGCAAAATATGTTTTTTTTTTCAAATATTTAATTATGAACGCGACTCATTATGTAGAACAACATATTTAGGAAACATGAAAAACATTTTTGTGTCCTAAAAGATCTATTCCAGTATGGTTATTATTTACTCTCATGAAAGCTAGTAATTAATGACATAGAACATATTGCAATATAAACAACGATATTGCAAGAATGGTTTGTACATATTTAACTATCTTATTCAAATCTGCAATCATTACAGACTGATGCAAAGGATGATGTTCAGGACTGTGAGTAAATGATAATGATGAAAACCATGATGATTCCAATTTGAGCTTTACATCCTCTCAGTTCAAATGCTGTATTTCTTGTAGTCGAAGTGTAATCTCAGGAATACCCACAGATTAGTTTTATATTCACCCGACTGCCAAAAAATGCGAGGGTTATTAACAAACTTGACTTCTTTTTATGCCGATATAAAATAGCTAAGATATTCGTTTAAGTATTTTTAAGGCGGGTAGTTATAAAAAAAAGTGGTTATAAATGTATAAGGAATTGTAAATAAAAATAATATTTGAAAGTATTAGCAGTGTAATTTAGAACTTATTTTATACTTCACCGTGAATCTGCTTAGGGGAAATTAAAAGAACTACAAGCCCTTATATTTGAGTATGTATTTGACCGTTCAACTTTATGTATTTAAGTCTTGACTGCACAATGCATAGTATTATTAACAATAGTAAATTTCGGTTGCATTTACATGTCTTGACCATTTGATAATAGAAAAATATTAATTCAAGACATATAAAAAAAACTATCCTTTATTTACGACCTTGCGGTTCCAATGATAGAAATGTAAATAATTTATTTTCCCTTTTGTATCGTCGATATATTTTTAGACACTGCTCTTAAAACGTACGTAACTAGAAAATACTACCAACTGACTGAGCGGCGGCCTAGTGTGAACTTATTAGAACATGAAGTCGCTCTCAACGGCAGGCGGAATTCGTCGTTGTGATTGGTAGGACTGAAATCTTCACCAATCACAACGCCCTTTAAGCCCTCAGTACTAAGTTTTCTCGAAATTTTAATATAATTATAGTGTGTTTACCATTAAATAAGCAGCGCTGTGAGACATTAAAACCGAAATTTGTAAAAAGTATACGCAATAATTGTACCTATTAGTATATTAGTATAATTTATTGGTATATAACTAATAATTATTACAAATGTTTGAGATAAAAATATTAATAATGTAGATTGTAAAGTTTAGATGTATCTGTACATGACTGTAAAATTGTTTATAATGCCTCACTATAAATAAAATAAATTTTCTTTGTTTCTTAAAAGATACTCGACTAAAATATGTTCATATTTAGAAAAAAAAGACTTATATTTGGTTTGTTAATAAGCCGTTTGGCAATTCAAGAAACGTTTGACATTTTTATAGTTACTTAATTGGGTATTTTAGTCGATTTTGTAACACAATTAAAAACAGAAACAATTGCACTAAATATGGAGTTCCATTGTCCTATCTAAAATAAAGAAATTGTAATAAAGAGTGGCAGAATTTCAAAATTGTATACTTCACCTAGCACCTTACATACACTACAGGTCTAGTTTTCTACTTTTAGTTCTAGTTTAGGCAACATTTAGATACGATTAAAAATATAATTTTCCTTAAAAAAAATGTTTTTAATTTAAAGGCTAACCGTGACTAACCTCAGTGATGAGAATATGCGCGTAAATGTAATAGTATGTATTGTAGAAGCATGCTGAAGGAATCTTTTTGGTTTTCCATTCGGAAGAAATGTCTGTGAAAAAGAGTTGTACAAAATTTTCAGAATATTTGAATGAAATCATATCGCTGTGGCTATGCTTTCAAAGTACGAAAAAAATATTGAATTAGCTATGGTAAGTTACAAAAATCAAATATTAAAAAAAAAATTCGTTTCGCGCCTAACTTTCTTTTTTAATACACCAAGTAATTTAATAATTAAAAGTTATGCAGACATTGCTTTCGAAAAAAATTGTCTTAAAGATTTTATTTGAAGTAGTTTTATTTTTTAATTAGTAATTTATTTTAGTTTAGATGAATTTTTCGTTTATAAGTACATAGTAAGTTTTTTTTAGTTTAATTTAGTGTAGACCACATTCCCTAGCAAATATATTGGTTGATTTATATTTTGTTTTTTTTTCTACCCAATAACAGTAGACTGGTTAGATAGTTTCTAACCTTGCTTTTATTAACTTGCGATATTACTATTCCTCTATTTTACACTTGTACATTACTTACAGAACAAACAACCATATTTCATAAGACATAAGTCGTATTCTGCTTTATTCTCTATTGAATTTTACTTATTTATAAATAAACTAGTTTTATCTAGCGCATCTCCGTCCTCAGGTTCTGGATTATCTGTGTATCAAATTTCGTTTAAATTGTCTCAATAGTTTTGCCGTGAAAGACTGGCAGAGAGACAGTCAGACAAACATAGTTACTTCACATTTATATAATTAATATAAGTACATACGATAATTACACTGGACATATGTCGCTCAAGTGCTCCTTACTTCTCTTTTAATTGAAATCTCAGCTTAGTTACTAATCTGCTGGAATAGACCTCTAGTTATGCCCAGCCGTTTACTAGCGTGTTGATGATGATCAATGAAACTAAATGATATGTCTACACCTGCCCAATAGATGTTGTTGGCCTAGTCGTTTAAGCTGTGCGGTCTGCCCCGCATGCGACCGGCATGAGGGCCCGGCGACGCAGCGCCGGGCCCTCACTGCAGTCATCGGAGAGGATCTCTCGCTACCGGCCGTCGTTTGTTCCATGGCCGGCAGCGAGAGCTCATTTACCGCGGTTGCAACCTTCTGCGAGGACGTAATCACGCAGAAGGACGCGGCGTAGAAAGTCCGGGAGGACGACATCCATTCGGACCTGATTCGACGCCAGCGAACCGGGCGGCGGACGCGCCAAGACGTTCGCGCCTCCGCCGCCTTGAGTGTGGCCGCGGGTGGACGGGACGGGTTTTCCCTCCACCCGCATTTTGTGGCCAGCGAGGGGGCGGCGTCGGTGTGTGCCGGACGCCGCCTAAGAGAGGGTCATCGAACCGAGACGGTGCCCGCATCAGGAGCGGAGTTACTCCTAAACGGAGAAGCGCGGAGACACTCCGACACATCACCCCGCCGTAATCGGGGGGTGACCCGGTGGGGTGACGGTCCGTGTGATGATTTTCCACACATAAAAAAAAAGTTCGTGCTGTGGGTTCAAATTCCACATGGAACAACACTAGGATCCACAACTTACTATTCTTATTCAGGATATTCTTTGTGTCCGTTTCATGTTTGACACATGATGTAAATTCCTATAGTGGAAGTTGACTTAAAAAGAAAAATGTTCAGTAGTTAACTATTTGTCTTGCATAAAAACATCTACTTCTATCAAGATAAAGATTAAACATGTTTCGTACCATCTAAAAATGTGTGAACTGTATACGGGAGTAGTTCGGTTTATGGTACTGCACGGTGCACCGGTACTGGGCGGCAGCTCTGACATCCCAAAATAGGGCATGGCTCTGGTGACCCCAGAGGATAAGACCGCTCGCCGAGCCACCATGGTTCGATAGTCGTTTCTGCGCGGGTGGCGAAGGCGCGCTTTTCTGCGCCTCATGCCAACCAGAGTATCGTTAGCCGCGAGGGGGCGGCCTCGTGTGTGGAGGTGGCGTCCGTGGACGCCGCCTATTTAGAGAATTTTACCAGAGTTGGCGCCCGCATCAATGCGGGCAGGCGGAGGGAACGGTCCAGAAGGAGAAAACAGTTCCCTGGACCAGTCCTATTCCAAGCGCACAGAGGGCACACCGTGTGGTTTTAGTCGGTAGTCGGTTTGGATTCCGACACACCGCCCTACCCAAACCCTGGAGGGGTGACGGCCCGAGGGGGTTTCCACACGTTAAAAAACAAAAGACCTTCGTTTAGCAGTGGACGGTGATAGGTTGATTCTACTACTAGCTACATCTATATAATATAAACTGAAATATAAATTTTGTGTTAACACCGCATATATTTATATTTTATTAAAGTTTATGAGCCATTAATTTTCATTTTTATACACTTATTATCTGAATATTATATTTCAAAGAGATTAAAATTCAGCCACATGTGTGCGACTTTCACTTACGAAATTGCAGCAGATCTGCGGGGGCTGCTTTAGCATTGCTCAACTCTTCTACTGCTATAGAAGTGAAACATTCATTTACATGACCTTTGAGTGGTTTATCTGTAAATAGAGGCAGAAAAGAATTAACTATTTTCTGTCAAATTATCGTAAGGTCAAGAATCAATTTACTAAAGTTACCTATATATGAAAGCGTTATCCGTGAAGCATTATGACTATGTTTCACATCTCCTATTCCTCTCCAGACAAAAGGCCAACTTGCAGCATAACAGCACACCGAAGAGAAGAAAACTTGCAACTGACTATAGTAACCGGCTAGTCAGCGTTTTATAATAGGCGAAAACCACCTTTCTACGGTGAAGTTTATAGCCAACAGTAGTCTTTTTAAGGCTATTCTCTAATACCATAGCGCCATCTATCAAAAATATTCTGTACTTCAGAGTGACGAACTATGCAAAGTAACTACTAGGTAATCCTGAATCGCGATATATAGAAGTTCTCGCATCGAATATAATTTAAACAACTGCTTATACGTCAACCATTAGGCCGTGGCCCGCCAGTCCTATCTATCACCTCGGCTGTTTGGGGGCATGGGACATGACATTCATTATTGAATAACGATAAATGCATTCATAAATAAGAATGCGTCACCTGTGATCTGTAATAGTTAATTAATGTATTACTTGGCATACATGCCTGCTGTCTGAATGCTAATAATTGTATTTACATGCTTTACTCAAACTACCTATTATACGAATGTCTGGAAAAAAGTCGTTTTTGTGAAGAGAAACATTTATTTTGGGATAGATAGGTATCTATTGTAATACAGGATGTTCAAATATTTGCTCCAATATAAATTACCTACACCCACAGTCCATCAAGTATATAGGTGTATTGTAATGTAAAACTACTAATAAGCGAATGAGAGCTCTTATTCATGCTAAAAGGGTTTTTATACTTAACCACTTTCAGCTCTGTAGTGTTGGAATGAGTTGTGCATCACATACATAATTAAAATACCTATGTATTAATAAAAATCATTATCCCTTGTTATTCCATGTACTTATTATTTAGAAGTAATTTAATTAATAATCAAGTAGTGTCCCGGAAGTCCCGGAGAAGCGCCATACAGTACTTTTTTAATCCCCTCTTTAATAATTTTACATTATAATAATTTAAATTATTATTGGAGTTAATTATATATTTATGTCTTATTTGGATGGATTTTGTAACACTGCTAATTGCTTTGTCACAAGTGAACAATTCTGAAGGAATTAATTTAATTTTAAAACAAAATCCTGAAGGCCTTCACGATCAGAAGCAACTTTAACACTCCGTTTCGATAATCGATGTATCTGAAGACCAAATAGTTACCAAAGTAACAAAGATGTGCGAGCAACCAAACATCGATTCAATGGTTGACTAGTTCATGAATCGTACGCATTGCGTTTTCCAACTACACACATTGTTAATGCTGGAGGTCAATTTTGCATAGTAAATAACAACACAGATGCAAGACTATTTCATTAACACAGACGTGGATGGTGCAGCTTTGTGGCTTCCTCACCTACACGATTAGCATTGGAAAAAGGTTGGGCTCGGTTTGCGTACAGTATGACGAACAGAGTCGACACAGAGTCGTGTGTGCATTGGCACCGAGTCTGGTAACGTGAGTGGCCGTGCGCTACGCCAGTCGGCACACCGCCCGGGCGGGCGCCACACGACCGGGATCTGCGCGAGCGACGAGCGGCAACGCGAACCAATAATATCAGTGAAATAAACACGTATCCGCAAAACGCTGTAACGTGCGAGCGCAAGATTCTGGTGAGTACATCATCACTATTTCCGCACTAAAACATAGTTTCACATCAAAACACCGCTATCACAAAAAGCATTTTCTACGTCTAAATATAGTTGCACCTTAATTTGGGACGTTGCATTGAAGAGTGAGTTTCACGCTGCGATTTTACGCGGTTTTACTTCCACTGTGTTATTTTCCACGTGCAAATATTTCGTAAATTATTTTCAACAATTGACCCGCGTTAACTCGTGCGTCACCGTGGCGCGAACCAAAACAGAATACAGAAAATTTTGACGTAGACCATAATTAATCGAATTTCTGAAATGAAAGTGGCGGCTACACATGGTTCAGCAGCGCCTGAAGCGAAAATATCGTGCCACTCAGTTAATTAGTTACGAACACGATAAAAAATAGATTTTCTTGTCTGTTCTTGTGTGCTCAATAGAACGCAGTCAGCGCTCTGGCCTAAATACCGCCACATCTACCAAAGATCAATGTCTGTCTGTTAAAAGCTTCATTGGGCACCTTTACATACAACATACCTACATCGCTTTACAAACATAATTAACATAATTATGGTTGTTAAAGAGATTCCCGCGTTTGTATTAATGTCATTTTATCACCTTTGAACTCTGCCAAAAACTCCAGCGCATTCGGACACGACACAATCGCAGCGTCATACTTATTTGTCAAAATGGAAAAATAGGTATTACCTAAGTACCTAGTAAGTAATGATGCTTGACATTTTGTCATGAATAAAGATTACCTAACACTTAAAACCTATTTATTTATCAAAAATAGACAACTACTAGGTATATTAGCATCAGGGTTGCCACCTTTTCGAAAAAAAAATCGGGACATGATGCTTATCAACAGATAGATTGACAGTCTGTCAAATTTCAGTCTAATTCAGATCATGATAAAAAAGCAGTTTTTTGGAAAGGATAAAAGTTTTGTAAAAACATTTACGTATTTATTTTTCAAATATTTTTCCATGCAAATTTTTTTATTGCTGCGGGGCGCGTTCACTAATTTTATATAATTTTTTACGGTTCCATAGCTTATTAGTCAGAACCCTTATAGATTCGATACGTCCGTTTGTCCGTCCTCGAATTTAAATCTGTCAAAACGGTTGGTGCTAAAAAAGTGTAACTGCATGGACATGTTTTTATTACGTCGACAATGTGCTGAAGTAAAATCATGAAAAAAAAATTTTTCACGTAAACTGGGGGCGATTTTTTTTTATTGTTATCATTAGATCGGTCATTACTAAACATTAAGAAATTTGCACTGACAACTTTTTGTTTCGATATCCGTTAGAGAGTTATTCAACTTTAAAGGGGATTTTTTTTATAAAACTCCTGCCAAGGTGACTTTACTATGCCTGATGGAAAGCATGAGTAAAATCCACAAGTGGGGGTCGCCATGCTCACTGCATATGCAAGCAGTATGGCGAACCACATTATGGCGGCTTAGTGAGATGCTTTTTAACGCCCCGCATAAAGGACCCGGTATCATAGTAGGAAGGAGAAATATGAGCAATGAGTTCCAGTTTTTAACTGCTCTGCACAAGAAGGAAGACCCGAACCGTATAGTTCTGGAGCGTATATCTTCCACTCTGAAGGGGTATCTTCCCTGGCCAGATCGTGTTGTTCTGTAGAGGAAGGGAGAGGGTGGGATGAGTTGGAGGAGCTCTTCAGAAAACTCCCCATGGTAAAGGCGATAGATTACTGCCATAGAGGTGACATCTCTTCGCAACTGCAAAGGTTCCAGGAACACGGTGGCTTCGGGACTGTCTATAATGCGAACTGCTCGCCTCTGTAACCGATCGAGAGCGTCAAGCAAATACTGCGCATCGCAAAGATGAGAGCAGTACTCCACGCAGGGGCGAACCTGGGTCTTATAGAGAAAACACAGATGCTCCGGCGAGAAGAACCGCCTCACCTTGTTTAGTACGCCTAGCATCCACGAGGCCGCTTTGACGCTCTCGATGTACTCCCGTCGGTTGAGATCCTGGCAGATATCCATGCCCAGGATACCGAGCTTTTCCTGTGGCTGAGTTGAGTTGAGTTGAGCAGAGCTGAGTGCTCCGAAAAGTAGGAAAGGGAATGAATGGACAATTTTTTGTTTTGATCGCGCAAACCTGTTTTTTTGGCATTGAACTCGACCAGATTCTCAACACCCCATTGAGAGATAACGTTCAGAACCCGGTTGAGTTCAGCGACGAATTCCTGTCGTTATTCCTCAACGTCCGCCGATTTAAATGTAGGATATCTAAAATATTGTCCATTCACAGTGCTGTCATTGATGCTGTCAGGTCATTGATATGCAGAAGGAACAGCGTTGGCGACAAGACAGAGCCCTGGGGTACGCCTGCGTTTACCTGCTGGAAATCAGACGCCGTGCCGTCACAAAGGACTCTAATGCGGCGCTGGCGCAGGAAGGCGGCAATCCAGCTGGACAATTTAGTGGGCAGGCCGTATGCCGGAAGCTTAGAGAGAAGCGAATGGTGCTAAACCCTATCAAAGGCCTTGGCCAAGTCTAGACTGATGGCCAGGTTCTCTCCATTCCTATACAAAGCCTCACCCCACAGGTGCGTGAGGTACGTTAGAAGATCACCCATGGATCGGTTCGGTCTGAAGCCATATTGCCGATCACTTAACAGAGAGTGATCTTCCAGGTAATGAATCAATTGCTTGTTAATTATTCGTTCAAGCACCTTGCAGAGTATGGAGGTGACAGCTATAGGACGGTAGTTGGCGGGATCTGAGCGGTCACCCTTTTTGGGGATAGGTTGAACATTCACCTCTCTCCAGGCCTTCGGGACTATTCCTGAGGAATATGACAGGCGATACAAGCTTGTCAGTACTGGAGACAACTCTGGTGCACAGTTCTTTAAAACTACGGTTCTTTAGAACTTCTTTAGAAAAAGCATAGCCGGCCGTACCGTCTCAAGGTGCTGGTGGACGGCGTTGAGGTTTGCATGGAGTCCACGAACATTGTGAACTCCACCTCAAAAAGCGGGTTGGTGGGAAAAGAGGATGCCGCTGTGGTACTGGTATGCTTCTTCTTTTTCTTACTTGCTGACATGTTTGTTTGAGTGTAAGGATAAGGGGACGTAAAAGGCATCCCCCCTCTAAATGGTAAATGAAAAACTGGAACTCACTGCTAACTCATGTTTCCTTTCTACTATGATCCCGGGTCCTTTAAGTGGGGCGCGTAAAGAAGCATCTCTTTAGACCGCCATTCTGCCTCCATTCGCAGTGAGAATGGCGCCCTCCACTTTTTGATTCCACCCATAATTTCCATCAGGTATAGTAGAGTCACCTTGGCTGGCGTATGTCTTTAGTGAAATTTGCAATTCTGCTTGTAATAAATCTACCGAGCAACCATTTCTGATATTGGACCGTTTTATTATCATTACTGAAATTACACACTTAAAATAAACATTTAAAGGAGGTATGCTCTGAGCACGAATTACAAGACACAATTATGCGTTTAACTTCCGTGCTTTTCCAGTTTTAAATACTTTAACTTATTTTTATCACAACCTGTGACGGAATACAACAAATAAAGATTTTGATAAAAAGGTTGTCATTAGTTCCATTTGGCACCCAATAGCTGTTTCTTTTTATGTACACTGCTCGGAAGAGTAAGAAGGTGAATTCAAATTGAGCAATTGTTACATTTGTGAAAAATCGGGACAAAATCAATAGGCCTTCGGGACGCGGGACGATATCATCGAATTCGGGACTGTCCCGGGAAATTCGGGACGGGTGGCAACTCTGATTAGCATCGGTAAACGAAGGCATCTGCATTTCAGTATGAATAGGTATTCGGTTATGCATTTCAAATGCGATATTTACGACTTCAGGGTTTAAAAAATTCAGTTCAAATAAAAAGTTTACCTGTTTGTTTATCGTTTCAGTATATAAGACAAATTAAATCAAGGCATATAGATTTCTATATTCTTTTAATTTACCATCTTTGTGGCATAGTTTACATCAGTTAATGGAATTTAAAACACGTTGAAGGCAATGCTACACATCTAATAGATATTGGTACTATACCTAACCCACAATCAACAGCCCACAGCAATCCGCTCTACAGTTAAATAACCAATACAAATCGACTCTTCGTGTGCCGGCAAAGTTGAATAACAAAAAATATAGCGAATGGACTCAGCCGATCGACTCGGGTCATTTACCCCTCAAACTGAGACAAGTTACTGTATTAGTTCACTTTTGTATTGTTATATTTCATTTAGTAAAAAACATTATAATAGAAAAAATACCAAAAACAGAAACAATTTAGAAAGATGCAACAGAAAGTAAGTAAATGTCAATTTAAAATGAAAGATTGCGCGGTTATGTGTTCTGAGAGAAATGGATAGATCATTAAATGCAATACCTACTAGTAGTTGGGTAGCAAACTGTCACGCAACATGTCTAATTAATTGCAGTGAGTTACTGGAATTTATCACAATAATTAGAAACTTACCGAATAGTCAATTAAGAGATGCAAATAATAATGCCTAAAACTCTCTGATAATAGAAGATTACTTTTTAACAGATTATTAAAGGCCCATTCTAAGTTGAGCTGGTGACTATGATTTATGAAAACGAGAAAACAGGATGTATTTTTTTAATTAATACACAATTTTACGTACATACAAAAAAGCAACACTCTACCACCGCACCGCCACCTCGCCGGTATACTAAGAGTAGATTAGAGATGCCGTCAATGTGATAGAAAAACTTGTAAATGAGTTTTTATTTCGTTTCGTTATTTAAAAAAAATGTTTACGCCTGATGGAAAGCATGAGAAGAATCCAAGAATAGTGGCCACCATCCTCATTGTAAATACCGAGAATGCAGCATGGTGACCCACACTTGGCGTTCTTATGAGATGCTTCTGCTTCATTAGGTCTTCGGTCTCTCACCAACGAAACACGACAGCACAAATGCTGTCAATTTAGGTTGATCTTCTGTGCGAAGACAGTACCTACCGCCCCGGTCGAGACGGGCCGTTCGTGCTGAATTCAGCGTGACTACAACCTTGACGAACATCAACATGCAGGTTAAAATAGTTTGTTTTTTTTTTAATATAAAATCCTTCAAAGAAGGTTACATGTAATGTATTACTGGCACTTATATTTTTTTTATTAAAATATAAAATAATCATTTTTTATGAAACATTAAGGAAACGTTAAATGCTTTGTTACAGTTCAATTTTAAACAATCAATTAAATAGACAATTGACTTTATTTATTGCGTAAAATGGATTAAATCATAACTTATGTGACTTTCACGACTTTCGCCGGTTAATTTGTACTGTGCCGGCTTGATTTATGTATTTATAAATTATAAATGGTTACCCGTTCCAGTAATAATGGGATTTGTACAGAAATATATCGCACCAGTACCAACTGTACTCCCGCGAGTAACGCCACGGGTAAAAGCCAGTCTAGAGTTAAGTTACAAACAGACACTTCAGTTTTATTAATGTATTTGTAAAGATTCGCATAGTGTATTGAAATCCCTACTTTGTACAAAAAGGGCTCTAAAAATTCCACTTGCCATTATGTGTGACTACGGCACCCTATTCTAAACACGCACTTGACTGTGTTTTACATATGGTCTTCAAATGGCCTCTACATACCATTGTACCTATTGTTCTTTAGAGGTTGTAGGTATCTCATTTCGTTTGACATCATATTCATTACAGGATAAAACTGGTGTGTATGTTACAATCGCCGTCTAATGTATTATAATTCCTTACTTATTGTCCAACTAACCCACATATGAGATCATTCTTTTTCGTACGGGAGTAAAAAAATGTATAAAATAGTTAACCACGAAGTTGGAGAACTTATTTAGCCAAATTTAGACTTCCAGGAACCATCCCCATGGCTTCTTATGGAAAGTAGAAGAAATAAGGCTTTAAAATATTAGTCTAGTATAGCTTTTTGAATAAAAACATAATAACAATTTTATTGCGACCAAAGGATTGCATCCAATTACCTATACTTAATCATCATCATCATCATCATCTGCCTGCCCTCATCCCAATTTATTTTGGGTCGGCGCAGTATAAATTTATCCTTCCATTCTAGTCTACTCATCATTTCATTGTTAACTCCCTTTCTAGCCATAGCTTCTTTCACAAAATCCATCCACCTTTTCTTTGCTCTTCGGCTCACTTCAATTTCCATACCCAACATTTTCCTCGCCACATTTTCCTCATCCCTCCGCATAACATGTCCATGCCAAAGATAACCTATAACTTCTTAACTTTTCATCCAGTGGCGCTACTTTCAGAATTCCACGTAATAATTACTTAGTATATTTAGAAATTAATAAATAAATAAGATGGACATATAACACACAACATCATCTAATCCCAAACTAAGCAGTCGATTCTGACTTTTTGTGCAGTCAAGGACAGAAAATACTTATTTAGAATGCAATTAAGATTAGTTTTAGTACGTAACCAAAACATTATCGAATTTTAAACAACGACTTTAACAATATTTGCGTATTATTTAGTTTATTTTCACTCTTTAGTGATGTTAAAAGTCATAAATCCTTACCTTCTAATTCTGTAAAGGGAGGGACTCAAAAGGTCGCTAGTGATTCTTCATTCTTAAATGTAGGTGTCTATGTGCAGTGGTCCTCAAGGCATTCATTTCTTCGTTACTAAAATGTCTCTCTGTGCAATAAAACAAAATGAGAATTAATAATTAAAAAAATGTCCTAGTGCGTGTCAGACCACGCATAGAATAGGGTTCCGTAGTCACAATGATAGGTAGGTTTAAAATCGTGTCCAATTGATTATTGGATAATGGCGGCGGATGGATGCGGACTGCCCAAGACCGGGATGGTTGGCGTTCCTTGGGGGAGACCTTCGTCTAGCAATATTTACTTATTATTTCGTTATTCTTATTTTCGAATTAAGTGCATTTTACATTTTAGGCCCCTATAACTCTTGAAATAAAAAAGTTATCTAAGCCGCTATAGTTTTCCTTAAAAGTTCAATATATGGACTATTTTCATGTTTTTTTTTCAGTGTATTGTTTTAAACTTTCATGGTCAGTAACATTAAAACAGAAATCTGCGGGATTGCTCGGGATACTCACCAACAAAAAGGTACATGGTAGCAATCCCGCATATTTCTGTTTTAACTTTTTTTTTCAGATTTTTTAAACAGCTGTTTGGCTTTTAGAGAGGGCGGGACTCCCTGTTTTTTTTAAATAGCTTTAAAGTTCTCAAACGGACACCTAAATCGCAAAATACATTTAGCAACCTAAGATTATTTTAAAATACCTATCTAATGGTACCACACAGGCACACACGATGGGGTAGACGCGAGAAAGAAAAACATCCCCACTTTACATGTTGGGGAGGTACCCCAAATAAAAGTATTTTTCTTAACTTTATGGTAGCACTTTGTTTGTCGACGTAATCACAACACAATATTCATGCAAAGTTTCATCTTTCTGGCACCAACCGTTTGGGCGGTAGGTCGAGGACGGACGGACATGACGAATCTATAAGGGTTCCGAGTCATGAACCATGGAACCCTAAAAAACATTAAAGTCACCATACACAATGAGGATGGTGACCATTATGATCCCGTTGTAATCCAATGCGTCTAATATTATCCGCGTTCGTCCACATAGGCCTCTGCCCAGGCATACCTCAGAACCTGGTCTGTCACTAAAGTCGGTTACGAAAATCCTGGAGAAGCTAATAAAAACTTGCTAAAAAATCGAAAAAAATGTTATTACATTGAAAATAAAACTTTCCTTTCTACGTCTCAGTCGAGGCACAAAGCACTTTCCTAACTTGAAACGTAAGCCCTCTAAAGCGGCTTTAGAAAGTTAAGTAGGTAATAAGTAAGTACTAAAATAAACATCCATCTTTGCAAATACTTAATTTTGTTTAAACATTGACAATATATGTCTTTCAGCGTTTAAAAGATAATTCGATTTTTAAAAACGAATCAAAATATTATTTCTTGTACTTTTTTTCTTATTGTGTATTTAGCTTAAAAATAGATAGAGAATGCTGCGCTCTATGTAATCCTATAGAGTTTTTTTTGTGAATGATAATTTGTGTGATAATAAAATATGACTTTTTTGTAACTACAAAACAAGTTAACTTTAGTTAAGAAGCTATAATTACAAAGGCAACCTTTGTCCTCTGCCACGCAGACATAATTACATTAATTCAATAAGTACGTTACAAAATCTTCATCATATCATATTAATCAGATTTGCTTAGAAATGAGGTTTCGGTCTACTATACCACGCTCACCGATTAGATTGGTATAAACTAACTTTGGTAGAGAAGGAGAAAAAAGTTCCCTGGAGTTTAAGTTTTCCTATTCCAGGCGCGCAGAGGGCACACCGTGTGGTTTTAGTCGGTGCAATTCCGACACACCGCCCCGGCGCAAATCCCGGCTGGGTGAAGGCTCGAGGGGATTTCCACATGTTAAAAAAAATAAGACAAGGTTTGTTTCAAGTTTTCCTTCTTTTTGCAGTGCTATTATCCTTCAGAGTTAGCTCCCTTAGGCTTACGACATCCATTATTCGCGGCCAGTCGGGACTGGTCTCACAACTGCTATATTATATCATTGTTTAATTATTTTTGGACACTACCTATGTAAATATCAGTTACATTGTTCTCACATTTAACTGTTTTCCTAATAAAATCCCTAAAACAATGTAACCAAAAATTGTAAAAACTTTGTTGGAAAAGAGTGTCCATGTTTTCTTTTCTGTTCTTCTACATAGGATCTACGAATTGGAACAGAAAATTAGCTTCACGACTGACTACTTGACGTTTCGAAAGTTCCGTTGAATTGGTTTACTTGAAATAAAAATGGTTTGATTTGATTCGATTTTGATCTTAATACCAAGATCTTGTAGAAGTGTAAAGAGGATGATAATGTATGTAATATATCGAGGCTATACAAACTGCAATGTTGTGTACATTAGCGATGGAATATTGCAGCAAATATTTGCGGTATGGCTCAACTAAATTCCAACAGTAAATGACCTGTTCTAGGCTGAATCTAAATACTGATAAGATAAAAATTGTGCCTGATAGTTATATTTGAGTATATTAGTCTTAACAGATTGTGTTTAGGACTCCTTAGAATGTTTTCCTTAATAATTAGATTGTACTTAAGAAATATAGAAAATGATCCCATTATTTAATGAATCTCTTGTATGTTTTGAAGTTTACAGTACTGTCAGGTGTGTCTGACACGTAACAGCATGATGCTAAGATGCATTACGGCTTGATAAAGATCCCTTGATTTTTTTTTAATAAAATGTGCACGAGTGCATGGTAAATATGGCATGTAATCTCTTTAACGGGGCTTTCAGTGAAGTGATATTTCGTAATTTATCAAATCACTAAATTTAGACTATAAATAGAACTATATATTTTTGCGAAAGGCTTTCTACCATAAAAGCCGCAACGAGGTCACTCTTTTCTTCTTAAGAAATATGCAGGTCATACTAGATGTACGAGCAATATGAGTATAGATCCATCGGAAACCTCTAATCTGACCTTTTAATAAAGTTTTTGCCAAAATGAAGTAATGTGGAAAAATTCGCCACAAAGAACGTCAAATAATCATAACGAGCGAGCATCCGTTCATAAGAATGACGCATGATCAACAATTACGTCTTCCTATTCAATATTCCTAGTGTTGAAAGTGTGTTATCGATTCAGCTATATATTGTAAAACATTGTTAGGAACTAAATACGTGAACAGTGTATGTAAATATTGATATCCGACCAATATCGCGGCCTTGAAGAGAAGTCATAGCTTCTAAAGCAGACTATCAGAATGTTTGCTGAACGAATTATTGAAAACAATTGTATATTAAATGATGATTAGAAGAAATATACTCTAGTACAATCAAGTTAGTTCGTTTAATAGTAAAAGGATTGCTTTGCTTCAGCGATCATAATTTTATTTGTAAATATCCGTTTTGCTAGATTGCCTGCAGTTTTGTGAAAGTGATTTTATGAACAAGAACTGAAGCATAAATCGAGAAGGAATGAGTATTTGCGGTGTTAGGTTACCCAAAGAAATAATTTCCATTTTTAGTGATATTTTTATACTAAATATTCGATTGAGCTAATAAAAATGCAATGGCAACAGAATTGGCAACAGAGAACAGAAGCTCTTGTCTCCAAAACTACGTCTCTAATTTTTTAATATATTGAAGAAGACACACAGAAGCAGATAGAAGACAAGATTTGTGCAAAACACTTAAATAATTTGTTGGATGATTGCAACCAGTAAATATGATCAGTTACGGCTTGTTAATTAACTAAACAATCAAACGATTCGTCATGACGCAGCTTCTTGGCTTTTTGCAGTTTATGTATATTTTGTTTTGTTACACTCAACTCATAAAGTTCACCTTACTTTCAACTCTGCTTTTATGGAATTAACATTAATGTTCAGTTCTACCCAGTCAAAGTAAAGTCTGCCAGTCATCCCTGGATCTGATATATGTGATAACTAGCTTTCGCCCGCGGCTCTGCCCGCATGTATCTCGGTTATTGGAGTAAAAAGCAGCCGTTATGATATTTTGATATTTAAGGTACATAGCTGTGAAGTTTCATCCAAATCCGTTCAGTAGTTTTTGTGTGAAAGAGCAAAAAACATAAATACATACTCACAAACTTTCGCGTTTATAATATTAGCAGGGATCAAAACAAATTTATTTATAATATTTAGTTACACTAACAGTATTCGCCCTCTTAGGCAAGTTACAAAGGTTTTTTTTCTCTATTCCATTATCTATTCTTTTGTTTAAGTAACTAGTGCTACTCCGTCAAGTAATCAAAACAAAATATTAGACTATGAAACAAGAGAATAGAGAAATAGACAAAAGAAATGAAAACGAAAAACGTTTACAAATTGGCAGTAGACTGAGGAAGAGCAAACTACGCATTGCAAAGAGAAGGAAACCTTGAAAGAAAAACCGTCAACCAGTCAGGGCAGTATAGTATAGTAGGTCAAAACCGCCTCTCTTAGAAGAAGCCTATGTCCTATGTGTTATGCCTAGATTTTTATATATATAGAATGAACGTCATCTATTACATTGTTCAAGGCGACAACGAATAGATAAAACTAAGTTTTTTTACTTTGGAAGTATATAACAAAAGAATATTTTATATGACACCCAAGTTGTTTGGTCACTGTGCACGGAAAAATTTACATAAATGATAAAGAATAATTTTGTCTGGTTGTACAAGTTTTACATACATTAGATGAGACGATATTCTGACTTTCAATTAGCAAGACTTTGTAAAGTGATAAGTACTTACTAATTCACATTGCAAAACAAGTTTTTGGCTCTATGCACGTCTGTATAGCTAACAATTGTGCATATTTCAATGGGTTCCTGGAGGTTGAGAAATCAGTGGATTCTGGACCCGATGGATGGCGCTGCTATTGGTTTATCAACATCAGCCAAAGCGAAGTCCGCCCAAAAGTGTCAGAGAGTTTTTCCAACTACTGCCTGTGGAAGTGTTGAAAGCCCGTGCCTCGAAAGACATGATAAGCCCGGTGGTCATACACATCTGTGGGCAATCGTTATTGGGAAGTCAGTTTCCTCAACATATGAAGCTTGAACTATCTTCGAATTCAGTTCGCCTTCAGAGTTGCGGAGGTCCAAAGCTAGTCGCTCCGTAGAAAAACTGATATTCAGGTAAAACCGATTGAACTAGTAGAAAATCCCTATAATATTGGAAACAATAAGGGTTGGGAAGATGATGATTAAAGTTAATTTACACCCAAACTCAAAAGTGATCTTGGTAATCACAGAATTATTTATCCTGAGTGGGAATTGAAGCCCCCGGCTAACTAACCAACAGTCAAAAATATTAATTCGGTTGAGTAGTTAAGGCGTGAAAGCGTGACAAACGAACGGACTCGCATCCGCATCCATTATTTTAGTTACGATTATATCACGAGTATTACATTAACAGTACGTGTAACTGTAACAAATGGGACAATGCGTCAAGGATGTTAGACAATACGAACTCTCAAAGTACGATGATACATTATCATTTGAAATAAAACCACGTTGAAAAATTGTGTAGATGTCTCTAGAAATGTCTCTAAAATGTTAAAATTCCATCTTGGTGATACTTACTGACAGTTATGACGACTGATCTGACAAGGGACAATAAAAAACATACTGTAGGTATATTTGCTTTTTATTTTGTTAGTCTCATATTTTTTTTTTTCATAATACTTTAATGATAATTAGAACTTCAATAGGTAGTAGAGCCCGCTGTTTCAGTACAAATGGGCCGACTCGACCAGAGTAGTACTACCCTCACACAGAAAACCAACCAAAAACGACAGCATTTGTGCTGTCATTGGTGACAAGTGACTTTCGTTGGTGAGTGTAAGACCGGAGGCCCAATCATTCTGCATCATTCTCCCGGCTTCTCGATTTTTTTTTATAAATATTCAAAAAAGACTCTGTCCTTTCTGATGGAAAGCATTATAAGAATCCAGGAGTGGGAGTCACCGTCCTTACGATCATTGTAGAAAATGCAGCATGGTGACCCACACTATGGCGGACTAGTGAGATGTTTACTAATACGGTAGGTTACAAAGCTATTTGAGTTAAAAAGATTTTGAGGAATTGAGAACTTCCTCCTTTTTTGAAGTTGGTTATAAAACTATTGTAAATGTACATTAAATATAAATAATTGTAAAGAATGATTAATTTAAAGACAGCTGTGTAAATGTTTGGTGTCAATACAATTGGTTTGAAATCCAAGGAGTTTCTTTTAGATATTGGCTACATATTTCATTACACAATTTACCTAATGACTTAGGTATACAAATATAGTATTATGTCCCTCCAACAAAGAAAGGATCCTCCGACCAGACGAGGTTATCGTGCCTGGCGGACCACTGCCCAACGGTTGATGTTGGGGTGTTGCATATATGCTAATCAGCACGAGAATTTCTATATCGTGATTCAGGGTTAGTATTTACTCCGTGGTTCAGTACTTCTTCGATTGATGGCGTTGTTGTATGTGGAAGTCGCCTCAATACCATAATTTGTTTCTCTTGCCATTATTCTAATGTTGCTTGTTAATACTTTTTTATATCTGTATATTCATATTTATGTATAAGTACATAACTGTGTTTGTCAGTTTGTGTATATGTCTTTCAGTATTCAGTACTTCAGTACTTTTTGAATCTTCAAATAGAAAAAACTTATGAAAATTATGTAACTAATATTGCTTGCAAATTAGTTTTTTAGTGTTCTCAAATACCTTTTTTTTCTGTGCGGAAATCCCCTGATACCAACAGTTGGTGGCTATGTCGGACTCGAACCGACTAAAACCGCACGCCGTTCTCAAATAACTAGTCGTATATATGTTGTATGTGTATCTTATATACTATGTCTCGTATGACTGCCTTGTTGGTCTAGTGGTTAGCGTATGCGGCTGCTGATAAAGAGGTCTCAGGTTCGATTCCCGGGTCAGACCAAATATTTGTGTGATCCACAAATATTTGTTGCGGAGTCTGTATGTTTTCCATGTATAATATGTATGTATTTACCAAAAAAAAGTATGTTTATGTATTTATATCAGTTCTTTAGTCCTTTAATACAAGCACAGAATACATAATAGTACCAGCACAGAAGACTCACTCCGAAAAGTACATTAAAGTTAAAGATACCCTCGGTGTCAAAAGATTAAGTTCAATTTAGATCGCACAGCGCCGAATCACTACGATTATATTTACCTACAATTGCGTCTCTTTCTATCGTGTAACTCTGAACTGTTCGGACGATGTCTGTTCGACCGGCGTGTCTGACTCGGCAGGCAGCCGGCCGACTATACCTAAACTGCGGAGTGACACCCCCCTGATACAAGCTCTGCTTAGTTTGGGACTAGATGACGTTGTGTGTAAAAGTCCGAAATAATTATTTATTAAGTATCATTAATTTACGGCAGCCTAAGATGAGAGAGATTACCATAAATGGCAACAATAAAACTTTGATGGTAACTTAGTAAATGAAATAATTAAAACTTATCCAGACTTTCATTCTTATTGAGATCGTGATGATTGTAAATTAAGTATCAAGTCAATATAGTTCTTTAAATGACTGGGTTGACTGACTGTAGGTCACAGAGGTGTGTAGTAATGTGGGCAGAGATCAATGTAGGCGACCGAACGGCCCCGACATGACACGTAGTGCCTGTTTGTGAATTAGCTATGTGCAACATTAAACTTTAACACTTACCTATGCAGTGTTTAGTAATGTATGTGATGAATGCTTTGAAATTTATTTTGTCTCATGTCCACTGCAGAACCAACAGATTAATATTTCTTTTTTCTCGTTTTTATGGTTTCTACAAGAGCTATTCCAGCTTTGGCGCTAGTGGGGAGTCACATATTTGTGGTCAAGTCAGGGTAACCAACCGTACTATATTTATAGTATTCTACTATATTTCGGGTCAGCGTGTTATATATTATTGAAAAAATATATTGAAATAATAAACCAGTACGCAAAAGTACTATATTTTCACGAAAATCTAACAAATAAATCTCCGAATAATAAATCGATTGTTAGTACAGAGTTCGACTCGTACTTGACCAATTTTTGTCAAACTTATATCTACTATGCTGGACAACATCACTACATAGAAAGAGAAAACTTAAAACCAACCAACAAATAATAGGTCAAAACCTCCAGTGGACTGTTAAAGGCTGTTGATTATGATATCATTGTGTATGATTATCTGTATTTCAAAAATATGAATAATCTAGGATACGTCTTCATCTGACTAGTCACTAACGACGGCAAATGTCACTATGTTTAATTTACTGTGACATTTGAGGCGGTGATCTTGTAGCAATCATGCCTATAATAAATAGAAAATTATATTTTAGTTGTCTATGATCTAACGAAAGAGAGACCATAGATAGAGACAGAAATTTAAAAGGATTTAAAAACCAATCTTTCTACACTATGCCGTCGCTTGGTAAATATACCTATTAATAAATTATCTAATGTCTTTTTTTGTTACCTATCCTCGTAATTCAGTACTGATGGAGTAGTTTTTGTTGTATGACTCAGCGACAGCGAATGCGACGGAGAATGATCGGCCATCTTGGATTTTATAACCTTCGTAATTATAGATACCAATTTGCCGCCTTTTATCGACTTAGACATCTCTTGTTTGACCATTTGGATTAATTCTAGCGGAAATTTAGTTTTAGTGACACTGCATTTGTACCTATGTATGCTATAGTAATTTAAAGTGTGTCATGTTCTTTTCAATTACAAATTTAACAGTGGAAACAAAAATATTTGAAACGTTAATGTTATGACTTCTATTAGTAAAAAATCTTTTAAACTTTTTGAAAACTTAAAATGGAGGATCAATTGCGACAACATGTCGTAATATGGTAGCTGCGCTGTTGGCTTTACATACATTTTTAACATGATCTTATTGACTACCTCTGTATGTTTATTTGTAACTGACTCTCGTAACTGTTTAAATATATTTCTATTTATTAGTTGTCGATGCGTCCGCGTCTATGTTATCACGGCAAAAAGTAGCCTATGTCCTTTCTCGGGCTTTAGACTGTCTGGATTTCATTTAAATCGCTAGCAGACAGACAGACGTGGCGGAGGACTTTATTTTATAATATGTACTGCTCGCCAACAGCACATGCAATTTACAGGTATGCGACCTTTACCCACTCGCAATAAGTTCTCAAAAATACAATGCAAATTATCGGTACTTATGCTCACAGTAGTCGAAGTATCTCACGTGACTGAATCGATGAACATCTGCCACGCTACCAAAAATACAACATGCTGGTTATCAGCTCTAATGAATGACATCTTCAAATTCCTCATCTTCTATCACGTGTATATATTGAATATGGGAAAATGACGATATTACAGGCCCGTGCGTCGTGCCGTTTTCTTCGGTCCCACTTGTCATGGACATCTACGGAATCGTTATTGGGAATACTGTCAAGTAGTGTAATAAACCTTCGAATTTACTTCGCCCTCTGCGGTTGCGAAGGTGTGATACTCATGTAAAACCGGTTGAATTAATATAGTAGTCGACACCAAGTAATACTAAATGCTAGGAAGAAGCCTAGTCTATCACAATCGTAAATGATCAAATCGTAGCCACGCCTAGAATTGCTAAAAATGTGCTAAATGTTTTTGACATAATACACAAAATCGTGTCATGCCTCAATGCAGTACATTACAAAATGTCTGTAAGTCTATTTGCCTTACACAATTCTTCGAATTGTAAATGAAATGTTGTCCATTGTAAAGAACTCTTAGTTTCTCTGCTATCCTCTATTTACTCAGGGTTTGCTGGAAGAAAACTCAATTTTGTGTTAAACTCGCCTTTGTGCATAACACTTCCTTGTAACTTGTATATTTAAGGTTTTTTTTGTCTACAATAAAGAATAACTACAAATACAACTCTACTTAAGTAACCCTGCTGGCCTGATTTGTTTAATATTATAATTTTAAAATGACATACAAGAGTTCGAGATTTTCAAGGAAAAAAGATGTTTCCACTTAAGGGCCCGGAAAATAACTATATTGAAAGCCGAGGGTGTCGACTCATTGAAGCACTTTGACAGAGAAAAGAGCGATTTTTGATCTCGGGAAAAAAAGTCAGATATCAAATAAAGGACGAAAACGATCTCTAAACTGAAAGTGCGCTGGTAAAGTGTTTAATACTTGGCTGCAACCAACATTATCTTTTATGTAAATAGTTTGTAGAATGTATTTATTGAGTCTGTGGATCAAATATAGATAATTTTTCAGGTATTCTTTAATATTGCATGTTACATACATCATCAACAATCCATTATATCCAGCTGCTGAGCTTGGATCTCCGCTCAAGAGAGGGTGCGGAGAATGCGGGTTGGGGACTGGCAAGACACGTTGTGGCTACGTAAATCTTGCCGTCGGGTATTTTTAAGCCGCTCAAAGGCCTCCAACTAAGCTTAACGTGATACCGAATCATGGAAACGCTCATAACATATCATGCTATAAACAGTCACCCATCTAGGTACTGACCGTGCATTCGTTGCTTACCCTCGGTGATTGTTTCCAATTACCGAAGGCCACTCAGCTATTAGCACAACAAATATACAGTTTGTTTAATAAGTGTTTTTCCTACTCTATAAATTTCATGACATAAAAAACCTCTAATATAAACCAATACCAATACCAATATAACTAACTGCCTCGTTGGTCTAGTGGTTAGCGTATGCGGCTGCTGATCAAGAGGTCTCGGGTTCGATTCCCGGGTCGGACCAAATATTATTTGTGTGATTCACAATTATTTGTTTCGGAGTCTGGGTGTTTTCTATGTATAATATGCATGTATTTACAAAAAAAAAAGTATGTTTATGTATTTATATCAGTTGTCTAGTACCCATAACACAAGCTCTGCTTATCTTGGGACTTAGATGAGGTTGTGTGTCAGATGTCCAAAATATTTATTATTATTTTATTATTAATAATGGAGACAGAGCCCTCCTTATTTATAAGTAAAAGATTTGTTTTAACTTTTACTTACATAACATGCTTGCATTTATGTCTCTATCGTACAGTGTTCAGTAAATGGCAATAGATATTAAAGACTAAACATTCAACACCTTGAATGAGCAGTCTGCCCACATTCATAACAAATGCGAAAGTAAAAACTGGGTGCACACCCATTACGTCAACAAACTGTCCAAGACAACGCCCACACGATGACATCATAATTGAATGAATGCATAGTTGTTTAAGTTAAAACTAGTGAAGTGACTCCTCGTGAACACTATTGTTTAAATAGTATATGATATATGGACCTTGTGACCAAAATAGCTCACTGGTTAGTCTCATATGTCGCTGAACCGATAACCGCTGGAATTAACGTATTCTAGAGTGGAGACCGCGTCTCGACAAACGTAGTGTGGGGCGAAAAATTGCGTAAGAGGGCTGGAAGTGAAATGAATGAAGTATTAGACCGGGCTCTGTAGTGTTCCTTGGGAGAGGCTTATGTCCAGCAGTGTAACGCCTGACAGTCCGTTGCAGGGCTGATATGATGATGATACGTTGATATAGGTACTCCAATTCAAATGAATCGAATAAAAAGCCATTACAACAGATTAAAAAATATTTGAAGAAAACGTTTGAAATACTTTTCAAGTTTAAGAAATGTGCTAGAAAACAGATTGTTGATAAATATTTCATTCCTTCTTCACCAATGAAAGTAATTTAAACTGAAGGTTAAAATTTCAACTGAAAGTATAATTCTTAAATCGTTTGATGTTACAGCACAATTTTCGTGTGAAATCATACGAGTCCGTTTTAAAAACTACTAAATGAATGTGTTTGACGTAATCTAAACGCCAGAACAAGTGGTCAGAACAAAATATTAGCCAATAGCACAAGAGATTTCATACTTTGTCGATTGTAGAAAGAGAACGACAACATAAACACTTGGAAGTTGGAACTTGGTTATGGGGCAGGACTTGCTTCTAAAACAATTTTGACATCAACGTATCTTGTTACCCGTTACAGTCATGTCACAACTGGGTCAGGATAATTTAATATTGTGAGTATTGTGACCTGGTTATAATAAGTGACAGTTGCTTTGCAGTCATTTCATTTTTATTGTATTTCATCTCTAAACAAATTTGTACCAATGCATGGGTACTTACAACATTATTCAAAGTTTAAAAACAAACCGCTATTGAGACTACGAACACCAGAATGTTTTGAAAACTGTAGACAGTTTGCTTATTACATCTACAAACGAAAGAAACATCTTTGTGAGTTCTTTCGTTTTAATAATAACATTCAATTAAGCTTGAAACGTTATTTCAGATTTACTCTAGAAGTTAGAGGAAGAATCTTCTTACTAGTTACGCCTTTTTAGGGTTCCGTAGCCAAATGGCAAAAAACGGAACCCTTATAGATTCGTCAAGTCTGTCTGTCTGTCTGTCCGTCCGTATGTCACAGCCAATTATTTCCGAAACTATAAGAGCTATACTGTTGAAATTTGGTCAGTCGATGTATTCTGTGAACCGCATTAAGATTTTTACATAAAAATAGAAAATAAACAATACATTTTGGGGGTCCCCATACTTGGAACTGAAACTCAAAATTTTTTTTTTCATCAAACCTCTACGGATAGGTCTTCAAAAATGATGTTGAGGTTTCTAATGTAATTTTTTTCTAACCTGAATAGTTTGCGCGAGAGACACTTCCAAAGTGGAAAAATGTGTGTCCCCCCCCTCTAACTTCTAAAATAAGAGAGTGATAAAACTAAAAAAAAGATATGTTGTACATTACCATGTAAACTATCAACGAAGATTGGTTTGAGCGAGATCTAGTGAGTACTTTTTTTTAATACGTCATAAATCGTAACACGCAATATACCTTTCATCCAATCAATACACTAGTATAAAAACATCGATGAAAGTTACAACGAACTACAAGAACTTTTATATGATGTTACTTGCTGGTACGGAACCCTTCATGGGCGAGTCCGACTCGCACTTGGCCGCTTTTTATTAATAGAACTGTAGATAAAGAAAAAAAATGAATTGTCCTTATGTTGGTATGGTATAGGACTGCGCCATTTGCGAACCGAAAATTTTCTTTATATTTCAGAAGATATTTTTGCCGTTTACGTTCCCGTTACAGTTTGAAGACAAAATGTTACAAAAATAATCCAGTATTCATACATACATCAGTAGTAGCATTGATATCGGTATAACTTTTTAATTGTTAATTATTGAACATAAAGTTTTAAACTGCAATAAAATAATGTAGTTCCAACTCAGTAATTACAGCTGATAATATTTCTATACAGGTTTTATTACGATCATTACGTAAAGGCAATACCTACTGTCATAGTTTTTGCCACGATTGAATACTTACTCAATGTACCTACTTACAAAGAACCGCCATTAGCATATTTTTTTTTAATTTACAAAGAGTGGTAAGCGCTTCTTCCTTCAACGTTACAAATGAAAAAGTTTGTGAGCGTATGCATAATAGACCAGTGCCGAAAATGTTTGAAAACAAAATAAATTATAGTAGGATGAAACCCATTATAAAAGGACTAGAATATTACAAAAATTAAAGGAAAAATAAATTACGGGCGATCTGAGGTCGGGAAGGGGGAGAGGGGAGGGTTTTTAGGGAATAAAATGGCTTATCTCGATTTCCGGCGAAACTACAAGTCCTATGGAAAAAAGTCAAATGGCAAAGTTGTAGGTAATAAAAAGATCTACAACTGTTTTCACTTAATTTCTTGAAAAAATATTTTTATTTGTAAAAGATAAAAATAAAAAACCAAAAACTTGTTTTTTTTAATTTTTCACATAAAATTTAAGGTTATGTGAAAAAAGTGTGAATGCAAAAGTTGTAGATCTTTTTATTACCTACAACTTTGCCGTTTGACTTTTTTCCATAGGACTTGTAGTTTCGCCGGAAATCGAGATAAGCCATTTTTTTCCCTAACCCCCCCCCCTCTCCCCCTTCCCGACCTCAGATTGCCCGTAATTTATTTTTCCTTTAATTTTTGTAATATTCTCGTCCTTTTACAATGGGTTTCATCCTACTATAATTTATCTTAACTTTTTATTATTTTAAGAGGCTTCTACCCTGGTCTATAAGTTTGTTATTTTATATATTATCCTCATCAGCCATTAATGGTCCACAGCTGGACGAAGGCCTCTCTTTAGATAAATAGAACATTGTTCAATATTATATTTGCACTTTATGGTGTAGCAGGTGGGGTCGAATTTTAAATAGATATTGTGATAGGTACTTGTAATATAAATAATAATAATAATAATTTTACTAAACATATCTAAAGGTAAACTAGGAAAAGTTTCTCAACATTTTCACTCAATCGTCGAACCACCTTGTACCTTCCTATCTATATTTCTTACCATCAGCTAACACTCGTTTTGCAGGGATTTATTCCCGTATTTTATCCCGTTTTTTCAAAATTCATTTTCGTAGAAATAAATAAAAAAGAAGTGTCTGTAATTACACTAATTACAAATGAACAGTTTTTTACTAAATCCATATGAAATTATAAACTAAAATAGTATCCATCTAAAAAACATTTTTTTTTTAATTTTTGTGTTTCTTCTTTCTGTTCTGTTCTGTTTGTTCCTGATAATTTCTGGAAAGACAAAGCCATTTTGACGGGACTTTCACTAGTAGAAAGCTGAACACCTAAGAAGTAACTTCACCGTTTTACTTGCTATTTACAACAGTAAGCGTGGGTAACACCGCGAGAATCAGCTAGTATGTAATAAACCTGCACATCACATACTGATGATAAGTCATAATGTTGCGTAACATAGTCTTGTGATCGACACTAATTGATGCGCTATTTTTAAATAAATAAAATCTTAAATATTCAAAGAAAAATTATTAAGGCAAAAGAATCACTGAAATCAATTCCTCTAAATCGTAAATGAAGAATAGTTTAGCAATAACCTTACGCAACTAATAAATCATTCTCAAACTGTCATGGCTACTGAGAGTACTGAGCACACGTCGTACTGTCTCATTGTATTCAAAGTCGATTAATTCCATCGATCGATGATTTAATCGATTATCGATATGGCCACAAAACAAAAGCGGCTCGTGCGCGGTGACCTAGAACCTAGAACCTTTAAAGATATAGCAATGTGAGCATCAGATACCATCTGTACAATGACATCGTAAATCATAAACAATGCGACCAAAGTTAAACTTACATAGATGGAAATAAAGTCCAAATTTCAATGCTTCCAAGTCGAAGTAGTATCTTTTAATATTTATAAATTAAGAAAACGTGTGTGTAGAGTCAAGTAAACATCAGATGATCTCATACGCTTCGCTTACGTTTCTGGTTCAGTAGCATTTTTAAAACTGAACGAGGTTTCGGATTCTTGTTTCATTGTCTTCTGTTTAAATTTCGAACGCCTGTTTTCTTTTTAAATTTAAGGACACGTGATTGCCAGTAACGAGAAATGCTTGTTAATTTTAAGGATATAATCATCAACAACCCTTAACGTCCCACTGCTGGGCTCAGGTCTCCTCTCAAGAGAGGGTTAAGGCCATACGTCCCCACGCTGGCCGAGTGCGGGTTGGGGACAGGCAAGACACGTTGTGGCTACGTAATCTTGCTGTTGGATGTTTTTAAGCCGCCCGAAGGCCTCCAACTAAGCTTCACGACTGCTATCTTAAGATAACAACCGGGACCGACTGCTTAACGTGACCTCCGAATCACGGAAACGCTCATTACATATAATGCCACAAACGGTCACCCATCTAGGTCCGACCGCGCCGTCGTTGCTTACCCTTGGTGATCGTTTCCAATCACCTAAGGCCACTCGGCTATGAGCGCCGAGTGGCCTTAGGTAGCCCACCTAAGGATATAATACCAAGTCTAATTAAAAAATATACAGCAAGGCAGTTAATTTTTGCAAACTTTATGTATCATTCATCATTTTTATGTAAGCCTACCAAAGTGACTCTACTCTGCCTGATGGAAAGCATGGGTAGAATCCAGGTATTGGGGCCACCATCCTCATTGCGAGTGTAGGCAATGCAGCATGGTGGTGACCCATACTATGGCGGCCTGGTCAGAAAATACTGCATCATTCTCCTGGCCTCCTAAGGCTGGTGGAATGATGCAGAATTATTAGGCAATTATTGCAGTATTTTATGAAATATGATTCTGTCTAGTTTTCCAAGCTGCTACACAATTATTTTTATACTACACCTGATCGGAACAGTAGTCAATATTCCCTGAAAATGAAAAGAGAACGTAAGTCTTTTCCTTGACCTGAATAAGCGGGAGGAAAAAATGTATTAAAATCCATTTCTAACGTGTTTTAGCGGGAGAGAAAGTTGTATGAATTTTCATTTGTCATGTGTTATCTTATCTATGGCGCGCGCCCAATGAGTTTTCATATACATAATTTAAATATGGAATCTCCGTGCCACTGACATCCTTCTGTGAAGAATATTGGTCAAATTCTAAGCTAAATTTTGTCTTACATGGTGCCTTACGTTTTGATTTTATTTTAAAAATACTTTAAATGTTCCTCATAGGTGTAGAGCACTGTATAGAACTCGGGTGAAAGTCCCATTCCTACCTCGGGAGTATTGTGGCCCTAGGCTGCGCCTTCGGGCCACAAACTGCTCCCTCACTAGTAATCGGTCCCTTTCCTCCCTCGGTAAACAATGTACTATTCTAGATTTCACTTGTTACAACGGTCTAGAATACTGATGCCGATTGCCTGAATCTTCATGTTTTAAACCATACATAAAATCATACAGCAATAAATAAAACGATTAAAGAATAAAAAAAATATTTTAATAAAAAAATATCGTCATTTATTCTACCGCATTCATCCGCATAAAAGTGAGTGACGTGCGAATAAATTGTTACTAACTGCTAAACTAACACATTCTTTGCCAATTATTGTACATATTATAATAAATTAAGAGTTAATTAATGACTTATTAAATAATATTATGAACACTTTCTATATTGTTGCAGTGAATTGAATACGAGCAAAGTGAACGAGTCTCTAGTGCAGAGGACGAAACGACAGACGGCAAACGAGTGAGCGGTGAGTCACCACCATTAGGTACATTACAAAAACTTTTGTTTTTGTATTCTACATATTTACCTAGTTTATTTTAAATGATAATGATCTTGCAGCGTTTAGTTATCTACATTTCTTTTATTCTCTGACTTTCGCCCGCGTCTCCGCCCGCGTGTATCTCGATTATTGCAGTAAAAAGTAGCTTAAGTGTTAATCTGTTAAATAAGCTGTATTACTGTAAAGTTTCATCCAAATCCGTTCAGTAGCTTTTGCGTGAAAGAGCAAAAAACATAAATACATACATACTCACAAACTTTAGTTTCTAATACATACTACTGGCTTAAAGGAATACGTAGTATTTTTATAAGACGAAAATACCACGTCGAATGGTCTGTTTCTCATTACGTGAGGTTTTAAGGTAGAGAAAAATATTTTTCTATCTTTATGAATTTTTGAAAAGCTTTTCAATTATTTTTTTCAAAAAGTCATAACCACCTTTACACTACATATATGTCCATACTTTCTGTAAGGGATTTCTTCATTTTTTCTCTAAGATGAAGGGATGAAAAAAAGTCATTTATTGTATCATAATAATTATTTTAGGGACCAAGGACTTTAAACATTTATAAGTGGTAATACCAAGTGTCCCTTTGAACCTGTTGACATGTAACGCGCATTATAAATTCCATATGTAAAGTGGACTAATTTCATAAGTAAAGTGAGGATTTCTTTGTTGTTTATCAACAAAATCGTGGAATAAAATAAAATTATCGTCAATAGCCCTCAATATTCCACTGCTGGATATAAAATCCAATCTATAGTTTTAGGAAATCGATGTTTAGACTATAAACTGTCTTCTGCAAATGGAAAATGGTCAGACAAACTACTAATCGAGTTATTCGCCATTAGAGTATGTATATGGCAACATTAGTCAACAATTCTGAATGCATTTGACTTTCTTTTTTATGATATAATATGAGCTAACAAGCAAAGTTTAGAATAGGTGGTCTAATAAGTTGTAGAGATGGTAGCACTCGTTAACAAAGGCTGGTAAATAATAATTTGTATTGTGCATCGCTGGGAGTAGTGTGTGGATTTCAAACTCCAAAAGACCGTGTAAAAAACAAAACAAAATTAAAGAAAAAATGTCTTGTTTGTATCATCATTAGGTAGGTCGGAAACTTTATCGACCATCCTGTCTTTTCTTCTTCCTAGCCTTTATAATCCCCAATATTATTTGCGTCGGCTAATAGTTTGTACTGGTTTTCCGATCATCCAATCCACGTAATTTAATTTTTCTTACTCGAAAACTCTCCGCTGTGTATATATATACATAGCGCAGAGTTTTCGAGTGTAAATTATTATTACTCTTCGTTACAACTTCTAACAGCCACAGTCGTTTGAACGTAGCGTAGGTTCCCACCTACGCTATTACGGAATGCCGGCGTGAAGTTGCTGAGTCATCCATTGTTCAATATAATTTAACAATTTATCGGTTTGGATGTGCAACAGTTGTGAACTATCTACGTTGTATCGTTGCATTGTACTCGGTGATGAGAAACGTATGAGTTTTGTGATTGGAGGCTTGATATGTATGCATTTTTTTTAAATAGAACACAGGCATTAATTGATCAATGTATTATATTTAGTCTTTTTTTTTACTGAAGCCAAAGGATGCTATCTACTCTGCCTCATGAAAAGTATGAGTAGAATCCTGGATAGGGTCATCATCCGTATTTTGAGTGCATGTGCAAACAATGCAGCTTGGTAACCTATGCCATGGCGGCTTAGTGAGATGTTTCTGCATCATTCTCGGTCAGCAAAAAAGCTGTTTTGATTTTGAAACCGTTGGATACGGGAATCACAGAACCCACTGTTGTCAACTTATCTTTATTTTTCTCCTCTCTGAAATGAAGAATAGGGATCATGGGATGGGGTACGGCAACGGCAGATTAACTAGACTTCAGCAAAGTTCTGTCATAATTCTTCAACACAGTGTCTTGATAATTCGTTTTATTTTTTAAATTTAAAGTGCCATTGTTCTCTGGTTTAAACATAAATAAAATTCACCGTTGGTAATTGTCTAAATTACTAAAATATTTAAATGAAGAGTTAAATGTAGTGACAAGGATTAAAATGTTTTAATGTCTTTAAAATAGTAACACAATTAAACTTCTGTTGATGATCATAAATGTATATAATCAAACGGAAGTAAATTAATTTGTTTTAGAATAATAAAACGTCGCTTTATTGTTAATTACGATATTATCATCATTAGCTCGTTGCAGTCCATTGCTGGACATAGTCCTCACGTAAGGAACACGAACACCACAGAGCCCGGTCTGTTGCTTTTAGCATCCAATAAGGGCCACCGTTTTTGTGCTCGCCGTTTTTTGTAGAATGAGGTCCTATCTGTCAAAGTTTGACAGCTCCGCTTTTAAAGCACAGTCATATTGAACGGTAATTTGTATATTTCATAATTAATGTCGCGTATTACAAAATATCCAAACATAATTAGACTGTTAATTTTCATTCCAAAATAAACTCTCGCCTACAGAAACAATTTAATTTAATATTTCAGACCTTATTCTACACCAGCGCCTTTGGCGGCAAATTTTCTCGCGGTAGACCTCATTGCTGCCAGCCCTTGTTACCGATAATTTAAAACTAAGAGGTACAAGTAGCGGCCATGATACAATAAAACAAGGAATAGAACTCCGAGACATGGTGATGACGTAGCTGACACAAGACACGTCATCTCCTCATTCGAAGGCTCTTATATTTTTTTGGGGAAAATCGATCACTTATTAAAAAGTAATGGTATTATCTAAAAAAAAATCCTCAAAGTAGTAAATTTTCCCCAAAATTATGAAGTTTGAGAGCACTTGATAGAGGGGTGTCATGTGTCACCTACGTCCTCACCGTGTCTCGGAGTACCATACCTTGTTTTATTGTATCATAGTGGCGGCCTATTCTCAAAGGCAATCTTTTAGAGACAACCGAAATAAATAAGTAGATCACCAATGGTGTCGAAGGATCACTGGGCCGCCATAGTGTGGGTCACTAAGCTGCATTGTTCGCACTCACAATGAGGATCCAGAATCCAGGAGTAGGGGTCACCCTCTACTCCTACTCATGCTTTCCACCACGCAGAATAGAGTCATTTTGGCAGGCTTTATCATCATCAACAGCCTTGATCAGTCCACTGCTGGACATAGGCCTCTCCTTGAAAAGGAGGTATTGGCCTACCATACCACGCTGGCCAGACTTGTTGGTACAGGGTTGGTTTCAAGTTTTCGTTCTCTTTGCATTGATGTTGTCTTGCGTAGTTTATCCCTTAGTCGCCTTTTACGACACCCGCGTGGGATGAATAGGGGTGGAGACACTCTGTATTCTTAATCCGTCACCACACGGACAGGCAGGCTTGGCAGGCTTAAATATAGAAAAAAAATAACAAAGAAACAGTGTAAGTAATTGTCGAACTTTGACTCTGCAATGTGTTATGTAACAGAGAAAGTGCAGTGATTCATTCGGAACTACACTCTTTAGATGCTATCTCGGTACTTATTCACATCTAGACATCTATACAAGTAAATAAAAATTAATGTGTCTGATTGTAATATCAAATTTTTCCGTGTGGTGACGGACTAAGAATACAAAGTGTCACCACCCCTGTTCATTCCATGGGTGTCGTAAGAGGCGACTAAAGGAACAAATTAAGCAACTATCATCACTGCCAAGAGAAGGAAAACTTGAGACAAACCCTTTACCAACCCGTCTGGCCAGCGTGTAGTAGGCCAAAACCTCCTTTCAAAGGAGAGGCCTATGTTTAGCAGTGGACTGTTAAAGGCTGTTGATGATGATGATGTAATATCAAATAAACAGTTTTTTTATGAAATACTTATGAAAGTGCATTCGGTATTTACATCAAAAACGCATTTTTTTAAAATTTTGTCTGTCTGTTTTTTCCTAAATGGCTGGACCGATTTTGACGGGACTTGCACTGGCAGAGAGCTGACCTAAGAAGTAACTTATTAGACTAGTTTTGCACCGCGTCGTTATTCGCAATTTGTCGGATAGTGGTAATATCGGATTATAAGAGTGAACGAACAGAGAGTGCTCCTGTGTTTTCAAACACTCTAATGCACTAAAATATCTCCTGCGTAGTTGGCTGGTGTCCGTTGAGACTGAAAACCGTGGCTTAAATGGGTTAAGTAATATATGATGTTTTTTTTTTGTCATTTCTTCACTAAATTTGACTCAATCATTCATTTAAACGAGGTAGTACTGCACAATACTGTTTTAAATATTAGGTATATTTTATACACTATATCTTAATTTGATTTATTCAATATTACTTAGATATAAGTTCTCAAGAAGACATTAAAAAAAATATTTTTAAAGATTCCTCTTGAATGAAAAAAGGGCTGCGTGCATTACACCATGTAATTTCTGAATAAACACGTAATGTATCACTGAATAAACAAAGTATTTATGTTCAATGGTTTTTATAAGTATTTTGTTTTCGACATATAAAACATGAACAAAACAAGTACTCTTCTCTTCTTTGTCGTTCCCTCAATGCTGAGGATCGCGACCACAAGTAACAAGCTTCCACTTCGTTCGGTTATACGCAGAGTGGACCGCACGGTGCATGCTGCCGCCCACCGCCTCCTTCACAGTAGTGCCCAAAAAATATACGTTCGTGTAATTGTCAGTTTCCTTTTTAGTGATTGTTCTGATGTGGCTTAACTGTGTATGGACTTTAAACCGGTTACTGTGTCATTATAACATGAACTTTATTACTGAACTGTTACTGTTACTTTGTTACTGTTTATGACTTTATCATCATCGCGAGCGACTGACTCCTCAACCCTGAGGGAGTTCCGAAATGTCAAAATTGAACTAATCGACAGTACATTTAAAGGCACTGACTTCCCAATAACGATTGCCATAGATGTTCATGAAAACCAGGACCGACGCACGGCTTAACGTGCTCTCCGAGGCACGGGCTTTAATCACCGGCACCGCGTTTCATATTCCGGGCTGTTATTAATTTTCTGTAAGAAAAACCCAGCAACACTTTTGGCCTGACCCGGGATTTGAACTCGAGATCTCTTGATCACCAGTCGTATACGCTAACCACTAGACCAACGACGCAGTTTATTGTTTTTTTATCATCATTAATAGTTTTAATTGGTCTCCTGCTGAACATAAGATTATCCTTAGATAGGTTTTTTTGGCTTATTATAAGCCTATCCAAAAAGGACTTTTTGGTCTATTATGCCACACTGGCAAGACGTGTATGTTGAAACAGAGATGTCTTTGTTTGCTTTTGTTTAGAATTTTCAAAGTGCAATAATTTTGTCATACATGATTTTTGCGAAATTTTAACCGTTCACGTAGCGCAGGTAGCGAAAGCTTTCAAGAGGAAAAAGAACCCCCAATTTGGAAACATTCTTCAATGGTGCTCCGCTCCTATTGGTCTTATCGTGATGATAAATAGCCTATAGCCTTCCTCGATAAATAGCCTATCAAACCTATCGGACCTTCAATCAAACAAACAACCTCTACAACTTTACAATTTTAGTACAAATGTCATGTAATGCAAATTGCGAGTTCGTTTGCCTCTCCCGGTTACGCTTGACTGACGATTTCATGTAGGTACTATTTGGATATTACAATACACGCTTAGTATTTCTTAGGCTCTCTTATTACGAAGTAAAGTTTTACGTTCGCTTTTTATTTATTTCTGCAACTCGGTCTTATTACAAAGTATAAATACTTTTTACACCAAGGTCGAAGTAAAAAAAAAACAATTGTAATGGAAAATTACCACGTTTGATGAAATTCATATTAAATTCATTGTTTTGCTTATAAAACAGACCATGTAAAGATCTAAAACTTCAAAATATGATGCTCTTATCTTCATCTTCTAAAGGAGATACCGTTAGACATTTTCCTTAAAGTAACGCTTCGAACTGTCAAATTATTCTTAGCTAACTTTTATACGAGGCTCCATCCTCGAGCATGTATCGCGGTAAATAGTAGCCTTTCCCAAGAAACACAGTACATATCTCCATGACAAATTCAATTGGTGTAGCTGTGAATGCGTAAAACAAACGGACAGACAGTGTGACTTCCGAATTTATAATATAAGTGTGCATTTCAGTTTCTCTAAAGATCTAATTCTTCATAATTATTAAATCACACCAGCCATACTGCCATAGTCATCAAGTCTGCTTTCTGTATAACAGATTAAAAAAGGAAACGAATTTATAAAAGTGAAACTAAATTAAAAGAGTTCAAAAAAGTAATAAATATAATTAGCTTTTTACATTGCTAAAACAAATAAAGAAAAATAAGATTTTTAGACTATTATATATCTATGACTCTAGTGAGTTAAAATTGCGCTGCACATTGAAATCTAAGTCAAAACTTCATAAAAAAGTAGGTGAAATTAGCATAACGTAAAGCGGAATAAAACATTTGATTAAGTATCTTAACTCTGAACTATAAAGTCCAAAATATTCTGCATCATAAATAAATATTAGCGTGATTGTTTCGTATTTTCAAAGAGAGAGACAACATGAAAATGAAGCGAGAAGACCGATGTAGAATACCGATGTAAAATGGTTTCTCGAACTACCATAATTTCGGCAATGTCATGTTTCTATAGTACATATATGTACGATTATTATGAGATTTTGGTAGAAAAACAACAGATTTGCTAACCAGCAAGCAGCCTTGTCAAAACGCCATTGACAATCGAATTGTATGCATGCGATGTGACACGCAAGTCGAATCGAGACTTACGATCCTAAAAATCGATTTATCACGTTAACAGCACATCCCTACTCTAGGTGTGAGCTAACTCTACAAGCAGGTCACTTATCGTCTGTGGCTTGGTTTATCTTAGGCAGCCCTTAGTCATCTTAGCTTTCTAGAAAAACAGCTAAGAAAAAAAAACTGTAAAGTATCTGACTCAAACCTATTGACCACTTATTGTATTGTGTGATTTTGACTCAACTCACAGATATTGGATAACCCTTTAAAAGGAAACTGTTCGACCTTGTGATGTTACGAATTAAAAGTTTAAAGAACTTGTTATTGCAATAAATATACTGGTATATATTCTAACGTTGATTAATTTACATCTAACCATATTTTTTGTCAAAATCTACAAAATGACGGGTTCGTTATTATACTGTAATTGGATTAGGAAAACGGATTATTACGGCTCCTGTTTATCCTGTGGATGTCGTACGAGCCGAATAATAGGAGAAGACAAGATATCAGAGCCACGCTGATTTCAGCACGAATTGGCTGGTTCGACCGGGGCGGTACTATTCTCACACAGAAGACGTACCTCAAATGACAGTTTTCGTGCTGTCGAGTTTCGTGGGTGAGTGTAAGCCCGAAAATGCGGAGCACCAAACCGCATTTAGTATGCTGATTCTGCTTATTTAGGCCACCAGGAAGAGTAGAATCACTTTGGTACACTGCAAAAACATGAACACTTGAAACAAACCCAAAACGAACCCTTTGACTACCTTGGTATAGTAGACCAAAACTTCCTTTGTAAGAAAAGACCAACAGTGGACAAATTGAGGCTGTTGAAAATAATGAAAGAAGTAGGTACTGATTATGTTTCTTCTTCTAAATGCACAGTGTATACAACTCGGCGTGACGCCAGACGCTGTGTCACACTGTGTTTACGTCGCAAAATGAGTAGGTGTCTCAAAATATCTAGGATTATGAACAGAGAAATTTGTCGTTTACTAACATTCCACACAATTATATACACAATGATATACCAGTTTATTACTGAATTTACTTGCCATCAATTAGTGTAGCTTTCGATGTGATCGCAACTAAAACTTATTCAGCTTCCAAGAAATAGAAACCATTTAAACTTCATCCCGCAAAGCTTACCCACGGTGAGGAATATTGTTGAGAAATTCTAGCAAGTTTCTTTTAAAGTGGTAGACATCGTATTACAGAAGTAAATTAGAAAACTTGTTTCAGCCGTAGAATTTATGTTTGTAATGTTTCGTTTCCCATCTAGAGACAATATTTACATGATGTGAACGATAATTTCTTTTAGGAATTGGGTTTATTCATAAAATGTATGTAAATAGAAATTATAGATTTCAACATCACTGCAAAGATAATGAAAACTTAATGGAAACCTGCCATAGGGTATATCCAACAGTGAACTGAATAATGGAACAGGGCAGTTATCCGAAAAAGCCTTGCCTGGAGAGTTTCTGAGTCAATTGATAGATGATACATTCGGTCCTCACTAAGAACGCTTAGAAGTTTGGCAGAATGGCTCCGACAGCACGTTAGCTAGCACAGCCCTGAATTTCAAGCCGTACCTGCCTCCAGAGCTTGCGTATGTGCGTTCTGCCGTAGCATTCCAAGCCTGCCGTAGGGACAGATAGCAGGAGGCGCTCGTCGGGTTTTTAGACCAAACGGGCACCCCATAGAGGACCACCATGGCCCTATCTAAGCTGGAAGCAAATGAACATGAGATGCGTTAAAGACCGTTCTGATGTTATATGTATACGAGAAGTTCGATCTTCATATTGTTTTCTTTTGTTACAGATTTGGGGTTACAAACCCCGTCGACGAAACGAATCGAGTTTGGAGCTGAAGTAGTCTCTTCTCGGCTCCTCAAAATATTGTAAAAATCGCTCGGTCACTGTCAGGCACCAATCCATACCTGCACTGCTCTTGTATATTAGTCGTATTACAAAATACAAAACGAAAAAAATCTCGATAGAACACCCTCTATCTGTGGCCACGACAGAGGGTTGTCATTTAATTACATTTTATATATGCATATATAAAAAGGAGAAAAAACGTGATCTCTAACGTGACGTCACAATTTAAATTTTGTGATTATTAAACTAATTATTATTAGACTATTATAATTGCTTTGCTGTTTAAAATAGCATTTTAACGCGTATTGCCCGTTTTAACACAGAGTTTTTGTATCGTAAAATTGTATATAGCGTAAAAAATAAATAAAAAAAATTGTGTGACATTACGTAAAGTAACTATCATACTAGTCATCGATCTAGTGTATTTATTGTGTAGCTAATATTCAGTTTTATTATGTTTAGAAGATAAACTAATACTATTGAAAGCGTCCTAAGTGTGTATCTATTTATAACTATTTTATGGTCAAGTGCATTCTATTAACCAAAGAGAACAACAGTGAACTTGCTCTTTAAAAAGTAAAAACCGTAAAAAAAGGCGGCATTTTTGTGAATAGACAAAAATAAGGATTGACCCAGTGGAATCGATTTTTACAATCTACAAGATGCAGACTCAAATCGGTGTCGGTAACGAGCTCCAAAGGAGTTATAGGATGCAGGACTTCGCATCGCCTGGCGTTATCATGAGGGAACGCAGCTTCATACGCCCACAGTCACATCACAATATGCATCATCAGGTAGTGTATGACTACAGCGTTACATTCTAGCTATGTACAAATAGAGTTTCAAAAATATAGTATAGAGTCACAAATAAACAAAAAAAAAATTTCGTTTCAATTTGTGTATTCAGGTGATTACACGTGATTATCAAGATCATAAGATCCCGTGACAAAATGTTAAGTGGTTTCCTTTCCCAACCATTTTGGTTGAGGATCAGTAGGTGTTGCCATATGTAAAAAACTTTCACTAATAGATATAGGAATGTGAAGTTGATTTGCATTATGCAGATTGCAGAGTAATACCTTGTCGAAATGACGTTTTAATAAAAGTTTATTTCTATCAAGACCTTGTCAAAGATTTCCAAAAGGATCGTGGGCGATCGACACTCAGATAGATTTAGTGTAACGCCTACGGCCTGTCTGAAGCACTCAATAGCCTTTACATTTGTTTTGAAATCGAATATACTCAAATCGAATATAAGAAATCAAAAGTTAACCTTTGATGAAGTCTAATTCGATTCAATACATAGGTTTTGTGAACTGTTTTACTAGCTTCGTAAACTCAAAGTCATATGAATTAATTGAATGCTGTTATATAAAACGAATTACTCTAGTCGGTGAACGAAAATTGGCTGCTGTTGAATACAGCTAACTAGCTAACTAGAAGATCTAAACGCGTAATTGAAGTCGGAAACAGCAATAAAGTTTTTTTTCTAAAACTCACACTAACGTAAACACTTACTCATTCATCTGAATTTTATTATAATCCAGCAACGACTAGGTGTTACTCACATCGATGTTATGTCTAAATTTATCGATGATAATAAAAATTTCATCATTTTGTGAAGCATGATCTGTAAATAAATCTCAATAAACTGCCGCGTAGTAGTATAATATAACTAATTTGAAAGGGTTAATCAGTAAAATTCTGTTTTATTTTCACAGTTTTCCAATAATGGCAAAAGGAGGAGTATGATCTTGACAAATGCTAAGGGGAAACCAACTTTGGAGATTTATAGACCCCCTGGTGAGTTACTATATTTTGTTACAAAAAGACGATTTTTTCTTGCCTATACACTGTACTGCCTATATTTGTAGCTCATTATTATTATATCAATTATCTAATTTTTGCGAACAGATCGTCGAGGATCACTATCAAAATTTAATGAACTTTTTGTTTCATTTTAATTATTTCTAATGAAATGACATGAATGATTTATTGCGGAATATTGAGTTGTTGGATAAGTTAATGTACCGTAAGCCATAGGTATATACTTGCCTTTCAACAAATAAGTATTTATTTTAAACTACACTGTTAATTAAACATAAATTAAAATGCAGTAAAAGCAGCACACCAAGTTTCTAATTATGCACTGTCGTTTTTTTATTTGTCTTCGTTATAATTAGTGTTGTCGCACTAAGTCCAGTTACTTTTTCTTTATTTTTAATATTTATCATTAAAAACTTTCCTTTTTGCATGACGCAAATGAATTTTGTTACTACATATTTCAGTTTCAATAATTAGAATGACATAAACCAATCGATTTGAATAATCAATACGGTATTCGATTTGTCACAGGCCGAACGTAAACACTTGGCCACTATTATAGTCTCTGCGTAAAATTGGCGCCAAAATTAAAAATAAACAAAACATCATATTTGGAACGCGTCGACAGTCTGATGTTTGTGGCTAGGAAGCGCGTTTGTCAAGCGAATGTTTATGTGATTTTCTGTGTTATGATAGTAGATAAAAGTGATATATAATTATGTCTCGGTGTATCGTGAAACAATCCCTGTCACAGCCGGTAGCGGTGGCTTCGGTCGCGGCAGTTACACCTGTCGCTGTTGCCTCAGTCCCTCAGGTGTTACCGGTATCAGTTTCTCCTGTGTCAGTCACACCGTCCTCTGTGACTGTGACCGTGACTGTGTCTTCTCCACAAGTATCTCCAGATGCCACGGGTTTGTTTTTTCTGTAAGGAATATCGTAGCTATTGCCAACAAATTAGACCATTGCGTGGAGAAACGTTCGAGATTTTGATATTTTGTTAAATGTCAGTTTGACTGTCTTTGAAAATATTAGTCAAGCTTGGAAAAAATGTTTGCGACAGGTGTAATTTAGTAGTCAATAGAATTTCTAGTACACAAATAGAAAACTCCTGGTCCGACTAAGACGCTACCAAAACCTCCAAATAAAATTAGCGGCAATTATTTAGTTTCTGCTTTCTGTCAGTGGCTGGGAAAAACAAAAAACTTAATGTAGGATGACCTGGAGTGACATGAAGATTCGGCATGAAATTCGCGTCAATCAGTTAGATTTTCACCCAATAAAACGTATTCATCAACAATGATGTCTTGAAAGAAATCGACAGCGCGGCTACGCTCGCATTGAAGTCGATTGTCAATAATTTTTGAAAGTACTTTTTTGTAAAAAGTAGTTTTAGCATATGAATAATTACCTGTGGCAAATTACATCCTGATTCTTTTTTTCTAATTGTTTGCAAGTTATTATGTATTAAAACAAATACTTATTTCTCTTTAACAAATTATACCGCGGCGAAGGGTAATAGTTATGGTCATTGATCTATCTCAATGGTTTTGGTGGTACGTGTCTGTTTCACCGTAGCACTTAAAATACTGAACCGATTTTGATGAATGAGTTGTCAATAGATGAGTACTAATTGCCGAATGATATTCTATATTAATTAATCAAAAAACTAAAAACTTTTTTTAATCACTAAGCTCCAGCTAAACTCCAACGGTTAGAACTTAACACCTCTACTACCTCCCATAAAAAATTTAAGTAAGCCATTTTTGCGATATTTAGTCTTCATAAACCTTATACTACCTACTGTTTTTACAGTTATGGATTTCTTGCCCTATAAACAATATATGGAAGTCACCGTTTTAGAGAGGCCGACATACTAAACGGTTTGACTTCCATCCTGTGCCGAGCAGTTAAAACCTTGAACTCTCTGACCCCGGGTCTTTCAAGCGGGGGAACAAGCACCTAATTAGAGGGCATTCACTGATCACTATTCCCCATATCCGCAATGAAGAAGGACCATCACTCTAGGATTCGGCTCATGCTTTCCATTAAGCACAGGAGAGTCACTTATGAAGTCTCTAAAAAAGAGTATCATATTCCAAGATTAAAGGTCGGCTACTTAACGATACAAACGTATTTTTTACGAAAATGTATATTTTCCATGTAACAGTTGCGTTCGTAAATTGTAAGTGCAAAAGTAACGGCTTAATTTTTCAATAAAATAATAGTTTTTTTTGCAGGAGTTTTTATATCAACTGACTATAGTAATTCTAATAAAGATGATTATTTGTATTGCAATTGTAACTGATTTAAATCTATCAAACCTATATCAGTTATGAATGTGGACTGTAAATCTTGGATGAAAGTTTTGCTTCTTGCTCATTGGAGCATAACGGCTTGCGTGTACCGCGCGGTGTTCTAGGTTGCCCAATGAGATCACACGATCCGCATTTTCATTTATATACTGCTGATATTCAACATTATTTTGGACTCGAAAATAAATTGATAGAGTATTGTAAGTTATCATTTAAACCGACACGTTATCTAAACTATTACTTAGTTTCTTGCCAGTTCTATTCCATAGAAACGTAATTTTGAAGCCGCACAACTAGTGTCAGTAATGTAACGTTTCGAAAGTACCTGAAAAGGCCTACTTAAACTGAAAGACTTTTGATTTTGAAACATTATTTCCAACTTATTTTCAAACTCAGAAATTGCTTTGCGGAATATTGCCTTACACATTCCAAGTACGTAGTTTTTAATTTATGCTTCCAATATGAAAACAAAATATTTCATCATTAGGATATAGTTTGTCGTTAAAGCTTCTCAAAGTATTAGTATTATTCTTTGTTCATATTCCCGATAAAATTCTTTAAAAGTTTGCAACACTAATTTTCTGTCGTTTGAAACGGTTTATGCCACTCGTCACGGGTAGACTTTAATAAAAACATGTAAACGTCTAAAATAGCAGAGAAGAAGCACGTACTCGAAAATATATAGGTACAACGTGTAGGATAAAAAAGTAGAACACATTTAATGTACGCATTACAGCACCGAAGAAGCCGTGTCGCAATATGGAGCATAGTATCAACAGATTCGTTCCTATAAATAGCATGGATAGGATATACGCTGTAAAAGAAGCGTACACTACTAACGCAAAGTAGCTGGGTTCAAACCACTACACGGATAGCTGATGGTAGTTTAACTAATTGTCTTATATTCGCTAAACCAAAGCTCGTCATAATTATTAAAGCAGATTAGGAGAAATACCTTTTGTTGACCAAATTCACTAAGGTCAGTTTAGGCGTCATAAGTTAATTGTTTTAGTAAGAAAGACATCCATTTGTAGTGTAGACAGTGTTTCTGATCTATCTATTGTTTACTTATTTTAGCAAACGTTCCTTTAATTTGAAAGGATTTTGTACTACCTTTTTACTGAAATCACATTCTTCATGAGAAGAGTTAAGATTGACTAACACTTAACATAAAATTTTATTTTCATGAAATCTATCTTTCAAACATTCAACATCAAAGTAAAATGAGACACGGCATTAACATAATGCTTGAACACATAAGTCTGCAATATGTTGACTATCTTCCACTAGATCTTATGCACAGTATCTGTCCTATCTCCCTCTTCTCTTGACGACCACCGTTGACCACCAGGTGTCCGCACAGACGGCGTGGCGACCACTGCGGTATCCGGCACTGCTACGACTGCCACCAACTCGTCGACTACGGCCTCGACACCTTCTTCTACCAATAAGCTGAATGTGCACGCTAAGGAGTTCACCATGGCCAAGCCCGCTGACCTTCACAATAGGTGAGTCTGGTTTTACCATTATTTCGTTTAATTCTGCAAGTTTATTAAAGGAGGTCTTATATTATGCTCTACACTTCTCAAATATTTAAGAAGTTATCAGGTCTCTGCACCTCGTGGGAATTTTTTAAACATTCGCATTCACAAATTTGCAAGCAATAATTAACTACCGCGCAAGTGACTCAAAAAATACAATAACCTTGACTGTTCATCCTGATGAATGTGAATTTTTCCATTGTTCTCTCCATGCCGTAGTCGGACCTCTTTTTTGGGTCATTTTGAATATTTTTGGCAATATAGTTTATACGACTTTTGACCTTGTTTGCTAGCTGAAGAAATAAGCAAACCATTTGTTTCTCATCAACAGTAGTAACGTGACTGGATGCTACCATCGTCGTTGGCTCGAGTCCAACAAAGACACAACAAAAAAATTATGAAACAATGCGCGAAAATGTAATAAACGCGTCGCGTCACCGCGTCGTAGGTTCACCTATGTGTTCGCATTAGTAGTATCAATTGTAGAGTTTTTGTTATCACTTCGTTGTTGGCTACGGTGACGCGAACACGCCCGCGCACACCAAAACGGGCCGAAGAGCGTGCGCTGCCGCCAGCCGTAGCCGCCCCGCGCAGTCCGCGCACGCGCCGGGAGACGCGCGGAGTTCCCGACACGACGCGACCAAACAACGACCAAATTATCACCCGAACGCCTCCGAACGAACTTGAATCGTACAAGCCGTATTTTTGAGTACAAATCTCAATAGTAACGAACGAGTGAATCGCCGACAAATCGCTGACTAGTTGTTTATGCACCTCTCTTCGGGAAGTGTAAGCTCAGGGATAGGGAGTGTGGCGGATACCGGATTCTATTAATAAAAAGCCGATGCTGAGAGGGAAATGAGACGTAATTTGTCTGCAGCTTTGCCAAGTTTGCACTGAGATTTGCTGTTGAAGATAGTGATAAAATTTAATTGTAGTCCGTGTAAACATCTAGAATTTGTGCAAATACAGTGCGATGACGAGAGTGATATAGTGGAATCGTCTTGTGATTTCTTGTATTCAAATTAAAACTTTATATTGAAAATGGGTCGTGGAAGATATTCTACGTCTGATGTGTAAGTTTGTGTGTAATTAATTTATTATTCAAACTTGATTGTAGTAATTTAAATGATTGCTGAATAATTCACGTTTCTGAAGCTTTCGAGTTAGTTTCGCTAGTAACACCAAAATCAGAGTTAATATTTTTTTAATGACCGTGGTCTATATGCAAATGCCAAATGCATTGAATTAACACTCTCATTGCCACAATTTTACATAAATTGTAATAAATGTAGTAAATATATAGATATTGTCTGACGTCGATCGAGAATCAAAACATTCTGCTTTGAATATACGCAGACGTAAGCTTCCGCACTTGTTTTATTAAAAGGAAAGTGTATTTTGGCATCAGAAATAGTAGGACGTGCCATAAAATTATGTATATCTATGAACTTCCGAACATCCCGGCACTTTTACAGATTTTAACAACTTGCATATTTTCGCGGTTTGTTAATTCTCTTTTTATATCATCAGTTGACTTTCAAATAGTTTCTAATGTGAGTGTTAAACATTTTTGTTGTCTTTTACAGAAAATATATATTCAATAAAGCGACTCTGTACGTCATTCTTTATGGTATCGTTTTGTCTATCTCAAGGTTAATGTACCACGCCGTTTTATTCTGTTTATAAATATGACTTCACATGCTCAAGTTTTGCCATTTCCACTGATTGACGGACATTTGTCTGCTGCCGACAATGAATAACTGTTTCGACACAATATCATTTAAATATTTTCCCAGCTCAGTTTGAGCACGAAAAAAACCACTTCATTATGTCCCTGAGAGGTCCAATGTATATAAAATCACTTTGCTTTAAAGTAAAATATAATATATGTAGTTTCTTGCTTCTTTTCGTTTATCTTCCTATTATGTATTCTATTCCTATCGATTAGAGTCCATAAATATAGGTAGACAGACAAACTTTGACATGACCTTTTATTTTGTCCTTACTTCGATTTTGGTGCGTGTGTGTATTGGTCCCTTGTTGCATTTGTAGGTTCATTTGTACTGAGTCTTCTTGTAATGTATCCTTTATAGTATTATTTGCATGAGTAGTATTTATTTGCATGTTTATTAGCAGTCTGGTTACAATAATATGTTGTACAATAGGTTAGACAACTGTTTAATTTTATTTGACTAAAAGTTTTGATGCAAAGTAGTGACACTTGGCAGACATGTTCTAACGCATGGAAAAGTCGGTATGCTGCGTGAGTCACACAGAGTGATGTCTGTAACACGATCGTCAAAGTATAATGTCTTCGTCATATAGTAATTGAATTACCTTATCCCACATTGACCGCGCGTGTCTCATTTACATATTATCTCTGTTTTCTGACATTGAACAGATACAGTGTCAACTATGTGATGCTGCGATTTTATTTCAAAGTAAAACACTTGTTTGTCGTTGTGGATTTGGTGGTCAGGGTCTTAGGACCGAAATGGCATGAAATACTGGTCGGTTAACAGTTTGACTTTGAAAAAAAGTGGTGCTAAAATTATTCCCGTGTTATAAAATATTAACCTTAGCTTTTTGGCTGTTCTTCTTGATAGTGTTACTGCCTAACTGCCGTTTCTCGAAAATTCAAAATTATTAATGGTTACTGCCCAACTTGTGGCGTGATAGTTTATGCTTATTGCTCTAATAATGATGTCCATGGGTTTCCCACCCATAGGCAGCTACTATCACATTTCTTCTTTTCTCCTTGAAACGATGTTTTTGGGCCTGTTATACCACGCTAATTTGTTCTTTATACCTACCATAAAAATAAGAGAGATTGTAATTTAAGTAAGTCAAGTTTGTTTGGACAATATCTAAGTTTTATTTGTTTAGTTCGTCTTTGTTCCAGTGCAACGTGAGGTTCAATGAAACAAAAAACAAATAGTAAAAACTGATTCACCTTGTCACGTTAAATTGCCAAGATTTTTGGCCAATCCGTTCGTTCGTCCAAATTTATTTTTTACAAAATTTTGATGTTGCCTTTATCCGATTTATAAGTACATGGTACATATGAATGGTGAAATCATTTGAAAAAAGCAGCATTAACGCAGAGGAGCGCATCCACCGCCCCCTTATTAGGCGTAGGATTTAAAGCTGGTTATGATGTGCCAATTATATCAGTGAAATTGTACCCAAACTGTACATTCCTACTGTTTCACAATTTCGGTTTCTGCTTTTACTATCTTTCAATCGATATCGTTCCATCTTCTTCACTTCCAGCAACACATGGACATCTCCTCTCTAGGAAGGCCATGGCCATTCCATTTTATCATTATTTTGTAAAATTTACTCAATGCGAAAGTCACGTGTCCGTCACCAGATTTAAAAATACATTAACTATTTATATATAACCTATTTCAAGTAGATAAAGAACCATATGTATTGTACGTGAATTCGCTACTCAGCTGAATATTACAACCGTTTTCCTTTCGTACACCTTGCATCAAGAATAACGTCTGCATCGTACCTATTAACTATTAGTCAGTCTTCAAGGTAAAAATAATCAACACTGGTACATTCAACTCCTCGCCGTTTAAAACACAAGTTCCTTCTAACTTTGGAGTCATAAGTAGATAAATACGCGTGAGCTGGCGTCTGACAATAGCCGGTGCAATGCAGACAGGACATGCCACTTGCTCCCATTTCGTCCGCGTCATGTTTATGCTACGTTATGAAACGCTTCCGAGACTGTGTGTCTGCTGTACAATGGCAGAGCATCGTAAAATATATTTGTACATCGATTTGCGATGAAATTGTTTGCAATACTGAACACGGTTGAATAGAAAACGACGAAGTATTTATGGTAAACGATGCAGGAAAGCTAAACGCTGTCTAGTGCGGAATGCTGTCAATAATATGGTGAAAATATATGATTTGTTTAACGATATTCATAAAATACTTAGTAGATACTGATAATGGTGTTACATGATTATCTTTTCAGTACTACATTTAAAGTAAGTTATATAACTTTAGCAGAGTATCACCATACAAGTAAGTAGGAGGTCCCGAGATCAAAAATTGTTACAAAAAGTTTCCATTACTTGACTTACATTTAAGATTTAGTGCAAAGTGGTTTTTAATATATGATAGGCCAAAACCTCTTTTCTAAGGACAGGCCTGTCGATGATGATGATCACTTGTTTTGAAACAATCAACTCTATTTAATCTTTGTTATCCTCCGTTGTTAGCTTGCCAAGCGCTGGCAAACAAGTACATAATTTTCCGTCAACCTACTGATGAATAAAATTGCAGAACGTTTGCCTGCATACCGTTCATTGACTTCTGATCTCTTTAAAATGATGAAACGTGAGGTAAACCGGGCGTTTCTAATTTGCGCTTGGAATGATCGATTAGAATATCACACATTGTCATCGTTTATTATAGACGTTTTAAAAATATCGTGATCCTAATTATTTTGCCTACGAATTTTTAGTATTTTTTTTGAATTTAGAGAATAGTAAATGAAATACCCATAGATATGATGATTTTGGCGGATTATAAGCTTCCAAACTTTAAAAGGGAAAACCATTGTACGTGCTAAGACTAGAAGAATTTTCTTCCTTGCCTTATGTAAAGCAAATATATATTTCTTATGAATGGAAGTCTATTAGCTTCTTACGATATGTATGCTTGCTGTGGTGTTGTGATAATATTACACTATTGTACTCGATACGTCTTTATTTATTACTTTATGCCCTGTTTCAAAACTTGTGTGTGATATAACTACAAATGTATTTAATAGTAAATATTAGCAGTTAAAGTATGCAATTGAAGATTTGTTCTGAAAAATAATACATCGTTTTTTTTTTCTATAATGTAAATTCTTAAAAAATAAAAAGAACCCTTATTATTTAATATTCCGACTAGATTTCAACAATGTTACAAAGTTCATTTATGCCTTTGCGAAAGAAGTCTAAGGATCTAGATCTGCGTTATATATGTATATACATATTTATGTAAATGTATTTCAATTATTATTTAGTTTAAGAGCATACGGTAATGTATACTAAGTATCGTATCTTTGTGATAAAACTATTTGGTACTAGATACAAGGTTGAGCACCTTTTTTAGCAATGTTTCATTTTCTCACAGTATTTTTTTTCTTTTCCAATTTCTTGCCTATCGTATACATCATGAGGTTTTCCCAACTGTTCTGTCACATGTTGAATTTAATTTAAATGTGATAAACAAATTGTTGTTCTGATTCTGTTTTCTATGTGGGCGTTTTAATTTTGTAAAGGCCCAATCGACTAACTTATCTTTCTAAAACACTGCTCAAGTAATTATTAGTGCTTTTAACTATAAATTACGTATTTCATAAATAAAAACTACTGAGGCAGTAGGTTCAACTTCAATACCTCCACATCCTTGCCCGGATGATATAGCCAAATAGGTCTGGTTTACCATTCAAAATAATCGATTTATGTGCTTCACGAACAATGAGTTCATTATAAAGCGTCATCATTTCCTACCGTAATGAAACAATTTACGTGGTGTTGCGCAGGAGTCGCTTGTTTGCCATAATGGGCGGGTATATGACAATGATCGCTATTATACATATATATGACTAGCTCATAAATTATCATCTACACGTACGTATGGCACTCTATGAATAATAAATTACTTGGTTCTGTTACGATTTTATTGAATTTGCAGTTAGGTTTAAGCAGGAACTAGCAGTAGAAGCGTCCTCTATCTTTCTGACTTGCTAACCCTCGTAGCTTTACATAGTCTCAAACGGAGTAGTTTAGCTTTTCGGTAGGGCTGCCATCTCTAAAATTTGAAAACCATGATAAAAAGTGCAAATTCCCCAGATTTTTGAGTTCAAAACCAGGATCCGTCAATAATTTTTTTATGTAGTCAATTCTCTCTGGTAAGTCACACATCGTATATTTCATAAAACATAAATTGTACTCTTTTGGAGATCTCTATCAACCGACCAAAAACTAGAAAATTTCATAAGTAGTCCGTACTCTTTCTTGGTTTCTTCTTTCCTTCTTTCTCTAGGACAAATCCGGGAAAATCCGGACGAATGGCAGCTCTTCGTTTTGGCAACATTTTTCAATTATATTCTTCTCCTACTTATCGTAGCGAGATTTGAAGCCTTCCTCGAAAATTGAGCTATAGCTATAGAATTTTTCAGTTTGAACCTAAAGTTCTCGAGTGTAGCGCGCTCAACTAAACGACAAATTCTTCAACTTTTTTATGTTATCATAGAGTAACGCAGGAGTAGCCATCCATACACAGGTGTTCCCCTCTGTCAAAGCATCATTCCAAATGGCCATATTACAAGCACTCTTATATGACACAGAATATGTTTAATGTAAATGTAATTTTATCTATCGTGTGCAATTTTGTTTTTTCCGGTTCCGTAGCGAAATGGCAATAAACGGAACCATTATAGATTCGTCAAGTCTGTCTGTCTGTCCGTCCGTATGTCACAGCCACTTTTTTCCGGAACTATAAGAGCTATACTGTTGAAATTTGGTCAGTAGATGTATTCTGTGAACCGCATTAATATTTATTGTTATGTGTGAAATAATAGAGATACGCGATTGTTTTTGTATGTGAGTCTTAAATTCCCCAGATTTTTGAGTTCAAAACCAGGATACGTCAATGGTTTTTTTATGTAGTCAATTCTCTCTGGTAAGTTCCACATCGTATATTTCATAAAACATAAATTGTACTCTTTTGGAGATCTCTATTAACCGACCAAAAAAATAGAAAATTTCATAAGTAGTCCGTACTCTTTCTTGGTTTCTTCTTTCCTTCTTTCTCTAGAACAAATCCGGGAAAATCCGGACGAATGGCAGCTTCGTTTTTGCAACATTTTTCAATTATATTCTTCTCCTACTTATCGTAGCGAGAAAGAAGCCTTCCTCGAAAATTGAGCTATACCTATAGAATTTTTCAGTTTGAACCAAAAATACGTATGTGCTTTCAAATAAATATGTATATTAGTATTCTATCAGTCATTCTAGCTTTCATAGTACAACCTCTGCTTATTTTGAAACTAGATGGCGTTGTTAAGATGTACGAAAGAAAAATTTTGCAACGTGACTAGGTAGTTTAAAAGACCAAATACATTTTTATCTACCATTACACAATTTGTTCCTGTAACAAAATACTTTTGTAGATAGATTTCGTTTTATCCAAAAGACGTTTACTTGCTTTGCTACGTAATGTACTTAGTGAAGAAGTTCAGCCGAGCGTAAAGCAAATAATGACTTCTAGATACGGACTTGTTGCAGACTTTTTGTGCCAGTAGTGTAGTGTATTTATATACGTTATTTTATGGTTAATATATTATTCTACATTACAAAGTCGGGGTAAATTCTGTCAAAAACTTCAAATCACTGAGTGGTGTTCAGGTAGTAAGGTAAATGTTGTATTATTATTTTGCTTGTGGCGACTTCCACATACAGCGCGACGAAAACATACAACATCGCCATCTAGCGAAGAAACACTGAACTACTAAGAAAACACGGAATGAACTATACCGAGTAACTACTTACTAATCCTGAAACGCGAAAGTGACATTCTCGTGCCGATTAGCATATAGGTATACAACATCCCTACATCAACTGTTGGGCAGTGGCCCACCAGGCATGATCACCTAGCCTGATCGGGAGGATCCTCCCTTTGTGTTGGAGGAACACGATACCCGTGACCCCGAATTCCATAATCTTGAAACAAGAAATAACACCATATACAATAAACAAATATACAATAGTATAATTCTATTTTTAAATATCTCATAAAACATACAATATTTGGTTTAAAAACTAAAAATAAATGTTTCGGGTCCAAAAAAACTGGGTAATAAGAACCCACTGACGGTAAATAATTCCAGTTAATATGGGGCCATAATATCTAATCAGTCAACAACGCCGTACACGCTGATCGCTTTCAAAGTTTAATGTCGTTAACTTACAAAAAAAATTGTGTACAGAAATTATAAGTCGCATATGCTTTAGTATTTTACAAAAGGACGCATAGACAGCACGTCTATAGACGCCTTCATAATTTGTGTAAAACCAACCTTACAGCTAACTTGTTGTTTTATTCAGTAGCACAATAAACCAACAAATGAAATCGCTAAGTCGTGTGTTGTGATTTAATATGCTTCATATTTAGACTAGTGAAAGTGAAAGCAGACTTCAATTACTGGTTACGTTTTAATTATTTTCAAAGTTATATTCTCTATGTTTGTACATATATTTATAATGATGTAATAATCTTTTAATTTCTTAAATTTATTTATCTTTCATAAACCTAGGTCTAGGACTTCGCTAGATGGAGCTAAAACACTGTTGTGTTGATATATTTTTTCAAAAGCACTTGGGATTTATTTTTATTATCTAAAGGTGCTTAAAAAGAACCATACCATGTCTCATTGGTAGACACAGAGAGTCTGATCTTCTTCTTCGTAGCCTTTGTCCACAGTTTAGGTAGACTTAACTCTTTAACGGCGTCAAGTCATTCTCTCAAGGTTGTTGGCTCAAGTAAATTCTATTTCTTCAGAAGCGACGTCATTCTGTCTGTTGTTTTCTTCTAGGTTAAAAGCCGTTCTTCATTAAATAAACAAATAGATACTTTGTTATTTTTAGATACTCTCATATCGAAAGTAATTTAAAATTCTACCTATCGTTTTGCAAAGATGCGGAATGGCAGCTTTCATAATGGACCAAGAGCCCAGAGCCGCCAGACCTACGTCATTAGTGCAAAGCTGAAATTTTCAGGATTATTAGTACAATGTCTTGTTAAGATGTATGTGTACCCATTAGCTTGAAAGCGGGGCCGTTTCTGAGATAGCGCGAAGTACAGATGGATAAAAATCTTACTTACCTACGTTAAAGGTACAAAGCTAGTATTTACATATTTTTTCAAGAATATTATTTAAAATTAAAATTCATTACTGCCAGACACTTTCCGTGGGCCATTACTTCTGCCAGACGTCTTGAAAGTTGTGAAAAAATTAGGTAAACTACGTTATAGTAGCAAACCTAAATTTTATACCATTATTTAAGGTACTATTTTATGACACTTTGTATGCGGCCGAAGGGCCTATCACCCCCCCAGACATATATTTGTAGTAATTAGGAAGCTGAGGTATATTATCTTTGGTATTATTTCAAGAATATAATTGTAAAATATTAAATGGTTTTTACACGCTTTTTGGATTGGTCATACAAAGGGTCTTAAAATAGTACCTTAGATAATATGTATAAAATTTAGGTTTGCTACTATAACGTAGTTTACCTAACTTTTTAACAACTTTCAAGACGTCTGGCAGAAGTAATGGCCCACGGAAAGTGTCTGGCAGTAATGAATTTTGATTTTAAATAATATTCTTGAAAAAATATGTAAATACTAGCTTTGCACCTTTAACGTAGGTAAGTAATATTTTTATCTATCTGTACTTCGCGCTATCTCAGAAACGGCCCCGCTTTCAAGCTAATGGGTACACATACATCTTAACAAGACATTGTACTAATAATCCTGAAAATTTCAGCTTTGCACTAATGACGTAGGTCTGGCAGCTCTGGGCTCTTGCTCTATAATATACGAAAACGAATTGTAGTTTTTTATATTGTTTAGGTTCATCCGGTAGACTGATTGTCGGTTTACACGGGACTTGTTTGTAATTAGTCGATTATCTTGATGTATTAATTAATGTCTGCAATTGCGCATTGGATGGAATTCAGCTTGATTAATTTAGTTCGTTCAATTGAGTTGTAACATTTGACAAGGGCTACTATCGCTACAAACATTTTGATAACCTTGTATTTAATGCTTCACGAGTAATTAACATATACACACACATACAAATGGAAAGTGTCGACTGCTATGTGTATGTCACAAAGTATCGCCCTATATGGGGTTCCAACTCACTTTATCCAACGTATTAACACAGAATACATAATAGTACCAGTACAGAAGACTCACTCCGAAAAGTAAATTAAAGTTATAGATACCCTCGGTGTCAAAACATTAAGTTCAATTCAGATCGCACGGTGCCGAATCACTACGATTATATTTACCTACAATTGCGTCTCTTTCTATCGTGTAACTCTTAACCGTTCTGACGATGTCTGTTCGACCGGCGTGTCTGACCCGGCAGGCAGCCGGCCGACTATACCTAAACTGCGGAGTGACACCCCCCTGGTATTAAGAAGCGGCGAGGTGCCTGTTTGCTACACCGTCCGTGCGTTAGTATCTTGAATGACTATCAGCAGCCATACAAGATAAAAAAGAAGAAAGACTATACTTGAAATAGCTAAACAGCATAACAATATGCAACAAAGTTTGCCCAGACATATTTACCCTTTGAAATTGTGTTATTCATCGCCGTTCAACATGTAAATGTAGTTTATATCAGCAACGTTGTTGATTTTACGTGATGCGACAATCTCGGTATGATAATGTTGGAGGCTATGTAAATGATTGTACAGGCTTGCCGAGAGTTACAAATTACTTTTTACAATAATATGGTTTGTACCAAATCGTACACCTAACTGTGGCGTGAGAGTGAGTTGTATGTTTAGTTTTAGGATGTAGTAAGTAAAAAGATGAAAATGCATCTTAAAGGCCGACAACGCACCTGTAATTCCTCTGGTGTTTCGGGTGTCCATGGGCGGCGGCAATCACCTAACATCTTGTGATCCGTCTGCTCGTTTGCCCCCCTACAATATTAAAAATTAGAGGCGGTGACTAATTCAAAAAATTCGACGCAATAGTAATCGGTTCAGCCGTTCTTGAGATTTATGATATTAACGTATATTCCTGTCTATATATTAAATGTATATGTATATAAATAAAATAATAATTTTCTATTTTTTCTTACTTTAAGGAGGGGATATTATTAATCTTATATAACGCTAAAATATGAAAGTCATCACAATAAGTTTTAAAATACATTACTACTCGTACGAAAATGTTAGTTTCAGTAGAAAAGTAGTTTAATTGGACTGTTTATAAAGTTAAATAATAAAATTGTACACAGAGTAATGTAAGACTAATTAATACTGTTTCTTAATTTCATTTATTTGAATTGGTTGGCTTTGGGGAATAACGATTTTTGTGTAATATTGCCAAAAATACCAACTAATTTGTGCTAACTATGTATGTAATTTATTATAAATTGGATCGTAAATGACTAGGTATTTGGAAATGTGTTTTTTAATAAACTAAAAAGTTTTGAACTCATTTTAGCAAGACGACACAGAGTCCACACTTACTCTATATTTCTGTAGTTTCTGAACGAAATTTATTTTCGCCAGATAACAACTTTACGGTTATTCGTCAATTTCCAACTTGATTGCCGTTTTCCAATTTGTCACACAATATATTTTTGTTCCGGCAGGCCGGCGATGAGCCTCGGCTACACACATGTGGGGCTGCAGCATTCGCGCTCGGCCGTGCTGCACGCGCAAGTGCCTCCACATTACCGCCCCGTCATGCCGCACTCGCTCCTCAACAGTGCCTCCAGCGGGAGTGTGTCGCCACAGGTCAGTACTGAACATCTAATTGTGTAACTGTTTTAACTCATTCCTAATCCTGGGCCGGACGAAAGAGTCTTGAGCGGTTAGTGAACCTAACAGCCAAATCGGGGGTTCGATTCTCTTAGACTTGATCATTAGTTCCGTCTGGATGTATTTCTTTAATCAGAGAACAACACGATAGGGAGTAGCCATTAGCCGTACATACGCAGGCTATCTCCTCTCTTCCAAACAGACGTATGCCATGCATTAAATTGTGTTACGAAAGAATATTTGTGAAATTTTGATTTTTTTTTGTTTGTATTGTTTGTTGTGGATTCATACTCGTAGTGACTGGTGATTGTTTTTGTATTTGTGTCCAAAATGTATATGTGTGAAGATTTCCCGCTACGAACAATGACTCTGTTTTGGTATCGGACAAAATAGGTAATGGTTACTCCCCTCCGACCCTCAGGCCTGTGTTGCTATGTCTCTAATTGAAAGTATGTTTATCAGCCAAATCCAGGTCCAGTATAGGTTATCAGTCTGGTTAATATTTTTCAAGTCTTATCATTAGGAGAGTGCTCATTCTACTGTGTGTGTAATGTTTCAGTCTCGAATTAATAATACATCTTTTTTTCGCACATATAACACAAGAGCTTGTCTTGTACTATGAAAACTAGATTGACTGATAGAATATTTAAATACTTTTATATATTAGAAAACACAAACTTCGAAACATATATCTGTAGATCATAAAAACACTTGGTCCGACCCAGGATTTGAACCCGAGACCTCAAGCACAGCAGTCACATACACTACCACTGCGCCGAGGTAGTATAATAGCATACATTGCTTGCGTGGCGGTTGCACAATAGTTGTGGTTAATATACAATCTACACAGCAATGGATCGGTTAATATACAGTCATTTAATAGTGTTTAATACTCAGTATAGTATGTTTGTACAAAAATAAAAAAATAAAAAAGTCAACCTATTTTCACTGGCCCTACTACATATACTAGTATTCTTCTTTATCTATAACGCGAATATATTGGTCCAAGAGCCCAGAGCGATCAGACATAACTTATTTTCACATGGATGAAACCTTAACTACTCAGTAGCGTCTAGTGTACTTTTAAATACCTGCGTGTTTGTGGAACTAGATCTGTGACACCTGGGCAGATATCAGGTGAGAAAGGTAACTAAAAATAAGAGTTATCTAACTTAAATTAGTATGGCTGATCTTTATATATATTTTGTAGAATATTGTTCTAAACTAGTTTCATAAAGTGTCAGACACTTTTCATGGACCAGAGCTTGTGTCAGACGCTTTAAAGATCGACAAAAAATTAATGAACTTTACTTATTTTTACATGTCTGATTTTTTAATATGTTATCAAAGTAACTATTACAAAGTTACATTTCATCAGTCAGACAAATTCGAGTGACCAAACATCCCTTAAACACAAAAATTATTCAGCCGGGAGTGCGATCATCATGCTATTTCAGAGCGAGTGAGACGTCCACAGCAACTTGGATCCCGTTTTTTAGGGTTCCATAGCCAAATGGCAAAAAACGGAACCCTTATAGATTCGTCATGTCTGTCTGTCTGTCTGTCCGTCCGTATGTCACAGCCACTTTTTTCGGAAACCATAAGAGCTATACTTTTGAAACTTGGTAAGTAGATGTAATCTGTGAACCGCGTTAAGATTTTTACATAAAAATAAAAAAAAAAACAATACATTTTGGGGGTCCCCATACTTGGAACTGAAACTCAAAAAAATTTTTCATCGGACCCATCGAGTAAAACAATTAAATGTAATGAAAATACTTACTAATTTCAATCTAAGATTTTCGCATTCTTGTATCAATAACATGGGCTTCAACATTAAGTTGTTAATTATTAAATATTAAAGTGAATTCATTTATTGCATGTATTTGTGATAGGTGAATATATGAGGATCCATTTTATTTTATAAGGAAATATCTTTATTTTATTGTAAAAAAGATACCAGTTAGAAAAAGATATAAACAAAATATTACCACTACCACAAAAATATCACTATGATTAATTACAGCAAATATCTCCTAATCATCGCAATCATCGACGCAGTCATTTGAATAAATAAATTAAAAAAAAATTGCAGTAAATTGCAGTTTACGATTTATGACGTATTAAAAAAAAACTACTTACTAGATCTCGTTCAAACCAATTTTCGTTGGTAGTTTGCATGGTAATGTACAACATACATTTTTTTTAGTTTTTTCACTCTCTTATTTTATAAGTTAGAGGGTTATATAGTTATTTTATAATTTAGAAAAAAATGATATAAGAAACCTCAACATCATTTTTGAATACCTATCCATAGATACCCCACACGTATGGGTTCGATGAAAAAATTTTTTTTTAGTTTCAGTTCCAAGTATGGGGACCCCCAAAATGTATTGTTTTTTTTTCTATTTTTATGTAAAAATCTTAATGCGGTTCACAGATTACATCTACTTACCAAGTTTCAAAAGTATAGCTCTTATGGTTTCCGAAAAAAGTGGCTGTGACATACGGACGGACAGACAGACAGACAGACATGACGAATCTATAAGGGTTCCGTTTTTTGCCATTTGGCTATGGAACCCTAAAAAACGGGATCCAAGTTGCTGTGGACGTCTCACTCGCTCTGAAATAGCATGATGATCGCACTCCCGGCTGAATAATTTTTGTGTTTAAGGGATGTTTGGTCACTCGAATTTGTCTGACTCATGAAATGTAACTTTGTAATAGTTACTTTAATAACATATTAAAAAATCAGACATGTAAAAATAAGTAAAGTTCATTAATTTTTTGTCGATCTTTAAAGCGTCTGACACAAGCTCTGGTCCATGAAAAGTGTCTGACACTTTATGAAACTAGTTTAGAACAATATTCTTCAAAATATATATAAAGATCAGCCATACTAATTTAAGTTAGATAACTCTTATTTTTAGTTACCTTTCTCACCTGATATCTGCCCAGGTGTCACAGATCTAGTTCCACAAACACGCAGGTATTTAAAAGTACACTAGACGCTACTGAGTAGTTAAGGTTTCATCCATGTGAAAATAAGTTGTCTGATCGCTCTGGGCTCTTACTCTATATGTTTAGAGTAATATTAAATTAGTTTATCAATTGATCGATAGATGGCGCACCTCAATTTTCTGAATCGCGATATAGTTTGGTTCACATGGCGACTTATATCGACCAAACATTATATTTTTTGTTAATTCTTTCAAGGCACATGTATTGGTACTGTAGTTGTGTAAATATATACAGTATAGTGTAATACGGTGGTTTTAATCGAATCCCCCCAAGTGACGCGACAGTGGTGTCAAAGTGCTCCCTCTGCCTGATGGAAAGTATGAGTAGAATCCAAAGCAGTGGTCACCATACTGATGGGAAGTGCAGACAATGCAGCGTGGTGACCACTACGGCGGCCTATTGAGTTGCTTATGCATCATTGGGTCTCCTAGAGATAGTAACTACAGATAGTTTAATATAAATCAGTAATATAAATATTATATATTACTGATTTATATTAAACGATCTTTGGTGACCATAAATAAGTTGTTCTTATATTGAATTATTCTAGCGATTATTCCTAAGTGGTCAAATTAGTTTTTTTTTAATTTTTGAAAAAAGGGGTGCAAAATCTATTAATATATGTAGATGATAATTACAACAGTTAGCACATATTTAGCAGCTAGTAATATTAGTTGAATATTCTAACGTTTTCAGGTAGCACCTCGAGTCCACTTCAAGCTACAACCGCAACAGGCCAGTATTCCTGAGAAGAAGAAGTCACCGCCATCATCCCTAACAAATGGCAACGGCAAGAGTATCCGTCCACAGTCCTTCACGCCAGGGCTGAAGCGCTCCAAATCCTTAACTTCAGCAGACGCTCTCGCGAGTGGAATGGCCGCTTTAGGACTAGCGGCCGATGCAGGAGATCTTGGCAATTTCCCCCCAGAAATACAAGAGTGTATTGATAAAGCTCTTGAAGGTCAGTTACATTTTTTTTTTTTTAATATATTTAAGCCTTTATCACAGTGATTTTACTTTTCCTAATGGAAAGCAGGAGTACGATCTAAAAGTAAGGGTCGGTATCCTCATTGTGAGTGCAGATAGCATTGTGACCCACAGTATGGTGGCATATCGAAATGTTGCCAGATCTAATTAACGTATTGTTTAAAGCATTATATATGTAATTCGTCATATAGTGTATGATAGTGTATAAAATACTATCAGTAAAGTATGTAATGGATTTTCGAGTATTATATCAATATTATTATGGACTTCAATTATTTTTGACTCGAGAAATAGTTTTTTTTCAGTTATTCAATCACATTAGCTAGTCTTTTTATTCAGATAAATCATTTGTCTTTGGGATACCTACTGAAATGAAACGAATGAGACAAAAATAATAACAGTAAAATAATAAAAATAGCATTGACTACTTTGTCTCCCACTGCTGAACAAAGACATCCCCCAAAGATCGCCAACCATCCAGACTACTGAGTGCTCTGTGAACTCTGTTATTATTTTCGCTGTCGAGAGCAACAGTTGCATGACCCAGTAAGCTTGAGCAATCGTCTGTGTGTGGTTACAGACCCCAACGCGGTGATGGCCCGCACGCTGATGGACGCGGTGGGCCACCTGGTGTCCCGCGCGGTGGAGTCCCCGCGCTACGCGCTGCCGGCCGCGCGCCGCTGCATCGCGGTCGTCGAGCGGGAGAGCACCGAGACCTTCCTCGAGTCGCTGCTCAACACCTGCCAGCAGTGGTACCACGACAGGGACAAGGTATCACTACTACTTTTGTTCAGGGTTCCGTAGACAAATGGAAAAAAACGTCATGTCTGTCTGTCTGTCCGTCCGTATGTCACAGCCACTTTTTTCCGAAACTATATGAAGTATACTGATGAAACGCGGTAAGTAGGTGTATTCATTAAGATGTGAACCGCATTAAGATTACAAAAATAAAAGAAAAACTACATTTTTGGGGTTCCCCATACTTAGCACTGAAACTCAAAAATTGTTTTTTCATCAAACCCATACCCCATCACCTATGGATAGGTTTTCAAAAATGATAATAAAGCCAGCATGGGGACGTATGACCTTAGAGAGAGATTTTAATATGAATTTTGTTGTGGTGTTAGTTGCTGGGCTCGCTGGTGGGCGGCGGGCGGCCTCGGCTGATGGCGTTCCTGTCGTTCCTGCTGGAGATGTACTGCCAGCTGCGGCGCCGCGCCATCCAGCGCCGGGGAGCCTCCGCGCAGCCCGGACACGTGCTGCTCACGCTCATCTGCAAGTGCTGCGAGGACTGCATCCGCCAGCCCGTGCCCTCCGCCAGCGACGTGAGTACACCCACCTCCCACCCTCACCGCGCCTCGCACTACCCTCACCACGCACTACCCTTACCACGCACTACCCTCACCTCGCACTACCCTTACCATGCACTACCCTCACCACGCACTAGGGTTGCCAATATTTCTTTGCCGAAAATAATATTTTTCAAAATAAACTGTAAAAAATATATAAAACTTGTAAACTACATAGTACTTTATGATAAATGAATCAATAGTCCTATATATACCTATTTGTTACCTATTTATTTTTATAAAAAAATATTTCTTGCTCTTGCATTTTTAACAATGTTTTATTTAATGTTGTGAACCAAAGACAGGAGTAATCGTTTGGTGATTTGTTTATTAGATTATTAAATTTTCATGAATGTCGGACTGAACAGTAAAAGCATGAAAGCGAAACAAAATAAACTCATATTTGCAATAAAAATATTAATAAATTTCTCATTCTTCGTTTTAAACGAAGAAGCCACTTCATAGATTGATACTAATTTTGGGTTGTTACCCACATGCTGTGGGTTGTGCCACCACCCGCAGGTCCATTTTGGCAAAGAAATTTTGTTTTAAACTTTGCGCCTAGTGGCTTTTTCTGCACGACAAGGAGGGTTTCTTTTCTCCATTCTCTTCAGTATATAACAGTAAAAAAATCCCTTTAGACCGATCACTCTATTGCATGTTCAAATTTCAAGACAAGACAAATTTCAGATGAAAGTCAACCATTATTCTTGACTGAATTACCTTTCTGCACTTTGAGATAAATTTTAACTAAGCTAAATTTCATACTCCTCCGTTCGCATTTTTTTTAAATGGTAATAGTAATATATAGATTTACGCAAAATCTTGTACGAATAACCACATTTCAGACGGAGAATCTGTTCTTCGTGCTGACATACATCGGTCGCGACCTGGAGTCGTCCCTGCCGGGCGAGCTGGAGCGTCTGCTGACGGCCGTCCGCGACGCCTTCCTCAACTCCGCAGCAGCTCCCTCCATCCGCCGCACGCTGCTGCAGCTCATCGAACTGCACGCGTCGCGCTGGCAGCTGCCCGGCTGCGCAGTCCTCTACTACTACCCCTCCTCGAAATAATACCAGCCGTAGGAGAGTGCACGTGTGTAAGTGCTACTTGACTCTGCTCCCTCCACTTTTGGACTCCTGCTGATTGTGCAGTATCTGCTGGTGGATTGTTCGGAAAATTAAAATTGTCACCCTTGTTTAAAGTGCCTTCGGATTCAAGTACCAGTTGGATAGTGATCCTTCTTTGTACACTAGCGATGATAGGTGGTTTCGTGGTGTTGCCATCAGATCGATTTCCAGATCCCTGATGGCTTACTGCAAAACCTGTCCGAAAGCATATTATATTGTATTCTAACAACTTATAGATGTACATGTCCTATAAGTGAACAAATATAGCGCTACATAGCTTTTGGAATGTATCCTTTTGCGCTGGCTAATTATAATTATTGTATTATTTAACTCTTAGCTTGTTACTGCTTGTTACTTTTAAGCTGATAAGTAATTATGTGCGCAGTCTGGACTGCAAGTACTCTTGGCGTAACAGAGTTAGGTAAAGCCGGCGTATTTATTCAATGTTTTTTAAGGATACCCCCATTTCTAAGCTTGAATGGTGGAAAGTTTTCGGGTCTTTAGCGACTGCATCGTGTAGTACAATACGTGATAAAACGTACATTGTGACGGTAGCATGTCCGCAAATTAAATTATTTTTTCTAAATAAGAGTATTGACAATAAGCTTGTAGGTTGTCGATTCTGTCAGGATCATGAGGGTGTTTATTATTAAGAGCTTTATTAAATTAGACATACAAAGGTTACAAGCATTTCTTATAGGGTTTGATTTTGTTAGCGTTGCGTTAGTTGTACCACAGGTCTTATACTTATTGTCCTTTATACGTATGTAGGCATGATGCTGCCATAAGCTCATTTATTGTGCCTTTAAACATTTAGTCGATAGACGCGTTCTACTCGCTCGTAAACAACCTCGGGACGGATAGAACGCCCTTAATGTAAGGTGTATTTTAGCTTAAGGTGGAATTAAGTAGACGCAAGATATGCCTCGAAAGTATTAAAAAAGTACGTGTAAAATATAATTAGGACAAAACGACGATGTACATTACTGTACGTTCTCTCGCATAGTACTTCGTGCATTGTACCCTTTGTCGGTTCGTTGCTATCTAGTGTTCGCCGCGTAAATGTATCGCTTTTAGTACCCTATATATCTATATATACACCGCCTTTCTGCCACTCGCACTCACTATAGCTGTCTTCATGATATTTACGAACAAATTGTATCTTTGAGTTATAATATTTCTCGTGGTCGAAATGCGGGTAGTTGTAGATCTGTTGTAGTAACGCTATTTCGTATGAATGGTCACGCGACACATCGTCAGCTTTCTCACATCACGTATGACTGAACTAGTAGTGTTTCAATATATTATGCTTGTGATATTATAAATTTAAGTAATGTCTCATAATATCTATTCTGTCCTAACCAAAGACTGTACTGATATGAAGATACTGTGTAGTGATTAACCAATGGTATGATACACTGTGTTGTTGAAGCTGGACCAAATTGTTCGTGCCGGGCCGCCGGAGCCTGGACTACCTTCAGTGAATAATTTAAGTTCATTTAGCTGTAGAATCACTTGTAGACATCAACTAAAATATTTTAGTTAAATATTATAGAGAAGGTTAAAAGACCATAAGATCTTTTCGTTATTACTATGCATTCGTAATATAAGGTAATGGTATGTTTGTATAAAAGCAAAAAAAAAAAAAAAAATGGTGCTAACAAAAGTATTGGTGTATTGTATATTATTTTAATAGAACACGGGCAATAATTTTGTTCTCGTTACCGCTATAATTTTGTACGAATAAAAACAATAAAAATGATATAATATATAACCAATAAAAATATATAAATATTTGGAGTTTTTAATTTTTATCTCATTCCTTACCCATAGGATAATAATTTAAACCATTCTTATATTGTTATATTTGCGAATGGATACTGAACCGTTCAGATACTGAAAGATTACTAATCTATGGGAAAACAACCGTGTTACAATCAGTTCAACCTTGTGATTGTTCCACAGGGCAGTGGTAATCTCAACATGTCCAATCTCAACATGTCCAATCCCATCATGTCCAATCCCATCATGTGGAACCTCGAAATATGTATTACATCGCAACATTTGGAGGGTCGGGCTGGAGGTTTTAATAACATGTTCTCGGATTCACCTTAAATGAGTGTGATTTTAGTCGGTTCGATTCTGACCCACTGCCCCACAGGCAATACCTAGTATAACTCGTGCGACCTAAGATGGCACCTGACTCAAATGTCAGTCGTTTGAAGTACTGAGTGCAAGAAAAATATAATTTATTCTATTTTTTTTTAAATTTCAACATTTATTTTGCTTCAAGTAGTTTCTCATAACATACTACTTTATATCATGGGGTACTTTACTACCTGAGTTAAGAAAATACATATGCATACATAGGCCTCATTCATTATTTACCCGAATGCAGTGATTTAAATAATATTAGGTAATACCTAATATCATTTTAAATGAAATTAGGAACTGAAATATGGGTATAAAATACAACTTTAAATCGTCATAATAAGCCTTTTAATCGAAGTCTCTAAATATCATGTGTATATGGATATTATTTATTTTAAACTATTGCGTCTCATAGTCGTCATGCTGATTTTTTTTTCATGTGACCTTTCTTAAATCAATTGGGTTATCCAGACGAATCTAATGATATATGTATATGTATATGATATTAGGTAATACCTAATAAACTAAAATTATTATGGAAAGATTCGTGCAACGATAATAGTGATGCTAACGCTACTCGCAAGATGACAGAGGGGTATTACGCGGGGGAACGGTATCATGTTTCGTTTTAAGCCAGGTGCCATCTTAGCTCGCACGAGTTATACCTATCACCACACACGTCATATCACCAGTTGCCTCCCTACTTATTATACTATTACTGTATTTGAATCCATACTGTATGCTCCCGACCCCCAGAGGCTGAGAATGATTCTGAATTATCTGACCAGGCCGCCATGGTTTGGGTCACCAATGTCATCATGATGCATTGCCTACCCTCACAATGAGGATGGTGACCCCTACTGGGTTCTACTCGTGCCTTCCATCAGGCAGAGTAGAGGCACTATAACTCCTAAATTAAGAAAGTTATCAAAACCACTATAGTTTTCCTTGTAAGTTCAATATATGGGCTACTATCATGTTTTTTTAGAATTTTTGAGCCAGCCGTATAGCTTTTAGAGCGGGAGGAGGCCCTGGTTTTAGAAAACATGCGGTTTCAAGTTGAATCTTATATACCATAGATATAAAATACTAATAGATTGGCTTTGAGGAAAATATAATACACGTTTACGTGTGTTAGAGCGTGACAGATAAACGAGACCAAACACCGATACGCTGCCTGATGCGTCTCGCGCCCGTCGAGGTCGAAACATTATTGTTGTTATTTTGTCGGAATCTTGAGTATTTTGTTGTGGTTTATTATTTATTATGCGTGTTTTATCATGGTGACGTGTTCAGTACCTGGATGTAACGCTTCCAAGAAAGAAAATCCACAAAATCTTTCATTTCACATGTAAGTAAACAATGCCATATTTGCCTCTAAATAATGTTGTTAATGCGACATCGTATGTTTTATATATTAAGCGGTAGGCAATATTATCTAGTTTAGGGTCATTATTAATTAAAACCTCCTTTCTAAGGAGAGGCCTACGTCCAGCAGTGGATGTTAAAGGCTGTTGTTGATTGATGATGATAAATTAAGATGCTTTCACATCGTATAAAAAGAATTATTAAATACGTGAATTTATGTTGTTTCTAACCTCACATACCTAGTGTAAAGTGACAATGTCGATAAAAATATCGATAATAGTCACAGTGGTCAAATAATAATCATCAATTAGATTTATTAAAACCATTCTATACGGACTATTTGCCAATTTAAATATATATATTAAATATATTTTATTAATATTATTACAGATCCCCACAAAACGCAGTCATTTGAGGAAAATGGTTAAAAATGGTGAACAGACCGGATTGGGTTCCAAAAAAACATTGAACCATTTGTAACAGGCATTTTGAAGAAAATTGTTTAGTAAACAGAAGTGCACAAAGTACGAGCTTAATTAAGCTTAATTATCACATTAAACATTTAAATAGTTATCCATTGTTTCTGTGTATCCATTAAAAATTCTATCATTATAGATGTCTTTTTAATTTTGTTGTTTTTTTGTACTTATTCGCACTAAATACCTAACTCTTCTAATGTTATCGAAAAAAAAAAATTTTGCATGGCGCATCACTGGCACGTTACACACACATGCAAATTTTATGCACACCATTGCATTTCTTTTTTGGTCTGTCTAATAAAATGCACAACCAATCTATGGTATTCTATATCTATGTTATAAACGGATACCTAAATCGAAAAATGTTTTTAGAAACCTCACAATGTTTTTAAAAGACCCATCTAATGATACCCCACACGATGGAGTTAAATAATTTTAAAAATAATATAACAAATCCGTGCCAAATATACCATCAATGGTAGGTACTAACTACGTATGAACTTCGGTACGGTATGGGAGTATGGCCATGGGGACATGTCCAAAGGGATAGTTGCTTCTATGTGTACCTGAAAGAATGAGCAGACGGCACAATGCCAGCACTGTGGAGTCCCTGCTTCAGATTCCACCCGGTATACTCTGGAGGAATAATCCACCTGCACTTCTGATTGGAAAATTCGTAGACGTAGGACGTGTGTATGATTCCCGGCAAACTGGTGTACTCAGTCAATCCTGCAGCCTCCTACCTCGACAGTTGGGAGAAGCTCCAGAAACACATCCAAATGATGAACTTATTGCAACAATACACAATGATTGGGACTGAAATACGTGGTTGGCCATCTGAGGCCGGATGTTTTTAGTAGAATCAACATACGCTGACAACTCTTACATCCCTAAGGAGCTGGCGACCCGAAAATATTTTCAAATCCGTCAATAAAAAAAATTGGCCTAATTCCCGACAAATTTAATTGGATACAGCTAACTTATATCTCTAGGCCTGTTCCGTCGTCGGGGTCAACAAATATATCGAACTTATAGGCGGATAGCAAATAACAATTACGGTGTCAGGGCCGTAGCTAGAGTCGAATTTGAGGTAGGGCAGCATTGGTTACAGGTAGGGCGGAAGTAAAAAAATTACCATAATTGACGTAGTCAAGTGTTGAGGATATGTAGGGATATGTTGACCAAGTCCAATATTCATTTTCTCAATGGCATATGACATATCATATGCCATTGAGAAAACAAATGCTAAGTAGGTCGGATATGGCAGTCATTCCTCCAGTTGTCTACAACAACCAGAAAATAGCTCTGATTGCAGTAGTAAAAAACTTGCGGCTATATATGGACTCTACCCTTGATTGGCGGGCATAAGTGACACATATCAGCCGGAAAGTTACTTCGTGTCTTCGCGCTTTATATCGTCTTAAAAACTTCCTTCCCTCTAAAACCAAGGCTACGCTTATGCAGTCCCTAATAAATCCCCTGATCGATTATGGTGATGTGTGTTATTTTGACCTGCCGACCTCCTTAATAAACCCCTTCTCAATAACTGCATTCCATTCGTTTTCGTTTCAATTCTCAAATATGACCATGTGTCTACTTTACGTTCCCAGCTGCAATGGCGCCGCAGTTTGCGTGCACTCACTTCTCTTTTTTCTTTCCTCTACTCCCCATCGTTACCTGAGTACCTCGTACCTCACTTTCGGCTCTTATGCTCAAACCATTACCGAAACCTTCGGTCAAGGAACAATATGCTTCTCCTTTACCCCCCTCACACCTCTAATTTCATCAATTCTTCCTTCTTCGTGCAGTCAGAATGCGCTACCTACTGAAACCGCCACAAACCGCCTCACATTCAAAATGAAAGTACGTGATTTACTCCGGAATGAATTGGCAGAACGATCACAACGATAATTTTATTTATTAATACGACTGAGTATTTATATATGTAATATATATAATTACATTTATTTATATATGTATGTCTATGTATGCCTGTGTATATGTGGATTTATGTGTGTATGTATATATACGTATGTTTATATACCTGTCTGGTATCTTCATCCATTGTTATAAACCCTAATATTTAACAGTAAATTTGAGTATATTACTTACAACTATTAAATTTGAATAAATTAAAATGGTTTACAATAAAGGTGATACTTACGTTTACAACTACCTTGTCAGGTTTTATATCCTAAGTCTGCACCTACCACATCATATTCCTACATCACCTGAAGGTTGACAGGCAAAGAATGCCACATGGCATTAAGTCCGCCTTTGTGCCACATGTGTATTAAGTTTTAAATAAAATAAAATAAATGTGCTCCGAAGCTCGGACTCCTAAATCCAGCACCACGTATATCACTGACTTCTAGGTCAGTGATGTACATTCAATAGCTCTTCGTAGACAAATCATTTCTCTAGTAGAACATGAGCATGGATCAACAGATGTGTTAGTGCCACGGATAGGGCGCCGCCGCAAAACGGCGTGCAGGAGCTTCGCCCGACTCCTGTGGCAAGTAGAAGAGGGCTACCGGATCCAGGGCGGGTTAAAGAAGTTACGCCCAACACTTGTAACAAGTAAGCTCCGCTTGCCACCTAAGAACATTGGCACCTTAACCAGTCGTGCGAGGAAATTAGCTCGGTTGAAGGGCAGTAGATCCCGGTTCATTGGGAATGGCTACCAACTAATATACACAGGGGCACCTGGTGGAGAGAACGGAGTGGCCGTGGTGCTTGCCGGGTGGCTTCAGACTGGCATTTTAGAGGTCATGTAGCGACCGTCTTATAGTCGTAAGGGTGCTTATCGATGGAATTATTACCCATCTGAGAAGTGCTTACGTGTCACAGGCAGGTTGTAGCGAAACCGAAAAGATGTCGTTCTGGAGTCAACTCGGGAGGTTCTTCGCGGCATTCCTTAGTAGAAGGGTATCGTTCCGGGTGGTGATCTAAATGGGCATGTGGGTGAGGATTGTGAGGAGGAGTGAGGAGGACGCAACAAAGAGGGTGAAGACATTTTATGAACATGTGCGGCTACCGATCTTGCCTTGGGGACACGTTCTTCAAAAAGAAACCGGAACACCTTATCACCTACAAAAGTGGGAGGCAAGCTACTCAAATCGATTTCCTGCTCACGAGAAGACACACTATTAACAAAGTGGCCAACTGCAAAGTCATACCCGGAGGGAGTCTCACTGCACAACACCGTATCCTTGTCATGGACCTCTGTGGGAAGCCCAAAGACAAACATGTAGAACGCTGCCAGCGCCGGATCAGGTGGTGGCGGCTTGATGAAGTCACGTCTCAAAAGTTCGCCTCGACCTTCATTGACAAGTGCGCTGGAGCTGAGAGCAAATTGGTTCAAGACAGTTGGGACAATATTCAGGCAGCTATTCTTGATTCGGCGACAGCGGTGCTGGGCGTGTCTAAGGACGGACGCAAATGTGACAGGGATACTTGGTGGTGGAACGACACAGTCCAGAGGGAGACTAAGGTCAAGAAAACCCTCCTTAAAAAGTGGTAAGCATCCAGATCTGCCGAAGACCACAATGCGTACAGAGCTACAAAGCGTGCCACGAAAAGAGCTGTAGCCAGAGCCAGACGTGACCACTTACAGCCGGTATATGATAAGCTTTTTTTTTTTTTTTTTTTATTTATTTATTTCAAGGAACACAAACAATGTATAGTACAAAATATCTTAATATCTAGTTTTATAATGTTTGAATCCAGTACATACATAAATAATATGTGTCCACAGCTTTTGCCACTCCATATTAATATATAAACTACCAATGCGAGTTTCAAAAAGGCATTAACATTACAAACTTACAACTAATACCTACTTTTTTTTTTTTTTTTTTTTTTTTTTTTTTTTTTTCCTCCCTAGCGATTATTTCTCGCATATAAATGAATCTCCAAGTTACATTCTTATACAAAAATAAAAAAAAAAACAGTAAAATACTGAAAAAGAAAAAACCAAAAACAAAGTACTTATTACAAGAGATACAACTCATACAGGAGTCGACTCAGGGCATACCCTTCCACAAAAGACATCTACAGTGCCAAAATGCTTCCCGTTAAAATAATTATATGTTTTGCACATTCTTACAATTGGTGAATTCATTCCAAGATTAGTACGACATCTGGGCAAAACAAACAAATTTGTAATAGGTTGTCGAAGTGGTGGAGGTCTAAATGGTACCCCTATCTTTATTTTCCCCAATAAGTCAGAGTCAGATATTTTCCCGTTTAGTATTCCATGCAAAAACTTTAAGTCAGCCATTCTTCGACGCTTGCCAAGTGAGTCTAACTTAAATCTTCTTAATCGATCTATGTAAGAAATTCTTCGCCCAAACCCATGCTTCCAGGATACATGTCGAGTAAAAGATCGCTGAATGGATTCTATACGTTGGGAATGATTCGAGTAGAAAGGATTCCAAGTGACACTAGAAAATTCTAAAACACTTCTTACAAGACTTTTATACAATAGGAGACTAGTAGTTACTTTTTTAAACTGTCTAGAATTTCTTTTAATGAACCCAACCATTTTAGCGGCCTTGGCAGTTATGTTATCGGTATGAGAAATAAAATTTAAGTTACCATCAAGTACTATTCCCAAATCACGAATCGTTGATACTTCTTCCAATATCTTACTATCAATTTTGTAAGCCGAGCCAAAGAGCTGTTTTTTCCGGGTAAATTTAATATGGAAACATTTAGATGGATTCAGATACATATTATTATTTCGACACCATACTGATACGGAGTTAAGGTCATCTTGTAAGCTATTTTCATTTATGGAATCGTTAACCTCTCCATATAATTTCAGATCATCGGCATACAGAGAACAATGACCGGAACGTACAACATTGACAATATCATTTATAAATATTAAAAAAAGTTTGGGACCTAACAGTGATCCCTGAGGCACGCCAGAGAGAGAATAATAGGTATCAGACATAAATCCATTTACAACTACATATTGTGATCTACCTGTAATGTACGAATCAAACCACTTATGCAGTAAACCCTCTATACCGTATAGAAACAATTTCTGAAGCAAAACGTAATGATCAACTTTATCAAACGCGCTTGAGAAATCGGTATATATCACATCTACCTGAGATCCCTTATCTACTCGGTCAAAAACAAAATCCAAAAATGATACCAAATTAGTAGTAACTGACCTACCCTTCACAAATCCATGCTGTTTTATTGTAATATGCTGATCTACGTGACTACTTAAAACAGTGCAAATTAAAGATTCAAAAATCTTTGCGAAACAAGATAATATAGAAATCGGTCTATAATTATTAACATTAGATTTATCACCTTTTTTATATACAGGAACTATTTTGGCTTTTTTCCACTCGTTAGGAAAAGAACCACTACTCAATGACATATTAAAGAGGAGAGTAAGCGGTGCAGACAGCTCACTTGCGCAGGTTTTAACGAAGATAGTAGGGATCTCATCAGGTCCTGGGCCCTTTGAAGGATCAAGCCGTTTTAAGCTTTCCAGTACTCTTGCCTCATCAAATTTTATGCTGCTTAATGGAAACAGAACTGAAGCTCTGTCAAAGTTGTTTCCCATGTCTACGTCAACTTGTAGTTCAGACTTATGAAAAATGATTGGCAAATAAATTACAGATTTCGTAACCACTTGTACCTGACACATTGTTCAGAGTCATAATATCTGGAAATCTGCTTCTGTTGTCATTTTTTGATTTAATATAGTTATAAAATTTGCTTGTATCTAAAGCTATGTTATTTTCAATACTTTCTATGTGATCATTATAACATTTATCATACAACTTATGACAACGTTTCCGAAGAATAGAGAATTCAATTTCATCTCGAGGATTCTTGTACTTACGATATCTAGTTCTAACCTTTTCTTTTTCTTGAATCAATTTAATGAGTGGTCGACTAAACCATTGTGGATGCTTATTTTTTCCTAAGTTTTTGGGCTTACGCTGTGGTACATGTACTTGTATAATTTCATTTAATCTTAAATAGAATTTGGTAACAGCCTCGTTGATGTCAACGTTTTCAAACATATTTTGCCAAGCAGTTGATGCTAGTTCTATTTTAATTTGATCAAATTGAGCTTTAAAGAAATTATACCCTGATCTCTGTTTATACTGGAGGCTTTTCTCCAACTGACTAGGGATAGATACCAGCAAACTAGGATGATAATTATCAATTTTCGACAACGAATCCAACGGCACCGAGACCGAAAGAGTCGCCATAGTAGAGAGAATTAAATCTAATATATTATTTGTTGAATTAACTATTTGGTTGAATTGCAATAAATTGTTCATATTCAAGAAGTCTATAAATGTGTTATTAAGAGTTGAGTTTGTGTGTAATGGTACAGTATGATTTACATTATCCCCTTTTGACCAATAAATTGAGCTCATATTAAAATCTCCCGCAACGACAACCTCATCGACCTCTTGGATTACCGTCTCCATAGCATTTAAAAATGTTTGAAGATGTTCAAGTTTCAATGGAGGTGGTAAATAAACTGCACATAGCCCTATCGTAGTATTACGGTTCCCTATAGTGACATCAATGATTATCCATAAATCTTCACAATTCGTTTCCAAATAAGTCAGTCTAGCGGATTTGACATTAGCCTTAACTGCAATCATTACCCCACCACCCTCTTTTTTAGTACTACCTAGAGAATCATTACGATCCCTTCTATATACTACATAACGACCGTCAACCAGTTCTGTGTCTTTTATGGAAGCATTAAGCCAGGTTTCTGTAAAAATTATCACGTCGTAATTGTTTTGTAAAATGTTACCATAAATGGTAGCGTTGGAATGGAAAAGTTGGAATCATCTGTGGGACAAAAACTCATTTATAAGTTGGCGCATTCCAGAATCAAAGCGGCACATGATGTTTCCAAGTGTCGCTGTGTCAAAGATCCTGTGGGCAGCCACCGGATCTCCCTCCAAATCAGGGGCTAGCGCCACCGATAACGCCTGCAGAAGTCCAGGCTGCTCTTCGCTGCATGACGAGTCGTAAAGCTGTTGGAGCCGATGGAGTGCCCATCGAGACCTGGAAGGCGCGTATCCACGGTGTTAGCATCCTAACCAATATCTTTAACCGTGCACTCCTCAACGGCGAGATACCAAGGCAATGGAGACTGAGTATCATCAGTCCAGCCACTCCACCACTCGATGTATGTAACTTTGATCGTGTTTTAATAATAGTGTACTGATTGAATGAAAGGTAAATTGTGGTTTACGAGTTATGAAGTATTAAAAAAAACTACTTACTAGATTTCGTTCAAACCAATTTTCGGTAAAAGTGTACATGGTAATGTACATCATTTTTTTTTTGTATTAACATTCTCTAATTTTAGAAGTTACAGGGGGAGGGGACACATTTACCTCTTTGGAAGTGCCACACGCGCAAACTATTCAGTTTCGAAAAAAAAAATAGAAACCTCAATATCATTTCTGAAGACCTATCCATAGATGCCCAACACGTATGAGTTTGATGATAAAAACTTTTTTTGAGATTCAGTTTTATGGAAACCCCTAAAATGTATTGTTTTTTTTCTATTTTTGTGTGAAAATCTTAATGCGTTTCACAAAATACATCACTTACCAAGTTTCAACAGTATAGTTCTTATAGTTTCGGAAATAAGTGGCTGTGAAATACGGACGGACAGACAGACATGACAAATCTATAAGGGTTCAGTTTTTTGCTATTTTGCTACGTAACCCTAAAAATGCGAATAACTTCGTTCAGATCAATTGATTTTGTTCTTTTTTTTCGTAACGTCGGTCCAAAGTGAAAAAATATATGCAAACGACACAAAAATATACATTGAAATAAATGTAAGAAAAATGACACGCGTGCACTTGCACGCAAAACATGTACGCTAGTTTTATTTTAAAAGAGGATTCCCCTTCCCATAGATTGTAATGTAGCCCATATTTCAATCTATGGGACGGGGAATACCGTCTGCTACACAGATATTGTAAATATATAGACCGATTGCTTCATGTGATGCCGCTTCAAATGCCATACACAGAGCAAAGAATTATTATAATATGAAATAAATTTACAAACTGTGGTATGTTCAGAAAAGTTTTGAGACCTGTCCCTACATTTTTTTTATCTCAAACCACAAATAATTCAATTATAAAAAATATCTTAGTTCTTGCTATTTTTAAGGTAGGGCATTCTGATTTTAAGGTAGGGCATTGCCCCACAATGCCCTCCCCTAGCTACGGCCCTGTACGGTGTACTCTTTTGCTTACATTTGCTAACGTTACTTACTAAGGCATGAATATGGTATGGATATGTTTTCTTCTTACAGCTACATTATATACTCTAAAACCTATCGCTACACTGCATATAATCACATCTTGATCATAACGAGGAAATGACTGCCCAGTGCCCGAATTCTACGTGCTCGATACTACTCATATCTGAAATATGCTGACCAGGCATATCTCTGTATAAATTCCATCAATTAATTTAAACAATATATGACGCAGGAATATTAGACCTTTGAAAATTGAGAGCAAGTATCCTTTGACCTACTCTACGGGAAGTTCTTAGTTACGCCAATATGATATCATCGAGAACTGTGAATGATGTCTCACTTCATTTTACATTACTAATCCACTTGTATTCAAAGGGAATTGGGCTTTTCACGAATGACTCAAGCACTGTGTTCCGGAGAAGGCCGTCAAAATAATTTTTCCGACAATATAATTTGTTAGGAAAAAAATCCAATGACGTCTTCTGACTTTAATTACGTACTTTAAAGGGTTTAGACAAATAAGAACTTATGTTTTAAAATACCTATTTAAAAATGCCAAGATAAAAATAACTGGTAGTCTGTTAAATATATTTTAAACCTAGGAAAAAATCCTATGGGTTTCTCTTTTTTAAAGAGTTTATGATAGACGAGAAGAAAATTCCATCCTACGACCTGCATGATCTGATACTTCACTACATACTTATTATAAAACAAAGCCTTCCCCCTCGTCTGTCAGTCTGTCTGATAGCGATAAACTTAAAAACTACTGCACCGCTTTGCATGCTGTTTTCAGCATACATTGATTTTCGAGGAAGTTTTTAGTATGTAATTTGTCAAGTTTAAAATGTTTTATAAATACGTATATCTTTCCGTACAAAGCCGGGGCAGGCCATTAGTCTTTAATAAATCAGTAACAAAATAAAACGTTCATATATTGTTGATATCCGACACAATTGAAACTTACGGATTTTCAAAAAAATGTGGATTTAAAAAAATGGAGAAAACATCTATATTAACTAATATTTACAACGCTATTGATATCTACCCTCTTTTTATTACTAAAAACTAAAGAAAATAATTTAGGTTAACATTTATCAAATAGGAAAGTTATTATAGTTTCAATTAATATTAACTTTTAATTCATACTCCCGATTGTCGGCACTTAATGGAACTTGTTGAAATATTATTTACGTAATTCGTTATGCAGAGTCAGGGAGGATTATCCACTTATATCTTTATAGAAATCTTTATAGAATCTTTCTAAAATAATTTTGAATATATTTTTAATTTTTTGTTGGGCAGTGCAATAGGTATTTAAATAGGTATTTTAGTTACAAAATAGTGGTATAGGTTGAACTTTTAACATAATAAAGATGGAAGAAACAGAAGAAACGGTGATATAAAATGAAAATCGTAATGCTAATGTTGGTGACGGAAGGTGAATTACGTGATTCATTGAGAAATTCACTAAAGTAATAGGTCTATGAAGTGTATGAAGAAATTACAATGATTTCAAGTCTGTGTCAATAATTTTGATCAAGTATTACTAAAATATGTATGGCAACACTGACATTTGACAGACCGAAGGACTGTTCAAAATATTTAACAAATTCCCCTAACTTTCAGGGTAAAACCCATACATGTAAATGTTATGCTGACCCAGTTTCCAAATCATTGATGATTTTATTTAATGTTACATATAACAAAACGAAGCAGTGATCACTATTAAAGTTTTATTTAGAAAGATTATATACAACGTAATACACTTTTCACATCAAAGTCCATTTTGAATTTTTGAACGCACTTTGATTCTGATTGGACGAATAGTTATATTTGTCGTTCAACTTCAGCTAACTTCATTTCATTGACAGTTCATACGTTTGAGTGAGACGGCCTTCGCCCTTCGCTAGAGTTCGCTTTGTTGAAGACCGCAGTCGCCGACGAACTTGTTTTGCGCTTTGCCGCGACGTCCGTGTAATGTGACCTGTTGATTTATTACTCATCGTGTTATTGTGCATTTAATCTGTGATAAAAATGACATGATGTCGTTAAAAAATGTTAGTGGTCGGTGTTGAGTGTTAGTGTAAAATGGGTTTGATAACATCAAGGGAGCAGACAATGTTGGACGGACCGGTGGCGTCTGTGAAGAGTCACCATGTACGGCAGCCGTCGACTAGGAACCGTACGAAGCCTCCGATGCCGGATCGCGACGAGCTGGAGAACCGTTTCGTCAAAGTTCTGGTGAGTTTAGTCATAGACGAAATTTTGCCGGCTAAATGTTTACAAACATGCGATTGTTTACGGTGTGAACGGCAAGCGTAAGTTTCATACATTGTATTGTGTCAAAATTTCTAAACATTTGAATTAAAGAAGCAATATTACGCCTTCAAATAATATCTACATGTTTAACACGTACTTATAGCAGCTGTCTCTTGATTCATACTCATTTCTTATCGTAACTTATTAGCGTTTATAAGAATCCTTTTCAACATTGTAAGTACAAGGCATTAAATAGTTTAACTTACACACACAGTGCTTGTATAGATACACATATTTCCTGCCTTTGTCATGTTTTCCTGCTAGGTGTAGTAGAACATGATGTCAATGTGTCATAATTCATATGAATGTAAGTATTATTTATACCAACAAACTGCCTATTTCCTTGAAATCTTTGGATTTTTATTCTAGAACCACCTGGGTCCTGTGGTTATTGTTTTAAATTTTGAGTAATGCCGCAGAGTGATGCTAGTCTAAAAAATATTGCAAGTTACTCCTTATCAGCTATCTGGCAGTGAAAGTCCCATCAGTCATTCCAAGATTAGCCAGAGCAGACAGACACAACAATTTAAAAAATATATATAAGTAAGTATATGATAATTAAAATGTCTGATTGTAATATCAAAAACTATTCAATTGATATCACAAACAGGCATTTTAATTTTATTTACTTATTTGTGTAGATAAAAGCATCATTAATATTAATCATAGACATATGCATCAGAACAATTTATCTGAAGACAGCTTCTGCTGCTTTTTAGGAAAAGAGCTGCCTTTTATATATACATGTTATCAGTTCAAGTTTTGTGATAACAAAGTAATATCCTTATTTCAAAACTATTACTGAATATTTCTAAACATCCAGAATAACCCCAGACCATAAAACCCATTGTTAGCTGCACTATTTCCTTGTTCTATCCTCATTAAGTTTCTGTTTTCTTTATTATAATATGGTACTTAACTTTTCGCCGATGGGTCGAGATGAGACCTGCAGTGGTACCTACGATTACTTTCGTAACCGTGAGTAATGCAGTATAGCACTGCTAGTAAAATAAAATAGCCTAAGTTACAACTTGTGTTATCAGCTGTCTGCCAGGAAAAGTAAAATCTGTCAGAGATTATCTGGAAGAAACAGAAATACAGACAGATGGAGAAAATATTTAAAAATTGCTTTAAAAATTCATATTTTAGGTATATAATGCATTCAATAAAAACACTTTATTTGATAATACAAACAGACTGAAATTTTCTAAACATAATTAAATTCTAAGTTGCGTTCTGCCTACCTCTTCCATCCTACAGAAGGTCTTCCATCCTACAACCAATAAGAAGTTACAGCAGTGGAAACCAACAATATATGGAATATAATAATATGATCTCTTTGTTGTGCACCAGAATAGTATGATACAAGGGTAGCTTAAACTAGGAGGTACAAGATACTATGTGAACTAGACAATCTATACAAATAAATAAAATTGGAGTGTCTGTTTGTAAAAATAAAATAACCGCTTTTTATGTATACATATATGCCAAAATTTTTTTTTACATTGTATGCCTATGCCTGTCTGTTTGTTCCGGGTAATCTCTGGAACGGCCAGACCGATTTCGACGGGACTTCCACTGGCAGACAGCTGATGATATAAGGAATAACTTAGGCTACTTTTTTAGACTACCTTCGCCCCGTGGCGTTGCCCGCGGTTACAACAACAAACGCGGGTAACACCGTGGCGCTCAGCTAGTTGATAATATAATTTCTTTTTATAAATATGTATGTACATTATGCATAGAAAATACATAGTTACGGATGTTAAAATATGAACTCACAATCGAAATTAAAAAAACAATCGTGTCAATGCAGCTGCATTATCTGCTTCCCTTCTAAAAACATGATATTGCAATTGTTTCTCTATGCATTCTAGTGATAAGGGAAGCCCAAATGTTACATTTCCTGCCCTTATCTAGCTGTCGAGCTTCTAACGTCCAGAGTGATATATGACTACTCTGTTGTACAAATAACAATGTTACAAATAGATGTTTATATAAAGACTTTGTCTGTGTGGTGACGGATTAAGAATACAAAGTGTCACCACCCCTATTCATTCCTTGGGTGTCGTAAGAGGCGACTAAGGAAACAAAATAAGCAGCTAACATCACTGCCAAGAGAAAGAAAACTTGAAACAAACCCTTTACCAACCCGTCTGGCCAGCATGGTATAATACGCCAAAACCTGCTTTCAAAGGAGAGGCCTAAAGATTTTCTTATTAGAAAGACTTCATCTACATAAAATTCGCGTATCACATTATTAGTTGCCTCCGAAAGGGTGCGATTAATTCTTATAGTTTTTTTTTTGTAAAATCCGTAGGAATAGGATGTATAATTGTATACTGTTTACTGTATCCCTAGGTAATGAAGGGACGAAGGAGCAGAGCTGCTTGCATTAGCTGAACTTGCAATAAAATTGTAGTCTGTGTTGTTTATTATATGCGGAAAAGAAGTGATCTTAGACAAAATTACTAGGACCGCATCAGCGGCTTGTAGTGTCAAGGAGGATTTTTAGCCTACCCACACTGGATCTTGGGTTTCTATAGGGTTTGTTTTAAGTTTTCTTTCTCCTCGCAGTTATGTTGTCCTGCATAGTGGGGTCTATTTTTAAGGTCCAATGGCTTTGAAAATGTATATTCTTTAAATTAGCAACACAGGCCAAGGCGGACGGGAGAGTTGTGTTGTAGCAAAGATCCAAATACCTACTTTGGGTCAAAGGTTAACAAATACTATCTAATCTAATGTTGGGTTATCTGAATGTCCATATAATATGCTAGTGGAGTGCCGCGATGTTGCCCGCGGTGATTGTTGTGAATTGCGTGTGGCGTTACACGCAATTCACAACAATCAGCGGAGCTAGTCTTAAAAAAATAGCCTAAGTCCTAATGTCATCAGTCATCCTTTAGTCAAAAAAAATATTTATTATAATTACATACAGGCACTCCAATTTTATTTATTTATATAGGTAGACTAGTTGACCCAGCGAACTTCGTACCGCCCAACTTTAAAATTCCAGAACTTGATCGCAGCGCCACCTACCGGGTCCAATTGCGAATCTAAACCATTCCCAGATCTCCTTGAACACACACAAAAAATTTCATCAAAATCGGTCCAGTCGTTTGAGAGAAGTTCAGTGACATACACACTCACAGAAGAATTATATATATAAAGATAAGACAGTTACTTAAAAGATTTCTGTTTTCTCAAGGTTTGCCGTAATTCAGAAACTATACAAAAATACTAATTTGGCAGTTTGTTTCGGCATTTCTTCCCATAGTGAATCTTAGGAAATGCTGACACCTTGTAGATGTAAATTCCGACGTGTAAAAAAATATCTGTAAAAGATTTACTTGCAAAATAAAAATCATTTGTTGATCATGTAATATATTAATTGAAGAGGTGAATCAGTGTGACTTCACTACCTTAAAAACTTTTAATAGAGCTATTTGAATAGATGTGACACTCTTTGCTTCAAATATGTAATGCCTGTTGTTGTATAGAACAATCAACATATTTTCTCTCTGGTGTTTAAGTATATTATTTCAATTGTCCTTGCTTGCAATATCAGTAAATAAACATAAAAATATGGTAGGATATTTATGGCATGTAGTAGTTAGTATTGATAAGATTCAAGGTCTTTTTAACATTGATAATATTACATCCATAATTTATAAATAAGCTGTAAACTACGCAATATCGTAAAGCACAAAGCTCAACTGTTAGTGTTTATTTAAGTATAAATATCTTAGTAAATACCTATTTTACCGTTTTGGAATGTTTGTTTAACAATTAATAGTTACGGTCCATTTTATTATTTATAGTTGCTGACATATTACAGATAGAGATAATGTTAGGTAAGATTTAGACCTAAGACAAATACAGCACAACTATTTCCGACTGGTATTCGATAGACAGATATCGATCGAAACCTAACTGGAGAAGACTATAACGAAATAAAATAGGTACAATTGATAAAATGGAGATGCTCGGCCATAGCAGACACGCTGAATTGCGAGATATTTTATACTCAAACCCATTGCTAATTAGTTACATGTTAATAGTTCAATATAAAAGGAACCATTACTGTTATTAATACCTTTGTGGCTAGGAATCATTTGGCATCTTTGTTTGTAATCACAAATCTAAGAAATATTTATTATTAGTATTTCTGTGACAGTTTTAGGTGCTGCAGTATTTATAAGAGTCCAAAATTAGTAGGTAAAGCTGCAGAAGTTCGATGCTAGTCGCTAGATGCTGATATCTGAATATCAGTTTTTCCTAGCGACTTTTACATCTGATTGATTCAGATAAAACCTGTGGCGGCTCCGTGGTTGAAAACGGGTTAAACTAGTAGCCGACCTAAAATAATATTAGAAATAATAAAGACTAGGAAAGTGATGAATAGACTGATGAATTCATAAATGACGCAGTTTCCTGTCTTGGTGATGTAGTAACAATTACTTATAATAACCATTTAGCGTGGTTAAAGAATGTTAGTGCAGATTGGTCTTAAAATTTGTAAATGGGATTGTGCTTCGCCCACAGTAGGGCTACCCGCAAAGGTAGTGTGAAGGTGTGGTACAATGAGAACTTCGTAACCTTACATATGTGATACAAAGAATTTGTGACAGTAAAGCACGTGTTAGATTTATGTTGTTTCACCGAAAAATATTGACGTGAAAGGAGTCCAAAAAACTTGTATCTCTTGAGTCTAAGATGGGTATTTTTCGCGTCAGTTTTTAAAGCCCTATTAAGCTCTGGTCAAGATCTTATCCTATTTATAAGAAAGAAAAAAAGTTTCGTCATAAATTTAGAACATCGTCATTGACTCAAGAACACCCAGACTCAGAATAATATTTTGTGGATCACACAAAGTGTTAACCCGAGTATGATTTGAACCCACAACACTTGGTCCAGTAGAAAGCGGCGAAGCAACCACTTAAACCACTGTGTCAACAGTACAGTCGATATTTGTATCATGTTCTTTGTAGTAGCGTATCAAGTCATAGGAAGGACCATCCTCTCGTTAGGATAAATTCTTTTGTTAAAACTGAGGTCATATCAATATACAGTCAAACAATGACAGAACAAAAACCACTTAATCTTAAGTACGGTATTTTAACCAGTTATGAACTTAGCAGCAACTCAAAAATTGGTAAGCAAAGAATAAAAACTACAACGCCCACTATATTCGGCAATAACGCTGTTAATATTCGGGTTAATCAATTCGCCTTTGACCGCAAACCGTCCGAAATATACCACCCGTCAGACACAAAGGCTGCCCTATACAAAAACAGGAAGACAACATTAAGACAAGGTCGTTGGTTAGGTTTTAATAAGTAAATGACAAGTCAGTGAGTCATGGGACTCATGAGTCGACGTAATGTAGTGAAATAGGGTCAGCGTGGCCTCCTAATGATACCAATCAACAGGTTCAATAAAGCAATGAGATTATGCCTGAGGTAGGAGGAGTAGGTACTTTGCTTTTATTTTATCACTTGATTTATCTCACTCCTATGTTGAATTCTGTTTGTAGCATTAATTAAAGCTCGAAATGACTCTCAGAGCAACTAAAAGTACCTACTGTGGTTTAAGACGAAGACATACAACAGAAATTAAAAAGTTAAACATAGACCACAATGTTTTCATCTACGCGTGTCTTCTCATCTTTCTCATCTTTCAATATTATAAAACTAGTACACTATAGAGGTGAACAATGGGGGGTAAAACGTCAATCAAGCATGTTGTTACTTTAGTTGGACAAGTTAAAGAGAATATTAGCAACACGTATAGTCTATATCAAAATGTGATAAAATAGGGAAAGTTCAAGTATATCACATCATCATCTACAGCCTTCTATTACTACTGTGTAGCGCAGTGATAGCGTATGAGACTGCTGTGCTTGAGGTCTCGGATTCGATTCTTGGGTTGGAGCAAATGTCTGAGTGATTCGCAAATATTTGTAACGGAGTTTGAGTGTTTTCTATGTAGGTATATTAAGTGTGTATTTACAACACAAAAGGTATGTTGTATTTATATCAATTGTCTAGTACCCAAAATACAAGCTTTGCTTAGTTTGAGACTGGATGGGTTGTGTGTAAAATGATAGTATAATGATAGATTTATTTATTATTTAATGGCATTTTCTTACAAAGAAGGTACTACATCACGTCTGGGTAGGTAGGTTTGTGTTCTTCTTTTATATGCAGTTATGTTCGTCTTTTTTTATTAGGGTTCCGAAGTATATCACTCGGAACCCTTATAGATTCGTCAAGTCCGTCTGTCCGTCCATCCGTCTGTCCATCCGTCTGTCCGTCCGTCCTCGACTTACCGTCCAAACGGTAAGTGCTAGAAAGATGAAACTTTGCATGGATATGTTTTGTAATTACGACGACAAAGTACTACTTACAATAAAATTATGAAAAATATTTTTATTTGGGGTACCTCCCCCACACGTCAAGTGGGGATGTAAATTTTTTCTCGCGGCTACCCCATCGCGTGGGGTATCATTAGATAGGTCTTTTAAAAACAATAAAGGGTTTCTAAGACGACTTTTTGATTTAGGTATTCGTTTGCGAGAAATTCCACTCGAAAGGGCACTTTTTGTAAAAACAGGGCGTCCCCCCCCCTCTAAAAGCTAAACGGCTTCCTCAAAAAATCTAGGAAAATTCGTGATGGTGGTCCATATAATGAACTTTGAAGGAAAACTATAACGGATTAGATGACTTTATTAATTCAGGAGTTATGGAGACTTAACTTGTAAAATGCGCTCACTTGGAAAACGTCATACAAAATTAACGCATTAATACGTAAATATAATAATTATCTATTGGATACGATTTTAAATCCACGTACCATTATGGGTGGGAGCTAAGGAACCCTTTCCTGTGCGTGGCCTGACACGCACTTGGCCGATTTTATATTTGTTCATTTGTCGATTGCACCACTTTATATAATGAATAGGGGTGGTGACATTCTTATCAAGATAAATCTTGCTATATTTTTGATAAACTATAATTTCATTGATGTTTTACTTATCGACTATCGATCAATATCGATCAGTGTAATATCCTAATCAACAATCAATGATTATCGTTTAGATATTTACATTCATCGTTTTATACCAATGAAATCATATCACCGGTTTATCATTTGACAATATGTTTAAGGAAGTACTCGAATCTTAATAATATCCGTTTATCTTGAAGGTGATCGTTTGAGAAGGTTCTTTGTTAAATACTGTGTGAATTTAAATATTATATCTAAGTACATATTATATTTGTTTTGAGAGAAATTTAACTAGGTAATTGTAGTGTGTTACTAGTCATTATAAATTTAACCGTGAAACTGTAGGCAACGACTAATCGACCACCCTTAACGTCCCACTCATAATGCATAAGACTCACATTATTCGGCCTAACCTTGTGTTTTAAGTAAAATCATAGTACATAATGGAATTGCACGTACTACTTTTTTAATATTTAATCATACAAAAGTGACTCTACTCTGCCTGATGGAAAGCATCAGTAGAATCCAGGACCACTATCCTCATTGTGAGTGCATACAATGGAGCATAGTGACCCAGACTATGGCAGCTTAGTGACATGATTTTGCGGAGGCCAGGAAAATGATGCAGAATGCCTGAGCCTCCGGTCTCACACTCGCCAACAAAATACGACATCACGAATGCTGTCATTTTTGGTTGGTCTTCTGTGTGAGTCTCTTACTGCCCCAGTCGAGTCTATTCATTTAAATAGTTCACTGTCTTAATTTTACAAGGCTTAAAAGTTGAATGAGTAAGTTGCTTTTGAGTTGTGTATTGGAATACAATGGACTAACGCTTGCCTCTTTTCCATTAGCTAATGAAAATGGTTTACAAAACCTGTAAAATATTTTAAGACAAGTTTGAACTTTTAAATTATCTGTTTTTTTGCTATACTTATTTTTTTTTTCTGACATCTTACACACAACGTTATCTAGTCCCAAACTAAGCGGAGCTTGTATTATGGGTACTAAACAACTGATATAAATACATAAACATACTTTTTTCTTTGTAAATATATAAATATTATACATAAAAAAACACCCAGACTCCGAAACAAACATTTGTGGATCACACAAATATTTGGTCTGACCCTGGAATCGAACCCGAGACCTCTTGATCAGCAGCCGCATACGCTAACCACTAGACCAACAAGGCAGTCAACTTAACATAAGTATTGCGTCAAATACTTGCGACTGGCTGCATCTAAAACTGTACTGGTTGCGTATCCCACCGCTTGTCATACAGGTTTTCTATTAATCACTCGAGCGGCTCATGCGTCGCTGCATTCCACATGTAAGAAGAGCATGGGGTGCCTCGCCAACGCCATGTTCGTTCAATTAAATGATTATTACTTTAGTGTGAATGAGGTTAGATAGCCACATGAATGAAGAAACTTTCCACGAAGTCCAGAACCTTTTCAGTCAAAATCTGTCGTAAAATAAAAAAGTCGATGCAATGCAATTGAAACGAATCTAAATAACGAACATCTATCTAGTCCAGTCCGGTCCTGTTATCATTTAACTTACAACCATTACTTACAACATACATAATATAAAATGACGTACATACAACACCAGTACGTGACTTAGTTTATTCTCAGTCTCAGTAATAAATACATACTTACTGTAGAAATTTTAAAGTTTTACACTTAAAATTCAAAACTAGAATATTTTTTGTCGTTGTGATATTGACACTAAAACCACATATGCTGCCCAACAAGAGGTTACACTTCGGAGAATATTTGTAATAAAAATGTTTAGAAATCCTTCGATGAACCCTCTTTTAATAGTCTTGTATTCAGTCTTGTAACGTATTGAATCATACCCAAAACCACAAACGGCCAATGTGACTGGAGACAAACAGGATACTATTTTAAAATAACATGTAACAATTGTGTTGTAAACGTTAAAATAGAACTGCTAACGTCATTTACTGTTAATTTACTAGAATTTTATGACAATACATATAATTTCTAGATATTTTATTGATTGCGACGGTGACAGGTATAATGATAAGCTGGTTTATCAACCCATCTCGATAAGTACTGACACTTCATCGAATGTGAGATAGTAATCGACAATTTATCCATTCTTGAGTGTAAGATGTACTCGTAAGTGATACCTGAATTGATTTACTTGATTTGATAATATATGTCGAACCAGCTGAGTCCCGCGGTGATTGTCGTAAATCGCCAGTAACGCCGTGGAGGGAAGCTAATCTATAAAAAAATAGACCAAGTTACTTCTTATGTCATTACCTTTCTGCCAGTGAAAATACCGTCACAATCGGTTCAGCCGTTCAAGAGATTACCAGAGATCCAGAAACAGTCAGATAGAATATTTTTTATGTGTATGTACTGTATTATACCTTCACATGCGTTTAGTAAAAAACTGTTTAATTGCGTTAATTTCAATATCGTCAATTCCTTTTTCTTCATAAAAAGTTGGTTGCTATTACTACAATCCCTGCTTAGTTTGGGCTGAGACGGACCATATTAAAATATCACTCAGGGAGTCAAAATTGCAAAGAAGCATATTTTGATACATTTGACTTCATAAAATGATTAATAAAAAAACCGTTTATTGTAATACGTAGTTAAATTCCTGAAATACTATTTTCCGGTAATAGTGTATTAGCCTTGATATTAAAAAAATGCATACTTTATTAAAAAAAAATGTAATGACTGTATATAATTTTTACATATTCACTCCAAAAAATATTTTACGTCTTGTAGACCACTTTGCAAGGCTTACTATAATAGTTCCAACTATAAATATAAACAAGTACTATGAGAGTATGGTACCTTCAACCTTTCAATTATAATGTGCCATGAAGGATTTTAATTTTTAACATTGTTTTGATAAGTGCTATTGAAATATCAAAGCCGACGAGATGTTAAACATAGTTACGTTTTTATAGTCAAGTTTTAAAAGGCCGAGCTGAATTAAAAGATCCCTAATTTCGATAAGGTTTTAAGAACCGTTTACGGCAATATCTACCCAGAATCAGGATGATCTTAGGGGTTATTTTTATATTTAATTCAGTTTTAAAGATTCATGCATAGACGCTGTATAAAAATAAGCACTCTTGTCTATGTTAGTGATATGCATGAGCGTCAATTACTAGCATGTTTCGCCATGGATGATGGAACTTAATGCTTGAGTGTTGTGCCTGCCATATTAGTGATCGTGCCAATAAACATTTACATCAATCAAGTAGACATTAAATGTGAATATGGATATGCGCAATTGACTCATGAACGAGCGCGGGTGGAGTAGGGTAAGCGGTCACCTTCCCGCTTCCTACTACAGTAATCACATCACATCAATAGCCTATAATGATTCATTGCTAAATATATATTTCGTATTAAAAATACGTTTTTGACCTACTTGCACTAGACAATTCCTAGCTATATCTGTATCCTAAATAGCCTTAATCCCTATGGTTTGTGTCAAGTTCTCCTTTCTTTTTAGCAGTGCTACCTTCTTGCGTCGGTCGGCTCTTATGACAACCACGGGATAAATTGGGGTGGTGACATTCCGTACTCTTGAGTCCTTACCAAATTGTTGATCAGTCTGGTGATCACATTGGTGTTCTTTGGGTCCGTTTCATGAACAAGTGAAGTCCCCGGCAACACGATAATATATTCCTATTGAAAGAGTTACCATTTAAAAACCAATAGCGAAGGAAAATCATTCAATTAGAATTTTCTATAAAAACTAAAAGCAAACTATTATACCGGTATGTGGGTGTACATGATGACATCAAAAACATGACAATATCACACGGCACATCGCGATGTCATGTCGGAAGCAATCAAGGGCCCTAGTGCGAATATATTTCGCGTTAACTGTGTCTTGACGACGAGCGCATTCGGCGTTACCATTGGCCCGCACTTGTAATTTTCACCAATCGAATAGTGCCACTTGATGTGAATAAAACTCACACTAGGTCTACATTACATTTGCCACAACCACGGCTATAGCCAGTCGAGATTTTATCGCTTATTTTATGCGTTTACTTTATAGACGTCAAAGATTAACGTTTTAATAAATCTTTTGATGCCTGTTGTGATTTGATAGCTCGCGTGCGCTTGTCTTCTTTAATATTGCATGAGTTATAGTTGATTTTGAAATTTATTATTCACTTTTTTGTGATGTACACAAGAGGTGAGTTAATTGTGTTGAATTTTCATGGCGTGCGTTCTGTTTTTTTACGATATAAACATTTTATTATGACTTACCTTTGATAGTGGAAATATTTGTTAACTTAACTTGTTAATTTTTTTATATTTTATTACAAAAAGTTATAAATAAGGTACTTAATTGTAAATTGAAGCGGTCTTTGATTGTCTCCATTTTAGACAGCATCAGCACAAAATTATAAAGAGTTTTTTATTAAATGCATATGAAAGTTTTTTTTTATTGAAACCTCCAAAGTGACCACCATCCTCACTGTAAATGCATACAATGCATCATGAGGACCCACACCATGACGGATTTTTGACATGTTCCTGCATCATTCTTCAGTCCTCCGAAGCCAGGGAGGAAGATGCAGAATGATTGGGCCTGTGTCACCACCACCAACGAAAGACGACAGCACGAATGCTGTCATTTAAGGTTGGTCTTCTGTGTGAGGATAGTACTGCCCCGGTCAACAACAAAGCATTGAGACTTGACAGCTGAACTTTGCACCTCCTGATCACCTCCACCCTACAGCAAACGCTGTACAGTAATAAGGTTTTGCCCCCACAGCCAAGTTACTAACGTTTATCGTTTTCTATTCTCTATTCTATTTCTCTATTCTCATGTTTCATTGGCTAATATTTTGCTTTGTTCACGTGACTGAATGACATGAATGACTGAATGACATTAGCTAATGAAACACGGGAAATAGAATAGAGAGCGATAAACGTTTGCAACTTGGCTAAGGGGGCAGGATCAGCGATCTTATCCGTTGTAGCATATCGCATATATGTGACTCAGCGTCTCCCCTGGTGTCACCGATGACCTTCATGCAGCGCGGGCGGGCAACCACTTCCTAACATTTATTGTGCACTTTAACGACCAGTAATAAAACAAAATAGGGAATTTAAAGTAACTAGCTGTACCCCGCGATTGTTCTGGGACCTTTCTCGTATTGCAACACTCCATGTCTTCGGGGTAAAAAGTAGACAAAGGACTGTTTCAGACTTTAATTTATATAGAAACTGGCTTTATATGTTGTCTATCGCGTCAAACATTGACATAAATCCTTCCTTAAAAATCAAAGTATCTCCATGCCTCATTTCATAGAAATCGGTGCAGCGATTAAGCAGCTAGGGCCACAGCACACTAGCTACTTTTAGCATCGGCGATCGGCAACTAGTCGCTTTTTAGAAGCTAAATACGGCGACCGAACGCTCTACACCGCACACTTAAAAACGCCAAACGCGGAGATTGAGTCGCCTTTTAGAAGCGCGACACAGCAGCTGAACGTTACTCTCCGCACACATTCGGATACCGATAGCATCGATTTGGCATCTGAGCAGTCGCTAAAACGCGCGTTTCCGATACTGCGATCGAACTTAAAGCGAAAAAAATTGACAGATCAGACGCGCCTCTTATCCTAATTATGTATAGTGTTCTGATGACCACGTAACCATAGTGATATCTATTCCGTCAAATGTATACTCAGTAGAAAAAGTATTGTCAGAAAATTAAATCGAAGACTATGTATTATTACTAGTTGACCCAGCGAACTTCGTACCGCCCAACTTTAAAATTCCAGAACATGATCGCAGCGCCACCTACCGGGTCCAATTGCGAATGTAAACCATTCCCAGATCCCCTTGAACACACACAAAAAATTTCATCAAAATCGGTCCAGTCGTTTGAGAGAAGTTCAGTGACATACACACTCACAGAAGAATTATATATATAAAGATAAAGATGTACAAGAACCTAAAAATCAGTTTCGTAGAACCACTATTTGATTTAATTCCCAACTGGACGATACGGTTCGGTTCACCCTTGGGACGATTCAGTATTATTACAACACAAGTAATCATACTTATACAAACAATTACTTGCATTTATATCTATATATAACAAATAAAAACAAAGGAGTGTTTTTAAGTTTATCATCATTACTAAGTCTACATATATCAGTCATCATCTTCCTAGCCTTTATCATTCCCAAGATTATTGGGGGTCGGGTACTACTAGTTCACGGCTGGCAGGAGCTGGATGCAAGTAGCCGAGGATCGAATTAAGTGGCGTGCAATTGGAGAACCCTATGTCCAGCAGTGGATTGCGATAGGCTGAATCATCAATTGGTTTTACCTATCTGTTTTTCCACGGAGCAACATGCATCGGACCTGCGTAACCCTGAAGGCGAACTGAAGTCGTTAGTTGAACTTATTGTCAGTAGGTATATTTAAGGGTACTGACTTTCCAATAAAGATTGCCATAGATGTTCATAATAGCTGAGACCGACGGCTTATATCTGCTTTCCGAGGCACGGGTGGTTTACACATATAGGTAAAGAGGAATTTTTGTTAACATATCGTATTAAAATATAAATTTTGAGTTTTCTATTAAACAGATGGTACTACCCTGGTATTAGAATGAAGTTTTTATGATATATTTGTAATTAGTCGTTTAATAACTAAAGAATTTTGAATTAATGCCGTATAAGAAAAAGTGATCGTATTGCTATTCGACGTTTTATGAAGGCCTATTGTGTCTAAAACAGCTTTGGAGTTCATGAAAGTATTTAATTAAATTCAAGAAAATTTTCTAAAATTTCATTCATAAAAAGACTGTATTCATTTTCAAAACACAGCTCTATTTTGGGAATCAGGGCTGTGCAGTGTTTTGTAATCGACTTGTTTTATAATAAAGAATTATTATTATCAAGTCATCGTTTATTGCAAAAATAACAAACATCACAGAGTTAAGTATGTGCGTCTCTCTGTGCATGTGTGTGTGATGCACAGAGAGACGCACATACTTAACTCTCACATTTGCAATACTAGAGGGATTCTTTCTCGATAAATGAATGTATTACGTAATGTAGAAACATCGTGGATGTGTTTCCGTCCACTGCATCCGTAGCGTGTAGGATGTAAACTGCGGGAAGTCAATAGAAGTAATGAGGTCACATTACCAAATCATAATTAACAAACTGATATCTTCACTTTTTAAACTGCAGCTTATAACTAAAAACAGTTTAGTTACAGAGAAATGTCAAAACTTTATTTTTAGTTAAATATTAAATCTCTAATTGATTATATGTTTGCAGCAACTCATTGGGCACATAGACAATAGCTAAAGGATATTTGAAGGTTAATCAATATGTTAATAATGTTCTTCAACCTGAGCAGCTTTTTCTGAGGTGTTTATAATTGATTTGTAAAGAATCTTATGACATATATAAACTACTTATTTGTATTAAATATTACATTACTTCGTTGTATTAAACACAATGAGGTTTCTTAGTTATTTTTTAATTAGAAATCAAATTTATATTATCCGAGGATGGGTACAGAATTTAGAATTCTATGAAATATTCTTGTCGTTTTCTCAACAATGAGTTTTACGGAATACTTTCTTCTTTACTGTGCTTGAAAGGTAGTTGAGCCACGCTGATTTCAGCACGAATGGGCCGGCCCGAATCGACTGGGGCAGTACTACCCTCACACAGATGATAAATCTAAAATGACAGCGAAAAAAAATTATGAGAGCCCGGCTGAAGGTCAAGGTCTCTCCCAGATCGACTTGTGTGTTTATCTATAATTTTCAATTATTTAGTAAAATACGAGTATGTGCAATAGTTGCTTACCACATTGCCGTCGCGGCGCCTTCAAGTCCGCCGTGTAAAAATAATAAATCTGTAAAAGATTTGCTTGCCAAAACAAATATCATTTATCACAGAACAAGTCTACCAAGTTTGGAATTTGGTCATGATTATAGTGGCATAGAACCTGAATTTTCCAACACCTTATTACGTAGCATGACGCTCCAATAACATAATAATACATTAGGCTCGGTGATTCCTAGCGCTGATTGACATAACTGAATCGTTATTGTGTAACAAAATATTTAAAAAAACTTATTAAATGAAACGAGTGACTGACCTGTCCAAAGACCTCCCAAGATGGACATCAGAACTCTCCATTATCTTCAAGACATGATACAGTATCCATCAAAGGGAAACTGAACACCATGTATCCAGTTACAAGGTAAGCTACACCAGGACATGACAGTGATGGCGTGTGGCCAACTGTCGTGACGTAGGCAACGGCATGGTGTGACTGATTAGCGAGGTTTTAATTGATCAGGTTTTTGTTTGATAGCCAATCTTTTTTGTTAGTTGTTGGTTTGACCTATTTCATTAATTTACCTATTTGATATGCCTATATGCATCCATATAAACTTTCTCTCTCTTGAGTTTCTGGTGTTCTGGTGCCATAGTACAAGGTAGCTCGGCCAGAGTTACATCACACGGCTTTACACAAAAGGTAATGAGGATTCCAAGGAGTCCAAGCCTAAAGAAAGTCCTAAAGGGCGGAAACATAATTAACTCTTACGGTTGAGGTGTCCATGGACTGCGGTAGTTACTGACCATCGGTTAACCTTCTGGAAAGGTCACCGAGGAAACGAGCAAAGAAAGAATTCTCAGTATATAAAGTGACTGCACGGTTGGGCTAGTGGTCGTGCCAAGTGTCGTGGGTTCAAAACCCACGTGGGATAACGCTTTTTGTGATTCACAAATTGTTGTTCTGCGTCTGGGTGTTCTTTATGTTCGTTTCATGAGTATGTTTGTAAAGTCCCCCGCGACACAGGAATTTATATTCCTAATGCGTTTTAAAGAAAATAGAAAGATTTGAATTAATAAATATCGTTAAAAATTTAATAGACTGCGAAAATAATGTAAAACTTGAATAATATAATGTAATTAAATATGACGGTAAACGTACATAACTCATAGTTGTAATAACTTTCACTGTAAACCTTAAATGGGTTATGATTCCACACAAATAAAGGAAAAAAGATCCCATGAATTAAACCCACCTGTGAATAAATCAGTCACAGCTGTTGTTTCATTCTTTTTTAAACAATGTTATGCCGTGGTGTGCCTGTTTCGCATTGGGGACAAAAACTTTACCTTATTAATTATATACTGTGTACAAGGTCAATGATAATTGTCGTGAGTCAGAGTATATGCGGATAATTAAATATGGCATGCGAGTGTTGTTTTTAAGGGTTAAGAATTTCGTAATGAATGCTATGTTCTGTAGTAGTTTTTATACAGAGCTGTGTATGTAATTGGTGGATTGTATGGGTATTAAATTTGGCATTATTGTTAACTTACCATTATCGTAAAACTAGAGATGTGCTTGTAGCCATAACTAAACCTTAGTATACTATTTTTGAATATGTATATTTTTCTCGTAAAAGGTACCAAACCAAAATAAAGAAATATTTTAGAAATATCATTACGAACTTAAAGTACAATCGATGTCAACAATCATATCTGTCAAGTAGTAGTATCATATACTTTCAAATATATTTGAAACATATCGAATAAATATTTAAAACGGCTTCTACTGAATTTTTCTATTTTCTTTTTGACAGGTTCGTTTGTTTTCAATTTTTGATGACCATGCTATCGTCTCGATAAACAGAAATCGCTTTTATATGAAGCTTTAATCGATTTCAACCAAAAAATATAAAGTTCTAACGATGGATAAGGAACACTCATTACTTGTTTTAGAAAATACTTAATATTACTAGAAATCCAGCCAATGTGTCATCTTTAAATTCTTTTTAATCTTAAGTTTTCTATTGTATTTCGAGAATCAATTTTAAAAAGACAGTAAATGAATAAACAGCGCATAATTTAATAATAATGATTTAGATGTCGATAATTTAATCCAAGTTATACTTAAATTTATTTTAAATTGCGTATTAAAAGGACTATTGAATTGTATGTGTTAATGAAGATATTTTACAGTTTACAGGTTTTACTGAACGCAATAAAACTGTTATTTCCTCATGAACACGAACATTATGATTTCATAATAATATATGTATTAATTTATTACTTCGTGCTCATAAAGTAAGCGGGCGTAACTCCTCCGTGTCATTTATATCTTTTTCAAGGTTTTAAATATTTTAATTTGTAATAATACGGTTTATGTAACTGTTTCTTTTCTATGTAGTTTGCATTGCTAATACCATCATAGGTTGTTGGTCTCAAAATATTTTAGTATCAAGTAAACACGAATATAATGATCATCATCACATGAACAGCTTGATAATCCACTGTTGGACATAGAACTCTCCTTTCATAAGAGGTTTTTCCTTGGTCAAACGGCCAACCCGTTTGACCAAGGAAGTATAAAGTTTCTGTCATGTTTTCATCCTCTTTGCAAAAAACTGTTGTCCTTCGTAGCTTGATAAATTTGTCGGTTCTTACGACAACCACGGAATAGGGATAGTGACATTCCGTATTCTTAATCCGTCATCGCACGGATGATCATCATGAGTCAGTAGAAAAATCGTAAAAACCATGAATGGATTCAGTCTTACACTAGTTTTTTGCCTGTCATTCAGTGTGAAATGTTATTAATTTTAGAAACGGGTTATATAACAACTTGTCGCTGTAAACTGTTCTAACAATGAATAATTACAACAACACTAAATATCCACTATGACATTCATGACAAAAAATTCTAAAAATGTTGCTGTCAATGTCATACATAACAGAATGAAAACAAAAGGGTTTATATAAAAAATACCTTTGTGATGAACTGCGTTAAATAATAAATGTTAATATCTATGTATACATATCTCTATTGAATGATATTCATCAAAACACAATGCATAGTCTTCCTCATCTGTCAGACTATTTGTAACAATAGAATAATGACCAGGTACAATCTATCGTATAGATAACATTCCCACAGTGAGTCGAGGCACTTTTGTACGCAGTTGTACGTACATGCGCGCGCGCCGTCACGGCCTAGACCTGTCGAAGGTCGCCTCATAATTATATGCAACTGTAATTATGTTAGTATTTGTTATATTATTTACATAAATGTTTCAATAAACACTAGAAAGCAATTTAATAAAACAAAGATAGATTTTTATTTGTTTTTTGTGCATATAGATTGCACACATCACATCATTAACATGGGTTCTACAAGGAAGGTTTCGGCTTACACCACGCGGTGTTGGTACAGGGTTTGTTTCAAATTTTCCTTCTCTTTGCAGTGCTTTTGTTATATTGTTAGTGGTGAGTACACCGTGTACTGCATGTGACCCACACATGTTACTGCATTATTGGGCCTCCGGCCGATCATTCTCCCGGCCTCCGGAGGCCCAGGAGAATGATGCAGAAGCGTCTCACTTTTCTATGCATTCACAATAAGGATGGAGGTCTCTACTCCTGGATTCTACTCATGCTTTCCATCAGGCAGAGTATCGTCACTTTGATAGTCTTAATTATTTTATCTAGCTGCCAGTGAAAGTCCGATCGAGAGATTTGTATGAGTGATTATATTTAGGGACAAGCTGTTAATTTAAATTTACAAAAGATACTTCAATTTTACTTAACTGTGTAGATGTTTATGCAAATCGTGCAATGCATATGTATGAAGGTTTTGACCTACTATACCACGATGACAAGACTGGATTAGCATAGGGTTTGTGTCAAGTTCTCCTTCTGTTTGCAGCGTAAATTGTCTTGTGCAGTTTGCCCGGCTCTTATAACGCTCACGGGATAAATAGGGGTGGTGACTTGGTGACACTTTTTGTTTTTAGAATCTCCTTTCTAAGAAGAAGCCTATAACCAGCAGTGGCCTGCAATAGGTTGTTGATGATGATGCGAATAGCGCGATGCATAAAATGTGGGGTTGTTGATATTGTTAATATTGAATGAGGATTATTGCTTCCAATCAAGTGTAGCTCCCAACAAAAAAAATTGTAGGTAGTAGAGCCACGCTGATTTCAGCACGAATGGGCCGGCTCGACCCGGCCAGTACTACCCTCACACAGTAGACCATCCTAATAATGACAGCATTCTTCCTGTCGTATTTCGTTGGTGAGTGTGAGACCGGAGGCCCAATCATTCTGCATCATTCTCCCGCCCTTCGAAGGCCGGGAGAATGATGCAGAATAATCTAACCAGGCTGCCATGGTAGGGGTCACCATGCTACATTGCCTACCCTCACAATAAGCATGGTGACCCCTACTCCTGGATTCTACTCAGTGACTCTACTCTGCCTGATGGAAAGCCATCAGGCAGAGTAGAGTCACTTTGGCAGGCTTAAATATAAAAAAATAAAATAAATCATAAATCAATAAAGTCAGACAAGACATTTGTTTTTGTAATGTGTTTTGTGAGGTACTTAAGTTACATGATATGACTTAATATACAATATGAACAAACATGTTTTTTACCATTGAAAATGATTATCATATCTGTTGGAATTAAAAAAAAATTGTTGGTATTTTTTTGATAATTGAACAAATGTTTGAGTTTTCGAAAATTATCATTTGAGAAACTAAATTGCCTAGCTCATAGTAAAAACAATCAGGTAATCGGTTGATGATTGCGGCCTGTAGGGTTGTCCTTGAAAATTTACAAATTAAAAAAATACTTGTAGTAAGTAATTAAATAAAAGTGGTAAATCTGGTAACTTCAAAAGTGAAAGTGAAAATGTAACACACGCCATTTCTAACGCTTCAATGATCGTCCGCAACATTTAAAAACAAAGTTTTTTTTTTAATGAGATTTGAAACAATGCCTTTTACCAGTAAAGTTAAAATATTCTTCACCCGCCAATGTCGCGTAGGTGATTAGTGTGTTCACAACCCGTGTAATAGCCTTCTTTCCTACTGATATTTTATTAGCATCGTAAAATAAGTATTGTAATTTTGTGTATAAAATATTACGGTCTATGCACACAGGCGGAATGTAACGATTTGTAGAAAAAGTTACAACACAAACCTTCGAAGGCCCTTTGCTATGTCGAAATTTTATTTTATACTTACGTAAAAGGTACTTATGAGCTTAGGAGTGACGTTCTATTTTATACTGAGGCCCGCAGTGAAGCTGGTCTAAAATAAGTGGTAAATAAAGTAACTCCGTGTGGTGACGGATTAAGAATACAAAGTGTCACCACCCCTATTCATTCCATGGGTGTCGTAAGAGGCGACTAAAGTAACAAAATAAGCAGCTAGCATTACTGACAAGAGATGGAAAACTTGAAACAAACCCTTTACCAACCCGTCTGGCCAGCGTGGTATAGTAGGCCAAAACCTCCTTTCAAAGGAGAGGCCTATGTCCAGCAATGGACTGTTAAGGCTGTTGATGATGATGAAAGTTACTCCTATGTGATCAGTTCCGTCAAAATTGGTCTAGCTGGTTTTGAAATTAGCTGTAACAAACAGACAGACAGAGAAATATTTTAAAATGACTTTGTATTAGTGAGAAGTTGTTAATATAAAATTACACTTCACACATAGAAATAAATAAAATATAAGTGTCTTTTATACTTAGTTTAATTTCATCATCATCATCAGCCTATCGCAGTCCACTGCTGGACATAGGCCTCTCCAATTGCACGCATCTTAGTTCGATCCTCGGCTACTCAAATTGTAAAAAAATTACAACAGTTTTGTCAAATTGAACTTGCACAGGCACATTACCAACATTATAAGGAGTAACTTTGCTACTTTTATTTTAGACTTAGCTTCGTCCCGCGGTGTTACACGAGGTTTTTGTAAGGGTACAATAACAAACACCCTGAGTTTAGCTTGTCGCATAATAAACCTCTTAAGTTATGTAGGCACCACACTTCGTAATGCGCTATTCGTTATGTGTCTACGCCGTATTCGCCCAAATATTTGTTATGCGCGCAAACAACAATCATGCCATCCACACTTCGAACTGGTATGTCAAATAAGCATCAAATAAGGCAAATATGTGTGTTGTAGAGATGTGTCATTGTCATTTTTATGGTGATCGAAAAGAATATAGTCTCCACACTTCGCCGTATACGCGCGATTAACCCGCATAACGAATAGCGCATAGCGAAGTATGGTGCCTGCTTAACAACTTTCATGTTTAACGAAAATCAGGAGTATCTGTCTCAAGGCATTGTCCTCTAGCCGAACTGAGAATTCAACCTGAACACGGAATATCGCGTGATATTCGCCATTAACTCATCTTATTGAATAGCAAATAACCAGCGTTCATAGCCCTAGTTGCCCTAGGTGATTGGAAGCAATCCTACTTCAATCCAAACCTGGGACAATATACGACGGCGCGGTCAGTACCTAGATGGCTGACTGTTTCTGCCATGATACCATGAGCGGCACCGTGATTCAGAGGTCACGTTAAGCAGTCGGTCTCAGTTGTTATCATAAAGTGTTTGGTATGCTTACTCGACAATGTGTTATTCAGTCGAATGTAATTGTTTTACTCTTTTCAGTTCATTGCTTTCAAGTAGTCGGGTTTTAGTTTCTATAATAAATATTTTATTACCTAAAGGTATTAAAAATGTTCACAAAAATAGTAGTAGTATTCTCAAACCTATTGAATTAACACAGAAAATTTCATAAGAATCGATCAAGACGTTTCGGAGGAGTATGGCAACTAGCATTGTGACACGAGAAACTTATACATGTATCTAATACATATATGTATAAAATTCTCACGCTGCCCGTTCATCTGCGAATAGTTTTTAGACGTATTTTAATAGGTACTACAGTAGGCCAAAACGTTCTTGCCAAAGCTCCTTAGCAAGAAGATTTTGGGCTGCTACTTGTCTATATCTAGTAGTGAACTGGTTGAGCCTGTTGATGATAATGTTTAAGAGCTGTAACGCCTTTAAAACGCTAATAGTAAATACTTTCATTGTACCTAATTTAATAGAATGTTTACCTCCATACACTAGTTTTCGTTTCAAACTAAACCGAATCCCACATTTAGATAAAGTAGCCAAAACTAATTTAAACGTGAATGAGTAAGAGTAGTTCCATATGATCGTACTAGACATCAGTTCGATGACGTCATACGTGTGCGATAGCTGCGATAGCGCCCACACAAGATGCCTCTTGTGTACCAGTTCAGTGACCTCCCAATCACCAACAAAAAATGCATCACTTCTTCACATACATTTTTTGAGTAGGAATGTTCAAGGTTCTTAATAATATAGCAATTCAAATTAATGCTTTAAAGATTTATGTTTATTGGTAAACTTATAAGGTGCTTTAGTATGTTAGATAGTGATTGCATTTGCGATAATTGCGTGTAATATATATAGAAGCCCAAAATCGATCACAGTGGTGTGCAATGGGAGAGGCCTATGTCCAGCAGTGGACTGCGATAGGCTGATGATGATGATGATGAAGTAATTTTTAATGTCTAAAGTTCAGATCCTATTTGACATCTATAGAAATCTGTTGAAGTGTATTTTTTACCAGGAGTTGTAACAAAATCTTTTGTTGAACCATTATTTATATCCAATATATGTATTTGTATTTTGGTCGTTAACCTATTTCAAAATAACACAATGTCTTATTTTATGGGAAAATCATGATGATACCAGAATGTCAAGAGAAGGTTTCTATTAAAAATCCCATAAAAAATTGGGTTACGGCGACCGACGACATTTCTGTCTTATGGTAAATATATTAAGGAAATGTCAACATGTATTGGTTGAATGCTATAGTAGTCCCCCTATTTAATGTTAAAGGGGTCTGTCATTGAGGCAACTCGATATAACCAGGCCAAGATGATGGGTATTTCCAGACTTCCAAGAGTACATAATATACAAAACTTATTGAAATTTAAGCCGTTGTGGACGGGTATCACGTCCAACGAAACGGGAATATACTCAGCCCCGTTCGCCAAGTTACAAACGTTTTTTGTTCTGCAAGCGTTAAGGCCTCTATTCTCTTGGTTCATTGGCTAATGACACTCATCATCCAAACACAATTTTAACAAAAAGGAACCGACTTTAATGAAAAACTATTCCGAGTACCCAAATCGCGACAATTGTGTCTATGATATTTGAGGAGTTCCCTCGATTTCCTTAGGATCCCATCATCAGATCTCGATATGATGACGATGGGACCACCTGTAAGCTACGCCCATTCCAATGCAAAAAGAATTTTTGAAATCGGTTCATAAACGACGAAATTAACGCTGAACATACATAAAAAAAAGATTCCGACGAATTGAGAACCTCCTCCTTTTTTGTGAAGTCGGTTAAACATATTAGCCAATCAAACGTTTAACGTTTCAAATAAGAAAATCCTTTGCTACTTGGCTAGGATTGCTGACTAGAGGTGACCATGCTAATCGAGTCTTTGTATACATACCAATCTATGTGAGAATCATTTAGGGCTTTATAGAATAGTTTAAGTTCTATTCTCAGACCTACAGAATAAACACACAAAAATTCATTACGAACCGATGAAGCCGTTTCGGAGGAGAATGGCAACTAACACTGGAACAGGAGAATAATATACATATTTAGAAGATATGAGTTAGCAGTTACCGAAGAGGTTTTCAAATCGCCAAAAAATTTAAAAGCCCTCACACACTACACATATCATTCACACTCTTGATGCAAAATGCAATCTTAAATTTGATAGGTTCACAAACAAATAAAACATCTATAGTGCATGTCTCATCCCATATTACTGTACTTCATTCATAAAACAACTCATAACCATCATCTCCCAACGGCATACATACTGTATGCACTCGGCACATCAAAGCATGCACCAGCTGACTGGGGCGGCGGCCATTGCATGACGTCAGCACATGTGGCACCCAGCCCGTGGCGAAACATTTTGCTTTTGTTTTGAAACTCTTTTTGTATTGTCTCGTCCGATCTCTTGTATCGGGATAGTTAAATGTTAAATATTTCGTATATCTTATACACAACACCAACAAATCTCAAACCAAGCAGAGCTTGTATTTTTATACTAGACAACTGATATAAATACCTACATAAACATTTTTTTTTGTAAATACATACATACATATTATACATAGAAAGCACATATATACATAGGAATCGAACCCGAGACCTCAAGCACGGCAGTCGTATACGCTACCACTGCGCCACCGAAGCAGTCATTTCCCTCATCTCCCAACGGTAGTACATCATCATCATCAACAGCCGTTAATAGTCCACTGCTGGTCATAGGCCTCTCCTTGAAAAAGAGGTATTGGCCTACTATACCACGCTGGCCAGACGGGTTGGTTTCAAGTTTTCCTTCTCTTTGCATTGATGTTGTCTGGCGCATTTTATCCCTTAGTCGCCTTTTACGACATCCGCGCGGGATGAATAGGCGTGGTGACACTGTATTCTTAATCCGTCACCACACTTTAGTACATTTAACTTATATCTGCTTTTGGATATAATTTATCTAACTAAAAGTAAAAGGCATGTGCCTGTTATGGGACTGTAGCGTGGTGTGATAGTATCTGTTGTTTAAATAAACGGAGTAATCCGTTGTGGCGTCATCTCTACTATTAAAAAGCTCTGTTGCTTAAGCTGTAGTACAAGAGCAATGATGCTTGTTTTCTAGTAATTAGTTACCGGCAACTGACCTGAAAAATAACAAAAAATTACACATGTTTGAAATCTTTCCTCATACGACACACATACTTGCCTATCAAATAAATAAAAAAAAAATAGATAACAAACATTATAACAAAACCTGATAATAAAGAATCACCTGGTTGCATAGTCCTCCTAATTCAGTTGATATTATGGCGGTAGGTTCAGGTAACCATTCAAATCTGTTCTATCCATATGTCTAGAATATTCATTCACTCATTCTGCTGCCATAACTATGACTAGTATGAAAAACATACAATTATCTACACAATGTTAGCTTTTGACGCAATTACACTACGTCATTAAATGTTTATTTTAATAAATAAACACATCTGCACCAGAACAATAAAACCATTACAACTTGTTCGAACTTGTATCATTTAGGCTGTTCCCACGTTGATCATAATGTGTGTAATAACTATGAACATTAAACTGTCGCTACGTGGGTTTCCAATTAATTTCCCAAGACTTTGTAACATGCATACTTTATATTATATTCTGTGTTTATAATTATCATAAAGAAATCTGACACATATTGCTATCATCTGATACACATTTTAATCTAGCTAGCTTCAAACTAAGCATAGTTTTTTTTCTAAATACATACGTAAACATAGACCGGAAATGACGCAGATGCGCCCAGAGTGGCGAATGAGGACTAGGAGGGCCGACCCCAAAAGACACGGGAAGTAACGGCACGGACAAAGAAGAAGAAGACATACGTAAACATAGAAATCAGGAATCCTCAAATCTCTACAGACCCGAGAATCGATCTCGAGACCTCAGCACAGCAGTGACAAACTGCCATTGCCCCACCGAAGCATAAAGTTTGTCCCCTACATTATCCGAAAAAAAACAACCAATTATCTATGTTATCTAGTACCAAACTATACTTATAACTATTTTTAGTTCCCACGCATCATTAAAGTCGTACATCTTGTTATATTCATCACTATCTTCACCTCGTCATCACTTTAAATATCTTGGTTGTAAAACACGGTACGAAACCAATTTTTTATGCTAAGTTTATAATTTACACATAGTTTGAATACAGATTTAAATGTTTTAAGTGATAAATAGGTACATTTACGATCTGTTATTCTAATAGTACTAGTTGTTTCTTTGAGAATTTAACTTGTTATAACGAAATTAAAATTTACATAAATATAAAACAATGCATCCTGTATTTATTAGTTCTGAGTTTCTAAAGAAAGCGGTTTCTAATCACTATGATGTTATGAATAATGAATGACTAAAGTAAATACACATGTATATTCTCTTCTTCTTCTTCCTCTCCAATTACTGGAGGTTGGACATCAGCCTTGAAAACCTCGCTTTCTTTGTCCCTGGCGAGGTGAAAGAGTTCCGCGGCGCTCTTGCCTCTTATATTCTCTTACACAATTTAAATCAAATTGATATGCATTTATTAAATAACGAAGTTTTTCAAAGTAGACTACCGTAACTTTATAATGGCAGACCGATTAACTTGAAAATTCGTAAACGCACCATAACTAATAACAACATAAGAAAGTCACAGTTTTCTCAATAATATGTTCGTTATTATGTTTGCTTTTAAAACCATTAATTTCCAAATGATTTTAAACAGAAGACCAAGAACATACAAAAGAATTTATATTTCACACTAGCTGAGTCCCGCTGTTTTACCCGAGGTTATTGTTGTAATTCGCGAATAAGGCCGCGGAGCAAAGCTAGCCTAAACAGCCTTAGTTACTCCTTATGTTCTCAGCTATCAACCAGTAAAAGTCCCGTCAAAATCCGTCCAGCCGTTACTGTGTTTGATTCTTGTTTAATGAAAGTACCGTGTATATGCTTTCATAAGCATATTCACTAAAAAAATGTTCATTTGATATTACAAACAAACGCTTCATTTTAATTTCTACAAAAGGACATTTAATCCCTTTGAAAAAACATCAGGAGTAAACATTTGAACATCAAGACATTCTGTTTAGAGGTATGCCATAAGGAAGACATAAGCTCCTAAAAGACGATGTCAGAAGTGGATGAAACAGTCAACGGCCCCTCTTATATTTCACAGGAAGTGTGGTCGGGGTGCGCTATACTTAGCTGTGACCGTGCGCCAATAAAACAATACTAATTATATAGCAACCGGCATAACAATTCTAACCAGCACTGTTGGTTATATGTTTGTTTATGCACTCCACTCTTATCTCTTGACCATATTGACTAGCCGCAAGAGCCTGGAAACCTTAATTGCAATCTTTAAAACCCAGATCCTGCAATCTAGCCAATTAAGCCTCATCAGAGTTGAACTGAGTTCTGTCACGGGTTCCAGCATATATATAAATATTTTGTACATTTGACACATAATGCCATCTAGTCCCAAACTAAGCAGAGCTTGTATTATAGGTACTAGGCATCTGATATAAATACGAAATATTTATTTATTCACAACAGCAACCGCGGACAACCCCGCAGGATGAAGTTAGTCTAAAAACGTAGTTTTTTTTATTCAAAAAGACAACTCCCCCATTTGGAATATAAATCCTGTGTCGCTGGGGAATTTACAAACACATGAAACGGACACAAAGAACACCCAGACTCAGAACAACTATTTGTAAATCACACGAAGTGTTGTCCTACGTGGCATTCGAACCCTCGACACTTGGTACAGTTGGTATAGTAATAAGTGGCGCTTAAACCACTAGACTAACTAGACCAACCGTGCATTTTTAATCGTTATTTAAAAAGCTATCTGCCACTATAAGTCCCATTTAAATCGGTCCACCCGTAACAGAGCTGGAACAAACAAACACAAAATATATATAAGTATATATATATATAATGTCTTCATTGGAGTACTAAACACAAATACAATAGAAAGAAATTTCTTTTCCATCAATACTATTTACAATGGAAGTATTTAAATCGTCTTATTAGCAGTAAAAGTCCATTAAGTTTCGATAAAAGCTTTTCCTCATGCCCTGATCCTGCGGTTTATAGCACATAATACTGGCTAAGAAGGATGTGGGTGTTTCTTGAGCTACTTTTAGTATCGACGTGAACAATGACGCTGTATTTACGTAGGAGCAATAGGGGGTGTTATTTTGGCTTGCCTTCTCCGCTTTACGTCAACGAAGGACGCAATTTGCTATGCTAAATGCATGTATTGGAATCATGTTATTCATTTGTTTTGTTGTTAAGCGTGATTTATGTTTTTGGTACCACTTTTTATTTAATCAGAGACTTTTCAAATACGTGTTTTGGTTTTTAGTGACTTAAAAAAAGCATCTTACTAGGCCGCCATAGTGTGGGTCACCGTGGCAAACCGTACGTTGTGGCAGTGAGGACGGTGGCCGCCACTTCTGGATTCTGTTTATGTTTTCCATCAGGCAGGGCAGAGTCATTTTGGCAGCTAATATAAAAAAAAAGTTATGATTGGTATGAAATATCATTCGTGTTAATTAACTTGCCACTCTTTATGAACCACAGATAATAAAGTTTTTGATTTCATAGTCAGAATACCTACTTAACTTTAAAAAATCTAACAAGTGCCAATCGGCCAAAAGAATAGGGTTCCGAAGTCATCTATAATGACACGTGTCTTTAAAATCGTGTCCAATAGATAATTTTTATGTCGACATTTTGTCGACATGATAAAAACACAATTTTATGCAGTTTCATCTTTATAGCACTAACAGTTTGGACGGTAAGTCGATGACGAACGGACGAACAGTCGGTTGAGTCTTGAACTAAGGAACGCTAAAAAAGTACCACAGAATTCAATGCACCTTCATTATAATGAATTGTAATAAACTTTATTACCCTTCTGCGTTAGGAGGAGAGTTATGTTTTTTTTCTTTAATTTCTTACCTGCGGTTATTTTTGTAAATCGCGAGAAACGCCACGGAGCGAAGTCACAGTCTAAAAAAATAGCCTAACTTAGATACTCCTTATGTCATCCGCTAACTACGAGTATTTTTTTTCAAGACACGTCCAACCGTTTTAAGGACTACAGAGCCAAAATTTTTATAAATTTTAAGTGCAAGTACCGTCTATACTTTCTTTATGTATTTAGTGTTGGAGTGATAGCCTTTATTTAAATTTAAATGGAAATAAGCGGGAAGTAAGTAACAAGCTTTAAAGTTGTTACAAATGAACTACAATCTCTTGCGTGCAAGACGCGATCATGCTCACGTACTTATACGGCACTGGCGCCACCGTTGTCAGCACGCGCGGCTATTTCTGTTACGATAGTGGCTATCCTACTTGAATAAAGTCCAATAAGGTTCCGGGACAAAATGTGACATAACTTGAAACAGATTTATAAATTGAATTTAGTTATTTGTACCCTTGCTTGCTAAAATCTAATATTCGGGTCATTTTTCTCCAACTATGAGTAGGACATAACCTCCTTTCGTAGGAGAGACCTATGGCCAGCAGACTATTGATGATGTAATGAAAACCAAAATAAAATCTAAATAATGTAAGATTTTTAGTCTTTTAGAAATTACTTCATAAATGACGAACTTCTGAGCTAAAAAAGTACAACCGAAACAGGGGATTCCCCTGAGAGAGACATTACGATAGTCTCCTTCATGCTCATTATTTTTTCTTCCATATCAACAGAGAAAACGACGACTCGCATTACATATTTTCCCAAAATTTTCCTGTTTTTACGTCATTTAATAGCAAAGTCATTTCCTCCTCTTATATCATTGGCACAATAAACTCGCTTCCAAAATTATGACAATTTTATTGTGAAAAAGAACTGAGCATGACGGAGATTGTACGTGACTAAACCTTAAGCCGTGTACGGACTAAGCGATCTAATGTACGATAGATCTTGGCTTGTTGAAAATAAACCTCCATTGTAGATTGAAACAATTTGGAAAAAAAGTGGGACAGTGGAAAATTAGCAACCAATAGACGAACGCAAGCTGTGAGCATATGCTTGCTCAATTTGTAGGTATACTCGTTACTGCAGGTACGGACTAAAGGATTTAACAGTCTTAAATGATATTAAATCATATACTTACACATTATTTACATAAAAAAGTTTACCGGTTTTAATAGAAATTAAAATTATGTAGAACCTGGGAACTACCGAATGACTGACTAGTCTGCACGGTTGGCCTAGTGGTTTAAGCGGTCGCCACGCCGCTCTCTACTGCGCCAAGTGTCGTGGGTTCGAATCCCACGCGGGATAACACTTTGTGTGATTCACAAATTGTTGTTCTGAGTCTGGGTGTTCTTTGTGTCCGTTTCATGTATGTTTGTAAAGTCCCCCGCGACACAGGAATTCATATTCCTAATGCGGGAGTTGTCTTTTTTAACTAAAAAAAAAAAAAAAATTTACAAACTACTACGCCTACTGTAGTACTGCGACACTTGCAGATCGGTGGAAATCATTGTTAGTCTAAACGTTCCAAATTCCAATGCACGCGTAACCGACTACGCTTAGATCAGAATGCCTTGTCCGTACAAGGCTTTATTTATAATACGCTATGACATTATGTTCAGTGTGACGTGTCGGATGGGTAACATTTTGCAATTATGTATGTAATATCGCCCGTGCTACGATTACGATGCGGCTTGCATTACCGAGTATGGTTGGGTGACAAGTTACGTTTTGCGAATTCGTGAGTTATGAATTTCATTTGAATCTGAAGAAATCTGTGTTAGTAAACTTGTGGAATAACCATAGAGTTGTCCCATGAGAACAGATTTTTTTTTCTCGAATTTAGTTTTGATGTATATTTTCAATATATTTATGTATAATAAAATTAATACATATATATAATAATGATCTCTTACTATCATAGTGATACGACACGCCTTAAAGTAAACGCTGCCTGATCCACTAGTCCTATTGTGCATATGTTATTGGGACTTCTGTTACGGAAATACTGGTGTAAGTACTTGTCCCTTGTCACTACTGGGACGAGAAATTCTCAAATTCTCAATTGTCTATCATGGGACCATGGGACTTGTTTGATAGTCTCTGAGTAACTAAGTCAGCTGATTAGTATTTATTTTGAATAACAAGTATTTAAATAATATTGATTTAAATTTTAGCTGTCGCAAGCAATAGTATGACATTATGACATAATCCCATAATAATTTTAACAAAAAGGAACCAATTTCAATAAAAAACTATTCCGAGTACCCAAATCGCGACAATTGTGCCTATGATATTTGAGGAGTTCCCTCGATTTCCTTGGGATCACATCATCAGATCCCGATATGGAGACGGTGGGACCACCTGTAAGCTACGCCCATTCCAAGGCACAAAGAATTTTTAAAATCGGTTCATAAACGACGAAATTATCGCTGAACGTACATAAAAAAAAAAAAACCGACGAATTGAGCACCTCCTCCTTTTTTTTAAAGTCGGTTAAAAAATAACAAACGCCGTTTTTTTCTATGTTTATTAAAACTTTAAATAATACATATAATCACAACTGTTAATATATGAAGGTTTGAACTATGTATTTGTAACACTTTCGTAAAAAGTTAAATATTAAGATTAGGTAATCGATTTACAATAGGATCAATGTTAAAAGGCAATGTTTTGAAATGCACTGCTCTCATAACTATCATTTACTATTTCTTTAATATAAATTGTGTTTGATGAATGTGGAATCAAACATATTTAAGTTCAAAGAAAGTGCAAAACTATTATTTTAATATATACATAACAAAGACATAAAAACATACGTTATTGAAACCAACTGTAATATAAACTACAGCACAATATGCTCTTAGATTCGCACAGACAAAGATGTTTTCCTTAAACGATTGCTTTAAACAGGATGACATAGCTTAGACAAGGTCCCGGCTTATCTAACTAGGAACAACGGGGCACCTAGTTTAGATTGACTCCAAATAGGTGTGGACTTCCTCAATAGACTTGACTTGGACCAACTGTGGCACTAGAAGTGATTGCTTTATTGAATACGAGCAGATAGAAGACTAGGGAGGGTGTTTGGTTGAAAAACATTCTGTCTTTATTATTTTTTAACCTTTTTTTGGTATTTTATCTACCAGCTTTGATGTTAACGGTATCTTCCCTCTGAATGTGAATACTCTAATATTACTTTGATTTTAAGACCTCTTACAAATATCTATAAATAAAGATTCTTACGTTGGAAGCTTTTCCACTTTCCCTTTTAATATTATTAAGTAATTTTCAAAGTATTATAATATTTTATTAAGAAGATTGTAACTGATAAAAAATTCTGAGATCATTGTATGATTAAGATTTTGACTGCACGGTTGGCCTAGTGGCTTAAGCGGTCGCCACGCCGCTTCCTACTACGCCAAGTGTCGTGGGTTCAAATCCCACGTAGGACAACACTTTGTGTGATTCACAATTTGTTGTTCTGAGTCTGGGTGTTCTTTGTGTCCGTTTCATATATGTTTGTAAAGTCCCCCGCGACACAGGAATTTATATTCCTAATGCGGGAGTTGTCTTTTTAAAAGAAGAAAAGAAAAAAAAAATTATTTGTTACGTTATCTAGAACTGATTTCTGTACTTATATAAAGCAATAATATTCTCATGAGACTAATTTCCTTTCCTCTTTAACAAACAATCAACACAATACCATAACTTACTCCTTTGATATAACAGCGTGAAGGTTATGATACAATCGTAATGACTATTTAGGTCAAGAGTTACTAAATCAATGAACTACAATAATAAGGTCGCATTATGTGGAATCAAGAAGGCACGATTTCGTCCGTTGTTTGTGTGTTGCTAAATGCTTACCTTGTGGTTGTTCAAGTATGTACAATTAGTATGTATCTCGCATCAGTTGCACCGGCGAAAGAATTCACGATTTTGGCAACAAAGATACTACCGGTACTGTAATTTCACGGAGAATTTACTTTAGAAATCACATCTTGTTAACTTCAATACATATCTTTAAAACATACGGGTGGCTTTGTTACCTAGCTTACCAATCAAAACTTATATCACCAGTGCAGTAGTCGAGCAGTTCCCAGTCAAGTGCTGTCGTGTTTCAGTTGTAAGTGTGAGACTGGAAGCCCTAGAATTTAGAAGTCTTTCAATAGGCCGCCATATTGAAATGCTTCATCATGGGTCACTATGCTGCATTGCCTGCATTTGCAATTGGTATGGTGTCCATGGTGACCTCTACTCTTCTTCTACAATTCTTAATTCAGACAGAGTGGAGTCTCTTTGACACACTCATAACGTAAACAGCAGCAATATCTGTTGCATACTGCTTTTATTAGGTCGTTGCTTTTACAGCCGAGAGACTCCTGTATAATAATCATAGTGAGTTTAAATTATGTTAAAAATGTGTAGCATCATTTTAATGTACCCAGATTTGATAAAATAAACTTGATATTAATTAATAAACTGTTCTAGGTTTTTATTATTGCTGAGCAAATATTATCCTTCTTCTATAACCTATCTGTACTTTTTTAGACATCTTATTACTAGTAAATCTGAAAAGTCTTTAGTGCAGTTCGCAGCAGCCAGTCCCGGGTCCTTTGAGCGGGGATTGAAAAAACATCTCACTAGGCTGCCATAGTGTGGTGTCCGCCGCTCTTGGATTCTGCTCATGCTTGCCATCGGGCAGAGTAGAGTCACCTTCGCAGGCTATTAAACAAAAGAAAGTACCTCTTTTTTAAACTAACTTTTTGATGTGAAACATCTATAGCCGCACGTAAAACAGATTTCTGGCCTGGCGACGCGTCGCCACGGCCTGGCGACGCGTCGCCACGGCACGCTATACGATGGTATATATATACAGTCTATATGCAGTAGTGTGTACTGTACTATTTTAATAATTAGTAATATTTTATTTTATCATTATGACATATTTAGTTCCTATTACAATATGTTCTTTTCTGCATATTACTTTTACAAAATAATGGCGATGTTTCACATCTGCCAGGCGTCCCGTGACGGCTCACATTTTTTTAAAAACCTAATTAATTACATGGCTTGAAATAAAAATTCAATACTATATTATTTTATTTTTTTAACTTCAAATCAATTTATCTCCCATAAATGTTTTCATCCTAAATATTTAGAAAAATATCAGTCCTAACTCCATGAAAAACGCCATTATTGTCAGGAATTACTTAAAACACCATGAAAGGTATAGTTTTTAACGATGTATGCAACTATTGATTCATAGGAATGGGTTGAGGGCAAACAGATGGCCGAGTCGCTCGCATCTATGAATAACCCATTGATCCTAACGGTTTTATTGGTTTCAAGAGTCGTTTGCCTCATCTATTGCTGCTTGCGAAATACCAAATAACGTCTCCTTTTAAAGTTTATGTGATTTAAATTAATCGAGGTATAAAAATTTGTTAGTAATCTATATAAAATTCATCCCCACTTTAACTGTAGGGGAGGTACCCCAAATAAAAATAGTTTTCGTAATTTATTCTAGCACTTTGTTGGCGTAATAGAAACACATAGTTACGCAAAGTTTCATCTTTCTAGCACCAACCGTTTAAACTGTAGGTTGAGGACGGACGGATGGATATGACGAATCCATAAGGGTTCCGAGTCATGAGCTAAAATACGAAAATAGCTGTAGGATTAAGTTCATCCGGTTATCTACTATATTTTTAAATATATTGAAGCCTACCAAAGTGACTACTCTACCTGATAGAAAGCAATAGTAGAATCCAAGAGTAAGAGACATTCCTCATTGTGAGTAGGTACAGATGCAGCATGACGACCCACACTGGCCGCTTTGACAAATGCTTCTGTTTCTTTTATTAAATGGTTGCCTATTTAGTAATAAGAACATAACACATGATTCATTGAACCCCAATAAGACATCCTGTATTATTGTAGCTACCTATTATAAGTAAATTACACCCAGATACAGAACAAACCATCTTCCTCATTGTATAATATTTGTCCTTAAGGAAATCTGAACTCAAAGACCGTCTTTGCAGTTATAATCGCTAGGATTTTGACCAAGGCGTATTTATTTACGAGTGTGTAAGTTATAGGTAATATTGAGTTTGAAAGTATCACATATCCACTGAGCCCCTTTTATTTTTGGTGTGCACCGCCCAACGTTCTTTAAAAGAAGTTCTAATTGCATGTATTTCAAAAAAGTTTGAGTATGTTACGGTATTTTGTGGAATAATAAAAGCGAATTATTACAACCAACTACTGACAGCATCAACTCATACTCATTACTTTCCCCAGTAGCTGTGTCGGGTTTTCTAATTCCCTGCGGTATTGCAACTTTCGTGAAATATCAAATTAGTTTTCTTTTACTAACTTTTGGTTGGTGGGACGTGTGATTCCCAGAAGGCAGGAAGGAAACGCAGTCCGTGATGAGCATGCGCAATGCAAGTTGTATGCGTTAATGGTGCGATTTCATTGTCAATGCATTCGGTAACAGTAACAGAGCACGTTTTTATTGGACTATCAAACTAATACAGTAGTATATCACAGTGTAATGTGATCACTTAAAGTTTTTTGTTTATTTTAATGTAGTGATTGATTGATAGTTTTTGCCCACGGCTCCGACCGCGTCTGGTAACGTGCTTATCATTTTTCGGGACTATATATACAAGAGTCACATAATATGCGACTTTCTATTGATAAATATTTTGGCCCCTAGAAGATCACAAACTCGCTATATCACAAATTTTACCTCTTTATAATATTAGTAAATCTGATGAATTCTTATCACGGTCGCACCAGTTTTGCAAAAGCAAGATTTTATTGAAGTTCACAGTAGGTAAGTATTTAGTTATCAACAACATTTTATAGTCCACAGCTGGACATAAGCCTCTCCTTAGAAAGGAAAAAATACTTTTTTTTGTGTATTAATTAAGATAATCAGTACTTTGATAATGCCATAAGGCGAAACCGGTCAGGCAAAAGTTTCAAGTTTATTAAATAGTGGAATAGAACTACAAGTGAGTTTAATTAAAAGAATAAAAAATATGCTCTTCTTTGATCCCATATGTACTGTAACCAAAGTTAAAACTCACTGAAGCTTACTTGAGCACGTTTTGCCTCCTCAATCGCGATGCAACGACTTAAAAGGCTGTAGGAAGAATGTCTTTGTTATATTTTTTCTAGCCAGGAATGTGACGAGGTTAGCACGGCATATTAGTTGGTTAAGTCCTTGAAGTCAATGGCACTAAACTGAGTTCTTATTGTCCATAAAAACTACAACAGGGAATAAAATTATGTTTCGATGTGTAGTGTATGTGTCACTAAGTTATCCCTTCAATCGTTCATTGTGAATGAATGAGGTATCACTAAGGTACACTCGTTCACTATGAATGAATGAGAAGGAAAGCATTATGTCATCTCCAGAGTACGTGCGGTCGTGATACAGTTCAGTGGATTGTTAGCGACGATAGCGAGTTGGCGCGAGCGTCTGTGAGCAGACAATATAGAAGGTTATACTACACGATGCAAATGGGTGGGTTGCACTACAACCGAACTTTCAAATGAGATTTCAGCATCAAGAATGACGTATCCTGTCTCTCATGATTTCATAACCAGCAAAAGTTTAAAAAACTACAACCCGACTACTTAAAAGCTTTTGATACAAATTATACAGCCTATGACACATGGGTCATTATAATCTATTGACACCTCATTCATTTAAATCGGTTGTTTAGGTGCTACGGCTGATCAATCATTGACTGCCAAAAGACTACCCTTCCTTTTGGCCTAGAATTTTGGGTAGAAATAAAGGGGAGTGTCTTAGTTCCTCAAACTGTCTTTAGCCACAGTCTTTGATCAAAGTATATGATCTTAGATACATGTATATAATGACCTTATTTGTTGCGATCTTCGCATAACTGTCTCAAACAACCGATCGCTACTTAGCACTTTCACTTATTATATTCTTTCCTTTTAACATGTATATTAAATTGAAAACCCGTCACTAAAGCGATAAATTATGGGTCGAGAAAACGATACATTATAGTCCGATTTAAAATCTAAATATTAATTTCAATCGTACTCTTTTTAATATGACCACTTAACCTAAATAATTGACGCACCTGAAACCATAATTACAAGCCATATTATGCATGACATGACAAAATAAACTTATAGCATAAGAGAAATGAGCGGTTTGCGTGATTTTACCTTTAACATGTCCTACATAATTAGTTTTCTGTGTTATCATAATGTGTCCTACACATACAAAGTATAATATTAAGCCAGTGTTCAAGGTTCCGGCACACACACAAGAGATTTAGTCAATAAAAAAAGCGGCCAAGTACGAGTCGGACTCGCCCATGAAGGGTTCCGTATCAGCAAGTAACATCATATAAAAGTTCTTGTAGTTCATTGATTGAATGAAAGGTAAATTGCGGTTTACGATTTATGACGTATTAAATAAAAACTACTTACTAGATCTTGTTTAAACCAATTTTCGATGGTAGAATACATGGTAATGAACAACATTTTTTTTTTTAGTTTTATCACTCTCTTATTTTAGAAGTTACAGGGGGGGGGGGGGGCACACATTTATCCACTTTGGAAGTGTCTCTCGCGCAAACTATTAAGTTTAGAAAAAATTGATATTAGAAACCTCAACATCATCTTTGAACACCTATCCATAAATATACATATGAGATTAATGAAAAATTTTTTTTTAGTTTCAGTTCCAAGTATGGGGACCCCCAAAATGTATTGTTTTTTTTCCATGTTTATGTGAAAATCTTAATGCGGTTCACAGATTACATCTACTTACCAAGTTTCAAAGTATAGTTCTTATGGTTTCAGAAAAAAGTGGCTGTGACATACGGACGGACAGACATGATCACATGACGAATCTATAAGGGTTCCGTTTTTTGCCATTTGGCTACGGAACCCTAAAAAAGACCTCAATTAATTTATACGCTTTCATCATCAACGGTGTATAAAATATGAAAAAAGTCTGACTCGTATTAGATTATTCTTAATAAGGATAATCCAAATTGCGTTCATTTAAAAGTCTTAAAAAGTTCTGGAGTGACGACCTGCGCAAGATGGCTGCCAGGAGCTGAATGCGAGAAGCCCAAAATCAATCAAAGTGACATGCAAAGGGATAGGCTAATGATGATAGTCTTCTTAGGAATTCTCCAGATTAATAAATAATATAATACAGGGTTGGAAAAAATCATGATTTTTGAAAAAAAACGAACAAAGCACAATTTTTTCAAAAATCATGATTAATCACGATTTTTTAACTTTTTCGTTTGATTATTAAATTTAACTATAGTTTTTGCCCAAAACGGAACCCGCCTTCAAGGTACATAACGGACACAGCGCGGGGATTTCCTTTTAGTCTGACAAATGAATGCCAAGCAAAAGGTAAAGGCAATTACGATCTTCCTTTCGTTCTAACAAGTATTAATTCGTTCATTTTTGTTTACTATTGTTATTGCTGTGATGCGTGTGTGACCAATTTATTATAAATAAAATGCCTGGCCAAAGAGACGGGATTTGGGCACATTTCACCGAAAAAGGCACTGCCAAAACTGGCTCTAGGGCTATATTCAACCCACATAAGTTGCGTCAATGCATACGCAACTTATGTGATTCAGTAAGTGATAATTTAAAAATTTCATCCAATATTGATGTACTGGTGGTTATTGATATTTTCGTTTTTATTGCAACAATACTCGTAAGTTTTATGCAGCCATATAGTCAACACTTAAAAGCCTACCGTAAGTAGGTCGATGCTGATTTATGCATATCGCCGACAATTGTAAATTGCGGTGTTTAAAACAAAGCTGCTAATGGAAATGATGAATAATATAGCGGGGTTCGAATTCGGTAGACTTTAATGTACACGTTTAGGCCTACCAAATAGTAAAAATATATTGTCAATTGCTGAAAAAAACCTTATATTTAGATCTAGAATCCTTAAACTTATTATTACCGCTTATATTTATGTCCTCGAATACTTGGGTTGTGAAGCTTTAATAAGATTGTGCTACGTAAAAATCGAAGTTAAGGCATAGGACATTGAAAGCCGAACCGGACCTATTTTGAGAATAGACTCGGAGGATGATGATGATAAAAATGTGAGTTTAGTGTGGTGTTCATCATCAGCAAATCGTATTCCACTACTGGACATAGGTCTCTCCAATTGCACGCTACTAAGTTAGATCCTTTTTACTTAGTATTAGAATTAGCTATTACTATCACGGGGCCATGCTTATATTACATAAGAATACCTTTACTAGTTCTTGACCCCCTCCCTCCCCTGAAAAAGAAAAAAGAAGAATAGGCGGACCCCTCCTTGCCTGTTTAATATTTATTAATTAAGAATCGAAAGAAAAAAATCAACTTTTGGCTGGATGACGTTATTTTCCAAACTAACAATTGTTAGCAAAGTTTACAATCATGTTAAATAGAATCATATTAATCACTTGGATATAACCATTACTCTTAACTTTGCATGTTTTTCTGATCTTATATAGGAACTATCAAGATTCCCCCCACCCCCTTATGAGAAAAGCTAAGGAACCGCCCCCCTTAAATCGACATGGGTAATCGATGACCCTCATCCAATCTTTAGAGGGTATTATTTTCTCTGGATAATGATAGTTATCCGACGTGTGTAATAGTAGGTCGGTTTGCTATTACCTATTTATTTAATGTCCCAACCCCAGTTTAATACCCATTGCGGCAAGGACGTGCCGTATCATTAGATTGTGCACTACAGGTTCGTGTCTGTGAATGCATTCATTTTACGACGTGCTTGACGAACAGACCGCATGGAGATGTGGCAATCTTTTAGCGTTGGACAATGCGTCTTTTTTTGTATTGTAATATATTATTAAATAAAATATATATAGAGTTGAGTTACTATTAAAGATCGTTAAAATAATTTAAATATAAAGTACTAGCTTTTGCCAGCAGCTCCGCCCGCGAGTGTGTCGATTTTCGCGTTAAAAAGTTGCCTATGTCCTTTCCGAAGTTCTGTTTTATCTTCATACCAAATTTCATCAAAATCGGTTCAGTGGTTTAGGCGTGAAAGCGTAACAGACAGACAGACAGAGTTACTTTCGCATTTATAATATTAGTAAGGATTAAACGACATCTTAAACTTTCATTACCATGGGAAACAGTCATTAATTACCTGCAGCGAAATATTTGATGTAATACTTATACTATAGTTTTATGAGTGTGATGTTGACAGGTATGATACCTGCCAGTCAGTCATCCAGACGGACAGACAACGAAGTACTTGTAATATCACTCTCTTGTTACATTTGAGGCTCGTAACGATGAAAAATAAACATGTTAATCGACTCGAAATCGATCAGATTAGGAATGAATAAAGTTAAAAAGGAATATTTTAAGACTGAGAGGAACTTGCATTATAATATGTACCATTTATCCTTACACATTTACTTTGTATAAAGTAAGCCCCATTGAACTTGTCAAGCGGTAGATCAAACCATTACTTGAAGTGCATGTTGAGGTATCGATCTTTGGAAGTCAAGTATATCCACTCGATCCTTGAGAGGATGTCGGGGAAATGATTGCCTATAGGAATACATCAAAGATGATTTTTCTTTTTTTTTTATTAAAGGATATTTTTAAGTACATACCTAAAAAGTAAATAGTCTAAAGTTTGATATGTATGTAGGTCAGGTCAATTTTCTGACCAATTTTATAGCTTTGGAAAAAACTACGCAGGACAAAAAAATGAAGTCTTATAACAAGCCCTATAAAACCGGTATGACCAGGGTGGTAGTAGTAGCTAGTAGCCCAGAACCTTCTATTACGACTATTATATTGTGTTGATTCAGAAAGAGAATGAGAGTGCTAGGGTGTTTGTGCAAAAAAAGTCGATATTCTGGCAAAAAGTTAAACTAAGTTTAACTTCTTTCAGAACAGATTACGGACTTTTAAATATAAAACTAATAGCAGTAACTTACATCGCCCATCACTTTTATTAGCATTCTAGTTAAACACTAGCTTAAACTGCTTGTTTGGTGCCTAGCTAACTATACTCGTTATAAATTATTGCTTCAATACTGTGTTTAAAAGCTATTTAACGATCTATAAAAAGGAAGCTAATAGAAATTATGTAGTAATGAAAAATATTTTATTCATCTACGTTGCAGTTGAACTGGCGTTAATTTATAATGCCAAGCTGGCTATCTTGTAAGTAATGTCTGCAAGGAAGAATGTATGAACGGTTATAATATTTTTCGAAATGAATAACTGTCTAAAGTTCTCGTGATACGTATGTGAATAAAGTAGAAACATAGGTTTACGGTGTAATGTCTTATGGAACTTCGAAGAAGAATTAAAATTTTATGTCCAATTGGTTTAAAGCCTAGGATCGAACCATCCCAAGAAAAGCCTAATGTCCAGCAATGAATGAACTGCGATAGGCGGATCATTAGTTCTATAGCATTTGAACACGACGTATACGGTATTGTTTCCAAATGGTCATGACACTCCAGACAGCATAAAGAGGATGGGGTAAAGGGGTTTTAGATGAAATAGAAATTAATTATTAGAGTATTATACTTATAGATCGAACAATGTCATTGTTCACAATATGAAGTTCGTTAGAAAGAAAATATATATCTGTTCGGCAAAGTGCATTCAGAACATTTTGATTTGAAACTGTATATTGCCATTATTGTTTTCTTCACGATAATATGATCATTTCCCTGTTGTTGTGAAAGTCTAGTTGTAGTGAGTCACACAAAATAGACAGGTCTGAGTAACGGAGCCGTGTCACGTTGTTTCAGCAGCCGTGCCCACTACACGGGCCGACGACCTGCGAAGGGTTGACTACCTAAACTGTGGTACATGTTAGGGCCAGGCAGCGTTATAATGTAACTTAATCAGGAATATTTTCTACAATTCTTAATGATTTTGTTTCATGCCCGTCTTTACTAACTATACTAAAACCATCTCTTATATAGGAACCTCCTAACGTAAGGAAATCTTTAGGAGCTTCTTACTACGTTATGAATCTTGTCTTATTTTTTTATATTTTAATTAAAACAGCTAAAGCACTTTCCTTAAAATAAGAAAAAACAGGTCTTGTCAGTTGACAAGTGTGGTCGATAAACGTACTTTATATTTGCCGAATATCATCATCACAAATATATATTCGTCAAGTTCGAAATGTTTTCTTATAGACTTACTCGCACACAATATTGGAGTAGATTGATAGGTAGTAGAGCTACGCGGATTTTAGCAAGACTCAACCGGGGCAGGACTAAAATCACAGAACTAAAATGACAGCATTCGTGTTGTCGTCTTTCGTTTTTGAATGTGAGATCGGAGATCTGATCATTCTGCCACATTCTCCCGGCCTCCGGAGGCAGAAAGAATGATGCAAAAACATCTCACTAAGCCGCCATGGTGTGATTCTACTCATGCTTTCCATTAAGCAGAGTAAAGTCACTTTGGTAGACACAAATATAAAAAAAATGCAGTTTATGACAATACATCACGACGTTAACACATTGTAGTCTGTATCCTCATGATCATAAACTTCAAAATCGCTGTCTGCCTATCCCCTGTTCCACGAACGTCACAGACGGGTGAAGTTGACGAATCAATTGTTTTAGAGCTATAGTGCGGGTATTTAGGGAGTGGATGCCCTTTTTTATCGGTTTTAAGTCCAACCGATGTCGATAGTTTGATGCTCTTTTGTACAATTTGTTTTGTTGATAGTGTTATTTTTAGTTTTAAGTACTCCAAGTTTATGTATTGGCTCAACGGCTATTGAAATTAAAGCCCTGACTTAGTCGAAAGTCTTCAATAATATTGGACTATTAGGGATAATTTTATGTAAAAATAAAAAATGCGTTGATTTTACTATTTTAGTCCTATTTTTTTCTGGTAATTTCGCTTTCTTTACTGGACTTTCAAGAACATTTGAAGACACACACGAATCACTATAAGTTCTTGAGTTTTAGTGAATCTAAAAAATAGCCATACATTTCTATAGGTCTTAGTACTGTGTATGGCCGATATTTGAGTCAAATAATAATACCTATGTGTGGGTCCCCTAAACAGAGAGTCAATGCCAACATATTTTCCATAATTATTGTCTTATCACAATCTCAGTGCATATGCTACATTAATTTCATAAAATATCGATTCTTCACACAATGTAGGTTTCATGTGCACAGTTGCGTAAACATCTTTTTGATGACGTCACATCCTCCCTATGCGCATCTGCTAAGGACTTGATGCAGTATTCATCCACATTAAAGCAAATATGTAAAAACGTGTTAAATATGTATAGAAACGCGGAAATCTATTCAGAACTGGTCTAGATTCTTTTACATAAGAATTCTTTTAGATATGTATTCTAAGTATTTTGTGTACAAGTACCTAATTAAATAAGTTTTAAGTAATTAATATTAAATAACATGTATAATTATTAAATTAAGAAAGTAATTTTACCATTTAACGATTGTTTCAAAATTTGACCGCGTTTATAACGCGATAAAATGTTGCAATGATTGTTAAAATAATTAGATTTATGGAATGTAGAACGTATTTACTGAAGAACTTCGTTTTATACGTTCGTTCGCATTTCTACTGTTTAGTGTAATAAGTTTCTAAACTACTAAACCGATTTTAATTAATGAGGTGACAATATATTCCTAATAACGGTCCGGGTGACATAGGCTTTATAAATTTTAACAAACATTTTTACGTAGTTGGGTCATAATGTTTACCCGACTACGTGAAGCCAAAAGGAAAGGAAAATAGTTTTGACAGTTATTGTTACTGAACGTATTTTAATGTTGGAGGTGACAATGGATTCGGACTAATAAATCGGGTGACACAGGTTTTATAAATTTTAACAAAAGTTTTTACGTAGTATTACTTAGTAGGTAATATATTTTTTAACTTGTTAAAATACTAAGTACAACTTTTTTTACAATTGTCTATCTATTCTAATGTCACTTAAAAGGTCTTAGACCATCTAATTTTTTAATGCATCATAAATAGGTAATTTTATGTAGGTACCTGTAAGTAATTTGAAATTAAAAAATACTTACCAATCTTACCTCCTTTCTAAGGAGTCCAGCATCCTATGCCCAGCAGTGTAATATTAAAGACTGTTGCTATCATCATCATCAGCCTATCGCAGTCCACTGCTGGACATATTCCTCTCCCATTGCACACCACTCTGATCGATTTTGGGCTTCTCGCATCCAGCTCCTGCCAGTCATCTTTTGCAGGTCGTCACTCCACCTCGCCTGTTGATATGATGTGAAAATATATTTCAAATTCAATGTCAAACGCACTTGCCGCAGCGAGCGAATATAAAAATTAAGTGTGTTTGTGATATCAAATGACACTTGACGAATGACGGTACATAAAAAAAGCATTAGTTTAATTGTTATCTCTCTCTTTGTTCCGGATAATCTCGGGAACGGCTTTACCGATTTTGATGGGACTTTTACTAACAGATAGCTGATGACATAAGGAGTAACTTAGGCTATTTTTAGACTAGCTTCACTCCGTGGCGTTTTCGCGATTTACAACAATAACTCTGTTAGTATGAGATGAACTCGCTCTAGACACTCAAAAAGATTTAGTTAGTATCTCATAGAACAACCAGCGTTTTTAATCGTCTAAATATTCGCTTAATGAGATCTAACTCAGCTAATGTTTGTATCAAATAACTACTAGATTAATTGTAGTATGTCCTATTTAGCTAATTGTGCAAGTGTTCAGTAACTACTGTCACACCCAGTTTTTTAAAGGCTGGTCAAAATATTTGTGCGCTTGTGCGATAGTGTTACTAAGACTGTAAAATGAGTTTTAGTTTCTAAAACTTTAAATAGAACATGTTTACTAATTGTACTGAAAATATTTTGCTATAAAATTTGAAAGTTCAGTTAATTGATCCGATGATTAAATGTAAGTAGCGACTCATGAGTTCGACAACTCAATACTCTCGTATCCTAAGATGGACGTTAGGATACACAACGTCGTCCTCCGTGCTACTAAACTGGGAAAAGAACAGATAACACAGTGATTATCATGAATACTGGCTATTTTAAGTGTATACACTTTTATAAACAGATATGATTGTATAATATCTAATTAACAAACTAAAGGCTAAACTAAACTCCGGAGGCCGGGAGAATGATGCAGAATAATCTGACCAGGCTGCCATGGTAGGGGACACCATGCTGCATTGCCTATGAGAATTGTGACCCCTACTCCTGGATTGTAGGTGGTGGTGTGGTAGGCTTAAATATAAAAAACAAGATACCTTCATTTAACAGATGAAATGCTTTCAACCGGTATTTATTCTTTTACTTGAAATGAGACCGTAAAATTTATACTTTTCTTTTAATTGTTTCAGGTAAGAAACGTTACAGTCAATTTATCCAATGGTGACGCTGACTAACGTAAGTATTTAATTCAACTTGCGAATAAGAAATAAAGTGCAAAAAAGTGATCCTGAAGAAGAATAAAATTGTACCATGAAATTAACCCCATCACGTAACAAGTATAAACTTGTAAGTAAACCTTGAAACGGCCTATCATTTAAAAACAAGATTCCAATTACCATTCCTGTTAATTTACTTTTCCCGTATATGTATACACATAATTGACATGACTGCCTCAGTGGCGCAGTGGTAGCATGAGCGACTGCTGTGATTAAGGTCTCGGGTTCGATTCCTGGGTCGGACCAAATGCTTGTGATCCGCAAATACTTGTTTCGAAGTTGGGGTATTTCGTATGTATAATATGTATGTATTTACAAAAGAAAAGTTATCTTTATGTATTTATATCAGTTGTCTAGTACCCATAATACAAGCTCTGCTTAGTTTTGCCATTGTGTGTAGATGTCCAAAATATTTATTTAAATGTTTTTACGAAGAAGATTCTTATGTTGAATATTAAAGACTATTTATGTAATGTGTGTTAATGAAAGTTTAAAAGTTCGTATAGGAAAACTTTTAAAAAATCCAGTCAGGGCTACTACTAATAAAATAATACACAATGGACCGGAGAGGGAAGAAGGACTGTCAATTATTAATTAAAAGATTCTCATAATGGGAACAAAAGATATGAAAGAGATTAATGCTACTGAATGGCATTTCCAAGTATATGAAAATTAAGACAAAACACTTAATGAACAAAGATAAATTAATATCGCGTTTCATAATTTCCGAAGTCTTAACAAGAAACAAGACGCACTTGAAACATTTCGAACTCAACATAATATGTTAAGACTTCGGAAATTCGGAGTATCGTTTGTGGCAAGGCTTTATATATAGGAACATAAAGCCTTGCCACTCAATCAAACTTAGGGATCTCAAAGAGTTCGCTTACGGAACGAAACTTCTATGTTATGTTATACTTCAAAGGTATAAAATAACATCGTGTACACAGTAATGTACTGCAAATTTATATTCATTTCAGTTTATTACTGTTACATAAGACACGTTTTGTATTCCACTCTAGTTTCTTCATCTACCGCATAAACTTCCTTGTGGTACAGTGGTAAGTGATCTTGAGTGCAAAGCCATAGAACGTGGGTCGATTCATGCCCGTATCCCTCTGATATTAGGTCGGGTTGGTTTAGCGGTAAGCGTATGCAACTGCTGATCAATGGCTGGGGTTCCGTCTTATATTAGGTACAGTAGCATTAGAAACTATCGAATAAGAACACACAGTAAGACAACCGCTTGTTAGCCGCCCGCTTAGAACATTTAAAGACTCAACTGAAATACTTAGCCACCATTTTATGCGTTGTTTACAGAACATAACTTACTCTAACTTCAGATTACAACTGCAGACATGTTACGATTGTACATTGTCTTATAGTTTTTCGACAAAAGGGCTAATGAATAGTTAATTTAAGTGTATTATTTTTGTGTGGCATTCGATGTCTTAATAAGGTGTTGTCTTCATTGACGGAGTGGGCCTGGTAACCCAGATTACGACGGTCGATATAATTGTGACCTTTTGCTGACTGATTATGGTATCCCTTATGTTATTGTAATAGAAAGAGAAAGCCCGATGTCTGTCTTGAGATCTTTTCTTGATACAATTGTGATTTAAATGCAGACCGTCGAAAGTTTTTTGTCATTGATCTACAGTAGAAATATCACAGAATTAGTAATAACTGAAAGTGTAATGGTATCATTTCGCAGTGCATATAAAAAAATGTTTTAAATAATTTAAATGTTTATTTATCACACATACATTATGCCATTCAGATAAGCGGAGCTATTTTAAATTTTGCAAAATATATTTATAATGGTTCTCGTCACGTAATAAGGGCAAGACCTGATGTAAACTCGGCCATGTTAGATACATGAAGACAATGGAAGGAAAAGGATCTTATATGGATAGATTGCTAAGTGAAAGCAATAACCTGAGAAGGTCAGAATAGAATACCTGTTACAGGAACTCGGTGTTGCCAGGAATTCCGAACTCTGATAACATAAAACTGAACTACCCAGCCTGTGGGTCGAATAAATATATAAATAATTAATATATTATTCTGACATATGAGACACATTATCTAATCCCAAACTATGGGTACTAAAAACAGATACATATAAATATATACTTTTTATTTGTAAATGCATACATATTATACATAGAAAACACCCGAACTCCGAAACAAATATTTGCAGATCGTGCAAACATTTGGTTCGACTCAGGAATCGAACCCGAGATCTATTGATCAGCAGCCGCATACCCTAACCGCTAGACCAATAAAGCAGTCGATCGAATCACGAATCACTAAGAAGATGATTCATAACAATAATATATGGTATGGGATCGTTAAAGGTCAATATATTTTTTTAACATATTACAAATGTATTAGTCATTCTCGCCCTCATACATAATCTGATTTATTAGGATCGGCTTAGTGAGACGCCTTATATCAAAACATCTACCCAAAATTTATTCGGAATAGCTGTCACATACTTAATTTAAATACATAATTAAGTCAATATTATGCGATGTTCTTCTTAGTCTGGAACCTCAAAATAGGCAAAGTTAATTTACATAATGAATATTATGATTATAATAAGATCTTGACACACATACGTTAATCTAATCCCAAATTAAGCAGAACTTGAGCTTTAGTAACGAGATTGGTGATAAACACAGTTCTGTATTTCTAAATACATGCGATATATTAAATACACATATTATGTTATACCCATACACAGAACAAGTTGACGTGCAATCTGACTAGCTGGTTGGTCTAGTGGTAAGCGTATGCGGCTGCTGATCAAGAGGTCTCGGGTTCGATTCGGTTGGATCAAATATTTGTGTGATCCACAAATATTTGTTTCGGAGTCTGGGTGTTTTCTATGTATAATATGTATGTATTTACAAAAAAAAAGTATGTTTATGTATTTATATCAGTTGTTTAGTACCCATAATACAAGCTCTGCTTATATAGTTTGGGACTAAATGATGTTGTGTGTAAAATGTCCAAAATATTTATTTATTTAATCACATAAGTGACATTGGTATTGTAAAAGATAGGCTTGTCTTGTAGGACTGGACCAATGTAGAAAGCAGCAATTATTCCATTATTTCTTGATAAAGACACATTTCAATAAATAGTACTAAATGCTTCTGGACAAACTAACGCACGGGTCACTCGATGGTAAATAAAGATATTTAACACTTACCCACATGTATGTAGCCACCCTTTCAGCTCCTTTAAGAATCCCCCGTCCCTCTCAAAGGGACTGAAAGAGTGGCTACACGGTCTCTTCTCCGGTAAACAAAGAGAGATCCTGTAATTAACACCAAATTACTGTGTGGCAGTGGGATTACTCAGGTTGAACCAGGAATATTTGTATCAAAGCCTTATATGTTTAAGAGTGAACATTCTCAAGGACGATGACTGCCTCGTTAGTCTAGTGGTTAGCGTATGCGACTGCTAATCAAGAGGTCTCGGGTTCAAATCCCGGGTCGGGCCAATAAGTGTTTTTGGGATTTTCTTAGGAAATTCCTAATAGCTGCCCGGAGTTTGGAAGTTTGGCGGTGATTCACGCCCGTGCCTCGGAGAGCACGTAAAGCCGTCGGTCCCGGTTGTCATGAACATCTATGGCAATCGTTATTGGGAAGTCAGTGCCCTCAAATATACTGACAACTAGTTCAATCTTCGAATTTAAGTTCTCCCCTAGGGTTGCGGAAGTCCGATGCCAGTCGCTCCGTGGAAAAACTGAAATTCAGATAAAACCGGTTGAACTAGTAGCCGACCCCAAATAAACTTGGGAATAATGGCTAGGAGGATGATTCTCAAGGACGATGACACTAGGAGACTCAGAAAATGCATGATAAAGATTAAGATTTATCAGGTACTTTAGCTTTTTTAAATTCTTCAAAAGACACTTGTGTGTATAGCTATTGTTATTTATAGATATGTCGCCTAGAACAGTACTAATAATATATTAACGATGAATGTCTGGAGGTGGGTGGCTAACGGCCGACGACAATCGCTCCATTATTGTACCATCACGGGCATCGAACTCGCACCCACATGCTCGTTGTCACTGGCGCGTATCAAACTGTGGACCACAATGCGCTTTTGATCTTAATACGATCAGGTATAATGGCTTTCTGTACTGTTATTTGAACAAAGATATGCTTTTACTATCACGTGGGCCAAGTATTTGACCCATCAATGGATATCTATTTTCTAGTAGCAAACTAGTACACGATTCACCTTTGTTAAGTGTTATAACTTCACTATACGAAAGCGCGGTGATATTCCTGTCCTTCTCGTGTCTACAATCACAGTATTTAAATAAGGGTTAGGCGACTTCATGACCGGGCCGTATACTAAACCAACCAAAGACCTTTTGCAGTGTTGTAAAAAGTATATACCGTCGGAAAAAAAATGGAAACGGAATAGGCAAATGATGACGATGAATTACTTGAGCATCTTTTTTGCAAAAGTGACTCTACTCTGCATGATGGGAAAAATTAATGCAATACATACAATGTACATACATAAAATACAAGAAGTGCAACAAACTGAGCAAATCAAATATATAAAACATCATTGCTTCCAAGTAATTTAATGACATTGATATGTTGCGACAATTGTCATAGTTGAGTTAATGTAAATTGAAAACTCAACTAAAAGGTCTTTTTTTGGATAGGATCGCGGCTAGTGATATACATAAGAGCTATACACACATTGGACATCTGCATCAAAATAGGCTTTTGTATATAAAACGTTAAAATAAGTTCCAAATTGAGACCACTCCAAAGAATATGTAATAATTAAAAAGACTTATTTCAAGTGAGCATATTTCAAAAGATTTTACTTTCGCAGTGAGATATGAAAATTGAAAATTCCATTCCCACTAATATTTTATCTAATTGAAAGGGCCCTCACATAGAACACCCAGACAAACGTAATAAAAGTTCATTTACTCCCATGAGAGTCCAAGGGAGGAAATAAAGGAGTCGGATTTTTGTAATTGGCAATGTGATCTATGCATTGACTTCGTTCTATCATATCTTGTCATTTTAGCTTCATATTTCTACTCTTGTGTTTATAAACAGCTCACTTAGTTAGGCTGTTTGTTTATCACATGTATCGTGTAGTGTGTAAACTAAAACCGACTTGTATAATGGTCTATTCCATGCGTTGTTTTCTAAATACCTACTTTACCTACTAATATTATAAATGCGAAAGTAACTCTGTCTGTCTGTTACGTTTTTACGACTAAACCGCTGAACCGATTTTAATGAATTTTGGTATAGAGATAGATGGAACCTTGGGAAAGGACATAGGATACTTTTTACCACGGACAAAAGCTAGTAATCTTTATAAATAAGTTTTTAATTTTACAAATAAAGTACTAGCGTTATCGCTGTAAAAAGTCTAGTGTATCTATGTCCTTTCTTAAGCTCTAAACTATCTGTGTACCATATTTCATTTAAATCAGTTCAGTAGTTTTGACGTGAATGCCCGACAGACAAAGTTACTTTCGTAATTATAATAAACTAGCTTTCGCCCGCGTGTATGTCGGTTATCGCGGTGAAAAGTAGCCTATGTCCTTTCCCAAGTTCAGGTCTATCTTCATACCACATTTCATCAAAATCGGTTCAGTGGTTTAGGCGTGAAAGCGTAACAGACAGACAGAGTTACTTTCGCATTTATAATATTAGTAGGGATAGTAGGGATTAGTAATGATATTTGCTCTAATCCCGTAATTTGATGTGCTTGAATGACTTTTGGTTTGCTTAAATAATTCGTTTTCATGATTTCTTCTTTCTTTAAGTCTTCTTATTCCTAACCTTATTCCCAATATTATTTGAGGTCGGCTACTAGGTCACCCGGTTTAACCTGAATGTCAGTTTTCAACGGAGCGACTGGCATCGGACCTCCGCAACCCTTTTTTTTTTTTTTACGTGTGGAAATCCCCGCGGACCGTCACCCCGTCGGGGGTTACGGCGGGGTGGTGTGTCGGACTCGAACCGACTAAAACCACACGGTGTGACCCTCTCTGCGCCTTTGTATTGGAAGGAGTCCAGGGAGGGGATTTCCTTCTGGACTAACCTCCGCAACCCTAAGGGAGAACTGAAATTCGATAGTTGAACTAGTTGTCAGTAAATTTGAGGGCACAGACTTCCCAATAACGATTGCTATAGACGTTCATGACAACCGGGACCGACGGCTTTACATGCTCACCTAAGCACGGGCTTGAATCACCGACAAACTTCCAAACTTCGGGCTGCTATTAGAAATTTCCTAAGAAAACCCCAAAATCACTTTTAAGCACGACCCGAGATTTGAACCCGAGACCTCTTGATTAGCAGTCGCATACGCTATCCACTAGACCAACGAGGCAGTTAAGCCAAAACATTTTTCCTAAACTGTTCATAAATGAAAGAGTTCTGAGGTAACGAAAGAAAGAGAAAAAAAATATGAATTGATTGAGAACAAAGAAGTCTGTTAACAATACTATTGAATGGCAACATTCTTAAAAAGTATGGCAAAAAGTAACTTGCAGAACAAGTAACGAACACACTCATACACCTATGACATAACCAAATTAGTCACACCACATGTACTCAAACAATTGAGCCATTAAGTTTTTGTGTGGCCGGCCATTGAACCTGAAACCCCATAGTTCTATAGACATAGCTGTATACTTATGTACCTACATTGAATTAATTATTTCTTATTTCGATATTCATTTGTCTCTTATTTTATAACTTTAAGCCTGAAATATTCCGAAAATCCTTTCTTTTTATGTGCTCGACACAGTAAAAACATTGACCAACATAATTTGAAGTTCGTTTTTAAGGCTCTTCATTGATGATTTAGTCAGAAAGAGCAAGTAGGTAATCAAAAAATATGAGATTTCAATAGAATTTCAAATATCTATTTTTGCGACCATATTAGCTGTAAGAATCTAGCTTTTAAACGAATGCGAATAAAATGTGCCCCAGACAAAGCACACGCTGAAATAATTGTTAGCGTTCTTCTTTTAATGATTGAGAGCTGATAGGCGGGGGTGACCTAGTGGCTTTCCCCGGAATAGGCCCTGACAAGATTTCAATCCAGAGGAGAACTCAGAGGTCAAAAATAGGAGTTGTAAATAAAGTAAAATAAAAGAAATACAATTCACCTAACATTTTATATTAATTTCCTATGACGAATATTATAAAGTAATCTGAACTGATTCATTACAGTAGCTGTAATTAATTTTCCCAACAACCGGTAGAGCACACTTACCCCGGGATTACTTTATCTAGTAAAAAGCGGCCAAGTGCGAGTTGGACTCGCCCATGAAGGGTTCCGTACCAGCAAGTAACATCATATAAAAGTTCTTGTAGTTCGTTGTAACTTTCATCGATGTTTTTATACTAGTGTATTGATTGGATGAAAGGTAAATTGCGTGTTACGATTTATGACGTATTAAAAAAAAACTACTCAGTAGATCTCGTTCAAACCAATTTTCGTTGGTAGTTTACATGGTAATGTACAACATATATTTTTTTTAGTTTTATCACTCTCTTATTTTAGAAGTTAGAGGGGGGGACACACACATTTTTCCACTTTGGAAGTGTCTCCCGCGCAAACTATTCAGTTTAGAAAAAAATGATATTAGAAACCTCAACATTATTTTTGAAGACCTATCCACACGTATAGGTTTGATGAAAAAAAAAATTTCGAGTTTCAGATCCAAGTATGGGGACCCCCAAAATGTATTGTTTTTTTTTCTATTTTTATATAAAAATCTTAATGCGGTTCACAGAATACATCGACTGACCAAATTTCAACAGTATAGCTCTTATAGTTTCGGAAATAATTGGCTGTGACATACGGACGGACAGACAGACAGACAGACAGACAGACTTGACGAATCTATAAGGGTTCCGTTTTTTGCCATTTGGCTACGGAACCCTAATTACGTCACATTTTATTTCTTTATGGAAAATATGAAAGTATGAGGTCATTGCGTATTTGCTGAGCTCTATTGAATCGCTGGAGGCCTAGAAAATCAAACAGGCAGGATTCCGGTGTGCAGCCAACGAACCGCGCACGAAATGCTAGACAATTGAATGTCGTTGTTTCATTCAATTTGTGTCACCCAATGAAAGTGAAGCAGAATATATCTAGCTATATCCATATTACAATCATAGACAATCGTAACTACATTTAAATTTGTTGAAGATAACATAGACAATATCTGTGTGGTGAGACGGTCATCACTAAATATTCACTGAAACGCTCTCATAGCCAAGTGGCCTAAGGTGATTTGAAACAATCAGCGAGGGTAAGCAACCAAGGCGCGGTCAATACAGATGGTGACAGTTTGTGGAATGATAAATTATGAGCGTTTCCGTGATTCGGAGGTCGGATGCTTTTCACCGATTGAATGATGTTGGTGAAATCCCAAAACCAACTCCTTATTACTTTTTTCTATATATTTACTAGCTGTGCTGGCGGCTCCGCTTGCGTCCCAGTGGTATGAAAAATAGATGTTGTCCGATTCTCAGACTTACTCAATTTGCACACAAAATTTTATGCGGTCGGTCGAGCCGTTTCGGAGGAGTTTAACTACAAACACCGCGACACGAGAATTTTATATAAAAGATTGAAGCCTCTACTTTGCCTAATGGTAAGCATAAATAAATGAAAAAAAAAGAAGGAGAATAAAGAATCATTCTCCCGGCATCACTTGGGCCTCCGGTCTCACACTTACCAACGCAAGACGACAGTAAGTATGCTGTCATATTACGACTCGACCGGGGCAAAACTACAATCACACAGAGAATGTGTGATTGTATTTTTGCCCCGGTCGAGCCGATCCCTTCGTGCTGAAATCAGAGGGGCTCTACTGTCTATAACTTGGTTTGCCAGCAACATACTTGTATTTCTTGAGTAGCACTTGGCTATGAACCAGGAGTAGCCACAAGGCGTATTTCACAAAACAAAACAATAACACTGTCATACCAAAGTGAATAATATGATATAACGATGTTGACCACATGAAACCTTATGACACGTGAAACGCTTAACCCCAAAACAATATTTACCCAGCACCCTATTTTCGCCAGTCTCAAATCCTGGTCGAAAAGACCGCAGTGTGACGTCAGCAATTTATCAATGCCCATTGTGTTGTTGCCGCTGATTAATGGTGTTGTTGCAACTTGATTTGCGTTGCCATTTCCTTCACAATTAAAGACACTTATTTCGAAGGTACTGTTAAGCGGTCAGTATTGATTTTTGTGCAATTTCTTGGTAGTTAGTTATAGAGATATGTCGAAGCAATAATATATAATAGGTCAAGAAAATGGGATGTTGTCTAAATCATCCATACAAATAAATTAATTAAAGTCCTTGTGGTGAAGGATTAAGAATACAGAGTGTCACCATCCCTATTCATCCCGTGGGTGTCGTAAAAGGCGACTAAGGGATAAACTACGCAAGACAACATCAATGCAAAGAGAAGGAAAACTTGAAACCAACCCTGTAGCAACCCGTCTGGCCAGCGTTGTATAGTAGACCAATACTTCCTTTCTGAGGAGAGGCCTATGTCCAGCAGTGGACTGTTAAAGGCTGTTGATGATGATGAAATTAAAGTGTGTTTGTAATTTCAAATAAACACTTTTTTTAAAGAACAATTTTTGGAAATGTTCTGTCGGTCTGGTTTGTTCTGACTAATCTCCGGAACGACAGGACGGATTTTGACAGGACTTTCACTGGCACATAGCTGATGTTATGAGGAGTAACTTAGGCTAGATCCGCCCCTCGGTGGTACCTGCAATTTACAACACCAAATACGCGGCACAGCTAGACAAATAAAATTGAAAAAAGTCAATTCACTTGCCTTCTAAAGCGAAACCAAAACTACAATAGCTTATGTCCATTTCCTATAAACTTGTTAGAACATTTTGTTAGGCTGTAAAAGCGGAAATCTTTTTTAGAGGCTCGCCTTTTACGACTGAGAGTGGTCTTGACGTCCCAATTTGAAATGTCTGGAAAGTTATCTCTTAACAATTTAATTATATATACTTGTTTTATTGCCTTTACTATATTTATTATTAGTGTATATGCTTACCTATACTCAGTCTATTTGATATTACTATCACATCAGAGTAATAACTTTCTTTACAACTTTAAAAATTGTCCGTGTGGTAACGGATTAAGAATACAAAGTTTCACTACCCCTATTCATTCCATGGGTGTCGTAAGAGGTGACTAAAGGAACAAAATAAGCTGCTAACATCACTGCCAAGAGAAGGAAAACTTGAAACAAACCCTATACCAACCCGTCTGGCTATTGTGGTATAGTAGCCCATAACCTCCTTTCAAAGGAGAGGCCTATGTCCAGCAGTGGACTGTTAAACGCTGTTGATAATGATTGATGTGAGTAATAACGGCAGAAACATCTTAATAGGCCGCTATAGTGTGGGTCACCAATTCACCATTCTACATTGTCTGTGATGGCAAAAGAGCATGGTGATGGTGACCAGTACTTTTGAACTCTCACTCTCACTCAGGAAGAGTACGGTCACTTGAGCAGGTTCATTATAAAAGAAAATACTTAATATGATAAATTATACAATTTTCAAGATTTTGGGTATTTTTTTTATTTGCTAGCACTAGCAGTGCTCAATCCTGTCGGATGTCAATATCTATTTATACCAAGACTTGAATTTTACGAGGTTATAATTTGTGACGTTGTAAGGAGTAATCTCTGGATATACTAAACCGTTTTTGATAATATTTTGTTGATAGAATCCACATTATTTATGTCGGATGACATACCCGCGGGCGAGCCGCAGGCTAAAGCTAGTATTGTTAGTAGTTTGGCGAGGCGAAAGATAGTTCAAATATAAAATTGAAATCTAAGCTGGGTTAAATTTATAGACGACAAAATGAGAACGTTAAAGTCGGCTCCGCTTTACTCCATTTATGAAAATAAATATAACTTAATATCATTAAGCTAAGCAACAATTTTGTACTTATAGCCAGAACGCTAGACTTAAAACGTTTCAGAATTAAAAATCCACTGAACCATTTGTCACATGCATTCTTAACTTTGAATCGATAAAATAAAGGTGACTGCACTCTTATTTCCAAGTATCTTTCTTTTAAGTCCATTTCAGTTATACCAACAAAATTACTAAATATATGCTATGCTTACAATTGTAGAAGTGTCAAATTAAGGCTCTAGTAGGCACCTTACGTGTTATTGTGCCATGGTCTATGACGCTAGAAATGAACAATCACATCTTCCATTACTGATCGATGTACTATATATACTAGATATCATTCATGCTATGAATGTATTCTAAAAATGGATAATATTATACGTTTTTAAGAACAGCTAAGAATATCCCATGTCACGAGGGACTTTACGAAGAGAAATGAAATGGAAATAAACAACACCGAGAATCAGACATAACTGTGAGGTTGTTTTTAGTGTTCCGTAGTCCACGACTTTGAACCCTTATAGATTCGTCATGTCTGTCCCTCCGCCATCGACTCCCTTTCGACTGACAAAACGTAACATATGTAGTGTAGCCGAATGTCTCTTTCTAAAGGTCGATGTACATTATTTCTTGCCCAGTACTGTAAATCCACGTACAATTATTTATTATTTTATTTATTTATTTATAAACTTAATGCACTAAGATTTGTACATAGGCGGAACACTATTCTGTGCGTGGATTGACACGCACTTGGTCGATTTTTTTGTTATGATTTCAGACCTTAATTCTTCAATAGATGAATATGAATATGACCATTCATAAGAGAAATACGATAAAAAGTTTATTTTTCGATTAATCTAGGAAAAAACGGAAATAAATTAACTGCCATAAAGACGGAAGTAATTAAGACGTATGTCTGGGCAAACTAAATAAAAGCTAATTTGAATGAGAAATCAGAATGAAATCAAAGTTAGAATGACACATATATATCTCATCCTCCGATTGGACAAACTGTACTCCTTAGACCTCTTTAGATTATCGTGAAATTGTATACTTGGTCATTTGTACCGCATTGAATGTTGCCAACTTCTCACGCCAGTTGATAAATGTTGCCCTATATTAGTAATGAATGTTATCTATTTAGAATACTACCTTCCTGATTTGGTTCAGGGTGGTTTCTTAATGACGGTATCAATTTAGGAAGCCAAACTGTCGATTAACATAACAGGCACCTCGAGCCTTCGCGATAGCAAAATGAAAGTTGATGGAGTGTTTAGATAAAATTATGTTAATGCGTTTTGAATAATTGAATCGACTAGTCGTATTGCACTTTAAATAGTTAGATAAAATGAAATAAGAATGGTAATATTAAAATTATGGTACTCCAACAATTCAAGGTAGTAGAACCAAGCTGATTTCAGCACAAACCGGCAGTACTACCTTCTCACAGAAGACCAATCTAATATGACAGCATTATTGCTGTCTTATTTCGTTGGAGTGTGCGAGACCGAAGGCCAATTGGGATTTTAAAGCATCTCACTAGGCCGTATAGTATGTTTATTAGTATGGGCCGCCATACTCCATAATCTGCATTTGCAGCGAAAGTGGTGGTCCCCACTATTGGATTTTACTCATGCTTTCCATCAGGCAGAGTAGAGTCACTTTGGTAGGCTATAAATAAAAAAGTACTGCTAAAAAGTGGTGTGTCTTCTATAAAATATGTTTTAGAAGAATTTCTGTTACAGCTCCAACAAACATAATATTTAATGACGAAACCTCAAACTTTTGTGGTTTTACAAAAAAATACACTCATCGCTCCATTTTGAACATGATTCAGATTAATTCCTTTCAGGGACATGCTAGCTAAAAGGTTTAATATCGATATGCGGCGCTACGTTTTATGATAATACCACCCGTGGTGCCACGCGATTCTGGTATGCCGCCATGCAGAGCTATGACTCCTTTGACCCTGTCGTTCATGCCCTGTATATATTAGAAAGGACTGGGCTTCGATCTGCCTCGATTTATTCGAACACGATTCACGATTATGACGAATTTTTAGATCCATTTCATTTTGAGCACTAGGATTTTTGAAAATATTTTACGTAAGTATATTCTCATTATACTTATTAAAGGTATAGCGTTGAACAGTCTGTGTACAATATTGATGCAATAACAGTGCATTAACAGAACCAGAATGTATGTGTAGAGGAACGGGTGTCATGTTCATCCTACACAAAGGGAGGGTCCTCCGATCAGACGAGGTGATCATGTCTGTTGGGCCACTTCCCGACAGTTAATGTTGGGATGTTGTATTTATGCTAATCGGCGCGAGAATTTCACTTTCGCGATTCAGGATTAGTAATTACTCCGTATAGATAGTTACGTGTTTTCTCTTTGTAGTTCCGTGTTTCTTCGCTAGATGGCGCTGTCGTATGTTTCCGTCGAGCTGTATGTGGAAGTCGCCACATATATCAAATGTATGTGTCTCTATTTTTAAGTAGATCAAGGAGCTGAAACTTAAAACAGTTCAATGACAGTAAGGAGTTCCGTACTGACACAGAACCCCCGACCCTACGATAAATGTAAGTAAAAATTAGATTCTAGAGATTGAAAGCTAATCTTACGTTCACTCACATTAAACGTGCTATTTTAAATTAGCAAATGGTACTGGAGAAAACAACAGTGTTTCAAGGAGAAGGAAAACTCGGAAAGAATCTATATCAACCCGTCGGGCGAGCGTGGTTTAATATACCAAAACCTCTTTTCTAAAAATCCGGTCTAGGTTGTTTGATTGACTAAATGTAATTCAGTCACGTGATCAAAACAAAATAATAGCCAATCAAACAGGAGAATAGAGGCGTTAGCCATTGCAGAAAGTTAAACATTTGCAATTTGGCTAGGGGGGCAGATTTATATATAGACACTTAGTAGTGGATTAATAAATGCCGTGGATGTAATGACAAGAGTAAAGGGCTTCTAGGTTGAAGACACTCTACGAACAACAAACCGACTATAAGAAGTTGTCTGAAATCTATACAAATAAATGAAATTGTGTCTGTTTGTAATATCAAATGAACAGTTTTTCACTAAATGCATATAAAAATGTATATACGGTACTTACGTCGTACATTACAAAATACATAAAAAAAAAAACTGTCTATCTGTTGTAAGCTGAACCGATTTCGACGGGACTTTCACTGGCAGATAGCTGAAGACTGAAGGTGTAATTAGGCTAATTTTTTTAGACTTGTTGTACTCCGCGGCGTTACTCGCGATTTACAACAATTAGTCACCGGACTCAACGAGTACTTAAAAAGCAATAATTATGTGTAGATTGTATGTCCAACAATCTGTTTACAGAGAAACCATTTCGAACCACTATTTAACGATCGCTTCCGTCAAAGTAACGAGAAGTAACAAATGCTATTTTCGAGTTATGGATACTTAAAAACTATATTTGTAGAACGCCTGACAGAGCTCTACAATTGAAAGATTAGGGTTTGGCCGGGCTATTTTCGGAACAGCTGTAACTCTGACTCATTTGGACTCTCATTATATTACGCTCCTTAAGTTAGCCCGTGTGAATCTTCATTTGTAGTTTCTTTTTATCGCATACTTTGAATTTCAGAGGAGCTTATATTTCTGGATTTATTTTTGCGGTGAAGCTTTGATTCAATTTCAACTTAGGACTGCCAAATTTCGTGGTAAATGATATTGCTGTTTAAATATTTATTGGTTCTTAGTTCAAATGTTTGGAAGTTTGGCGGTGATTCACGCCCGTGCCTCGGAGAGCACGTAAAGCCGTCGGTCCCGGTTGTCATGAACATCTATGGCAATCGTTATTGGGAAGTCAGTGCCCTCAAATATACTGACAACTAGTTCAATCTTCGAATTTCAGTTCTCCCTTAGGGTTGCGGAGGTCCGATGCCAGTCGCTCCGTGGAAAAACTGAAATTCAGGTAAAACCGGTTGAACTAGTAGCCGACCCCAAATAAACTTGGGAATAATGGCTAGGAGGATGAGTTCAAATGTTTGTACAAAGATTTTATTTAACCAACGGTATGCGAATAAGAGTTTTGGTAAAAGATGAGTACATTTACACGGAAACTGAGGTTATAACATTTTAAAAGGTAATTTGTAATTTTTACTTTACATCATCATCATCAGCCTATCGCAGTCCACCGCTGGACATAGGCCTCTCCAATTGATTACTTAAATTATTGTTAATTATTACTTTACACGATTTGAGAAATAATTGGCCTTCCATTTTATATCTAAGTAAGTAATAAAACATCATTCAAATCGGTCCAACTGTTTTAAGTAAAAGAGTCACAACTATTCATCTAATCTTAACTTCTTTGTGTATAAACGAAATTACCTACACTCATACAGAAAAATTAGGAAAAAACATTTTTGTTAATTAATTTAAACAAATTCATATGGCGTAACGCACATGTTATGATAAGCCTTAAACCTGTAGATAGATAGTACCGTATTTCTATCATATTATATAATAATAAAATAACCTAGCAACATCACGACTTTGCTAAGTTATCAAGAATATGTTCACTACATTATTCTCATACAAATTACTAGAATTACGACATTTGTTATTACTGCAGTCGTGTTTTAAAGGTAGAAGAAAGTCTGTTCGTTACATCATAAAAGCGAATATTTACTTTGAAACATATTTTTCTAGTATAATGCTTGCTATACGAATTTAATTTTGACGCTTCTCGTGACCAGAAGACTATCCTTTTTCTGGTACAACCTTGCAATGCTGCCAGTCTTTTGAGAACTCTACTAGTAGGTTATAATGTAGGGATTTTTTCAATTTTTATGTGAATATTTCCTGCTAAACTAGATGTTACGTATAACATTTTAATATAATTCCTTCAATTCACTCGATACGCTGATCTGTTGTTGGACTTGGTCTTTATCAACATCGTATATCCGCATTTGAAGTTTCAGGCTACTGGCATTGCATAGGAATTTTATGTTTATACCTTGACCTAGCGATGTGGACGTGAAAGCCTATCAGACAGACAGACAGAGTTCATTTCGAATTTATACTATTAGTATGGATGAAACTACCCAGGCCAATACCAACATTTTATTCCCAGGACACCGAAGCCCTAAGAAATTCCCAAAACAATCAATAATCGTTCATGTTATATTCCTTTGGTATCCTCTCCTCCTCGCTTCGTTTTCCTCATTACTGAGGGCCGTGATACCCTAGTTGTGGAATGATCCTATCATGAACAGTTGTACGCCACCTATTCCTCTCATTGGCCGAATGAAGAGCTTGTGCAGGTTTATGTCCAAGGCCGACTGGATCTGGTCAGTCCACCTGATAGGACAACGTCCTCTTGGTGTTCCGCCGTCCAGCTCTCCGGTGAACATGAGTTGACCTTTGGTATATTGAATGAAATTTTTCTACCAAGCTATCCAATAACATAATGCCTCAATTATTAAAAAATACACCAAAACTCAAGTAAACAATAGTTGTATCTCAGTGCAGTGATGCATAACGCACACAGGAAGTGCGTCATCATTATCTAATATAAGTGTCAATAACCAACTTTCGACCGGACCGTATCATTATGCTGTCCAAATAGACCATTTCTGTGTTTTAGTACCAGAAACTCGGTTTGTGTTTATCTTGGTAATTACTTCTCATGTTTCTTTATCGGTTTAGATATTGAAAATCTGTGAACAATGTAGTTATAATTAAATTGTTAGATTTATGGCTTTGTGCTGCTGAGTTTTATTTATTGCGGATCACCAACAAATAAAACACACATTATATATGAATAGACCATAACTATAATAATCTAAATTCGGTGAGTTTAAGTTTAGGAGTCCAGGCTTAAGATGTTTTATGATTTTCTCCAAAAATAGGCAAATTATCTCCAAAAATGTCCAAATCCAACAAACGGAAGAGTTATAAGACTTGATCATTCTGTTTGATTCTCTCACGGGACATCTATTTGTGCGATCCACTAGTTCTTGCAAGTCTGATAGCCGTTTTCACCAACATCCTCTAAAATTAAAGGGGGCCACATATTTTTATTACACCACCTTTAGTGAACCTAAATGCTTAGATTTCTCTTAGAATTTACGGGCTTCCAATGTTAGGGGGCTTCTAGTAAGGAAACGGTTTATGTATAGTTGGGGAAAATGGTCATGAGTGTTTTATGTGTCTGTTGCATGAATATTACGTACGTAAGATATTTCTTTTGAAGGAGTTTCTTAAAAAAGAGGGGCCTTTAAAAAAAGTAACAAAAGCAAGCAGCATGCAGTTGAAAAAGTTTGCGGAGTTATGTACTAAATAGTTTAAGGAGATTCCATGAGGCCACATTTTCTAATCAAGACATTGTAGTTACTGATCTCATATTGAACACTACTGATGGAACTTAGAGCGGTCTTAGAACTCAGCATTTCGTATAGTATAACAAACTTTAACCTTCAAGTTTAACTTATATCTTCTACTTATTCAGTTGATATCGTTTGGGATTACACATTTTTAAAACTCAAAAACTTGTTAAAACATTAAAAATGTTTAAAGGTAGTGAATAAAACCTGAAGTTGTTAAATAAATTCCCTTTCGTTGAGTACAGCGATTGACTCGAGCGAAGGTCGCGGTCTATATTCGTGTTGTATATTTTTTGTACACTGATTCACTTAGGAATAGTGTTGCACTTCGTTATCGATATATTTATCGACACTGTAAACATATCGATAGTCGTTAGAAAGTCTTATAAAGATTAATTACATCCTTTCTAATGCGATTATGCTGTTCTCTGTTTGATTTGTTTGCACGGTCGCTTACACCAATGTAGTCTATGGAGTGTATAAATTTGATTAAAATATACTCTGAGTTGTAAATATTGTTATTTTCTTAGAGAAAGCTAGGTGTGAATTGACTAGCGCTAGCGATAAAATATATAGATAATTAGACAAAGTAAATGAAAACAGTAAAGCAGACTATAAAACAGATGTTAATAACAGGTTAGAGGGACCTAATGCTGGTTATTATCTTAAGGGTTATTTATGACCAAACTCGTAAATATATAAGTACTAGGCTTTGTAGCCCGCGTATAGGTTGATTATCGCAGTAAAGAGTAGCCTATGCTCTTGCTCAAAAATCAAAGTATCTATCTTTATAATATTGTTTTTTTTTTATTTATGTCGTCAATAAATGAATAATGATTCGATCTGATTAAGGAGAAGGACCGATGTACTAAATTTGTAGATACACAACGTCTTTAATCAAATGAGTTCTTTGTATATTTAAATTATACATAAATGTAGGTACAATGTGTACAATGGCGTATTAAGTATCATAATTGAGAATATGTTAATATAATCGATTCTTAAAAGCACTTATGCATACTAAATGTTTGGTCGCGTATTGTTTTCAAATCATCTCATTTACCAAAAGCTGTTAAATCAACTGATTTATTTTAGGTAGGTGTGTCTATTTAGAACATTTTAGAACGTAGTTATCGGTAATGGGTATACCCCATAGATTACCCAATAAGGTGTTATCTGTGGTTTTTACCCCTAGTGAAACTGTAATTAGTCACGTGGGTGCTTACTACTCCTCTGTCTACGCTTTCAGCTCTAAAAGATGTGATAGTGTGCATTATTCCTCATTGTATATAATCTATCTTAGCTAAGATGCAAGATGCAATCGCATAGATTCTCTTTCTACAGGCGCTAACACCTGTAATAACTTGTATTATTTGCTAATAGTTGGTTTTGACATTTGTACATTTATTTTCTATTGAAATTTGTGGAATACCAACATGGCTAGAAGGACTAAAGCCTAAACACTGGAAGGACAGTTTTGGCTGAAGCTTTTATATTTCAAACACTCTCATAAGAAAATTATTTTGGAAATGTCGTTCCTAAGGTATTGACATCTGATAAATGGTTGAATGTTATATTAGAATAGGCAAAAAATCGGGGATATTCCGGTTCCGCTTTGACTATTATGCTGAATAAGTATGTAGATTAGCACTAGTCGTCATTCCCTTATATTATCATAAATTTAAAAAAATGATTGTTTGTTTAATTGTAAATAGAGTGTTGTCGTGAACAGAAAATTAACATAACAGTGTAAAACTATGTACCGCTCCTACGTCGTATTTCAATGACCATATCTACGATATGTTTACAGTCATCAATACCAAGTTCATTGATTATTCACGTCACGATGCGCTTCCTCATTGTTTCACAACGTGATTCACCCCCGGTATCATTGTTGAGAAATGTATAAATACACCGCACTTATCGACTTATTTATAGAACGTTGTATCATTATTTTCGAATGAAACATCTTGTATTGTCTCTGGAACACGTGTTTTGATAAATACATAGATTTTACTGCAATTGTGAGTTGCCTATAATTCAAAAAACTTTACCATAGAAAATAATTTTTTATCTACTTTGTTTACTACGCACCGCAGACTGTTGGTATAAACCTTGTTTCTAGTTTTCCTTCTCTTGTAGTGACGTTATTCTGCGTAATTTGGTCTTTTGACTTGGTGACACTCTATATCCTTGACACACTAACCGACATCATATAAAAAATTATATTTAAAAACATTTTGTAACTTATATCGATATCACTTATCCCAACACTATTTAGTGTCTAACAACTATGTTTAGTGTTTTACATAAGCAATTCATTCACGTTGCTCGTATCTAAGAATAAAAATGATTAAGACAAATTTTAAATAGGAAATATTTAATTAAATTCGTCTACCATGTTGTTTCTTGGTTGTACTCTAAAGACTATGCCAATATGTTTAGGCTACGCCCGGTCCGTTTTAAAGCAATTTGATTTTACAAGCTTACTTGAATTGTACCTCATCAAATGTCAAACTTGACACATAAACAATGACGAACAGTATGAATTGAATTTCATTTGCATCAAAGTATACGAAGTTAAATACATCGATATTCAATCGGTTTTGATTGCCTTGTTGGTCTAGTGGTTAACGTATGACGCTTCTGATCAAGTGTTTGTTTGTGATCAAGATTCCCGTGTCGGACCAAATGTTTGTAAGATCGGCAAACATTTGTTTCGAAGTTTGGGAGTTTTTTTTATGTGTAACATGTATGTATTTACGGAAATATATACTATATGCATTTAGATCAGTTGTCTAGTACCCATACAAGCTCTGCTTCGTTTGGGACTAGATGATGTTGTTTGTCTGACGTCCGAAATATTTATTTATTTATTTATTCTGCTACTCGTATAACAGAATGACAGTCAACTTTGAATTTAAAGTACTTCGAGAATATATTTTGTGGTATCTGTGAGACCAAGAGTAGATCAGCCCTAAATTTCGTTCAAATTTTGTAATTTTGATCACGTGACAGTAAAATTAGCCAATCAAACAAGAGTATAGAAGCATCAGTGATAGCATAACGGAAAACGTTTGCAACTTGGCTAGACTGGCTGAATTGACCTTCAGTTGTAGTTGCTACTTTAGGTTAACTGTTCTAATGACAGTTTTTACCAACCATACTTAAACCGTCTCCTTAATAGGAGCCACCTAACGTAGTAGCCCCTAAATTTTAATAGATATCTAAGCACTTAGGTGTACACTAAAGGTTGCTGCAAACAAAAATATCACGGCTTACTTAACACTCGGTCCGTGTGGTGACGGATTAAGAATACAGAGTGTCACCACCCCTATTCATCCCGCGGGTGTCGTAAAAGGCGACTAAGGGATAAACTACGCAAGACAACATCAATGCAAAGTGAAGGAAAACTTGAAACCAACCCTATACCAATCCGTCTGGCCAGCGTGGTATAGTAGGCCAAAACCTCCTTTCTAAGGAGAGGCCTATGTCCAGCAGTGGACTGTTAAAGGCTGTTGATGATGACTTAACACTCTGAGGCCCCTTAAATTTAGGAGAGGTAAGTGAAACCAGCCATAAGTGCTCTCAGCCTGTCCCGCAGGCTCCAGACGCAAGCTTCTCATCTCACAACATTCAACAGTTTAACGGCGTTTCTCAAAAATGAAAATTACCATTTAAATTACACTCTTGGCAGTATTGAGTTGTGCAATATCAACGTCCACCGCAGACAATGCTCTTCAATACTACTTCTCCAGTTTACGAGCCTTTGAACTTTACGACTGAACCCCATAATATCTCGAAGATACATTAAACCACAAGAACTATTCGAAGGGAAATTGCGATTTGCGATTAAGTTTCGTTAACTTTTGTGTGTGTTCAGAAACTGATGTATTGCGGCTATGCAATAAGTATTGGTTTTTATTATTCTGACGACGATTCAATAACATTAAGCGATATTAATTCATTGCGTGCCATATTTCTAAGCGCGCATATTTCTTCCTGCTTGACATAAACTCGATGAATAACAAATTTACACGGTTCTATGTAGGAAGCTATTTAAACACTATCAATTAAGTCTCTTGCAGATCGTAATCCCATGCATTATTTTTAACTTTTAAATTAACCTTCACTGCAGGGAGTCTTCGATATAAAGTTTAATAGATTCTAATAGAATTGGACATAGTATAGACGCTTGAAGTCTTGAAGTTGTGGAGGTTGGCCAATTTGTAAGAGAGGACGCGAGAACGGGCGCGTGAGTGGAAGCGGGAGCGACAACGACCGCAGGAGCGCGAGCAGGAGCGGGTGCGATGGTTTTTGTATATGATATCATCTTCATACTTCGAAAAAGGAGGAGATTCTCAATTTAACTGTACTTTTTTTTCAGTTTGCTACCTCAGAATTTTCGATTTTTAAATTCCGAATTAATGTGGGTCTTTTTTTATTTCATAGCTGGTGCTTCCCAAGATCAGGATACCAGGATCTAATGCTACCTCAAATATCATAGGTACACCTGTCGCGATTTGGGTACTTTTGGGTGGAATAGTTTTTCTTTAAAGTCGTTTTTTTTCTCAAAATTGTATCGATTTGTCACCATTACAAAAATACGCCTATAATATAGTACGTAACATTAAATGATAAGAAAGTTCACTTAAACTATTATCTATCTCTGAAAGGTGTAAAGATGTCAGTCGAACGTATCGTAAAGTTGTTTCATTAGCGGCGTATGTGCGGGTAATGAGGGAGTAGTCCCGGCGCCTGCGCAGTGCCTGACGACTATCTAATTAGAAAGTAGAAAATCTAATTACCAAGACCGATAGCTAGTTAGATTTTCAATTGATTTAATAGTGCTAAATATCTGTAAAAGTAAGCTTACTTGTCGGTTTTAATTGTTGTTGTACTAAAGGCATGATTTTAATTTGTGTTTTCTTTTTAACACGACCATTATGATGTTGAGCCGTTATTTATGAATATTATATTGTATACTTCGATAACATACAAGATGTTACTTGAGAGTTACCTGCTCTGGATGCATGGAGCTTTGGTAATTCTAGTTGCCAACAGTAAAAATAAACATCATAGACACTCTCCTCAATGTCTTCGATCAATCTGCCGCAGACGTGTTTTCCAAGTTTGAGCCAAAATTTGCTATGCGTAACTTCTTAAATAATATTATCACTATGACAACATACCAAAACTCCTTTTTAGAACAAGTATAGGTAAAACATAGACACGAGGACTCTTAACGTTTAACAAACATTTGTAAAAGCTATTTTATAAAACTAATTAACAAAAATAGTCTCTAAACTAAAACTGTTGAAAGGCATTAATAGCATAGCTATAAACCATAAATAACTACAAGCAACTGTTCTGTCAAACACCATTAGAGGTTTCTTTGTTACGAGTATTAATAGTTTACCTAAACTGGCGACATTGACACAATGTTGCCAGTTTAAGTGCCTACAAGACTATTTTATATTTGTGGTTTCAAAGACAATGGTAAGCAATATTGATGATGAATTGCCTACTTAATTGTGATTGATTTGGTTTACTTAAATACCTACCGCTACTACAATTAAGGAACATTAATTATTTACTTTGAACGGTTGAAAGCTTTTAAATAACAATTGGAGGGTCGAAATGTTGTTTTAATTAAAATAGGGAAGGAAGATCCTTCTTATTTATGGTTGAAAAGGGGAACTTACCCGGGAAATGATAAAAACAACTGTATCTTTTATAGAATTATGAAAACACTATCATTGCTGCCCCGGGGGATTTCCGCACAGACAAAAAAATAAGGGGTGTCACCACCGCATCAATGTAATTTTTTTTTTATATTGAAGTCTATCAGAGTGACTCTACTCTGCCTGGTGAAAGGAATAGGGGTCACATTCCTCATTGCAACAATGCAGCATGGTATCACACACTATGGCGATCTTTGAGGTGCTTCTGTATCACTAAGCTTCCAGTTTTGAACTCATCAACGAATGACGACAGCACCATTGCTGTTGGCTGTTGGTCTTCTGTGTGAGCTTCAGCGTGGCTGTATTATATTGTAATAACAAGTCATTTGTATTTTATACTGAACCGCTTCATGGTCTTTTATAGTTTGTGTCGATGTATCAGTGTGGTGAAGGATTAAGAATAGTGAGTGTCACCCTATTCATCCCGTGACTGTCGTGAGAGTGCACTATTTATGCTAAGCACTACAAGTAGAAGGATCTGGCTACAAGTTTCAATATAATCTGTTTATCAAGCCTGATATAGAAGGCCCAAAATCTCCTTTTTACTGAGAGTCTTATTTCCAGTGATGATGATAGTTTCCCTCTATATGAAATAGGAGATTTTTGGTAAGTAATGTGGATTAAAAACAAAGGTTAACATTAAATTAACATTTCTCCCTACAAATATATATAACAAAATGAATACGAACGAATTTTTACCATTACTGTTAAAAACCCTCATCTTTTAGAACTACTCGAATAATTTGAGTAAACAGAATAAATTACAACAAAAATGAATATGGAATATGTTTACTGTCTTCTTCAAATGTTGTTTAAACTTTTTACAACGTCAGTTAGTAATGCGTTTTAGGCAACATTTACATTTGGACGTAAAAATGTAAAACCGAAAACTTGAACGTTAGTTAACCGTTTATGACAGAAGCACCGGTTTGTTAAAAACTCCTGACAAAAACTGATATAACATATTTTATACTTATACCCTCAAGAATGTATGTAAGCTGGATTTTAAAATCTTATATGAAAATTATCTGCATCTTGCGGTGTTGCATCGTTACAATAAAAAACGCTGGTAATACCCGGGCGAAGCTAATAATTATATATTTATCAAATAAAGTCCTGCGCTTCGTCTGTCTGTTCGCGATAAACTCAAAAACCACTGCACCTATTTAAAAGTAATTTTGTACGAAGATAGTCTAAGACCTGAGAAATTTTGAAATTATGCTACTTTTTACCGCAATAACCGAAATAGACGCAGGCGCAACTGCAAGCGAAAGTTACCTATACTGTTTTTTTATATTAGCTGCCAAAATGACGGCCCTGCCTGATGGAAAGCATGAACAGATTCCAGAAGCAGTCATCACCAGAGAACAAACCGAGAGAATTTTAGAAACAGATTTTTGTGTAATTACCGTATATAAGTAAAAATAAAGATATATATAAGCTCGTTTTTGGTGAGAGTCGCCAGAGTTTGGAACGACCTGCCTGGGTCTATTTTTCCTGATGAGTTGAACTCTGGAGCCTTTAAGAGTAGAGTGAACAGGTTTCTTTTGGATGGGCGTGTACCATCTTCGTTTTCATCTACACTTTCCATCAGGTGAGATGGAAGACAAACGCCTATTCCATTACAACAATTAAAAAAAAAAAGGTTCATGTGCATTTACTCGTAGTGAAAAACTGTACTTGAAATTACGAACAAACACTTTTATTTTTATCTATTTGTACAGATGACGAGAAAATTTCTTAGTTAAGTCATGTAGATACAGTTATAATATTTTCTAATTTAAAGTCCCATGACAAGTAAAAATAAAGAAGCCGTAAATAAATTGATTGCTAGTTAAATACAGAGCATTTCCAATATTGACTTGTCTCAGACCATCGGACGTTGACCCTGGAGACCGGCGGTTTTATGTATTCAGTATTTTGGAGCTAAAATGTTTAACTGTATGTAGGTAATTTAGTCTAAAATTTGTATGTGTTAAGATTTCTTACTTCAATAAATGACAAACTGTATTATATCAGAAGAAGACGCTGGGCTACTCCTCTCCGGCCTACGGGACTATGTTTCTCTATGATTAAAACCATATCTAAATTAATAATTTTAATGTAAAAAGCGTGAGGCGACGTTATTGAAATATTTTCAGAAAGCATCCCACGCTTTGTTACATTAAAATTATTTTATACTTTTTAGTATAAAAGCGTGTTTGTATAGTTTTTTAAAACTATTTTTTTTTCTAGACTAAAAAAGACTATTTGTTTAAACATTTTTTTTTAAATAAGTGTATTGTCAACGGTCCTCGATAAATCTACAAAGTTTGAACGAAATCTGGCCGTTTAAAGTGGGTCAAAATCGCGCCCAAAGGAGTCGGTTACAAACATACAAACAAACATACAGGTGAAGCTAATAAAAAGAGTGTAGAAATAAAAAGCTGAAGAGTTGGTTTGTTTGAACGTGCTAATCTCAGGAAATATAAGTCCGATTTGAACATTTCTTTCACTACTTGTGTTAGCCTAGTTGTCGAAAAAGACTATAGGCTATGTATCATCAAGGTACGACCATAAGGAGTGGAGTACCAATGAAAAATGATGCAAAAACGGGAGAAAAATATTATTTTTACACGCCATAACTTAGCCTCACCTGTATGTTTGTATGTTTGTAACCGACTCCTTTGGGGGCGATTTTGACCCCACTTTAAACGGCCAGATTTCGTTCAAACTTTGTAGATTTGTCGAGGACCGATGACAATACACTAATTCGAAAAAAAAAAAACAAAATAAAAGTTTTAAAAATTTTTTAGTCTAGAAAAAAAATATAGTTTTAAAAAACTAAACAAACACGCTTTTAAACTAAAAAGTAGAAAATAATTTTGATGTAACATGAAAATATTTCAATAACTTCGCCCCACGCTTTATTACATTAAAATTATTTTCTACTTTTTAGTTGTTTGTTTAGTTTTTTAAAACTATATTTTTTGAGAGCATACATGTGCTGTGTAAGCTGTTCAAGTTTCACAAAAACAAATGTATGAAGGAATTGTTCCTCTTTAAAAGATCCGAAATAGCATTCTGTCTATCTTTGAAAGCTGGCTCACAATAACCTTTTTATGGTAAACAAATAAATAAATAATAATAAATATTTCGGACATTTACACACAACGCCATCTAGTCCCCAAACTAAGCAGAGTTTGTATTATGGATAACTAGACAACTGATATAAATACATAAACATACTTATTTTTGTGAATACATACATATTATACATAGAAAACACCCAAACTCCGAAACAAATATTTATGGATCAAACAAACATTTGGTCCGACCCGGGAATCGAACCCGAGACCTCACGAACGAGGCAGTCAAATTTGTTGCCGCTGCATATCATCACGCTACTGGTCATAGAAGACGCAGACTACGTGGATCATCTAGTATTTAATAATGGTCTGGCCCATTCGTAGTTAGTGATTCTGACTATTAGGATTGCAAACATGCGATATTTCATCGTCTGTCAGATTTGCTTACCTATAGAGTAAAATATGGGGCCACACCTACACGCCTAAAGCGTGGGATACTACTGCAGCATCATAATTGAGCGCAAATAACCCATACACTTCTATGTAAATTAAAAATAATTTTACTAACACAAGCGAAAATGAGTTTTAAGACTTAGCAATAAGGGCCAGAGATTACGTTAAACTTTACATTGTGAGTCATTTGTATGTTCTGACACCTTGCATTATGACTTTTAATTATTTTTCGGGTAGACCTCCGTTACTATTTTTATATGTTTGGCGTTAAAGAGAGTAAAATTAAATCGACTTGCTGAGCCCCGCGTTGTCACTCGCGGTTGTCATGGTACTTTTACAACAACAAAGGCAGACAAAGTTAGTCTAAAAAGTAGCCAAGTTACTCCTTATATCATCCTCTATTTTACAGTGAAAGTTACGTCACAATAATTCCAGCTGTTCCAGAGATTAGCCGGCACAAACGGACATACAACATTTTTAAATGTTTTTTTTTATTAAAGTACCGCATATACTTTCAAATGCATTCTGTAAAAAAAAAACTGTTCATTTCACATTACAGACAGGCACTTCAATTATATTTATTTAAAAAAAAATTAAATTGATCATATTTCTTACATCTTGGTTACTTCTTCTTCTTGCGGCGCCTCTCCATTACTGGAGGTTGGCTGTCAGCTTCGCTTATCTCTTCTTGACCCTTGCCAGACGAAACAGTTCCTCTACGTTGGCGATACCGGTCCATTGTCCAACCTTTCGAAGCCAAGATATTTTCCTTCTTCCGACGCGACTTTTCCCCTCAATCTTTTCCATTGATTGCCTTGTTGGTCTAGTGGTTGGCGTATGCGGCTGCTGATCAATAGGTCTCGGGTTCGATTCCCGGCTCGGACTACAAATATTTGTGTGATCCACAAATATTTGTTTCGGAGTCTGGGTGTTTTTCTATGTATAATATGTATGTATTTACAAAACATGTTTATGTATTTATATCAGTTGTTTAGTACCCATAACACAAGCTGAGACTAGATGACGGTGTGTGTAAGATGTCTGAAACATTTATTTATTTATTTATTAAAATAAATTTATTAAAATAAATTTATTTATTAAAATAAATAAATAACAGACGTGTATTAAGTCATGAGCCATCTTCTCCAGACTATAACAGATAGGCTACTTTTCTTCTCTTGATGCTTTCATGAGTTCTCGGGATTTCTTGGTTACACCAATACTAAATTATGCAACGTTGCAATAATAAAAAAGCGGCCAAGTGCGAGTCGGACTCGCCCATGAAGGGTTCCGTATCAGCAAGTAACATCATAAATAAAAGTTCTTGTAGTTCGTTGTAACTTTTATCGATGTTTTTATACTAGTGTATTGATTGGATGAAAGGTAAATTGCGTGTTACGATTTATGACGTATTAAAAAAAAAATACTCACTAGATCTCGTTCAAACCAATTTTCGTTGTTAGTTTGCATGATAATGTACAACATATATTTTTTTTAGTTTTATCACTCTCTTATTTTAGAAGTTAGAGGGGGGGGGGACACACATTTTTCCACTTTGGAAGTGTCTCTCGCGCAAACTATTCAGTTTAGAAAAAAATGATATTAGAAACCTCAACATCATTTTTGAACACCCATCCATAGATACCCCCCCACACGGATAGGTTTAATGAAAAAAAAATTTTTGAGTTTCAGTTCCATGTATGGGGACCCCCAAAATGTATTGTTTTTTTCTATTTTTAATGTAATAATCTTAATGCGGTTCACAGAATACATCGTCTGACAAAATTTCAACAGTATAGCTCTTATAGTTTCGAAAATAATTGGCTGTGACATACGGACGGCCAGACAGACAGACAGACAGACTTGACGAATCTATAAGGGTTCCGTTTTTTGCCATTTGGCTACGGAACCCTAAAAACGAGTAACATAGGTCCTCGATCGATGCGCCTGCACTGCCTGTCCGTACGCAATCGTGTGCCTACATAAATGTTTCCGACACAAATTAATGTACTCCTCGATAATTAGCTGAGATTAAAATGCGTTATACTGGTTATGCAGATGAGTTTTATCAACGAAGGTATGCAAAAGGTTACATGGATTTACTTGAAGAAATTGTATTTAATTCATATGCTCACATCAACAGCTTTAAACTGTCCATTGCTGGTTATTGGCTTCTGCTGAGAAAGGAAGTTATGGCGTAATGTATCAAGCATAGCAGTATAGTAAAGCAGCAATGATGGGAACGCTCATAAATAACATATCATGCCGCAAAGGGGCAGTCCAATCAAATCACGTGAGGCTCGAAAGGGGGGGGGGGGTTAAAAAAAACACGACATATTAAGGGGGAGGGGGGTGTAGTAATATATCACGTGTATTTATTTTTTCGCATAAATTTTCGTATTTTTTTTATTATTATTGTCATTGTCATTATTGTCATATATTTATTTGTCATTATTTTTATGTCAGTCAACCTTTCTACTCTACCTCTGAACATACTTATTGTAGTCTTTAAATTTCTGTAATAAAATTAGTTGATACTTATACCTGTATTTTATAAATGTTTAAATAAAAATAGGTACTAAAAATACACTTTATATAGGAGGAGGGGGTGGGGGAAGTCTTTAACCTCACCATGTATCACCAAGGGGGAGGGCGGGTTAAAAAATGCTAAAGAAAAGAAGACGTGATTAATGGACAGCCCCAATAATGGTCACCCATTTAGGTCTGAACACGCCATCGCTTACTGCTTACTGTTGGTGATTGTTTCCAATAACCGAAGGCCACTCGGCGCTTCATTATATATTTTATACTATTTTAAATAAATAAATACTTTCGGATATCTTACACACAACCCTATCTAATCCCAAACTCAGCAGAGCTCGTATTATGGGTACTAGACAACTGATTGATTTTCCGTGTGGTGACGGACTACTTCCGTGTGGTGACGGATTATGAATACAAAGTGTCATCACCCCTATTCATTCTATGTGTGTCGTAAGAGGCGACTAAAGGAACAAAATAAGCAGCTAACATCACTGCCAAGAGAAGAAAAACTTGAAACAAACCCTTTACCAACCCGTCTGGCCAGCGTGGTATAGTAGGCCAAAACCTCATTTCAAAGGAGATTCCTATGTCCAGTAGTGGACTGTTAAAGGCTGTTGATGATGATGATAAGACAACTGATATAAATACATATATACATATTTTTTTGTATATACATGCATATGATACATAGAAAACACCCAAACTCCGAAACAAATGTTTTTAGATCTCACAAACATTTGAATTTCGAATCAATCTCGGGCTCGAATCCCGGGTGGATTCGAACCCGAGATTGCCTTGTCCACTATTTTCGTCGCTTCTCCCACTCACCCCGTACTGTTAATCTAGCATGAATTATACATAAAATCGTAAGCTTACCATGATAGCGGTAATAAAAACGGTATATTTCTATCTTTTGTATTATTAGGCTAGGTATAATTAAATTATTCAACGCAAAAATATTACTAAATAAATTTTATATTTATATCGCTACAGTTAACTGCCTTAAAAGCATTACCCTCCTTCTGACGCAGTTGTGTAAAAAGGAGGAGGTTCTAATTCAACAAGCAAAATAGCTTCTGTCTCATTTTTACGCAATACAAATACACACATCAAAAGTGTCTAGGGATCAAGCATTTTTATGCGGATTTCTTGAGATTGAGATGTGGCTTGGTAATAAATTTATGATTTTATAAATTTATATGGATCCTTTTTGGTGCATTTCATAATTTGAATCAGGAACTGTCAATCAAATTCGAGTAAAAGATGAAAATCAGCTGCCAATATTTTCCCTATAAAAACATACAACGCATTGAAGAAATTATTAGTGCTACTGTTTCCCTACTACTGATTAAAACCAACGTTATTATGGAGCGGCGACGTCATTTAAGCAGGGAAGAAATGCTCAGAGCCGTGGGAATGATAGAAGCTGGTTCCCGGCAACGTACTGTGGCTTTAGCTCTGAATACAAGTCAGAGTGTTATCAGTCGACTTTGGACACGTTACCGAAGCACTGGTACCGTGGCTGAGCGCCATGGAGGACGGTATCGCTGCACCACACGGAGACAAGACCGATACATTCAAATCTTAACTCGAAGAGCTCCAACAATAACCGCTATGATGTTAGCCGTGAGGCTTCATCACTCTTCAGGGAACTTAATTAGCGACCAAACAGTCAGAAACCGCTTGCATGAAGTGAACCTTCATTCCCGAAGACCGCTACGGGTACCACCTATAGCAATGCACAATCGTAGGATTCGATATCAATGGGCTCTTGAACACAGAAATTGGGCAGAAGAACAATGGCGTTTCGTGTGCTTTTCTGATGAGTCTCGTTTTGGTATGAGACCGGATACAAGACGTATACGACACTGGAGAACCCCTGGACGCCAACAGCGATTAAAATCCTGCCAGGAAGTCCATCCTTATAGTGGTGGAACCATCATGGTATGGGCGGGTATTTGGATCGGCGGAAGAACTGAGTTGATTTGGATCAGAGGCAACCTCAACGCTCAAATTTATGCTGAGACGATTGTATCAGACGTCATCGTTCCTCTACAAGTGCAAATCGGTCCCTTATTTCAGTTAATGCATGATAATGCACGACCGCACACCGCAAGAGTTGTAAGACAGACTCTCGCCGCAGCTAATATCAATGTCCTGCCCTGGCCTGCTCAGTCGCCAGACTTGAACCCGATTGAGCATGCATGGGATATGCTACAGAGAAGAGCTCTGCCGAATATGGAGGGTATCCAGTCGCAAGAAGACCTTTTTTTGTTGTTGCAACGAACATGGGCGGCCATTCCACAGCGTGATTTGGATGAACTCATTTTGAGTATGCCAAACCGATGTTCTTGTGTTGTTAGTGTTCGCGGTAGAAACACGGATTATTAATTGTTTAAGTTACCTAATAAAATTTTAAAGAAAACTGTTATTTCAGTCTTTTTTTCGAACTTTAATGTTAGTGGTTCAAATGTCAAAAATCCCTTTATTAGGAAAATGGCAAATTTCTTTACTAATGCAAAGGTGACTTGGTTTATCGTTACTGTGACAAACGAAAACACTTTATTTGATGAATCCTTAAAGAAATTTTTAATTAATATCAATCAGGAGAAAAGTTATTGCAAAAATATATGTTGATCCCTAGACACTTTTGATGTGTGTATCTTCGCCATTTCGAATGCGATCTTTATTTTATTGTTGAACTAGTTGAGTTCCGCGGTGTTCGCTTCTGAGCAAAGCTCGTCTAAAAAATAGTACTCCTTATGTCATAAGCTTTCTTCCAGTGAAAGTCCCGTCAAAATCGGTCCACCTGTTCCAGAGATTATCCGGAAAAAACACACAGACAGACATATTTTTTTTATAATGGTGTAAGTAACGTATATACTTACTTAGGCATTTAATAAAAAACTGTTAGAACTGTTAATTTGATATTACATACAGACACTCCAATTTTGTTTTTGTTTAGATTAATTATTTGTATAGATTACCTGTTTTAAGATCGGGCTTTTTAAATTTGAAGTATGTTTTCTATCTTTAAGTCTAAAGAATTAAGGGACGCATTATACTAGTACATATTACAATCTCTTGAAAACAATGTGGTACTGTTTAAATAAATCAACCAGCATAGATGTGACCTGGACACTCTTTCATTCTAAGAACTTATTTCACTCGGAGGGATTAAGGAGTACGCTAGTTTTATCTTGTCAAATTTGCCCAATAATTAATATAAATAAATGTTTCGGACATCTTACATACAACGCCATCTAGTCCCAAACTATATAATCAGAGCTTGTATTATGGGTACTAGACAACCAATATAAATACATAAACATACTTTTTTTTTAAATTCATACTTAATATACATAGAAAACACCCAGATTCCGTAACAATTATTTGTGAATAACTCAAATAAAAAATGTGAGCCGTCACGGGACGCCTGGCAGATGTGAAACATCGCCATTATTTTGTAAAAGTAATATGCAGAAAAGAACATATTGTAATAGGAACTAAATATGTCTATATGCACTACTGCATATAGACTGTATATATATACCATCGTATAGCGTGCCGCGGCGACGCGTCGCCAGTCGCTAGGCCAGAAATCTATTTTACGTGCGCCTATAGATGTTTCACATCAATATTTGGTCAGTCAAACATTACTACGACGAAGACTCATTATTTTTTCTGACGCCCCTAACAGATAAATAGAACAGGAATATAAGGCTTGGCTCTTAGTCTTGCTAGTACCTGATACACCGTTAAGTTCGTATATATAAGCCAATATCACGGGAACTGGTTCAATACTCGCGATCCTTGTTTAGATAGCAGATCAGTACGATTAACTACAATGAGCTTTTATACCGTAACACGTATAATACATTATATATCTGATAACTGATCATATTATCAAGGCAATTTAGAAGAAATATTTTAAAATTATATTGTATGCTGGTTAATGTAAAGTAGAATCAAGCAATATTGATTTTTTTCCCTAAGGAGTTTCTTTCGGTGCATCAATGTCAAAGAAAGTAATGTTTTATTTTTAATGTATGTACAATATTGGTTATAAACTAAAACAATGAACCTAAAAGAATTTTTGAAATCGGTTCATAAACGACGAAATTATCGCTGAACATACATAAAAAAAAAAAAAAGATTCCGATGAATTGAGAACCTCCTCCTTTTTTTTGAAGTCGGTTAAAAATATATCATTAAAAGGAGTCCCTTTAGGCATGGTTCCGAAGATACTGGCAGCCCTTTGAATAGCTAGACTAATGTAATGTTGTTTTAAAATGATTACTATCATTCAACCGTCTGATCCCAAATCATGTCTTCAGATTACCGAGAACAAACAAACATACAAAAATGTTTTTCTGTCTTTTTGTTGTCGGTTTTTTTTTATACAAAAGACCGTACCGTTGAAGTTTAAGCACTGTACAAGCATATACTTTCATATGTTTATTTGACAGTGTTCAAAAACCGATATTTTATTTTTATTTAAGTATTTCAGTACAAAAGACGATCTTAAACTTAACTAATATCCATTTCTCTGTTACAGGCATCTATGGATCTACCCCCGGATAAAGCGAAGCTTCTGCGCAACTATGACCTGGAGAAGAAATGGGAGATCATCTGCGACCAAGATATGGTGCAAGCCAAGGACTCCCCGGCGCATTATCTAAACAAGCTCCGGACCTACCTTGATCCTAAGGCTTCTAGGAGTCACAGAGTAAGTATTTTATTCGCATTTTAATTAAATAACGATAAAATCTTTTGAATTATTGCTAAGGTTTTTTTGTATGTAAAAAAGTAACAATTCCCGCATTAGGAATATAAATTCATTTAGAAAATACACATGAAGCGGGCACAAAACACACGCAGACTCATAACAACAATTTCTGTTCAATGTCACACAAAATGTCCTATGTGGGTTTTGAAACCACGACATTTGGGGCAGTAGAGAGCGCATGACGCACCGCTTAAACCACTAAGCCAAACGTGCAGTCAGTTTCACATTCATCTAAGCTCTTTGCAATGGGTAATTTTATAAAATAGATGTCATTTGAAAGGCCAATTCTACGTGGTTTATTGAGACGCACAGATCGTGGTCCGCATAGGAATGGGTCGATTGATGGGGCGAAGCTTACAACTTCCCCGGTAAAGGGTCTTTATAGACGAACCATCAATTTTAGAGCTGGTCGTGAACGTAAAGTTACTTAGTGTTATTAGATCCCAGCTTGTTTTTGTGTTTAGTGATATTGATGATGTTTAGAAAAACGAACTTGACGATATCTTTGCAAACGTTTCCTCAGCTTATTCTTCAGAAAGGACTCCAAAATGCTCATTTACGATTGATGTCGCGACCATTCTCGTAAATTCCCGATCGAATAGTTTTTTTATCTGATCATTGGCGAAAGTGATTCAGCAGATTTAGTATAGCATTTTGAATGACAGTGTCAATTTTCCATATTAGTTCAGACCCGTAGTCCCGGGTCTCCAGCATTATTGTAGCGAAATGATTCACTGAACATGGTGGTTGCGCGTGAGTTGCCGTATTCGGCGATACCGTTACACATTGTAAACAATGAGCGATACATTAGTACTAGCTTCGATAAAGATCAGCCTACAGGCAATTTGTGAGTAGATGGTTTTCTATGCATGTTCCTAACCGACTGCTAGTAAAAGAGGATGTTATTTTAACCTTAAGTGTTTTTCGTTTGCATTGCTTATTTTATACTCTCAATGTATACATTTCTGGTAGTAGTAGAAGTTTAAATGGTCACGGTTTTCTACTGCGCTGAGCATTGTATATCTATATCCTGCATGGGACAAATATGTAAAGTCCCCCCGATACGAGATTTATGTCTGGTAATCTAGTTATCTTTTTAAAAAAAAAAAACCTTCCCGTCTAGACTCATACTGAAGATAGAATGCCTTAGTTTTCTGCGATGCTCAAAGATACCCGACGACGGTTAATATTCACATCATCATCATCATTACCCTATCGTAGTCCACTGCTGGACATAGGCCTCTCCCATTACTCACAACTCTGTTCGTTGTTGGGCTTCTCGCATCCAGCTCCTCCCAGCTATCCTGTGCAAGTCGTCACAATATTGACGTAGCGGAACAAATATATCATCAAACATCAAACTTACGACACTCGATTTGGTATATCCCGCCATTGTCATGTTTCACATAGATCGTTAACAATACTAGTCAACAAACTGTTCTACAAACCTATTAATCTGTAGTGTTGTACCGTTAGTGTCAAATGTAGTAGATAATATTATTAACAATGTATATGATACTGCTGCGTTGGTGGCCCTCTAGAGATTGCAATCACCCTATAAACTTCGTTTGTGCCTAGTCTATGTTTACTAAAGGGGACAGCTTTGAGGCAAATGCTTTCACAAAACAATAAACCATAGAGCAATACAGGTCGGCGGACCTGAGGGAGTATCAGATCAGTCTATCGGTTTTTATGGGTGGAAATCTTCACGCATACACATTTTAGACTCACGTTTTTTTTTATTGTTAAGCCTACAAAGGGACTCTACTCTGCCTGATGGAAAGCATGAGTAGAATCCAAGAGTAGGGGTCACCATCCTCATTGTGAGGCTAGGCAATGCAGTATGGTGACACATGATATGGTGGCCTAGTCAGATCTCACACTCACCAACGAAATACGACGGTAAGCATGCTGTCATTATTAGGACGGTCTTCTGTGTGAGGGTAGTACTGCCCCGGTCGAGTCGGCCCATTCGTGCTGAAATCAGCGTGGCTCTACTACCTACTCACTCTCACGTACAAAACAATCGCCTGACACTACGAGTATGAACTCACACATCACAAACAAATCAAAAAATTCACAATTTCACACACATGTAAATAAATTCTGTGTCATAACAGAGTAATGTATAGGCCCATTTGGGCTTATACTTGACAGACGTCTGCTTATGACTACTCTATAGTGTTGCTCTATGAATTAAACAGACGCCTCGCTGTCGCTGTGTGTTTTTTATTATTAGAGTTGCAAGTAATATATCTGACAAATTAATAATCACCTTTCAAGGTAGTAGAACCATTTAGATTTTAAAGCGGACGCCCTGTTTTTACGGAAAAGTGCCCTTTAAAGTGGGATTTCTCGCAAACGGATTCCTAAATAAAAAAAAAAAAATCTTAAAAACATAAAAAAACCCTTTAATGTTTTTATAAGACCTATCTTATCCCCACACGATGGGGTAGTCGCAAGAAAAAAAAAACACCCCCACTTTACGTGTAGGGGAGGTACCCCAAATAAAAATATTTTTCATAATTTTATTGTAACACTATGTCAACGTAATTGCAACACAATATATTCTAGCAAAGTTTAATCTTTCTAGCACTTACCGTTGGGACGGTGAGTCGAGGACGGACGGACGGACATGACGAATCTATAAGGGTTCCGAGTCATAAACCTCGGAACCCTAAAAAGCTCTTCCATTGTTTTAGTTGCCACAAGGTGCTTTAAACACTAAACGTATAATTTACTGGTATTCGATATTATCATATTGCGGAGGCTACACGTTGCTGATTTTGTACCACCTGCGTTATGTTCGCGTAAAAGTAACCAAACCACAAACAGGTGCTACAACGATTCAACCTGCTTACAAATGAACACGTTATTGCAAATTTCTTCACTAATATAATTTTAATCAAGTTTTTTTTCTTGCAATGATGTTTGAAAAACAATGCGATTAAGGATTTATTAAAAAATGACAAAGATAGGATAGAAGAAAGCAAAGATGGAAAAGAGTGGCTTTCAGAAGCCTATGTCCAGCAGTGGATTGCGTTAAGCTGATGATGATGATAACATAAGGTAGGGATTGTTAAAAAAGCAGAGCATCAAAATTTTTGTGCTTTATTAGCCTGTACCTGTGACTCTGCTCGCGTTTATGTCGCTATCGCGGTAAAGAGAAGCCTGTGGCCTGCCTCAAGAATTAAATTATCTATATGCCAAATTTAATTGAAATTGGTGAAGCGGTTTAGAAAGACAGAATTAATTTTGAATGTATAGTAAACTAGATTTCGCTTTCGAGCTAAAATGAAGCTTTAAACTATCATCGTCATCATCAACAGCCTTTAACAGTCCACTGCTGGACATAGGCCTCTCCTTTGAAAGGAGGTTTTGGCCTACTATACCACGCTAGCCAGACGGGTTGGTAAAGGGTTTGTTTCGAGTTTACACAGGCGCAGAGAGGGTCACACCGTGTGGTTTTAGTCGGTTCGAGTCCGACACACCACGGATTTCCACACGTAAAAAAAAAAAGTGTTTGTTTCAAGTTTTCCTTCTCTTGGCAGTGATGTTAGCTGCTTATTTTGTTCCTTTAGTCGCCCCTTACGACACCGATGGAATGAATAGGGGTGGTGACACTTTGTGTTCTTAATCCGTCACCACATGGATAAACTATCTGGGTACAAAATTTTATTTGAATCGGTGCAGTGGTTTTTGAGTTTATCGCAACCAGACAGACAGACAGACGCGACGGAGAACTTTATTTAATAATATGTAGTGATATCAGTATAGATGATATTTTTTTCAAAAACTTAAATTAAATGTTAACTATAAGTGTAGCCACAAACAAAAGCTATTATGATCACTAAAAGCTAATACATCTACATATGCGTATGTAGTTGAATTTATGTATTTGCTGTCCCATTTCTGCGTCGGCTGTAGGTCAAATCAATAATACTCGTAATAGTTCAGCTTTACGAGGCGACCTCAAACGTAGCATTTAGATATAAACTTGATTAAGAAGTATATCAAACTAGGAGTTTCGCTTCGTTGTTGTTAAACGCGGGTAACGTTAGTTACATAAAATATAAATACATAATATGCATAATTTTATTGTAGCACTTTGTCGACGTAATTACAACACATTTCATCTTTCTAGCACCAACCGTTTGGACATGGCGAATCTATAAGGGTACCGAGTCATGAACTACGGAACCCTAAGAATTGCCAAGTTCTTATGTCGCCAGTAAAATTTAACATACTAAAATTAAAAAAAAATGCTTGTTTGATCTAAGTACCGTATGTACTTTCATTTATTTATTTCTACAGATACGTAAAGTTTTTAATGTACATGTAATTTGTAACAGTACACTTACACTATTCTTCACCCTCCCGGAGTTTGGAAAGTGGAAGTGTTTCGTGCCGTGCCTCGGAGAGGACGTTAAGCCGTTGGTCCTGGTTGTAGTAAACATCTATGACAGGGATGGCCCCGGCTATGGCACGTGGGCTATATAATGGCACGTCACGTAATATTTTGGGCACGCACAATATAAAAAAAATCATTACGCACTTAATTTTTTTATTGATGCAAGGAAAGATTTAAAATTAATTGAAATATAATACAAGGAATATAAGTGAAAATTCTAATAACAAAATTATGAAAATAGGGAATGCGTTACGAGACATATTTAATTGTTTGAAGAAAATGGTTCATGCTATTTTAACAATATTTTCATAAACCAATGCCTATGAATCATTATTTTCAGAGATGAATAACATTAAAAATTCGTTTAGAAATCGTTTGACAGATGGCTCCAGTATAGTATGTATTCTGCTAAACGTAACATCTTACAACCCTAACATATGTGTATGTTATTTGTCGTCTAATATGTTACAATAGAAGTCACACAAATTTTACTGTAATTTAAAATACACGTATAATTTAAAAAAATCCAATGTAGTGAATAAAGAGTTTTGAACTAATAGCATTTATTATTATTATTTTTCCATTAATTACAAATTCAAAATTATTTGATGACACGTTTATGATCTCATTCAACAGTTTTTTTAGAAAAATGGTACGGCACGCAAAAGGTTCGCCATACCTGATCTATGACAATCGTTATAGGGAATTCAGTGCTCTCAAATATACTGACAATCTTACTTCGGATTCAGTTCGTCTTCAGGGTTACATAGATCCGATGCCGATATGTAGTAAAACCGATATTTCTAGAAAGAAAACACAACAACAACCCGACCGGGAATTCGAACTCGAGACCACTTGATCGGCAGTTGTATACGCTAACCACTAGACCAAAGAGGCAGTCTTATGTTTCTGCTACAACGTGCTTATAAATTGTATTACATATATATTATAATTAATACAAATGAAAGCATGACAAGGAGATTACGAAAAGAAATACATTAGACCGAATAAGATTTGATACGAGTACCGTTGATACGGTACTTACTTTATGTACTCGATCGAACAGTACTTAACAAGCAATGACTGTAGAATATATGCATATATATAGTATCATACGACAAAAAACTAATGTTTTATTTATGTAGTCAAACACACAATTTTATACTTTAAATGTGAAGCATTAGAGTTAGATTTCGATAGACGGTTAAAGCGTATGGAAAATAGAAAAAAGTTGATTGATGGTAAAATGGTTATAGGCTCTTTAATACTAGTAAAAAACTGTTGAATCTAGACATATATGTATGTATTATCGTGTTGTGATTTAGTATACGAATGTAAGACATCTGAGAGGTGATGAAAATTTATTTTTTTCGTCATTGAAAAACACATAACTTCAGGCCTCCTCTCAGGAGAGGGTTAAGGCCATACGTCCCCACGCTGGCCGAGTGCTGGTTGAGGATATGCAAGACAACGTTATGGCTAGATAATCTTGCACTTGGACGGTTTTAAGCCTTCCAAAGGCCTTCAACTAAGCTTCATGATTGTTATCCTAATATAGTAACCGGGTCCGACTGCCGCTGCTGACCCCCGAATCACGAAAACGCTTATAACACACCACAAACGGTCACCCATCTAAGTACTGAAAGCGCCGTCGTTGCTTACTCTCGTTGACTGTTTCAAATCAACTTAGGCCACTGCCTTGTTGGTCTAGTAGTTTGCGTATGCTGCTGCCGAGGTCTCGGGTTCGATTCCCGGGTCAAACCAAATATTTGTGTGATCCACAAATATCTGTTTCGGAGTCTGGGTGTTTTCTATGTATAATATGTGTATGTATATATGTATATCAGTTGTTTGGTACCCATAATACAAGCTCTGCTTATTTTGGGATTAGATGACGTTGTGTGTAAGATGTCCGAAAATATTTATTATTATATTTACCTATCTATTTTACACGTACAATATTCATTTTTTGTAAACCTGTTTTTAGATTATACACACCGCAGAGCGATATTAGTCTAAAAAAGTAGCTCAAGTTACTACTTACATCATCAGCTATATATCATATACAGGGTGAATTTTTGAGACGGGACAGTAAGGGTAGGTACCTTAACCGTTATAGTTAGAGGAAAACGCTTTTAGAAGACTATCCATAATTTTTATAAATATTCTGAACGGCATTTACAAATTTTGGAAAATATGTACAGCCAGCAAGAAAATGGTCATTTTAAACAAAAACTTTTTTTGATGCCAATCGATCCTGTTTCTTATAAGGATGAAAAGTCTCTACTGGACCGACTGAGGTTTGAGTACTAGAAATGTCAGAAATCGCATAAAACTTTTCCCATACATTTGTACGGAAATAAATAATTATAATATATGTATTTTAGACACAGACAAACATAACTTAAATTTAGATGATCTACGAAATAAATTACTCAAAATGACCGCCGTTTTAACGAATACATAAGTACACTCGCTTTTTTACTGAGCTAGTAGCAGCCGATATTTTTTTTGGATAGATATCATTTTAAATCCTTGTTAATGCATCATTGCAATGCATTTGTATTAAGCGTATTTTGTAAATAATAGGAACACGCAATCTGCATTGGTGTGGTACGCGAATAAATATCCACTGCGACAAGTATCGAGTGGTAATGGAAGAATTTTATGAAGGTACTCATAATTCTGCCGTGTATAACGACATCATTTTTTTAAATCCTCAGAACCAGTTGGATGAATTGCTCCTGTCAGAATCGCGAAAAGTTTATTTCCAGCAAGCAGTAAGCAGTTCGGGTCACAGTGGATAGGTACACATTGTCCAACCAAGTGGCCACCTCGTAGCACCGATCTAACGCCTCTCCATATTTTTCTGTGGGGCTACCTAAAAACGAAGTCTACAAAAAAAATACAACGTTATTCAGGAGCTGAAAGATGCATTAATAAGGATTTTAAATGATATCTATCCAAGAAAATTATCGGCTGCTACTAGCTCAGTACAAAAATGAGTGAACTTATGTATTCGTGAAAACGGCGGTCGTTTTGAGCAATTTATTTCGTAGATCATCTAAATGTATGTTATGTTTGTCTGTGTCTAAAATAATTATTCAAATTATTTATTTCCGTACAAATGTATGGGAAAAGTTTTTTGCGATTTCTGACATTTCTAGTACTCAAACCTCAGTCGGTCCAGTAGAGACTTTTGATCTTTATAAGAAACAGGATCAATTGGCATCAAAAAAAGTTTTTGTTTAAAATGACCATTTTCTTGCTGGCTGTACATTTTTTCCAAAATCTGTAAATGCAGTTCAGAATGTCTTAAAAAAATATGGATAGTCTTCTAAAAGCATTTTCCTGTAACTATAACGGTTAAGGTACCTGCCCTTACTGTCCCGTCTCAAAAATTCACCCTGTATATCAGTCGCTCCACAGAACTAACAGACAGACAAAAATACGTCAAATATTACGAACTAATAAAAATTATTCCTCTTATACAGTTCTGAATCTATCAAGTTTTATCCACACCTAAACCACACAGAAACTTCCAATGAAAGTTACGCAGACTAAACAAATAAAGGCAATTAAAAATCATGCGGGACCAGATGTTGTTAATTCGCACATGATAAATGCATTTTGACACCTCACTCAACTTTACTTTTTAAAGTATTTTTATGACTTTTTGACTGTACCAGTGGTACATTTTATTTAATGACCGAAATCAAGTCTCAAATTATTTCAACATAATATGTCCAGGTTTTCATGTACATACGTGTGCGTGTCTGTGTGTGTGTGTGTGTGTATGTGTTCCACAGCACGATGGAGAAGAGGTTTCTATTCAATTGCAAATTTTTCACCAGATTTGTATAGAAATCAATGTTTTGTTGTATTACATTCAGCCCTACAAACAATTGCACAAAATAAGTTATAAAATATTCGCGTATATTCTCTTGTTTGATTGGCTAATGTCACGTGATCAAAATAAAATATTAGTCAATCTATTAAAAACCAAATTGGCGTCAGAAGTTGTAGAACAGAAACCGTATGCAACTTTGCCAGGGGTCAGATCTCTCCTGACTATTTCAGTTTCTGCCTGAATCTAGTATACTAATATTTTAATATACTATATTTAAAGTATTATTCCCTGCACTTCTTCTGATACATATCGACCTTGCCCTTTTGCTCAATACGGTTTTAATGTTTGGGCTCATAGCTACAATAACACTATCTTTTATGTTAGGACGTTAGTCGACATGTTACGAGGCCATTGTTAAGTTAATGTGTAATTTGTACAGCAATCAACAAGGGATTGATGAATGTTTTGGATTGTCATTGGCTCTGGGTAGAATTATGTGATTGGATTATATCTCAACTATATAAGGGGTCGTGTCCACGGGCGATAGAATCGCAGCGATATTATCGTCGTGACATGTATTTTTATGAAATCGGCGATTTCGTTACTTGTAGATACACTGAAGGAATAATTGACTGTTCTGTTGACTCAGCCATTTAAACAGTCGTCACGCCACTTTCCACATCGGACAACACTTAGTGTAATGCGCAAAAGTCCCCTGCGACTCAGTTTGTATCTTTCTAATTCGGCTATGATATACAAATGTATAAAATAATCGCTTGTCCGTAAATATTACTCGACAATAGAAGCGCGAAACCGTCGCGATTCTCTCGCCCGTTGAGACGGCTCCCTATGATTGTGTGTTGAACATTTCTACACATACGATTAGATAATTATGTCTTTGACTGATTGCCTGATTAATCAACGGAGGAATCTAAACTACATGAGTCACTGCCTTAAACTTTAATTTTTAAGTTCTAAGCTCCTACTTGAAAACGATGTTTGGAACGTTCACCCCCAGGACTAGTTTATGATGACTGAGAAATATTATAATATTCTTCTTCTACGGCTTTCTACTTTAAGTAGAATAAGGAAGTAAAGCTACACCGATGTAAGCTAGTATGTGCCGTTTGGACCGGGGCAGTACTACCCTCACACTGATGACAAACCTAAAAATGAGTGTTCGTGCTGTAGTATTTCGTTTGTGAGTGTGAGACCGGAGTCCCATTGACGAAGTACCATCTCAATAGGCCGCCATAGAGTGGGTCACCATGCTTCATTGTTTGCATTCAAAATGAGAATGGTGACCCCTTTCTCCAAGATTCTAATCATCCTTTTCATGAAGCTGAGTAGAGACACTTTTTAGGCCTAAATATAAAAAAATACGGTAACATAATAATGATACAGTATTATGACGTCATCCATGTCCTGACATTAGTGTTCACGAAATAGACTCATGTTATTGACGGGTACGTGAGAAAATTACAAAAAGCACCTTCTCTGTATTGCGATACAATAAATATAATAATAGCAGCCTAATGACACAAACATAACATACACCTCTTTTTGTTACATTAAAAGTGGCTATTCATACGAAAAGAATAATGATGAATAGGTTGCACTGACCTGGTTGCCTTCATCATCAATATCTTTAATAAGTCCTCAGCTGGAACTTGCTCTGTTATAATTTGGGGTCGGCAGTACGTTTTTTCCTTCTATTCTACTCTATCACTCTTCATTTCGCTATACACTCCCTTCCTAGCCATATCCTCTGTCACACAAATTATCCAACTTGTCTTTGATAGCGGTTATTAAGCTTAAATTCAGCTATTATTGCATACGGTACATCTTAAGACCAATCGTTAGATAAGATACTCTGGCGGATATGAGTTTTCTAAACCTTATGCCTTGAGGCACTTGACCCGGGGCTTTGCGCATCGCTTGTAGGTCTATTGTATGAATGCCGAAAGCCTTGTTAAAAAGACAATCTTCGACAAAAGTTTCTAGCGAGTTGTCGGTAAGTACGACTTGTTTCTTTTTTTGGGACATGGAGAGCGAATTTTCTTTTTACAATGTATCAAAGTTCTTAACGAGGTTACGTATAAGTGAGGAATTATAAGATGAGGAAGTTCTCTTTTACATTTATTTTTTGTGTTTCTAAGTTTGACTGTACATTTTTAACCGACTTCAAATAAAAGGAGGAGGTTCTCAATTCGTCGGAATCTTTTTTTTTTTTTTTTATATGTATGTTCAGCGATAATTTCGTCGTTTATGAACCGATTTCGAAAATTCTTTTTGCATTGGAATGGGCGTAGCTCACAGGTGGTCCCATCGTCACCATATCGGGATCTGATGATGGGATCCCAAGGAAATCAAGGGAACTCCTCAATTATCAGAGGGACAATGTCGCGATTCGGGTACTCGGAATAGTTTTTCATTGAAGTAACCGACTTCACCTTTCGACCTTTTTGTTAAAATTATACTTAGCTGAGTCTAGCTTTGTTAGACGCGGCTATCGTTGTACTTTTACTAAAAAAACGCGCGGCGAATATAGTATAATATAAAAGGATTCTAAGCTACTCATTTTATCATCAGCTATCTGTTAGTGAAAGTCGTCAAATACTGTTCAGCGGTTCCAGAGATAAGATTTTGTTTCGGAAACTGACGGGCCAATTTCAAATTACTAACACACTTTAATTAAATTTATTTGCTTATGTGGTGTATTTAAAACTCTCGATTTTGTTTTGTGGATTTTGGAATGAATAATATAATGACATAATTTTGGAGTTAATATGATCGTTAAAATTCGTATAGATTTTTTTTACCGTTAAAATCCTTAGTTTTTTTCGTTAAAATTTATATGCTAGTATTAAAATACAGGTTTCATTCCTACTTGGAGTTTCTAGCTTAACAATGACGTACTTCAATAAAAACGAAACCATTAGCCGTGATCTCAAAAAAGTCATCAAGAGTTAATCTCTTCATTTTGTCTAAATAAGAGCCGAGATGCGATAAACTGTGACCTCAACGAAATTGTGTCAATTATTCAGGTCGTATGACATTCGAGAAGTAAGGTCGCTCACCTAAAGGTTGCAAACAACTGTCTTTTCTGAGTCATGTGCATTGATTTCGTGATTCTGATACCGTATGAAGCAATATCATCATCATCATCAACAGCCTTTAACAGTCCACTGCTGGACATAGGCCTCTCCTTAGAAAGGAGGTTTTGGCCTACTATATCACGCTGGCCAGACGGGTTGGTATAGGGTTGGTTTCAAGTTTTCCTTCTCTTTGCATCGATGTTGTCTTGCGTAGTTTATCCCTTACTCGCCTTTTACGACACCCGCGGGATGAATAGGGGTGGTGACACTCTGTATTCTTAATCCGTCACCACACGGACAGCAATATAGCAAACTTTTTTCTTTTTTTTTATGTAAGCCTACCAAAGTGACTCTACTCTGTCAGATGGAAAGCATGAGTAGAATCCAGGAGTAAGGGCTACCATCCTCATTGTGAGGGTAGTCAATGCAGCATGGTGACCCATACCATTCCAGCCTGGTAAGAAAATTCTGCATCATTCTCCCAGCTTCCTAAGGCCGGTTGAATGATGCAGAATTATCTGGCCTCAGGTGTCACACTCACCAACGAAATACGACAGCAAGAATACTGTCATTATTAGGATGGTCTTCTGTGTGAGGGTAGTACTGGCCGGGTCTAGCCGGCCCATTAGTGCTGAAATCAGCGTGTCTCTACTACCTACTTTTTATTTTTTCATTCATAAGCTACCAGTGACTCTACCCTACCTAATAGAAAGCATTAGTAAAATCCAAGAGTAGGGTCACCATCCTCTTTGTGAGTACAGACAATGCAGCATGGTGACCCACACTATAGTGGGTTAGTGAGATGCTTCTACAACTCTGTACTTGTAGTTAAGAAGAATGTTATGGTTGACACTGAAAATCAGTAGGTACTGAGGAGGGTTATGCTCGGTGTCCATCCAGCTTCAAGCCAACTAGCAAACGTTTTTCGTTATTTTATGCTCTTCTCGTGTTTCACATCAAACGGCAAGATTAAAGTATCCACAATGTGTCTTGCCAGTCCCCAACCTGCACGCTTCCAGTGACCCGAGCCCTGCAGTGGGATGTTATTGGCTGTCCACATACCATACTAACCAGGCGGGTTGGTTTAGTATTATTTATTAATAAATATCTCTAAATGAGAATACATAAGATATAAACTCACGAGATCATAATAAATTAATGATGAAACTTCATTGTTTACAGAAACGGAAGATGGTCGGCGACTCCACTTCGACACAAGTCCTCAGAGACTTGGAGATTTCTTTACGAACAAACCACATAGAGTAAGTGTACCGATGTATGAACTTTTAAATATTTTCTTGACTTAATTTTAGTAAAAAACTCTGAAAAAGCGGCAATCTGAGACACTTAAATTACAAGAAAAAATTTCGGATACTCAGTCAACAATTTCAAGGAATTATACTTGAAACAATTGCTAATTGATCACTAAATTATTAAACGAATATTATTTTCTACTTTCAGATGGGTACGCGAGTTCCTCAACGAACAAAACCAAGGTCTGGACGTGCTGATCGATTACCTGAGCTTCCGTCTTAGCATGATGCGGCACGAGCAAAGGATCGCACTCGCCAGGAGTCAGTCCAGCGATGGTATTAACCAGGGTGAGTATTACTTCATACATCTAACACCCGACAAGCTGATCCTCCTGTGGTAGCCAGCTTGCTGATAAACTTATTTATTTCGAAATAAAAATTGCATATTAAATTATAACCTTCATTTAAATGCCAAAATTAATTAATTCTAAACAAAATTATGTACATTCTCAAAACCATTTAAACTAGTGTGCAATGTTAAGAACTCTTGCAAATTGTTTTGATAAACTTCAAATGGGATCACTACCGGGATTGTTGCCGCTCCTCAGGTTATAGCTTCGTTCAGCAGTGGACGGCAATAGGTTCATTTTAAACTTTAAATAGTTGCAACCAGTTTCTGTAGTCTCCTGTCATTCTCCTGCGATGTCTTTGGCCTTTTAATGGGCCGCGACTCCCATTTTTTAATATTTAAGCCTGCCATAGTGATTGCTTGATGGAAACCAAGAATATACTCTAAGTGTAGTAGTAACCATCCTCATTGTGAATTCTGCATCATTGTATTTTGACCTGTCAAGGTTGGTCTTTTGTGTGAGAATAGTACCGGCCCGATCGAGGGAACTCCTCAAATATCATAGGCACAATTGTCGCGATTTGGGTACTCGGAATAGTTTGTCTTTTAAGTCGGTTCCTTTTTGTTAAAATTATTTCGTGTCTTATCAAGTTACCAACCAATTTATCAATTCTGATGTACCTTTATCTGGTCTTCAGTGAACACAACAACATCAGAATGCAGCGGTCCCACCGACGGTGGATCCACAATGAGCGCTACATGGAGGCGACGCGCCCGCAGTGCAGACGCCGAGTGCGAAGGAGCTGCGAGTCCTGCAGCCGTCAGGAGACGAACCAGACACGCGGCCAGATTGAACATGGGAGCTAGCACTGATGATATACACGTGTGCATTATGTGTATGAGAGCTATCATGAATAATAAGGTACTAATTATAGTATTGATAGTTGACAATATTGGCTGTGGATCACTCAGTACCCATAATGTTTTTATTCCCTGTTTGAGGAAGTGGGTTCCTGAGTCTCAAAACTCAGTGTGTTCCTGGGTCACTGGTGTCGATCCTTGTGTATAGAAGTTACAGTAGTAGTCCAGTAGTCCCATATAAAATGCTAGTTGCCTTTTTCACTCTTACCAATTTTATGAAAGAATGAGTGAGACATATGTCACATTTTGATCTTTTGATCGAAATTTTTGTTACTTTTAGAAACTAATAATATCTATCTATCTCTTCTTCAACACATTGAAACACATTCTCCAATATATTGAAATAGACTTCTTTACAGTCAAACTTGGTGAATGAAAATAATGTAAATGTTTTTTTATTTCCAGTACGGCTTCAACATGGTCATCCAACACAGAGAAGCTATCAACAGCATAGCTCTATCTCTAGTCCATCATTCCCTCCGCACAAAGGCCTTAGTCCTGGAACTATTGGCCGCCATTTGCCTGGTGAAGGGAGGACACCAAATCATCTTATCAGCCTTCGACAATTTCAAGGAAGTCGTCGGAGAACCACGCCGGTTTCATACCCTCATGGAATACTTCATGAATTATGACAATTTTCATATTGAGTTTATGGTAAGCAGTCTTTTGTAACCTTTGATAAAAACTTTGGTAATTTATGAAATAATAGAGAGTGCAAAAAAAGAGAATTTGTTTAAATGATACATCCATTACAATAACAATAAGCGAAATTGACTGCCTTGTTGATCTTGTGGTTAGCGCATGCGGCTGCTGATCAAGAGGTCTCGGGTTCGATTCCCTGGTCGGACCAAATATTATTTGTGTGGTTCACAAATATTTGTTTCGGAGTCTGGGTGTTTTCTATGTATAATATGTATGTATTTACAAAAAAAGTATATTTATGTATTGTCATATGTGTACATGTATTATCAGTTGTCTAGTACCCATAATACAAGTTCTGCTTAGCTTGGGACTAGATGATGTTGTGTGTAAAAAAAAAATACAGTACTCTAGTACAGTAGCCTATCTTCTCTGTTATCTGAAGACCAACTCCCGGTTTTCACAATCCTATCGTAGTCAGATTAAGTGGAACTCTGAAGAAACTAGGCTCATATAGTGTGGCGATGAGTACAACCAAGTGTCTCTTTGAATTGTATTTATTTATGTTTGTTTGTTTGTTTGCTTGTATGTTTGTAGTGGATATATATATATATATATATATATATATATAAGTGCCTATATGATACTCTTTCAGTGTCTTGTATTTCTATGTATTTACGATATTTAAGAGCCAGTTGTTATGCGTGAGTCACTTTAGGACCTAGTTGAAAACCAGTGTCAGGCTTCATCTGGTTTTTGCTGAATTTGGTTCTGTTCTGTCAAGTTTACAAGTCAATCATCGCTCGGTTGTTTATTTCAAAGTGTATTAGATTTATATGTATTTTGATTTTTATTTATTTATATCGATGGTCTAGTGGTTAGCGTATGCGACTGCTAATCAAGAGGTCTCGGGTTCAAATCCCGGGTCGGGCCAATAAGTGTTTTTGGGTTTTTCTTAGGAAATTCCTAATAGCATTCCGGAGTTTGGAAGTTTGGCGGTGATTCACGCCCGTGCCTCGGAGAGCACGTAAAGCCGTCGGTCCCGGTTGTCATAAACATCTATGGTAATCGTTATTGGGAAGTCAGTGTCCTCAAATATACTGACAACTAGTTCAATCTTCGAATTTCAGTTCTCCCTTAATACATATTAAAGTTGCGGAGGTCCGCAACCTTAATATGTCAAAATAAATATTATTTATTTTTTCTTTTTCTCTGTCTGATTGTCATCGTTACTTTTACTAAATATTTTTTTTGTAAAATTTATTAAAGGATATTTGTACATTGCAGGTGGCGTGTATGCAATTCGTGAACATCATAGTCCATTCAGTAGAGGATATGAACTTCAGGGTGCATCTGCAGTACGAGTTCACGGCGCTGAAGCTTGATGACTACCTGGAGAGGTTACGGCTGTGCGAAAGTGATGACCTACAGGTTAGGTTCTATTTTGATTACTGTATGTATTATTATTTTAGAGATTTGATTGTTCAGGAATGTTTAATATAACACGTTTATCCTTTTTAAGTTAAATAAAAGTACATTTTAAAACGTGTTTGAATATTTGCAGGTCCAAATTTCAGCGTATTTGGACAATGTTTTTGATGTAGCCGCGCTGATGGAGGATAGTGAAACGAAGACCGCCGCGCTAGAGAAGGTCAACGAACTAGAGGATGAACTCGGACATGTAAGTTGCTTTGTAATACGTCAGTTATTCTTATAGATATTATTCGGATTTCAAAACACAAATCGTAGTCAAGCGCCATCTAACGGAGAGTCATTGAACTACGACATTACTGCTAATTCTGAATCGCGATATGAATATTACTCACGACGATTAGCATATATACCAGTTTCTAACATGTATCGTAAGATCATAACCGCCTTTCATAATCACCACTCCTGATTGGATAATCCTACAATTTTGAAGATAGTATTTTAACAGTTCACACAGTGTAATGACCAAAATTATGAAAGTAGATTTGCTCAGTTGTCTATTATACCACTATATAATATAATATTCATACCTATATATGTATATATTTTATATTTAAGCTTAACAAAGTGACTCTACTGTGCCTGATGGAAAGCATGAGTAGATCCCAGGAGGAGAATTCGCATTATGAGGGTAAGCAATGCCCATACCATGGTGACCCATACCACCATGGTGATCCATACCATGGCGGCCTGGTCGGATGTTTCTGCATAATTCTCCCGGCCTCTGGAAACCACGAGAATGATGCAGAATGATTGGGCCTCCGGTCTCACACTCACCTACGAAATACGACATCAAGAGTGCTGTCATTATTAGGATAATAAAACGTAAAAGAATCATAAATACAGTCGGGAAATGAGTTGACTTTAGTACTTGGTTGGTAACGTGTGTTAAGTGAGGCTGGGCTATACAGTGTGTACGTCATGTCCAGGCTCACGAGCGGCTGGCAGCCCTGGAGCGCGAGGCCATCGCCAAGCTCGCCACGCTGGAGGCCGAACTGGCGCAAGTGCGGCAGGAGCGCGACCAGCTCGCAGAGGCCAGGAGACAAGTTGTTGAAGAGGTAACTTATCACATCCTTTAAAGTTAGGCCAAGCTTCCCTTGGAGTTCTATTTCTGTAAAATCGTGTTTTTCAAAGAATAATTTTAACAAAAAAAAACGACTTCAAAGAAAAACTATACCGAGAATAGAAATCTCGACAGGTGTGCCTATGATGTTTGAGGAGTTCCCTAGGTTTCTCCAGGATCCTATCATCAGATCCTGGTTTCCTTATCATTGGACCACATGGGAGGCACCAGCTTTCAAATTTTCAAAATCGGTTCGTCCAATCGAAAGTTAAACATGTTTTATTCTGATATCAGGTTTTACTCTCTGCCTGCATTGTCCCCTTTCTTTTTCACTTTCCTCAGTTTCGGTCTTTGCATAACATTACAAAACTTACTGTTAACTAGAATCGAATAAAGGCAAGTTTATATAGAGGAATGATTGTGACAATATAAATAAGTGTGCAATTGTCTAGGTATCGACGTTACGCCGCGCGCAGCAGGACTCCCGCAACCGGCAGTCGATGTTGGAGTCCAAAGTTCAGGAGCTGGAGTCTCTCACTAAGTCACTGCCGAGAGGAGCTTCTAGTAAGTAACACTCATATTGCATATTCTATCGTATTTATATTTTCTCATAAGATAAGATTTATTTCCATATACATGTGTATGTTCATACAGTTCAGGTACGGAAGAAGAAAATAAAATTGGCTTACAAACATTGTTAAAATATTTTAATATTAAACATTAAAATAGTAAAAACTGTTAAGGGTATGAATTATGCATACATGTCAAAAAGTAGAGTACCTACAATAAGCAAGGTGTAAAAAGAAGCGAAGAAAATAATAATAAAAAAAATTAATATTACACTCTTGTAAAAAATCTGTGATGCTATAATACGCTTTGTAGACCAAAAATAATTTACCTTTTTTCTTAAAGTCAACCATAGTTAAATTGTGACCAACTATTGGGTAATTTATTATGAGTTACCAGAGCCATGCAATAGACAATATAGACGCATTCTCAAGTGTTTTTTTTTTAACTATTGATGAAAACCAGACCAGACGGAATAGTATATTCAAATTCGAATTCAAAATTCTTTATTCACTTAGGATGCAATACATCTCTTGTGACAGGTCAAGATTCTACATGTACATTTATGCCATGTTCGCATACAATATGTAAAGCCGGAGAAAAGAACATGGCAATAAAAACTCGCGGCCACTCCTTTCAAATCGCCAATGTTTACATAGTTTTAATGTTTATAAACCTGATATGGGGGTAAGGTGCTGCCACTAATATACTTACTATATACACCATGTTAGAGGACTGATGCAAATTATAATGATTAAAAATTAGAACATAAGCTATAGGGTTTGTTTCAAGTATTCATTCTCTTTACAGTGATGTTTTTTAACGTATTCATATATAACTAAATAATAACTTAATAATAACGGGCACAGTTAGTTTATATATAAATTACTAAAACAATAGTCAACTAGTATTCTACTTCGTTATAGTTCTAGATTCAAAAATAAAACCATATTCTTACTTTAGCAAATCTTAGATTAAAAATTATAGTATTTGCTAAAATGTTTCCTCTAAATTATAAACACTTTGTTTGTAATATTTTGAATATATTTCTTAAACACTGAACACTATAAATAACTAATTATTTTTTTATTATTTCCAGTGGGTGCAATCTCTTCACACCTATGTAACGGCGGTACACCAAACGGTCACAGTTTACCAAACGGTGACACGCCCACATACAAATCCCCGCCTCCAGCACCTGTTGCCCCTCCCCCTCCCGTCGCCCCACCTCCCCCCGCACCCTGTCCGCCTCCCGCTCCTTGTCCCCCACCCCCTCCACCCCCGCCTGTACTGGCCCCCGCACCGCCTCCCCCTGCCCCACCCGCACCTGGACTCATGGCCCCGCCACATCACACGGATGCCATGACAATCAAACGGAAGGTGGACACCAAATATAAGTTGCCGACCTTGAACTGGATTGCGTTGAAACCTAATCAGGTAGGTGGAACACGTCTTATACCTGTTAAAAGACCATAATAAAGTATTAAAAAGAAACACTTCCATTGCTAACTTCAGATGTTTTTTTTAACTCAGAAACTTGTTTATACAAGTTACACTAATGTATTTAATTATATCCCATTCGCGTTAAGAAAATAGTATGGCATCGATCAAGCCTAGCCCCCTTACCAATCAGGTTCCAAACTTTCGTATAATAATTACTTTGATAGTAAAACATTTAGGTTACTGTATAAGACCCTATATTTTTCTCTTTTTCACTCATGACCTCTTCAGGTGCGCGGTACAATCTTCAACGAGCTGGATGAGGAACGTCCCCGTCGACGGATCAACTTCACAGAGTTCGAAGAAAAGTTCCGCATCGGCGGAGCGTGCGGTGGTTCGCAGCTCGACACAGACACTGACACGCTCGCATCTTTCCCTAGCAAACGGTTCAGAAAACCTGACACTGTGTCGTTGTTGGAACACACCAGGCTTAGAAACATTGGTAAGTCAATTGGGGCAAATACTTTTGATTTAAAAAAAATACTGTTTATACAAATTTTATCCACTTAAATTGAAAAATATCTTTGATCAATTCTCGAGTTTTTCTGCTGTTCTTGTCAATATATATTTTTTTTATTTCAATTCTGAAACATGAAAAGGTTTTTTATAATTTATTATTTTATTTATTCAATAATACCTATATGTTTAATTGTGTAGAGCTATTAACAAGTTTTGGAATAATTAATTTAAAAAGTTTTTATTTTGACCTTATTTTACCTCTGTGTCTGTCATTATTTTAATAAATAACCGCTGTATTTCGTCAAAATATAGTAAACAATTCTATCTATATAAATTTTGACTATACTTCTGTATAAATAATTATTAGTCGCAAATGTCAAAACGTACTATTTGTCTGTTCTATTCAGCAATATCTAGAAGAAAACTCGACACGGCTGTCGAGAAAGTCATCGCTGCCATCAACAACTTAGACCTCAAACAACTACCTCTAGAAAGCGTAGAGATCCTACAAAGAATGGTCCCCACAGAGGCCGAACAGAAGGCCTACAAAGAATACGTAGCCGAAAAGAAGAACATCAACCTACTAACCGAAGAAGACAAATTCCTGATGCAGTTGACCAAAGTTGAGAGAATTTCGGCCAAATTGTCCATCATGAGTTACATGGGCAACTTCTTCGACAACATACACCTCATCACGCCTCAAATCCACGCAATAATTTCCGGTTCATCTTCTGTTAAGTCTTCTACGAAGCTAAGGAATGTTCTGGAAATTATTCTGGCGTTCGGTAACTACTTGAATAGCAGTAAGCGAGGTCCTGCGTATGGGTTCAAGCTGCAGTCGTTGGATACACTAATGGATACAAAGTCCACTGATAAGAGAGTATCCTTGCTCCACTACATCGTAGGGACGATTAGACAGAACTTCCCTGAACTGATGAACTTTGATACGGAGCTGTTGTACATAGATAAAGCTGCTCAAGGTCAGTTATTTTTTGTATTAAGATATTTATTATTTATATCCTACTAATATTATAAACGCAAAAGTTTGTGAGTATATATGAATGTGTGTATGTATGTTTGTTGCTATTTCACGCAAAAACTACTGAGCGGATTTGGATAAAACTTTACATTAATTTAACCTAAATATCAGAATAACAAATACTTTTTACTGTAATTATCGAGATACATAGGCGAAAGCTAGGTGATTATAAAAATACATAAATCGTAGATGTCAAAATGTATCACTGTTTTTCTCTTGTCAAAACTTCACAGGTTGCTATGCCTAATACCTTGCATAGCAACCATTATAATAGTTTGTAAATGGCTAATTTAAAAATGAGTTCTGGATAATCACATAATATGTAGGCTACTTTTTATCCCGAAACTACTAATGTAACACCGCGGGGCGCAGCTAGTTAGATATAATGGTAATTTTTTTACCCGACTACGGCATATCCAAAAGGAGGGGTTATCATTTTAGCAGTCTATGTTTGTATGTATGTTCCATCATTGCACGTAAATTACTAAACCAATTTTTTTCAATGAGTTGTCAATAGATTCGTAATAATGGCTAAGGTGGCATGCGTTTTTTAAGTACAGAATCTTTACTAAGTTGAAACTTAAATTGCCGCATCTACATAATTGGACAGACAGTATTTTTTTTTCTTTGATATTAATTCAAGTTTACAAAACAATATACATTGTCTTTTTACCAACATACATTCTAACACTATTGTTGCCAAACAATATAGTCATCCTATTAACGGAAAGACAATGACGAAACAGGGAACATACTAGTAATATCAGCATATCTATGGAATAAAAAAACACCAAGATTAAAAAAAATTCAATAAACGGTACTGGAGGACGCGGACGCTATGTATTGTGCCTACGATACCCCTTCTATTTGATTAATCTGTGATGCATGCCAGGCGCCCGTTATTTCTCCTTGTCGCACTGCAGTTAGAACCATATTCTCTATCCTTTTTTAACACGGGGTGTTACGTTTTTTTCGTTACGGAATTTCTTGATTCGGTGCCGCGCTCGAAGCCCGCGATAAAAGCTATGCAATACTTAAAAGCTAACGCTTAAAAACATACCTTTTTTACAAGTGAGTATTTATACTCGTCAACCCCTATGGATAGGTTTTCTAAAATAATAAAGTTTTGGAAAGACAATACTTTGATTAAAGTATCCATTTGTGAGATCATCATCATTAAGATTACGATCGATGAATTACCAAGAGTGTTCGTTGAAAAAGAAAGAAAGAATTCAAATTCAGATTCAGTTCTAGGGTCCTTTCTGAAAGTTTTGACATTTTGCCTTAGGCTTAGGTCTAATAAATCTTGCATCTTCTTCCCAAAGGATTCGGATTACTTTTTCAAAATTTAAGATTGCATGTTTGATGTGTGATGTGGTGGTCATGCAGTGTCACTGGAGAACGTGGCGGGTGACGTGAGCGAGCTGGAGCGCGGCATGGAGGCGGTGCGGCGCGAGGCGGAGGCGCGCGACGGACACCGCGCTACGGGCCACGTGCTGCGCGACTTCCTCGCCAACGCCGCCGACAAGCTGCGCCGCCTGCGCGCCGAGACCAAGCACGCGCAGGTACTCACTGTTCCACTCGCACTGTTCAACGTGTGAGTGAGTGTGTGAATAAAACAGTTCCAAACTTATAAGATGAACATTATTTTGTTAGAACTGAAATAGAACAGGGGATTATAGATGTGTCAATTATATACGTACATGAATGTTGTACGAATATGTATATAAATGTCGACGTCTATTAAAATTTAAATTAGGTGTTATCTTTGACTTAACATAGACACGTTATCTTGTAGGACTCTTTCGCATCATGCGTGGAATACTTCGGAGAGGCGCCTCGCGGCTGCGACGCCAACGCTTTCTTCTCGCTGCTCGTAAGATTTACGAGAGCGTTCAAGGTTTGTAACACGAATACTGTCACCTATACCCAACTTTGTATGTCATAATTAAAATCTTAAATGAGCATGTGTTTACTCTTTCATTCGCTATATAACTATCTAATCTATAATAATCAAAATCAAAGCATTTATTTCAAGTAGGCCAGTTACAGGCACTTTTGAATTGTCGAAACAAAATTGAAAATTAAATGTAGCTACAGTCCCAGTCACAAGACATAAAAACTGTGAAAGTACTGTAGTTGCCCATTCCCTAGCGTAGATCTCTATGAAGAAGAACGGGCAAGAAACTCCATGGACACTCTTTTAAATCAAAACGTTTTTTACAAAATCTTGGTTACATCATTCATGTTGAGATGGTACATTATGTGAGAACGATGTAGCAAGACGTGCACAAAAGTGTCCATAGTACAACAAACATACAATTGAAAAATAAAATAATTAATTCAAATAAGCCGTGGCAACTAAGAGATGACCAGTCACAACTGACAGCGCCCGTTCACGAACATGACGCATGGATCAGCACCATTCAACTCAACCATTTTGAAGGGAATTAAATGATCTGACACACGCGCCACCATCAGCGTGACATTTGAGTGAGCATGACATACTCTCAACCGCCAGGGCAGATTCAAGTCAAGAAAAGACGTAGGTTTCCAGTGAATGATAGCTTGAATAGCTTTCTAGTACATAGTACTCACACAAATAGCGCATCATAACGCTAAATTAACTTTTACACCTTCCAGCAAGCTGATGCCGAGAACGAGCAACGAAGACGTCTGGAGCAGGCGGCGGCACAACAAGACCATGTCGACCCAAACAAAGCCAAGCTGGTGCAGAAAAAACAACAGGTATGTGTGCAAGCTATATTGGCTCTTGAGCCAACGTCTTAATGAATATAATGCCGTACACTTATCTGGACAGATAGAAGTGTTTGGAAGTTCAAGCGTTGTTTAGTAACGACTGGTTTAATCAAGAAATAATAGTACCTATGCATACAGGATAAGTCTGAATTTTCTTTGTACAGTATTCGATCTCTATCTTAATAAAGTCTCAGTTCATTCAATTCTAGATTAATTACTTTTGGATGAAATATCCCTATTGCCCTTAGCCTTCTCATGAGAGAAGAGGCATACAAAAAACTCATCTATAATATTCAACCCCTTAAAATATCATTGTTGCCTTCAACTGCCTTGTTGGTCTAGTGGTTAGCGTATGCGGCTGCTAATCAAGAGGTCTCGGGTTCATTTCCTGTGTCGGACCAAATTTTTGAATGATCTTCAATTTATTTATTTATTATTTATTTAAAAATGGTAGCAATAACAAATAGTAGGCCTATATCCGGCAGTAGAACATCAAAGTTAATATAATTCCAGTGTTACTAAACAGCGCTTAGTACATTCTCGATGTTGCATAAGTTAGTCGCTTCGGCACAGCATAACGCTTAACGGTGAATGGACAGACAGTATTGTAGAACTGCATTCTCTCATAGTACCCCGTGGCTATACTGTTTCTACATTAATGTACTCATTTTCTACTAATTTATTGCAATTTTTAGTTCGTTTTTTTATCAGTTTTCTTAGTCACCTTTAAGAATTTGATATTCTAAATATCTATTAACATTTGGTAGAAAATGCGTTGGATGTAACATAAGTTTATTAGGAACAGAATTAACCTTAATAATGATATTCTTGATTTCCAAGTTCACACGTCTTAATTACAGCATCTCTTTTCAATAATAACCTATGGATTTATTTTAAATTTTGAATGAGTCTTAAAGGTGATTAAGGATACATGTGTGTTTTATTTTACAAAAAATATGTAAAGATTTGAGTGAAATTAATGTTTTGATTTTTTCATTTTGAGGTGAAAGGAAGTATATACATTGAACATTAAAACACATTGTAACATAGTGGTGATGGCATACATTATTTGTTTGGTAGATATGGTAACACTATTAAAAAAAATATTTAATGTATTTTATAATCTTGTTTTATAAGCCGTCTTGGATTCCAAATTTGAATTGGAGACATATGACAGTTAAAAACATTTGCTAACTTTAAAACCGTCGATTCTAATTTTGAAAATTTCAGTTATAAAAAATCTGTTTATAATTTTTTTGTTGTTGCAATGTTTCGTTCATCAGTGTTACTAGATCTACCGCTATTAAAATCGTAGTAGGTGATGGTAACACATAAACTTTCTCACAGAGGTTTAACTACGCGACCGTCAACGCAGGACTATTGCAGCAACACTTGTCTCAGTTGAGGCACAGTCTTGAGCCCGTGTAGAACTCTCCCGGCCCCAAGGCCTAACACATAGGAGTAAGTGGTTCACACTCGGCCGACCATTTGTGTGCGTGTGTACTAACCACGGTTGGGGTGTTAGTTGGTGTGTAATTTCAATAGATGGCGTTATTGACAACTTTTTGAGTGGGTAGTTTTTAGGTTAGTAAAAAAACCCTTAAAAATTCAACACCGTAGATAGAAAGACGACAAGTTTAATTAAATTTAATTTGTTCTTATTTTCTAACCGACCAGTCCCTTATTTTTAGAATACCAAAGTTCAATTATCCTATGAAAGTTACCACAATAGTAATAAAATTACACCTTAAATATTTTAAGCAATTAATGTTGCACCGTAATATAAAAATGGTATGAATGAAGATTCCCAAAAAAATCCTCCTAATTTTTTATTTACCTATAAGAACTTAGAAGTTATGTAAAACACATATGCCAATATTACACACCAATAATGGGTAAAGTAACTAATTGGGTAATCAGTGGGTATCAAAAACGCATGTTTTCACAGGATCAATTTGGGGGATTGCTAGATTGGTCGATAACCCTACACGCCTAGCATGCGGTACAGTCACACGATCATAGTAACTTTTGCTTGTGGAAACGGAAAACCTGACTGCGTGTGAAGTTCATCGAGCTAATAAAAACTTAGCTCATAATAAAATGTTACGCTAATGATTGAGTGAAGGTCTCAGTTGGTGTCAGAATGTCATAACTCCTATTCATCCCAGAGGTGCCGTAAGTCGCGACTAAGGGAACGAACTACGCAGAGCAAAATCACTGTAGAAAGAATGAAAACCTGAAAGAAAACCGATACCAAGCTATCTGGCCAGCATGGTGCCGTAGGTCAAAACTTCCTTTCACAGAAAAGGCTTTGTTATGCCTAGAACTCTGTAAGAGGAAAGAGTAGGGGCGAGGGATAAATGAGAATGTTAGGGCCTAGTGTGAGTTTTACTCACTTCAACTCGATCGTCACAGCGATGACTTTGGCATTGTGATTAGCCCATATTGAATGAAGTCTTCAGCAATCGCATCACCATGCGGAGTCGAGAGCGAGATGATAATAAAAAAAAACTCACACTAAGTTAGTACCTAGTTTTTCCTGTTTTAAGACTTTCGCTTTACGCAGTCAGGTGAAGGTATGTCAAATTTGGGATATGCACAGTAATCAAGCATTCTGGTAGAAGTGTGATCCATGAAATAAAGTAACGGTTCTAACGTTAAGACGAGCATGTATGGAGGTATCCGCACTTAGGTGTACATAGAAAAACTCAGCACGTACATGTGAGAATTAATTGGTAACACTGAAATTAAGAAAGCAGGAGTCCTTCTCGAAAATTTGTCGTAAAACTTGAGGGTAACGTAGCGATTGGTCCTGCATGAGATTACACAAATAAAGTCTAGAAATGGATTGCTTTAGAAGGGGACTATATGGGAGTTTATTCGGTGTCTTTATTTTGTAATAAAACAACGTCACAGCTTTGATTCCTGCACCGCCACGCAAACTTCATCTTACATAAAACACAACACCACCTTAATGCACTTATTGGTTCTACCAAAATATTTTATATACCTTATTTGGTTTTAGTTGAATTATAACTTTTTGTACGTTTCATTATTTTCAGTTAAATTATTATTTTTTATTATTTATAATCTCCTTCAATTTTGTCGGTATAGTGACCAACCAGCACAGGGCTCAAATGTAATTTTTTTGTTCGTGTTACATTTTTGGTATTTAAATATTGTAACATTAAATTACATTGTACATAGGAAATGATAAATTTATTCGCATTAATGCTTCCACAGATAAAAAAATGACATTTGGTTGTGAGGTCTACTGTAAACATAGTAATAGAGTTGCCATATAAAAAAACATTAGGAAACCAGTTAATCAAAATTAAAACTATTTTTATGTATAAGAGGTAATTGCGATCAATTTTGACTTGTATAAAATTTTCTTGTTACGCTGCACTTGCATGGAATATAACAGGGCATGTATTTATATAATAATATTGTCATGTACATATATGTATTGTTGGGTTTAGTATATAAGTTTTTTTGTGCATGCAATATTTACTTTATAATATTTTGTATATAGAATTGTTAGAACCTTTTTAGAATACCTTGTACAACACTACTAGTGGGGTACCAAAAGAAAGTAAGTATACGAAGGTTATGCTGGATTTCCATCTACTCTAGAGCATGTAGACAACATAGGTTATCTACGAAAACCTGACTCTATTGAAATAGTAATCATCCATCAATATCCTTTTGCCTGTTGACTCGATATATCATGTAGTTCATCAAAGTTAAAACAGCTCAGTTCAGTTGAAAAAAATAAACTCTGTCCATTATTTTTTTTGTCACTTTATTCCATAGTCAATTAGTTCTGTCGCCGAATTTTTGAAAAATAATCATGGATTTTTTGTTAGAACTTCTAATCGGAAGTAAGAGTTGAATCCGTTATTTACGTTTAATATTTTGTAAAGAAAATCGTCTATTACCCAGCCTCGCCTATCACGAAAGAGTTTCTAATCATAGAGTTTTGGGTTTTTCATCATAATTATAATCTCAAATTCAGGACGGACACTTTTAGACGTAATCCAATCTAAATTGCAATAAACTACGTCATATCGAACTTCAACCAAAAAGTGTTATAATGTTAAAGGTATTAACGTGTCTAAGGTTTTGAAGTAATTATCAAAAGCATAGATTAAAAAAAAACGCTTACAAAAGTCGATTACCAACAAACCAACAAACAAGTGAAGCCAATAAAAGCGTATTTATTAAATAAACGAATGAACAGAGCAAAAATAGTTTTAGACGCATGTTTTAGAGTGCTATAAGTGCTAAATAAAATTGAGCCATTGTAATTCCCCGGGGTTTTTTTCTAGCTTTAAAACTCTAAGTATAAAATGTAGTAACATTATCATGTCATAAATTAACTGTAGCTTATAGAGTTTTTCACCAAGAATCTTTTACGACAATAACATCAACCTCAGTAATAATTCCAAGCATGTTTTATAGACTACCATTTTTTATAGTAGCTACATAAAGTCCTTTAATAATAGGCGCGATTTAAAATCATTTAATCAATAATATACTAATGTTAAGTCTCGATTTTATAGGAAGCTGTAATCAACGAACTAAAAACGAAGTCGCAAGCCGTCGGCGAAAAGAAACTGCTTCACCAAGACGAAGTATACAATGGCGCATTGGAGGACATTTTACACGGGCTTCGGAGCGAGCCGTATCGCCGCGCTGACGCCGTCCGCCGCTCACACCGACGTCGCATCAACTCACACCGACTCTCCAAAGGGCTCGAGGAACTGGATGTATGATATGAGCTCGACTCCAGTGACTCACTGGATTCTCATGTACTAAACGCTGTTAAAACCATAAACGCACGCTGCAACACCGACCTTGATATCAAGAAAAAACGCCGCAAAGACCTCGAGATGGTACCCAAAAATAAGCCTATTGCTATTTATAACATTGAAGATAACAGTGCAGATTTTAAAGAAGTTTCGATAAATGAGGGTAGTAGTAGAAAAAAATCAAGTTATAGAGTTGCGCCGGCTGACTGTGAGGTCGAGGAGCGCTGCGAGCTCATCAAGTCTACTTACGAAGTAATATCGAAGTACACGAGAGCTATGTTCGACAAACAAAACGAAACCGTCGTATGAACGATGTGCCTATGTATTACGTATATTGCACTTTAAGTCTTAAATATTTTTTTTTCAATGTTATTGGCTTACTTTGTTGTTGGCCTATAAGGTGAATAAAATCTTAACGTCCGTTAAAACAAAAATTTGAAAAACGAATTTGAAAATGTTGCCAGACATGAAGTGTGGCCATTGAAAAATATTTTACCCAAAAGTTGGGTGCAATATAAGTGAAGTTAAAAGTAAGTTTGATACGCCTACTATTCATTCCATTCCACGCTCGACAGCGGTGACCAGTATTTTGCTACGATGCCATTTACACACGTTTTTGTTTTCTATACGAAAGCTTAGCTTTTTATACTGTCTAGATGTCCATAGCTGATTTACAAACACGATAGGCATTTTAATATGAATCTCATGCACAAATTAACATAAGGCTGGTATATGTAACGAATTTTTTTAAATAAAACCATCATAACTAGAAAATAGTATACATTGCTATGGGCATATAGTCCTGCTAGAACAGAAATGGCCTTTATTAGACGCACATGGTTTTTGTACGCGATTTTTCGTAATAATAATAATAAGTATTAATTACAGTGTCCTTATATATGTACACATATACACGTTTGCGAACCAATAAACGATTATAAGTAGTATTTTTAATATAGTATGGAACATACGCATTTAAATTTAAAGTTTAGCATTTTTACATAACTTGTGATTGTTCAAATAATTTTATTATGTTGATGCGATATTTGTGGAGAAATGGAGTGGTATGCCGCCAGTGAACAGACGTCTGGGCAACTTTAATAGTTCTATTTCACAGCTACATTTCAGGATATAAAATTATGTGTTACTTAAACACTTTTTATTTCATCTGGCAACCTCAACATTTGTCCTACAATGTCGTATTGGTGTAATTATACTATAGTATTTTGTTATTAAGTCGATATAAACGTTGAAATAATTAGATGTCTCCATAATATATATGTATCCTAAATGTATCCTGATATTAGTACGAACATGACACTTTAGTTAATAATAATTTATACAACTCTATTCCATTTAGGTTAAGTTTTGTACACAGTAATATTTGTTAAGATTTGTTCTAATTATTTTATACATTATTATAGTTATTTTTTTTCAAAGAATATGGTATATTTAAGAGTCATGTTTGGACATCAAGTTATTCTAAGAAAGGGTTTATTAAATGACAAGTCCAGAAAATAAACTAAACAAAGCCAAACCAATAGCTTTATCGTATCTTAAGGTTATATTTATAACTGACCAACACATCGACTGCGAGGCTTTTCAATTATGCTCGGCTCCTATTGGTTTAGCCGCTTGAGTGCGGGTGGTCCCCCGAGTAGCCACGCAAATTTTTCCGTAGAGTGAAGCTGGTTCCTATAGGGACCAAAAAGTCATAGAATAATTGACCTTGTGGACCCGGCCAAATTTCGAACTAAGTTGCGTGTGGTTCCTAAAGGGACCGCGAATGGGACCGCGTCATAAATCGTCTATTCTTGTCTAAACTATACAAATTCACATGACTGTCTCTTTTCTACGCAATGCGTCATTAGTTCATCTATGTTAGAAATATTTATTGTATATTTTAAATAGAAATATTAACCGGAAATTTATTGTGGGCCGTCAGTCACCCGTAACGTGTACCTGCGCGAAGGTGTCGAATTTTGAAAAGTCGTGTATTTGTTGTGTTTTAGTTTATTTCAACCAAATAAGTGATTATAACATCTAAATAAGTTATATATTTGTGTTTTGTGATTGAGTTTGAACCTCAGAGTGAGTATTTTTTTTATTTATAAAAGTTTTTGGTCCGCGTTGCGACCGTTTAGAGAATTTTGGGCGGCTTGATTCAATTCCATATTTTTCAGTATTTTACAAACCTACCTAGGAAATCTTAACATAATATCGTAGTATATGAGTGTAGCTATAATATAATGATAATATTTTTTATTTACGTGAAAGCGTATATTTATAAAAAAATGCTAGATATGCGGAAAAAAAAAAATGTTCACCGTTTGAAAATGTTTCGTGTTAGTCTTATGCCTGTAATTTTATATTTTTGTACTATGGAGTGTGTGTTTTTTATTTTATTACGTGGAAATAGGTCCATTCCATCGATAAAAGTATTAAAATATGCATGCTATCATTTACTTTTTTTAATAATTGAGCTCAAAGTGCACATATTGACTTTTTCAACGATAGTGAATGTTTGCCGTCCTCTCAATAAAATTAGGTACTAAATTTCAACAAACTGTTAGTCCTACGTCATAGCCTCATTAATAAGCTACAAGAATAATACCACTTGAAGCGTTGGTTGCCACTATTTACCCGCCAAAAAAATGAAATACGAGCGCGGTGCGGCGGCGAGCCGGGGACGCCCGAAACCAACATCACTCAAGGGTATTTTGCGTGTTTGTCAACATCGCATAATCGCCACGCCCCCCGCTTCACTCAACGGAATTTTGCTTAGCTCAGCAACATCACTCAAGCGGAAGGCCGACCGTTTATCTGAGTCCTCGCCTGCGCGGTAACAGGGGTGCGGGGATATGACGACAAAGGGGACTGAGACAGGTGGGGGCCCTTAGTGAGATACACACGAGATGTCCGCCCGCACCTGTCTCAGTCCCCTTTGTCGTCATACCCCCGCGCCCCTGTTACCGCAGGCGAGGACTCAGATAAACGGTCGGCCTATAAGGGTGATGGTATCTATTCTAACCTTGGCATGCCAGCAAGACACATAAAAAACGTGGCAATATAATAGATGTTAATATTATATCTATTTTCATTACTATTAATTGGAAGATATAATTAGTAGCAATTTCGTGATATTTCTTAGATTCAGAATGTAAGGCTGCTTGATGACCAAACACGATTTTTATACTATAAGCATTTTTATCCGAAATAAATAAATTTTAATTATTATTGTAAATATTTGTTTAGAAAAAATATACGTTTGCCTGTAAACAGTTTCAACGTTTCAGAATGTTAATCGCATAAAATAGGTTATGTAAATATTGTATTTTTTATAACTGTATGCATTCACTCAAGGTACTTGAGAATTTAAACAAGCAATATAACTTTTAAGGTATTACGTTCCCCTGGATTCGATACTTTTGAAATAAGTTTAATAACTTTAATTAATCCAGTGAATTATTTTATATATTTATACTTTTGCACTAAGCTTGAAGGCTCAGTGATTAAAATCATACAGTTGAATTTGATTTTATTTATTATTTTGGAATACAATTAATGAGAAAAAGGTGTTTCAATTTTGATTATGTTATATTTTTATTGCTGGTCAGAATATTAAAGAATGTTTAATTATTATATTATTTTATTTTTCTTCTTTCTTTTTTAACTTGCATGTGTCGTATGATTTTACTAACTAAGCACTCAAACGTAAATACTAAATAGAGGTGCTTTATTCGCACATTAGTTTTTAATTATTAATTCTCACTAAGTCAACAAGATATAATTAATTATTGGGTTTTTGTTGTTGAGTTGTAAAAACATACAGGGTTATGTTATATGACGTGTGAATTTGCACAAACGTAGCTTCGGTTCATTCATACGCTATTTACATAGTGAGAGAGAGAGAGAGACTATCAGGCAGAATGGAGTTACTTGGGCAGGTTCATACATAAAAAAAAAGTTAGTGAATAGTATCCCACGATAATAAAACACGAACTTAATGTAAAGATTTTAACGTGAATCTAATTTTAATTTAATTTAAATAAAAATTTTAATATTAAAATATCTGTCTTTGCCCCAAGGTGTCTCGCGCCTGAGTTCAGAACAACATGAAACACATAATATATAGTTCACGCAGTTTTGTGTAAATAATAATAAACGACTACATATAATGCAAGCACTTAAATGTAATTAAGTGCATGAATGAACCGGTGCTGCTCATATTGAATCTTATTATTGATATGTTGTGTACTATTACTATTATTAGTATTGTCGATACGGTTTCACAAGTTATACATTTTGGATATTATTAACTTCCAATTACAGATTATTGTAGAACTATGAATATTCTCCAATAGTTCCTAAGACCAGAAGATGGCTACTGCTTCTCATGTCTTTTATGAAGTGTGAAGCTTGCTTTGGTCTTTAGGAATAAGGGTTTAGTCACGTTATTAAATTGGTGGTCGATTTAGTTTCATACAATATCTATTGCTATAACAACAAGTTATATAAATGAAATATTTGTTGTTACAATGTAAAAACATTTATAAAAAGGATAAATAGTGTTGCCATCATAAAAAATGTCGTTACTACCATAGAAAAAGTTGTTATAGCCATAGATACTTAGACTAGCAAAGTTAGCGGTTTTCAATTTATTGTCATTAAGGCATATTTTTAAATAAATTAATAGAAATACCATCCTATTTTAATTTTCACAAATATACGCTAATAAAACAATAATCTGTATTTGGGATTTTTTAATTATTTAAGTTTAGTAGAAATTTATCGAAACGTTTTTTGTGTATAGTTATCGTATGTGAAGTGTTTTGTATTCGATTCTGATATTTTGTTAGTACCGCATGTACGCTAGCATTAGTGACAGTATTCGAATGCAATAAATAAAACATACATTTACTAATGTGTTTTTATCATATTACTAACAGTTGACAGACTTAAAAAGTCTAGTGGTCAGAACTCCTGACTGGTAACCAAGAGTTCTTAGGTTCGACCTACCAAAACACATGTTGCTACTCTTGAAGTCTCAGTCACAAACATCCAACAGTAAGATTACGCAGCCACAACGTGTCTTGCCAGTCCCCAACCCGCAGTAGGCCAGTGTGGGGACGTATGGCCTTAACCCTCTGCAGTGAGAAGACCCGAGCTCTGCAGTAGGTCATTACGGGTTGTCGATGATACCTCTCGTAGTTACGGGTAGCTGGCATCGTAAACTTTTAAATAATTTTATGGCTAGCAAGTCCCGCTTTGCAACAACGTACTGGTGGTGGTGGTACAACTATAAAGTGGTGGCCAAAACCTCCTTTCTAAGGAAAGGCTTATGTCCAGCAGAGGAATGTTTAAGGCTGTTGATGATTGACGATGAACCCTACTCACTCGATGAAAAGCGATGAATCAAGTAAAGTTTCTGTAAGGTAATGGGTAATTTAATGGGTATCGAAGTGACTCAACTGGAAATGAGCCAATCTTTATTATTGTTACGAAACCAACAAGAAAATTATAAATTGAAGAGTCTCGACAATTCGGTTTGTCAGATTTAATTTTAGAAAAGTTCTAACTATAATGCATTGTGTCACAGATCAACAAACCTTACTGTAAAAATGTAAGGTTGAATATCGATTAATCGTAGCGCGTTTGCCTTGTTTACATCTCGCAATATGAGAATGAACCAGTACCCGTTGAGTCTAATACAAAAAGACGCCTCGTTAGAGCTGCAGTGTAATTAAGAGTGAAAAAAAACTAGTTATTAAGTTTGTTAATTCTGTCTTAGGTAAACAATATAAAAATAAAATAGTTACAAAAAAATAAACAAACACACATAAGTAAGAAATTCAATACTTGTCAAATATTTTAGTTTAAACACTAATTAGGACCCCACATACGTTAGACAAAAATAGCAGTTTTAAAACTACTTAGGAAGTAAGTAATGAGGTGGAACTAGATTTGTGTCTAACAGGTATTGCATCTGCACATTGAACATTGAGGTCGATGTCACAGCAATATGAAATGCTTTTAGTATGTTTTGTATTAGTTAAATGTGATTAGATTACTCAACTTATACATGTATTTACGTCATTTCGCTCTATGAGTTTTCCTCGCAAATTCTATTATTAAATTTACTATTGTCTCAACTTCTGCCATACCCCCTACTCCTAAAACTCCGCAAAGTAACATTTTTCGTACCGGTGGTATTTCTATAAACCCCCATTTCTTCAGAATTGCTATGTGCTGAGACGTGGTGGGATGCGCCCACATATCTGGATTCATTCCAGGGCAGAAGACCGCTGGCTTGTTGAAAGTCCAACTTCGAATAATGAGCGTTACAAGATTGTCAGCTATACCCTGGAAAGAAATGATAACACTGTCTATGAAATAAAAGATCAATAATTTATATGTATCTGTATATTGTTCACTCCACGTGACTTAGCGTGGATAGATGACATGTCATGCGTTTGTTGATTTCTATTAACGTTTCATTTGTAGAAAGTCAACTTTTTTTTATATTATAGGGGGCAACGACCAGACGGATCACTTGATTGTAGGTGATTCGGGTGTTCATCCCGAAACACCAGAGGAGTCACAGGTTCGTTGCCGGCCTTTGAGATAGGAATACGCTCTTTTTTTGAAGGTTTGAAGGTTGTATCAGTCCGGAAACACCACAGGCGACAGTTCATTCCACAATTTAGATGTGAGAGGCAGGAAATTTCGGGAAAAACGCACTGTTGTAGACTGCCAACCATCTAAGTGATGGGGATGGAAATGCTGTCGCGTGGGACGATGATGGAAAGAAGCGGCAGGGATCAACTCGAACAATTCCTCGAAGCACTCTCCGTGGTATAAGCGATAGAAGATACAGAGCGATGCTACATCTCTACGCAGCGCCAAGGGATCAAGCCGATCTGAAATATCCCGGCAGTCGACGATTCGAGTCGCTCTCCGTTGAATGCGGTCCAGAGGAAGAAGCTGGTACTGTGGTACCCCGGCCCAAAGATGTGAACAGTATTCCACATGCGGACAAACCTGCGCCTTGTAAAGTAGCAGGCGGTGCGCCGGTGTGAAATACCGTCCCGCTCTATTGAGCACACCAAACTTCTTTGAGGCTAATTTGGCCTTACCCTCCGAATGGTCACGGAACTGGACTTCGCCCGATATGCCGATACCGAGAATTTCAATATTGGCAGAGGCCGTTAGGGTAGTGCTCTCAAGACGAGGTGATACGACAAACGGCATTTTTTTGCTGTGATCGCGCAAACCTGTGTCTTTGTGGGGTTAAATTGGATCAAATGGAGTCGACCCCATTCTGAGACTTTTTCGATGGAAGTCTCAATTTCAGACACAAGTCTGTTTCGGCTCTCACTGATGTGTTCCCGAGAGATGTTTGCACAGCCGCTATAAAGGGCATCACCTGTGCTATCATCTGTATAGCAATTAATGCCGCTCATTAATATGCAGAAGAAACAGTGCAGGTGAAAGAACACAGCTTTGAGGGACACCAGCATTTACAGACCGAGCATGCACCATTGACTACGACCTTTATGCTCCTGTCTGCTAGAAAACTGGCGACCCATTTGCATGAAGTCTCAGGAAGCCCATAACTGGGTAACTTTGAAAGAAATGCTTTATGCCAGACCCGATCGAAGGCTTTCGCTATGTCCAAACTAACTGCTAACGCCTCTCCTTTGCTTTCGATTGCTTGTGCCCAACGATGGGTCAGGTAAACCAGAAGATCACCAGCCGAGCGGCCCTTGCGGAAACCGTACTATTTAAATAAATAAATAAATATTTCAGACATTACACACACAACACCATCTAGTCCCGCATATGCTAACTACTAGACCAACAAGTCAGTCAAACTATACTCAGCCTAACTACACTACTAAAGATACTCAGCCTGAAAGAGGTTAAGGCTAAAATTTGCACATATGTACAAGTACTGCACCTCTAATGGGAGGCTTGATATTAATGATTTTTATTGTTGTAAGTGAATCTTTGCCATATTTTTACTCGTCGGGCTTTATAGCCAGGACGCGCGGGAATACTCGCTCAGGGAATAAAATCCGAAACAAGTCACAGAAGTTTTTGTTTTTTAATATGTATGTGAATTTTCATTAAAGCTGTGGGAGTACAATACAAGGTCTGGGTTGGCAATTTGAAGAAAGGGCTAGAGTTTTGAGCTAGTCTGTCTGGCCCCAGCCATCATCGCCAGCAAGAAATTTTTGGGTAAGATTTGGAAACACTCAAAGCCACCAGAAATATACTAAATATGAACTAATATAAGCCTAACATATACACAATAGAAGCGCTCGTGAGGGACCTTGGGTGATTGGAAACAATCACCGTGGAAAGCAACGAGGCGCTGACAGCCCTAGATGGGTGACCGTTTCTGGCATGATATGTTATTGTCAGGCGTTTCTATGATTCGGAAGTCACGTTAAGCAGTCGGTCCCGGATTAACAACAACGAACGGCAAGATTACGTAGCCACAACGTGTCTTGCCAGTCCCCAATCAACACTCGGCCAGCGTGTGACGTATGGCCTTAACCCTCTCCTGAGAGACCAGCAATTAGACAATAATGTCTCACTGCTGGGTTTGGGTCTCTGTGTGAACGTATATACACAAGTTTCACTCTTTCTTCGGCAATGTATCATCAGGAATAAAATAACAATTTTAACTCACGTTTGCAACTTTAGCCAACGTGTTAGCAGTTAATGGTGCAACAAGCAGCATGTCAGCCATGGCTGCCAACTGGACGTGGAGCACAGGATCACCAGGGCGTTGCCAGAACTGATTTGCGGATTCGTCGTCACATACATGTACTTCTGGAGGTACATCTTCTATTTTGAAAAACTGCTGCGCTGCTTTCGTAACGACAAGACATACCTACAACCATAATTTGATTTTATTACATATAAGGAACTCAATAACCACACAAACAAATCATATTCGTGTGGTCACTTTGCGATTTGAATGATTTTACTACTGCACTGTTATACATATGTCGCACCTCAAACTTACAAGTCGTGACACCGATTGGCTGATCCAACAGCGTTTTCAATAAAATCGGTATTTTAAGTGAAGCCATGCTTCCCGTAGCCGCCAAAAGTAATTTGAATACGGGTATATCCATTTCGAAAATTTTATATAATACGTAACATTGTTTTTCGTGAAAACTTAATAAAATAAATGTTTACAATAAACTTTCAAATAGTTTGACACAGTATTATCAATCATCATATACCTTTTTTCTGTAATGATTGAGATAATATGCCTACAACCTCTATTCTACGTGTAATGAGTCCTCTGTTGTCAAAGGTCTTTGTTAAAGAATAATGTAACTAAAATACTTTCATATTTAGAGAATATTGGTTGGAGTGAGTATAGGGTCGTGGCGCAAGTGATTTGATATAAACTTTCCCGGATCATCATCTCCCTAATCTTCACCATTCCCAATAGGTACTGCATTATCTGCATTCGCAATGAGTATGGAGACCCTTAGAATCTACTCATGCTTTCCATCAGGCAGAGTAGAGTCACTTTACTATGAGGGTTCCGAGTCATAAACTTCGGAACACTAAAAAAGAACTACGCAGTTTAATTTAAATTGTTACTTTATTATAATAATTCAATAAAAATATTTTTTCTTTTTTACAAATATTTTTTCATTAAAGATTCCTTACCGTTTGCTAAATTGTGGTTTGTACCTAGTTTAGTTTTTGAGTTGTATAATAATTATTATACAACTCAAAAACTAAACTAGGTACAAACCACAATTTGGTAAATTGTTTGTAAAATTATCTGTGTAAAATTAGTAAAAAAGAAAAAATATTTTTATTGAATTATTACGAGTACAATTTAAAATTGGTATTCTTACTTATCCTACTATTTTCTTTGTGTTTTGGAGTAGGCAATACTGGATAACTTTTTTTTATACATGCCGTAACATGCTGTCATAACAACAAGTGAGAACTAAAATATTGAGGTTATCTCATGGTGTTTCATGTTTATATTGAGTGAAAGTTAATGAAAATCATTTAATACGTAAAATGGGAGTAGTAACGAATGGTGACGGCATTAAAGCCGATAATTACAATGTAAATCGAAAAGCTGGAAGAAGTATAATAGATCACCGCCCAGTGTTTTCACCAGACGGAGAGTTAGTATTATTAGTGAAACCTTTTTTAATTTTGTTTCCAAACCAGCAATTATCTATTCTGTTATCTTAATTTTCAGATCTATCGCTATTATAGTGGAAAATATAGTTCGTGTATATAATATTCAAACAGGAGATTGTGTCCGAACATTAGAAACAGAGACTGCAGTCAAAGAGCTAGTGGCGGTTCAGTTTCCAGAAAATGAAGACTACAACTTGTACGGCTGTTCAGACACAGGATATGTTACAATATGGACGTGGGATAATGGAGCTGTTCTAAGAGAAATTGTAAGTAAATCTTTTACCTTCCTAGCCTTTATTCCCAAGATTATTTTGTGTCAGTTACTAGTTCAACCGGTTTTACCTGAATATCAGTTTTTTCACGAAGTGACTAGCATCAGACCTCCTCAGTCCTGAGGGAGAACTGAAATTCATAGGTTGAACTAGTTGATAGTATATTTGAGGGCACTGACTTCTCAACAACGATTGGCATAGATGTTACAGTTACAGCAAAGACCGACGGCATAACATGCTCTCTGAGGCACGCTCGTGAATCACCACCAAAGGTCCATACTCTAGGCTGTTATTAACCCTGCAGTAGTCGCACTCCTAAATGAGACAGCATTAGTTGCATGGACTACATAATATAATATATGTAGTCCATTTTTTAATTGGAATGAAAATTTTTAATGTAAATTCTTACTTTCATTATTTATACATAATTTGTACAGTTTTTTAACTGATACGATAGAGTCAACAAAATTAAATCACAACATCTTTCTTATTAATATTGAACAAAAGTAAAAAACCTTCTCTAAATTCTCACTAAAATCACAGGTTTAATTCTAATTTAGATCACAACAAAAGTATTTGGTCATCATCATCAACATCATCAACAGCCACTGCTTTTAACAGTCCACTGCTGGACATAGACCTCTCCTTGAAAAGGAGGTATTGGCCTACTACTACCACGCTGGCCAGACGGGTTGGTATAGGGTTGGTTTCAAGTTTTCCTTCTCTTTGCATTGATGTTGTCTTGAGTAGTTTATCCCTTAGTTGCCTTTTACGACACCTGTGCGGGATGAATAGGGGTGGTGACACTCTGTATTCTTAATTTGTGATCCATATTTTTTGCCCAAAAAAGACAACAATCTTGGATTCATCTCCACAAATATTTTTTCATATGCTATGTATGATTTACCTACATTTGTTTCTATTACACGCTTTTCCACAATCATGACAACAGCACACTAGATTACTCGCTTTGTTTAAAGTACTTACTAGAGGACGAGCATAATAATTGTGTAACATGTATCTATGTTATTGGGAACCTATTTTCTGACACCAACAGTTGTATGCTAGATATAGGTAGACCTTAGCTTAAAAAAAACGTATTTTTTTTTAAAATAGCCTATCAAAGTGACTCTGCCTGATGGAAAACATGAGTTGAATGGAAGAGTAAGGGTTCCCATCCTCATTGTAAGTTCAGAAAATCCATGATGGTGACCTATACTATGGTTGCATAGTAAGGTGCTTTTGCCACATTGGAGCTCAGGTCTCACACTAACCAATGAAATATGACAACACAAATGCCGTAATATTTAGATTGATTATCTGTTAGGGTAGTACTGACCCGTTTGAGAAGGCTGATTCATGCTAAAATCAGTACTACCTATTTATACTGTACTGTACTATAAACACCAGCAGTACTAGCAAGCTGTTATTAAGTCCAAATATGTATGTAGCTTTAAATAATATAACTAGTTTGATAAAACATATCAGCAGAGCCTAAATTTTTCACAGCGCAAAGTTGGGAAGGTCTTGAGTACAAAAATATGTTTTACATTGCTGTTTATATTTGTAAATAGATTAACTGCAGCTATTAACTACTTTTTTCATGTTTCCAGAAACTGAAACTCCCATCAAATTCAAAAATTGTTACATTTGACTTAGTTGACAGCAATGAATGTTGCATCACTTATAAAATACCAAGACAGAAGCACATTGTACTCAGTACGTTTTCTGTGAAAACTGGTGAACTTTTGTATGAATACAAAGATACAAAAGTTATTTGCTTTGACATGTTACGTGTATCACTGGGTTGGTGTAACGGAGACAGATTTGCAGCCCTTACTAACGGAACCAAGTATTTGTTCATTCAGAACCTTCAACAACCACACTTGAAGACCCAGTAAGTATTAGATGAGTTCAATAATTTATTCAAGTGTTTTAAATTTAAACATATTTTGTTTTTATATATTTAAACATGCTTATCATTAATCATTGCAATATTTTATATTTCATCAAAAATATTTAAGGGAATTGAAAAGATAATAAAAATGAAATTAATTTGAGCAATGATTCTTAAGTATCACAGACTACAGATGTGATGGTCACTTCACTGCTTCCTATTGTGCAGAGTACTGTGGGTTCATACCTAGGTATATGCGGCAACACTTGTGTGATCCACAAATTCTCATACTGAGAATTGTGTTCTTGTTCGTTTCATATATATCTTTTGGGGCACTTTAGGGCAAAATATATTTAAAATCCTCTGCAACACAGGGTCTATTCCTAGTGCAGGAGTAGTTTTTACACACTTTAAATTAGCTTCACCTGTATGTTTGTTTGGAACCGACTCCTTTGTGTGCGATTTTGACCCACTTTAAACGGCCAGATTTAGTTTAAACTTTGTAGATTTATCGAGGACCGATGACAATACACTAATTTGAAAAAGAAATAACAAAAAAGTGTAGAAAAAAAAATAGTTTTAAAAAACTGAACACACTTTTAAACTAAAAAGTAGAAAAAATGGTTTTTATTATTGTATAACTGCGAACATTTTGAATTGTACATGTGAGCACTTTGTAGTCACTGGTAGCATAAGTTTGTTGACTGGCGGTTGTGAGTATGTCATGCTCGCTTAAAAGTCCTGTTGGCGGTGGCGTGTGTAGCGGGTCGTTCGGCTCCCTACGATATGGTTGAACTGGACGATGGCTGGTGCATGGGTCATGCTCGTGATACGGGCGCCGCCAGTCGGGGCTGGTCATCTCACAACTTCTATTTATTGTTTAATTGTTTTTGGACACTATATCAGCATCGTTACATTCTTTTTTTTTTTTTTTTTTTTCTCCACATCCACTCCACATTGTCCTCACATTTAATAAAATGCCTTAAACAATGTAACCAAAAATTGTAAAAACAATGTTGGAAAAGAATGTCCATGGAGTTTCTTGTCTGTTCTTCTCCATAGGATCTACGAATTGGAACAGACGATTAGCTTCACGACTGACTACTGACTGACTACTTGACGTTTCAAAAGTGCCGTTGTATGGTTTATTTGAAATAAAATGGTTTGATTTGATTTGATTTGAAAATAAATTTTATGTAAAAAAGCGTGAGTGCTTTCTGAAAATATTTCAATAACGTTGCCCAACGCTATGTTACATTAAAGTTATTTTCTTCTTTTCAGTTTAAAAACGTGTTTGTTTAGTTTTTTAAAATTGTTATTTTTTAATAAAAAAAAATGAATATAATGTTACTGTTTTACTTTTTAGGATCATAAACCACAATCAGTATCGTATAACATCAGTGGCAGCACATCAGAAAACAAATGCTGTTGCGATTACAGACACTCTGGGTCGCACCACCATTATTAGAGGGAATTTGTATGACTACAGGCAAATTGCCAGGGAAGTGCTGCATTGGCACTTCTTACCTCCGCTTGCGACATGCTTTTCTTTACAGGGTAAGTTTTTGAAGTTATGCTTAGTTACATTATATTATTAACTAGTTGTTGCCCGATGTTCCGCCCGCTTGTATGTCGGTTATCGCGGTAAAAAGTAGCCTATGTCCTTTCTCAGGCATTGCACTATCTGTGTACCAAATTCCATTTAAATCGATTCATTCGTTTTGCTGTCAAAGCCGGATAGACATATAGTTTTGTTATTATTTGTTTCTAAACTTTCGCGACTTATACGCATAGTTTTTGTTGCATTTATTCGCGATAAAATTATTTAAAATCGGCCAAGTGCGTGTCAGGCCACGCACAGGAAAGGGTTCCTCAGTCACCTATAATGGTATGTGGATTTAAAATCGTATCCAATAGATAATTGTTATGTTTACGTATTAATACGTTAATTTTGTATGACGTTTTCCAAGTGAGCGCATTTTACCATATAAGCCTTTATAACTCCTGAACTAAGAAAGTCATCTAATCGGTTATAGTTTTCCTTCAAAGTTCATTAGATGGACCACCATCACGATTTTTTTCAGATTTTTTGAACCAGCCGTTTAACTTTTAGAGGGGGGGGGACGCCCTGTTTTTACAAAAAAGTGCCCTTTAAAGTGAAATATCTCGCAAACGGATACCTAAATCAAAAAATCGTCTAGGAAACCCTTTATTGTTTTTAAAAGACCTATCTAATGATACCCCACACGATGGGGTGGCCTCGAGAAAAAAAAATCATCCCTACTTTACGTGTTGGGGAGGTACCCCAAATAAAATTATTTTTCATAATTTTATTGTAGCACTTTGTCGACGTAATTACAACACGTATTCATGCAAACTTTCATCTTTCTAGCACTTACCGTTTGGACGGTAAGTCGAGGACGGACGGACGGACGGACGGACGGACGGACGGACGGACAGACGGACATGACGAATCGGAACCCTAAAAAGGTTACGATACCTTCTATAATCCGATATTTTAAACCGGTTATATTGCTCTACGGATACCCGGACTACCTGTCGTCATGTTCTTAGCGTTATTCTCACCGTTTTTTAGTTGTTTTAAATTACAACTTTGCTAGATCTTGCTTAGAAAGTTAGCACTTTATTTGTGTTTTTTTAACATGTTAACACTCGTATGAAATTCTTAATAGTTCAATTTTATTCCAGGTAATTACTTGTACACTGGTGGAATGGAAAAAGTATTAGTGAAATGGACAATGGGTAACCTGGCTTATAGGGCCAATGAGAAAGCTTTCATACCACGGTTACCTGGAATGATTCGATTTATTACGACAAACAACAACCATGTGGCGATAACGATGACAAACAATTGTAAGTAAAACGAAGTACTTAAAATTAAGAATCACACTTTAAAAATTGTAAATTTACCCCCCCCCCTCCCCCTTGGTGATACATAGTTGGGTTTAAAACTACCCCCCCCCCCTACATCACGTGTATTTTTTAGTACCTACCTACAAAGTTTTTTTTTTAAATTAGTAAAATATAGGTATAAGTATCAACTAATTGTAGTATAAAAAATTAATGCTGAGGTATTATGTAGTATCAAATTAAGGTCTTAAGGAATTTATTTAAGCCATACATGATAGTGATTACAGACAAAAGTAGTAGAAAAGTTATTTTTATTTACAACTTCATGCACTTTTGTACATCGGCGGACTTAATGCCCAAGGCATTCTCTTCCAGCCAACCTTTGGGGGGTGTAGAGATATATAGGCCAACCGTTTATCTGAGTCCTCGCCTGCGGTAACAGGGGCGCGGGGGTATGACGACGAAGGGGACTTAGACAGGTGCGGGAGGCGGGGGCGCTTAGTGAAATACACACGAGATGTCCGCCCGCACCTGTCTCAGTCCCCTTTGTCGTCATACCCCCGCGCCCCTGTTACCGCAGGCGAGGACTCAGATAAACGGTCGGCCTATAGTAGGGTAGGTGCATCGAGGTTAGAGCTGTACAGAGCAATATGCACTTGATATAAAATAAACAAATTTTCTGTGTAGTGTGTCATATACTTTGAATTACGCAACTACACAAATGTTCTTACCGGCCATAACTTTGACAGTCTCCATAATGCTACGACTGCCTTGTTGGTCTAGTCGTTAGCGGATGCGACTGTTGATCAAGAGGTCTAGGGTTCGATTCTCGGGTCGGACCAAATGCTTGTGTGATCCGCAAATATTTGTTTCGGAGTTTGGATGTTTTCTATGTTTAATATTTACAAAATTTTGTATTTCCAAAAAAAAGTATGTTTATGTATTTATATCACTTGTTTGGGGACTAGATGGCGTTGTGTGTAAAATGTCTGAAATTTATTATTATTATTATAAAAAATGTACTTTTAGAACAAATTAATATTTACAATGCTTAGAAAATTCTTAAAATTTTACTTTGACTATACTATTTATGTTATAATATTTTGTACTATTTTAGCGATAGTAATTGCCAACGCACAGTTACGAGTCGTCTCCACGATCCTGGAATGCGGCGGCCTATCTCCGGCTGCGCGCGCTGTAGGAGGCACTTTGGTATATCATCAGCCACTTGAAGCATTGATCACAGCTGGACGCACCGGCCATTTGCAGCTATATTCTACTACTACGGATAAAGTCCTATATAATGTAAGATCTGCATTTTATTATTCTCACTGTTTTGTTAATTTTTAGGGTTCCGTAGCCAAGTGGCACAAAACGGAACCCTTATAGATTCGTCATGTCTGTCGGTCTGTCCGTATGTGACAGCCACTTATGAATTATACTGTTTATATTGTTGAAACTTGGTAAGTAGGTGTATTCTGTGAACCGCATTAATATTTTCACACAAAAATAAAAAAAAAAAACAATAAATTCTGGGGGTTTTAATAAAGTTAAATTCCCCATACTTAGTGAACAAGTACTGAAACACTAATTTTTTTTTTCCAGCAATCCATTCCATATGTGTGTGGTATCTATGGATAGGTCTTCAAAAATGATATTGAAGTTTCTAATATCATTTTTTTCTAAACTTCATAGTTTGCGCGAAAGACACTTCCAAAGTGGTGAAATGTGTGTCCCCCCCCCGCCCCCTGTAACTTTTAAAATAAGAGAATGATGAAACTAAAAAGAATATATAATGTACATTACCATGCAAACTTCCACCGAAAATTGTTTTGTACGATATCTAATGAGTAGTTTTTTTTTAATACATCATAAATCGTAAACAGTTATTTCATCATCAGCCTATCGCAGTCCACTGCTTGACATAGGCCTCTCCAATTGCACGCCACTTAGTTCGATCCTCGGCTACTCGCATCCAGCTCCTGCCAGCCATCTTGCACAAATCATCACTCCACCTGGCCTGTGGACGTCCTACACTACGTTTGCCGAGACGCGGTCTCCACTCAAGAACACGTTTACCCCAACGGTTGTCGGTCCTGCGGCTAATATGGCCAGCCCACTGCCACTTCAGCTTGCTAATCCTGTGGGCTATGTCGATAACTTTAGTTCTCTGCCGGATTACCTCGTTTCTAACACGATCTCTTAGAGAAACTCCGAGCATAGCCCTCTCCATAGCACTCTGCGTGACTTTGAATTTGTGGACCAGCCGTGCCGTGAGTGTCCATGTTTCGACTCCGTATGTCATGACGGGTAGGACGCACCGGTTGAAGACTTTCGTCTTTAGGCATTGTGGGATCGATGATGAGAAGACCCGACGAAGCTTCCCAAACGCCGCCCAACTCACCACCTCCTCCTTTTTGTTTAAGTCGGTTAAAAATGAGTGGTCACCATTCTTATTAGACTGCAGCATGGTGACTCGGTACATGGCGGCCTCTTGAGTTGCTTTTGCAGCATTGGGTTTTTGTGTTGACATCTTTTCTTTATTATTTAACGCCTGCCAAGGTGAATACTATGCCTGGTGGAAAGCATGAGTAGAATCCAAAAGTAGGGGTCGCCATACTCACTGCGAATACAGGCAGTATGGCGACCCACGTTATGGCAGCCCTTGGAAATATATGCCTGGCAGTCAAGTGAGTTCCAGTTTTTCACTCATCGAAACTTAGAAGAAGTAAGTAACTGCTTAGTTCTGGAACCTATTTCTACCACTCTAAAGCGGCTTTCCATCTTTTTAGGGTTCCGAAGTTCATAACTCGGAACCCTTATAGATTCGTCATGTCCGTCTGTCCGTCCGTCCGTCCGTCCGTCCGTCCGTCCGTCCGTCCGTCCTCGACTTACCGTCCAAACGGTAAGTGCTAGAAAGATGAAAGTTTGCACGAATACGTGTTGTAATTACGTCGACAAAGTGCTACAATAAAATTATGAAAAATAATTTTATTTGGGGTACCTCCCCTACACGTTAAGTGGGGATGATTTGTTTTTCTCGAGGCTACCCCATCGTGTGGGGTATCATAAGATAGGTCTTTTAAAAACAATAAAGGGTTTCCAAGACGATTTTTTGATTTAGGTATCCGTTTGCGAGATATTTCACTTTAAAGGGCACTTTTTTGTAAAAACAGGGCGTCCCCCCCCCCTCTAAAAGCTAAACGGCTGGCTCAAAAAATCTGAAAAAAATCGTGATGGTGGTCCATCTAATGAACTTTGAAGGAAAACTATAACCGATTAGATGACTTTCTTAGTTCAGGAGTTATAAAGGCTTATATGGTAAAATGCGCTCACTTGGAAAACGTCATACAAAATTAACGTATTAATACGTAAACATAACAATTATCTATTGGATACGACTTTAAATCCACATACCATTATAGGTGGCTGAGGAACCCTTTCCTGTGCGTGGCCTGACACGCACTTGGCCGATTTTTATATTTAATTAGTAAAACCCTTAAGAATTTTAACTACCGTCACCATATCAGTTTTATTATTTAATTTGAAATGTTTGTTTCAGCTTGATATTACAGTAACAAACAGCTTACCATCAGAAAGATGGAACTTACTGCCTTTAGAGACTGAGGTAACCTGCGCGGCCGTCAGCGGTAATGGCGACTGGCTTGTAACATCAGAATACAGAAACGATGGTACTATTTACCCAGAAGAAAAGTTAAAGTTCTGGCAAGCACAATACAATAAGGCAACACCATTCCAACTCAACACATGCGTCAACCTCTCTCATGGTGGATGCAATGTTGTTTCTTTAGCTCTTAACTATAAAGGTGAATTTTGTGTATCAACCGGGGCTGACCAGAAGTTCAGGATATGGAAAAGAGAGAATACAGCACAGACGCATCGTAAGACAATTGCTTGGGCTTGCTTAACCGCATGCTACTATTCATCCGGAGTCGGTCAGTTTATCTCAAATAATGTGATGAATAATTTCAAAGAGTCTTCAACGTTTAAACCTGGGAAAGATGAGGACTTACCATATTTGAGGGAAGTTAGTAACAGAAATGATGTAATAAAGAGATTGTTTAATATTCACAAGGAGCATTCACTTGCCGATGAAATGTGTAAAGTGTCTATTGGAAGGGATGATGGTTACAGTATGGGGGGTGTAGCGATATCTCAAGATGGTTCTTTGATAGCTGCATGGTTTGGTTCGAAGCTGACCTTATGGGATACACATCTATGTAACCTCAGGACTACGTTGTCACATCCAGCGTTGCGTCCTAAAGGTGTCAGTGTTCTGTTTGGAAACAAAGATGCAGCACACTATGTAAGTATATCATTCTATTTATTTTTTAACCTAAAATTATCCTTCTCGTAAAATCCCGTAAATTCTACTAATACCTTCCTAAATCGGTTTAATGATCTTTACTTCTCGTTAAGACAATCGTCACTAATATGAGAACAATATTGAACAAAATATAATTTACTAACTCGATGCGGGTATAACAAAAAAAATAAGAAATATTTAGGTCATTTTTACACATAGCGCCATCTAGTCCCCAAACTAAGCAGAGCTTGTATTATGGGAAATTAGACAACTGATATAAATACATAAACATACTTTTTTTTGTAAATACTTAATATACACAGAAAACACCCAAACTCCAAAACAAATATTTGCAGATCACACAAACATTTGGGCCGACTCGGGAAACGAACCCGAGACCTCATGATCAGCAGTCGTAACGCTAACCACTAGACCAACGAGCCAGTCATAAAATTAAAATTTACTTACAGATCGAGTTCTTTAAATTCCTGTGATGAGGCGATGGTCCAAGTTAACATATTTTGCCCAAAAAATTTGCAAATCTTTTCTGTGTATATCTAATTACGTAATTACTGTTTTAGTTAATTTGTACAACGGAGAACTGCCTAGCGGTTTGGAGTCTTTTGTCGTTGACATTGAAATGGCTGGTTCAAATAAAACCAACGTGTATAGCGAGCCACAGGTTCTCTAACAAAGTAGCCGTTGTTACAACTAATAACGATGGTAAGTATTTAACATTTCACTTTTTTCTTTATGAACTTTAGTACATGATGTAAATGCCAATATTATCTATTCATTTACATATCTTTTAGAAATATTTGTACCTATTATGTGATATATATGTTACTGTAAAAGCGCGAACTAAGTAAAGTACATTTTTCTAGTAAATCTAGACATTTACCAACTCTTAATGGTAAAAGTACGAAACGTTCTATGATCATCGTTTATTTCGGACTTTTACCACTCAGTAAACCTTAGGATTTACCTAGATTAAGTTAGAACATGGTTAAGGCGGTATAAAATGTTTTTTTTACATTCTTACAGTTACTGACTCGTGTTGGTAAATCTTAAGATTTACAGGAAAATCTTAGAGTTTACCGTAGTTCGGACTTTTACAATAAAACAAACATTAAAAGAGACAGAGTTAAGATAATCCTTGCTAATCTGCGATACCTATAGTATATAATTCTTAACAATTTATTGTTTAACAACGCCATCTATTGTCTCAAGTAACTGCAGTGTTGCTATCTTGAATCTACTAAATGCTACCGAGAGAGTAGTATAGATGTCGCAAGTAATACGAAAGAAAAATCTAGATTGATTTTTTCACTCCCGAAAACCCTTTAATACCAAAATTCTGTGATATCATTACAGCTGTTACCGAGATCAATAATTTACGGAATTTATGGAATACAGGAATTGCTCGTTTAAAGATATTAGCTAAATGCGAAAGTAATTTTGTCTGTCGCTTTGAACTACTGAAGCGATTTTAATGAAATTTGATTCACAGATAAGTCTAGAACATGAAAAAAGACATAGTCTACTTTTTACGACGCCGCGGTTGAAAACTAGCAAAGATATTGTTAAAAGAATTCAATTTAATGCACATAAAATAAATTAAGCTTCCATTTGGTCCCCTTTTTCATTTATCATCATCATCATCAGCTTATCACAGTCCACTGCTGGACATAGGCCTCTCCCATTGCACACCACTCTGATCGAGTTTGGGCTTCTCGCATCCAGCTCCTGCCAGCCATTTTACGCAGGTCGTCACTCCACTCATTCATTTATATTTACCCTAAAACATTTATGTAGCATACGATATGACAAATAAGTTTACAGTTTGTTAAAACTTTTCTGACAATTTTCTAATTGGTTGACTCAGTTTCAACCTTCAATTTCATGCAAAAATAATGAATTTCTTTTTAACGTTTACACTTAGTATTTTCAGGTAATTAATTTATTTATACTAAGTTTTTATTATGTTTACAATAAAGAAAACCTATCTTTCTATGTAGAATTTTTAATTATTATTTTTGGTTTGTTTCAGTACATGTATTCACTCCACATAGTTCTACACCAATATTGTCTAAGAAACAGCTTGTCGATCCTGCCACCGGGGTGTTCAAACAATGTGCCTTCGGAACATGTTTCGACGACGACATTCGATTGTATCTTATGAGGAATGACTCGGTAAGTAATTTCTTTCTTAGGGCACAGCACACAAGCTACTTGTAGCATAGACGATTGGCGACTAGTCGCTTTTTAGAAGCTAAATACGGCGACCTAACGCGCCACACCGCACACTTAAAAACGCCAAACGCGAAGATTTCGTCGCTTTTTAGAAGCGCGAAACAGCAGCTGAACGCTACTCTCCGCACACATTCCGATGCCGGTAGCATCGATTTAGCGTCTACCGAACACGATTTGACTCATGTTTTTTTTTATCTGTAAACAGAACCAAAGATTGCAGAATATTGCAATATCATTGCAAATCACAGACATAAGTAACCAAACTTACAAATCGGAAAATTATAGAGAACACTACAGCCGACGCGATCCAGGCATCTTAGCAGTCGCAAAAACGCGCGTTTTCGCTACCGCGTTCGAACGCAGAAAGTTGCGAATGATGCTACATGACGCGCGATTTTATTATTATTATTAACTCAGACTTCTCATGGACTCTCTGGATCTCTTAACAGGAGACCCCACCCACTAGATTGTAATCTGTTTATGAAATAAATAAAGATATTATTTTTTGGGGCGAGATGTAAGATGACCAAAATTTATTTTATTTACAGGAAATATACTGCATAGAACCGGAGGCAAAGGAGGAGGGAGGTCTGGAGGTGATATCACATCGCAAGTTGCCGGCTTCCAACTTCAGTGCGCTTCTAGCAGAGCAACAGCTCTCCGAGGTACAAGCGGGAAGTGCCGTCGACACAAACGCCGTGGATGGAGATGCATTGGCCGCTTCGAATATAGCTCAGGTAATTCATCAGCCACCTGTTACGTCCCACTGCTGGGCATGACTCATCTCAGTAGAAGGTTAAGGCCATACGTCCCCACGTTAGCCGAGTACAGGTTGGGGACTGGCAAGATACGTTGTAAATAAGTAATCTTCCCGTTGGATGCTTCTAAGCCGCCCAAAGACCTCCAAGTCAGCTTCACGACCGTTATCTTATGATAACAACTGGGACCGATTGCTTAACGTGACCTACGAATCATGAAAATGCTTATAGTATAATTTCGCAAATGTTTTATTATTACCATAAAGACAACGCGAATTATTATTACCATAAAGCGAATGACACATACTGTTACAAACAAAGCTAATGCTCATGAACTTTGCAAAATTAAAGACACGCCTTTAAACTCACTTAACTACTGTAATTCCTTCTATTCTTCTTTAGGACAACAATTGGCCAACCAGATACTATCTCAGATTAATGAAACAGAAATATCATTATCTTCTAAAATTAAAATTCCTGTCACTTCTTGAAATTCTTTGTTTCTTCATCCAACTACTCCATTGGAAGTTGAGAGTATCATTTTACAACTTAATAATAATAGTGCACCAGGTCACGACAAAGTTACGAATGAACTTGTGAAGTTAATAAAGAACCATATTATTGAGCCATTAACATACATTTTGAACTTGGCTATTTCTTCGGGAGTATTCCCAAACATATGGAAAATGGCAACGGTGACTCCAGTCTACAAGGGGGGAAAAATAGAAAGCCCTAATAATTACAGACCCATTTCCCTTCTTAGTGTATTTTCCAAGATACTGGAAAAAATAGTTAACAAACAACTCGTTAGCTTTTTGGAGTCACACGAGTTACTGTCCAATCACCAATTTGGTTTCCGTCAGGGTCGTTCAACGGAACAAGCAGTTGTTCTTTTGACTGATATGATTGGCAAATACCTTGATGAGGGACAGTCCTGCTTGGGAATCTTCCTGGATTTAGCCAAGGCTTTTGACACTGTGTCTATTCCCATTTTGTTGAAGAAGTTGGAAAGCATTGGAATCAGAGGAATTGCTCTGGATTTCTTCCGCAGTTATCTTACCTCACGCCGTCAATGTTTGAAAGTGCATGGTTTGCTCAGTGGCACACAGGAGGTTACCTTTGGAATACCGCAGGGCAGTGTCTTGGGTCCTACACTCTTTCTGGTATATATTAATGATCTCTCAGCAAAGGTACACAGTGGCGACGCAGAAATAATTAACTATGCAGATGATACAGTTATTATATTCCATGAGCGGACATGGAGCGGGGTATTCGATACTGCTCAAATTGGATTTAATCGAGTTGTGAATTGGCTGAATGGTAATCTCTTGTCACTTAACATCGATAAGACAAACGTAGTTTGTTTTTATAAGAATGCTTCATCGGCTCCTCCGATAGGATTGAACATTGTAGCTCACGCGTGTTGCATTGATATTACAACTCTTTCACCGTCAGGCTGTAATTGCACACGGATAAATAGAGTAAAATCAACAAAATATCTGGGAATAATCATAGACGAAAAACTCACCTTTGGGGAACATATCGCAGCTACCTCTGCAAGGGTCAGAAAAGTTATTTACGTTATGAAAATACTCAGAGACGTTGCTTCGATGGCCTTGTTAAGGACTGTCTACCAGACTCTCTGCGAATCAATTATATCCTACTGCATTACAGCCTGGGGAGGCACTCAAATCACACACCTAATAGGTTTGGAAAGGGCTCAGCGTGCAGTGTTAAAAACAATGATAAAAAAATCTTTTAGGTTTCCAACTACATTATTGTATGATGAAACTCAAGTACTGAGCGTCAGGAGACTTTACATACTAAAAATTACACTTAACACACACAAGGAAGTAATCAACTCTAAGGACTATCAAGACATGATCAACAGACGGGTCTACAAACTCCCTCTCCTTAAGGTTAATACCATGTTTGCAAGGCGTTTCTGTGCTTATATGAAACGTTTTGTCTATAATAGGTTTAACAAAGTACGTAGCCTGGCCGGTGTAACTTCAGGTGAAGCTAAATTGATAATCCAGAATGAACTGCTTGCTTGGACTTATGACCAAACAGAAAGCTTTCTAAAATCATTGTCTTAATCTAAATGGATAATTGCTGCTGTTAAAGTCTTGATTAATATTTCTTATACCTTACAAATTGCTGTAATCAGACAGAATACTTGTGTTTCAATATATTTATGACTGGATTGCATGTGATTAATAATTATACAAAATTTTATTTTTATTTATTTATTTATTTTTACATTTCGTGATTTAATAGTTACTTTTTAATATTATAATTTATTTCAGAATTGTACTTATTTATTTGTTATTTTAAATTAATTTAATTGTTTTGAAATTCATGAATGTTGGTTTTGAGATTTATTATTTGGTTGGTGTTGAATTATTTTACATCTACATCTCAAGATTAAATGTGAGTAAAGCTTTCTACAGGACAGGCTGTGCCTAGTGTAGGAAGTTTTGGTATGATTAGGCATAAAGTTAATCTAAAATTTAAAAAGGAAAAGAATCCTGTTTAATGTATTTTCTGTTATTATGCTATATTGCTTTTGGTAAATAAAGTTTTATTATTATTTTATTATTATTATTATAACCACGATTTTTTTATCGCCGAAATGTCGTTCAAAATGGCTGCTTCTTGAAACTTGGTCGAAACAAAACACTGTTGACGCGCCGAAAACCAGAACTGTCACGGTAACACTCGCGATACTTGCGGTGAGATAGGACCATGTTTTGAAGTGGACTGTTTATAGGTATTTTTGCTGGTCATTTACCATAGGAAAACACGAGTGGAAATTATACAGTTGTTTATTGCAGATCGGGGAGAGCGCAAGTGATAGGTACAATGTTATGTGGTCGTTGGTAGCTATAAAGGATATACAATGCTGCCAACATAATTAAACCAAGATGTTGTGCTACCAACAATCACCCATCTAGGAACTGACCGCACGATCGTTACCTTAATTCCACACGTTCTACTCTCACATGGTACAAGCCTGTTTTTTTTTATTTTTCTTGAAAAAGACAGCTCCCGCATTAGAAATATAAATTCCTGTGTCACGGGAGACTTTACAAACATACATGAAACGGACACAAAAAACACCCAGACTCAGAACAACAAATTGTGAATTACACAAAGTGTTATTGTTGTGATTAAAAGGCAATGAAGCCAGAACCTAAAAATTAAAAAGTTACATGACACCACAGGTTTGACATTTGTAGACAATGTTCTCTTCTTCTCGAACAATGTAATGTACATATACCGTGCCTTGTGTGATTAATTATATAGAATCAGAATTTACAGTAGTTCTTGAATTTAAATTCTCCCTTCTTAGACCCCATATACCCTAACAGTTATCCCACGTGAGATTTGAACCCACGACACTTGGCGTGGCTATACCTTAACCGCATAAATAAAATAAAAACGTTTTATTGTTTGTTTCAGTTCTCACTGGCGTCGCCCCACATGGTACCATCAGTCACCTTATTATGTACGTCGTTTTTACAAAGTCTATCTGGAATGGAGCAATTAGCACTCACAGATGACACAAGTGAAGAACCCATGGAAGTCGTCGAAGACTCCACTGATGATGAAGAGGCGAATGACACCAAGCTGAATGGAACATATTCTCCAAAAGCTACTGAACTCTGGACTCCAAACTATGAAGTTGTCAAAGAGAAAAAACTAAATAAAATAATTTCAGAACCATTCTTAGATCTGCATGCAACCAGTTCTATGTTTGGTGTGTAATATAGTCGTTAATGTATATATATAAAACTTGTTATAAGAAATGTCGTTTTTTTTCTTCTCTTCTAAATATAACAGACGAGTTGATCTTTTTTGTTTGGGAATGCTTTTCGCAACAAACCCTTCGTGTGGTAGACGAAGGGTGTATGTTGGACTCCCAGATCTACCCACGGGAGGAGCACCAGGAACACATCAGCGGCTTCTGGAGTCTTTCCTGCCGTATCCCTTATTGAGGGACACCCCGGGGTGACTGGATTCACCCCCGGGGTAGGACGCTGTGCACCTCTCACCGCTCTGTACAGTAAGAAGGGGAGCATCGACCCGCCTTAGACGACACAGGGTGTCACCTGTCTGGTCGTTTGCAGCGGTCACATCTCCCCAAGATGGGACCGGCAGCGGCCCCTAGGCGACGATTTGGGAGCTAGCGACCTCTGCCGCGTTGCCTTCCCGGTCGGCAGCATTGTGCCGTAATGTCAGGTCATATTCAGATATTCAGATACAGGCCCGTTGGCTGGCACAGCGCTTGTTTCGAGCCGTACCCTTCAAGCCCGCAAGTCTTCGCCATTCCGACCGACAGAACGAATTTGGTGTTTTTTTTTTATTTTAGACTTTTGTATGTTTACATTTCTACCTGAATTATTTTCTTGATTAACACTTTGCTTTTACGTAAGAAATGTGTTTTACTTTTAATATGTGATCATGGTTGTCACTGGTTTATCTTCTGCCAAACCGCCTGTTAAACTTTAGTTTTCAGTTCGTCTGAAAACTAAAGTTTAACAGACATACTCACATAGAAAATTTACTCAAAATTGCGTAATTATTATTTTTACACCATAATTTTTATATAATTCTTATTCGAAACGAGAGAGCCAGAGCTTTCTTTACCGGATTCAGGATACGAACAAAAACACCCATAACAAATTCTAAAGAAAATTTATTAAAAAAAGTTTGGTCGAATCACCTTATATAACAAAATAGGAATATTAACGTAGAATACATACAGCACTGACAAAGAAACTTGGCCCCTGGATTGTTTATATTCGCACTACAAACTAGTCAAAATCTATAATTTAATAAGCCATTGTTGACACGCAATAGGGTATTTTTTTTATATTTTGGACATCTTACACACATCGTCATCTAGTTCCAAAATAAGCAGAGCTTGTATCATGGGTACTAAACAACTGATATAAATACATAAACGTACTTTTTTTTTGTAAATACACACATACCATACATAGAAAAACACCTAGACTCCGAAACAAATATTTGTTGGATCACACAAATATTTGGTCTGACCCGGAAATCGAACCCGAGACCTTTTGATCAGCAGCCGCATACGCTAGCCACTAGACCAACAAGGCAGTCAATTTCCTGCACAATTTATGTAAAGTCTCGTCTTGGTTGCAGCGACACAAGCCACAAGCGAGCTTAGTGCGGAAACCGTCGCTAAGTACAAACTGTAATCTATTTTAAGTTAAAGAAATAAAAGTAAAATATCTTGTCCGCACATAAATTTTTGTGAGCAGAAATCTCTCCGGATAACACCAGCTGGTGCCTATGTCGGACTCGAACCGACTACAACCGAACACCGAATAGGGTAATATAAGTCGATGAACCAGGTATACCATCAAAAGGAAGTCCCTGCCCCCCCCCCCCCCCCTCCTGCCTTAGTAAAACTATTTAACAGTAAAATGGTTTATCATACGTGGCTGGTTAAATTAATATTTACGGTAAACACATTTTCAATCCAAAAACACCAAGTTTCCTTATATGCTATAAGTTTATAATTATAACTAAGTACAAGTTGTTCTTTGGTTGTAGTTATAATATCTTACATAATTTTTTAATACATAACATTTAATTGTATTTAAACAATAAAAATAATAAAAAAGACATGTGTACACAAGAGTATTCTCCTTTTTGTCAATAATGTTGCAGACAATGGGAATGATAAGTATTTAGAGATTGAGATTTTATTCCAATTTTTTAAAGTTTAGCAATTTTTTCATCATCAACAGCCTTTTACAATCCACTACTGGACATAGGCCTTTCCATAAAAAGGAGGTTTTGGCCTACTATACCACGATGGCCAGACGGGTTGGTATAGGGTTGGTTGCAAGTTTTCCTTCTCTTTGCATTGATGTTGTCTTGCGTAGTTTATCCCTTAGTCGCCTTTTACGACACCCGCGGTATGAATAGGGGTGGTGACATGGTTATGGTGAGCAAACCGTAAAAAACATACATATGCTGTCGCGGACGTTTTTTTGAACTTTTAAAGTAAGTAAAGTAGAGCATTTCTTCCATACGTTGTTATAATTAAACTTCACTGTTTACACAGCGCTTGCAATGGAACCTTTAAAAGGAATAATTTTCCCCCGATATTGCAACATCTTTCATTGCTACTACGCTCCTTTGGTTCGTAGTGTGATGATACATCTTATAAATAATTAGCTGATGCCCACGGCTCCGCTCGCGTGCTAGGGGTATAAAAATTGATAGTAGCCGATTCTCAGACTTACTGAATATGCATAAAAAAAATCATAAGAATTGGTCAAGCCGTTATGGAGGAGTATGGGAACGAACATTGTGACACGAGAATTTTATAATATTAGAAGAAATTCTCGTGTCACAATGTTCGTTCCAATACTCCTCCCATACCACTAGGACGCGAGCGGAGCCGCGGGCATCAGCTAGTATATGTATTAAAGAATTCCTTGATAACTAAAATATTTCTTCAAATCCGATCAATACTTCCTGAGATAAGTGCATTTAAACAAACTAACATACTCTTCAGCTATATTAATTAATAAATACAATAAAGTTTAAATAGGAAACCAATCCCAATAAACATAAATAAAAATCAGTTTACAAATGGCACAGTTAACGCCACAAGTGTATAAAAATACTCAGTCAATTTAAGAATGTTTTTGAATTTAAATTTGGTTAAAAACACATTTGAATAAGTCAAAACAAGTTAGAAATCCGAATTAGCCAAAGCAATAGGTTGAATAATAGTTATCCTATCACCAATGCTTGGTTCAAAAAGACCTAAAGAATCTTTAGCTAAAATATGCATACTTAACACTATTAAATATTGTAGCGACTTAATACAGTAATATGGAAAATTTGTCCTGTTACATAATGGTCTAAAACTTGAATCAACTTATTTAAAAGGTTTTTTGTAATATAATATTATCACAATTATTTCAAGTCACAATAATTAAAAAATAAATGTTGAAAATTTTAAAAATAATCTTTAAATATTATAAATTGCAAATAAGTGTTGCTATCTTTGAAAAATAGTTTATAAAAAAAGTTTAATAATGATAGTCAACTAAATTAGTCCATAAATAATTTCATCCAATTGGAAGACCGGTGTTAAATCTATAGAACTCTATTAAATTTCAGGTCAGCAATTTTCACAATGTTGTCTATGATTGTTTGGACCTCGGCCATTGCCCCGACACCAACATCTCCGCACATCAAAGTTTTGGCAATAGGCGGTATTTCTATATAGCCCCACTGCTTCAATGTTGCTATATGCTGTGCTGTGATGGGATGCTCCCACATTCTGGTGTTCATGGCAGGGCAAAAGACTAAAGGCCTGTTCGAGTCCCAAGCTCTTGTTGTACAAGTAAGGAGATTATCACATAAGCCCTAGAACAAAGATTTAATTAATTTGTACATCTTATATTTTGTTCTAAAAAAATGAATGATGTGATTTTTAATAATACAATAACATGTTTACATGGCAAGAGCCATTATAATTAGGACATCAATATTTATAAAATACCTAGCGTTTAACTGCCTCTGCTCGGTATGTCCTAGGTTCAATCCATCCCTATAACCACTCTCTACTGCGCCAAGTGTTGTGGGTTCAAATCTGACATGGGACAACACTTTGTGTGATCCACAAATTGTTGTTCTGTGTCTGGGTGATATTTGTGTCCGTTTCATGTATGTTTGTAAGCACAGGAATTTTATTCCTAATGCGGGAGCAGTCTTTAAAAAAAAAAAGCCCACAGTGACCAGATTAGTCATCTATTCAAATACAATTATTATTCAATACACCCTTAGCAAACAGGTTTTAAGTGTATGGTCTTTTTGGAACAGTAGACATTTTGTGGTTTTGTTTTATGAATTCAAATTGTAGTTTAATCCTTTTTTTCTTAAAGTTATTGCTTTTACAAATTTCATGGATATTGTACAGTTTATTCATACAAAGAAACTAATATTTCAACAATTTGTAAGAGCAACTCACTTGTGCCATTTTAGCCAAGGTATTGGCATCTAATGGTGCAACTACCATCATGTCCGCAAGTTTTCCCAGTTCGATGTGCAATACTGGATCGCCTCTTTGCTGCCAGGCCTGCCACTCCAAAGCATCATCGTATACTTTCACATCCGTCGGCAGTTCCGACATCTTGATAAAATGCTTAGCATGCTCCGTTACTACAAGGTGAACCTACAAATACAAGCACTTAATAGACAGATCCTCAGATTTTTTCCTCAAGTTCCAAAACGTATATCAATATAACCTCAAAAATATAATTCCTTTCATCATTCGGTTCCAAAAGTGCTGCGATCAAAATCGGTATTTTTATAGCAGCTACACTGCCAGAGGCTGCAATTACTATTTTACAGGATCGTGGACTCATTGTGGAAACTTTTCAAAATTTCAATAGCACAAACAACAAACAAGGTCAAGAAGTGAAACCTAATAGAATAAATTTCAAAACAGTCAAGTGTCAAGTGTCAATTAATAAAAAGTTTGTTTTGACAGTACTTATTACGTTTACCATCAACATAATCGACCGCCTGTTATGACCTCGGTTTCTACTAAAATCTAAGACTAACTGAGAAACTTTTCGCAAAAATATTAAGCCATATTCTTGAAAGAAAAGATGAAAAATGTCTACTTCCAGGCAGTTCCAGGGAAAACTTTAAATTTTACTATACCAACATCGGTACAAATGTCACTGTTATCAAATAAAATATTCACAACAGAATTACGTCAGTCACTTCAGTCAGTCAGTCTGATTATATGAAACGGGACGGTAGTGTGGAAATTTGTTTTTAAAATTCGTTTTTATTTACGTTAAACATTTTTTAGTGAGTGATTTTTTCAATGGTGTTTATAGTGCGCTTTGTGCGATAGTTTTATGTCTAAGTAAAAATATGTGAGTTATGTGTTAAGTGTATAAAATTGTTTGTTTACGATGGATGGCAAAGTGAAATTTTACGAAGGCTGCGGACAGGAAGGGCCGATTCGTTGTATATTTTTGTGTGAATTTCATCCGACCGCCGGGCCGAAGATAACATGCCAAGTGCCAGAAAACTATATATCGAAAGATATTTTTGATACAGTCAGCCACTATATTATACCAAAAGTACAACTTCAAAGATGCACATTGACAGTGTGAGTATTATTGTGGGTAGATTCAAGTTACAACCTCACCAATTCACCATAGATTGATTATTACAAATATAAATGTCGAATTTATTTTTCTAGCCAAATAGACCTATTGAAAAGTACCTATTTACCTGAAATAAGGTTGTTGTATGGCCTTAACCCTCTCTTGAGAGGAGACCTGAGCCCAGCAGTGGGACGTTAAGGGTTGTTGATGAAGGTTGTTTGACTTTAATTTCCTGTTGATTAACAGAAAAAATACTATAAATACAATTAATGTGTTTTAAACATTGATATATAAAAACCCTAGATGCACAGTCTCAAACAAAAGTGGCATACGAAACTATCCTACTTAGTCATTGATGTATAAAAATATCAATGTGGGTAGTTTCAGTTATGCTATAAACATATCTTTTGCAAATTCAACCTTACGCGCATTGTTTAAAGTTTTTATTACAAAGCAGTGTACAATGACCAATCAAATTTTACGACCGAAGCTAGCCGGCAGGACAGGATATGGAGTGAAGAGGAATATTTGTATATTTTTTTTATTATAATACATTGAGTTTTTTAACTGCCTCGTTGGTCTAGTGGTTAGCGTATGCGACTGCTAATCAAGAGGTCTCGGGTTCAAATCCCGGGTCGGGCCAAAAAGTGTTTTTGGGATTTTCCTAGGAAATTCCTAATAACTGCCCGGAGTTTGAAAGTTTGGCGGTGATTCACGCCCGTGCCTCGGAGAGCACGTAAAGCCGTCGGTCCCGGTTGTCATGAACATCTATGGCAATCGTTATCTGACAATTGATATCCATTTTCCGCACCGAAGACTGCCGACAGAAGTGAAGTTTTGAAGTTTTCAATGTGACGTGTTGGGCCAGAGTGACACTTCTGTCATTAGCATGCAGTATGACGTAAACCCATAAGTTGTCCCCTAATTAATCGATATAATAGGTAATATAATATTTACGAACTTTAATAATAACACCGTTTGGAAGACCTCCTTTCCTTTTGCAATTCAATTAATAACTATAATAATATTATTATATATTTTATAACGTATTCATACTTATTAAAAACTAAATACAAAAAAGTTCATATTAAATAAACTTATTAATAAAAAATAAACACAATAAAAAAAATCGACTCCATTAAATTAGGAACAGGGTCGTTTGGATTATGCGACTAAAATAAAAGGTTGTGTAATAGTCTTTCTTAGACTGAAAAAGCGGCCATTGAAATTTGTCGTATTATACTTGGACCGTGGAGTGAAGTTTTTAGACAAATTAAATCAAAATCACATATTGCTTCCGATATTTAGTCATAAAAACAACAAAAACAAATTAACAAACTCTTTTACTCACCGAAAATACGATATCCCATCCTTTTTTAACGTTCTTGACGTAATATTTTTACAATTCCGCATCGAACACTTAGGCATTTTTAACGAGCGCACAGAGACGCGAGCGACGCGAGACTATTTGAAAAAGTAGCACAATTTTCAATAGTGCGCTTATTTTATGAGGACGGTTTTGAGACGCTGAGTGTGTATCTTGGGTTTTTTAATACATCAATGGTTTTAAAAAATAAAAAAAGTAAAGTTCGAGAAAACCTTTTTACAACATTAAGAAACAACCATCTAAGATAATGTCTAGTCCGCAAATAAGATAATGATGCGGGTGTTGAATATTGTGTTGTATTATCGATGACCTATTATTATCGATGATAAATATCCGAAAATGATGCACTACGATAAGGTAGATGGAATACTTTTTGAATAAAGAGCTATCGTAAACAAAAAAAATACGAATTCGTACCCTTTTTGGAAGAATAACAATCGAAAATAACAAAATAAAAACTAAACTAAATAGATAGCATCATTTTTTAAACACCGAAATTATTAAAACTGTGGTAGGTCCGGTCCAAAGAAGGTGAAATATCCTAAATAGACTCAAGTGAGTAGTGACTGCATATGTTTAAGTGAAGCAGTGCCAACTTTCTGCACTCCGGTTTGGTATTAAGAATTTCTTGTTAGAAAAACCGCTAGACCAAAGTGGCAGTTTTTACTAACGCAAATTTAAAAATTAATTTAGCTTTCAATATTGCTGTAAATGTATGTATGACGTATAACCGAAGCCAATAAAATAAGCAGAAAGAGGCAACAAGCACTTTCGTTAAAAACACTGCACATTTTTTAATAGTGCTCAATTAAATTTTCTTTTTCGTCATAATTATTCGAAATTCCTTCACTGCGTCAAAGTGTTTTATGATGTTAGCGTAATTTGGTGGTTTCTGTTAATAAAATCGGAAAATTAAAATAACTACCTACCCTAAATTTAGAATCCAATTGTACGTACATTTATTATTTAAAAATCGTAAAATACAATTTTCACCGACTAAAGTAACGGCTATTCGTTTGCAATCAAAAAGTCAGAGTTCAAATCGTAAAACGTTCTTTTGCTGATAAATTTAAAATACATTCTGTTATCTATGCTTCATTAAAAAAAAATAACTGACATTGAAACACACCACAACTTCCGCTAAATGGAATACATTTACACGCAAAGATACGGCAGTACTTAAAAAAATGTATAATATGATACAAAAATAATAATGTGTCTTAAATTTATTGCCGTCCGTTTAAACGGTTTTATTTAAATGAATCATTACTTACGATTCGTATTTTTAAGTACATAATAAAATTATGAATTTAAATTTAATATGTTTAAAACTTAAAGTAGCGTGGTCCAAATGTATTCGTATGTAATTTTTTTTCCTCCAAACATGGTTTTTATTTTTAAAATAGCTTATGAATAGTTACGGTACTAAAAGCTTTTATTAGAAAGTCAAATGATGTATTTATATACGTAATAAAATGTAATTTTGACTGCTTGTTGGTTAACGTATGCAACTGCCGATCAAGAGGTTCGATTCTCGTCATCAAATTGTAAACAATGCCATAAAATGAAAACTAATGTAAAAAAAGAGCTGTAAAAAAATAATCATAATTGTAAAATTTTACTAATTTAAGTTATAAAATCCTTCCTAATCTTCTTAATTTTATTAATATGTAGGTAGGTATATCACAAATATTCATGTGCTTATTCTACCTTTAAAGACTTCAACATATTCGCAGTGGTAAACTATGAGGAAAAAAACATAAAATAAAATACAAATTGTATATAAAAATAAAATAATCATATGTCGGTACATACATTCACGCCGTTATTCTCATCCGGAGCTGGCAGAGACGATAGAACACCGTTAGCCATGACGTTGAAATCTAGCTCAGATCATCAGTCTCAGCTTAAGTCATTATGACTATTACACACGTTAGCCCCTTGTACATGATTGTAATGTTTTGCACGGACAACCGTATTTTACGGTACGCTAATGGTTTACGTGGTCGCCACCCTACTTACTACTACGCCAAGTGTTGTGTGTTCAAACCCCCACATGGAGCAATACCTTTATAATCCACAAATTATTGGTCTGAGTTTTACCTATGAATAAAGCAAAATTTGATGCAAAAAACCTTTTACAGATATTTTTACACTTTACAGCTAGAAGGCGCCGGCATTTCCTAAGACTCAATAAATGAAGAAATGCCGAAACAAACCACAGAGTGTCCTTTTAAGTCCTTGAAATTAGATTAAACAAGAATTATATTAAATTATATTGTATATTAATATATTATATTCTATAGAATATAATTAACTTTATTCTGCAATATATAGCCAAAACATATAAAATTAATGACTATGCGGCTGATTGAATGACAATTGGCAACCTCATTGCTAAAAATAGATTCCTTAAAAATAAACAACTTTTGGATGAACAAGTCGACGTTTCACTTTAGTAAAACAATTATGATTGACATTGATTTTTAGTTAGGAATTATTTACCTGCTAAGTTAACCTAAATTAAAGTTAATAATAAAAATATTAAACTATCGACGTAAACCTTAAGTGTGAAACTCGATTTTACGTATTTGGTGTGTGCGCGTTACCTCTTAATAGTAATAGGTTTTTGACACAAGTATTCATTCCCCTCAGATAGATGATATGTTTACACATCCATATAATATATATATGTACACTCGGCTACCGAAGGCCGGAATCGTGTAATAAGATAAAAATCGGCCAAGTGCGAGTCGGACTCGCCCATGAAGGGTTCCGTATCAACAAGTAACATTATATAAAAGTTCTTGTAGTTCGTTGATTAAATGAAAGGTAAATTGCTGTTTACGCTTTATGACATATTAAAAAAAACTACTTACTAGATCTCGTTCAAACCAATTTTCGTTGGTAGTTTACATGGTAATGTACAACATATATTTTTTTTAGTTTTATCCCTCTCTTATTTTAGAAGTTAGAGGGGGGGGGACACACATTTTTCCACTTTAGAAGTGTCTCTCGCGCAAACTATTCAGTTTAGAAAAAAATGATTTTAGAAACCTCAACATCATTTTTGAACACCTATCCATAGATACCCCACACGGATAGGTTTGATGAAAAAAAAATTTTTGAGTTTCAGTTCCATGTATGGGGACCCCCAAAATGTATTGTTTTTTTTCTATTTTTATATAAAAATCTTAATGCGGTTCACAGAATACATCGACTGACAAAATTTCAACAGTATAGCTCTTATAGTTTCGGAAATAATTGGCTGTGACATACGGACGGACAGACAGACAGACAGACAGACAGACTTGACGAATCTATAAGGGTTCCGTTTTTTGCCATTTGGCACCGGAACCCTAAAAAGGAATTGCGTTCTACGAGGCCTTTTGGGAATGTAAAGAAAATTACGAGATACTCACTTACTTGTAAAAATAGATGTTTTATAAATATAGTAATATACAGTTTGTTTATTTTTTATATTTAAGACTTCCAAAGTGACTCCACTCTGCCTGATGGTAAGCATAAGTAGAATCCAAGAGTAAGGGCCACCACACTTGCTGCTAATGCAGACAATAAAGTATAGCGACTTAGTGACATGCTTCTGCATAATTAGAGCTCCAGTTTCACACTCATCAATAAACTACGACTACAGGAATGCTGTCATTTTAAGGTCGGTCTTCTGTGTGAGGGTATTCAGGGTATCCACCCGTTACCCTAGCAGAAACAGGCCATGGTGGCGGCGCGAGTGCTACGAAGCGCCCGCGCTTCCTGTTATACAGTTTGAACTTATGGTTCCACATAGGAGAAGGTCATCTGAAAGCCGTAGATGGCCCGAGGTACGTCGGGGTTCCAGGGACTAAAGGGTACACCTTGTTCCTCAAGTTTTAGTACCCGAGGCGGCGTGCGGTTTTAGGTTCGAGTCCGACGTAACCATCAACTGGTGGTATCCGGGGGGATTTCCGCACGGAACAAAAAAAAAAGGGGGGTACCGCCCCGGTCGAGCCGACCCCTTCATGTGTTGGATAATTTATATTTCCACACGGTAATCCTTTAATCATCAGCCAGAGAGATTGTAATTTGTAGAATATCAGTTTGCCATGTTTGGGAGCGGAACAGTGACAATAATAGTGAAAACAACTTTGAACGATTAGCTACTAAAATAAAGGAACATAACATTACTTTCGTTTCTTTACTATAAAATAGGAATCTGCGGAATTGCTACCGGCATGTACCTTTTTGTGAGTATCCGATAATTCGGCGCTGTTGCAAGCGCATTGATCACGGAGTAACTGAAGATCTTGCGGGTGAGATGTTATTGGCAGACATACCGGTCTACCCTCTTTCGCAGTCTTTTACTACGATCGCCCCTTTTTTTTTTTTTTTTTTTTTTTAATGTGTGAAAAATCATCATGGACCGTCACCCCACCGAGGGTTACGGCGGGGTGGTGTGTCGGACTTGAACCGACTAAAAAACACACAGTGTGCCCTCTCCGCGCTTCTCCGTTTAGGAGGAGGAGAAGTCCAGGGTGGGATCTCCTTCTGAACTTCTCCAGCGCCTGCCCGCTCCTGATGCGGGCACCGTCTCTTTACGACGACCCTCTCTTAGGCGGCGTCCGGCACACACCGACGCCGCCCCCTCGCGGCTGGCCACATAGTGCGGGTGGAGGGATAACCCGTCCCGTCCACCCGCGGCCACACTCAAGGCGGCATGAGGCGCAGATGTTCGCGCCTCCGCCGCCCGAGTCGCCGGCGGCGAATCTGGTCCGATTGGATGTCGTCCTCCCGGGCCTTCTCCGCCGCCTCCTTCTGCGTGATTACGTCATCGCAGAAGGTTGCGACCGCGGTAAATGAGCTCTCGCTGCCGACCATGGAACGAACGACGGCCGGCAGCGAGAGATCCCCTCCGATGACTGCAGTGAGGACCCGGCGCTGCGTCTCCCATGCGGGGCAGACCGCCAGCGTGTGATGAGCCGAATCCTCACTGCAGTCGCAGTGGTGGCAGGCGGGACTCAATTCCCTCCTGGCGACCGAGTGCAGGTACTTTCCGAAGCAACCATGCCCGGAAAGAACCTGCGTCAGTCGGAAGGTAAGGGTCCCGTGCTGCCGCACTGCCCATTCGCCGATGACCGGCTGAAGCGCCTCTACGGTGGCGAAGCCAGCACGTGGAGTCTCCAGCCGGACCGACCAGCGATCCATCGTGGCTCAGTGAGCGGCTTCGCGCCACTCGCGCACGTCCTCGGGCGGAGGTCCAACTCCACCACTCTCCGCCCGGTAGTTAGCCACTCGCCGATAAACGTCGGCGAGCACTTCCGCCTCCAAATCCCACGGGGGTGTTCCGGCCAGGGCGCACGCCGCCTCCGTCGATACGGTGCGGTAACCCCGTATGGCTCTGACCGCCAGAGTTCTCTGCGGCCGCCTGAGGCGCGCCCTATTCTGCTCGGTCAGAGCCGCCGCCCACACCGGTGCACCATAGAGTGCCATAGACCGGACAACCCCCGTGTACAGCTGCCTCGTGGCGACACTGGCTCCTCCCAGATTGGGCAAAAGACGCCCAAGGAAGGAATCAGTGCCGATCAGCTTCGGAGCAAGCTGTTGGAAGTGCTCGTCGAAGAGCCACCTACCGTCTAGGACCAGACCCAGGTACTTGAAGTGGGCCCGGACCGGTACGAGGACCGAGTTGACCTCGATGGAGGCGCCGGCGGGTGGACCACGACGGGGCCCATGGAAAAGTAGGGCTTCCGTCTTTTCTAGGGCCACCCGCAAACCCAGCGCCTCAATGCGCCCGACCACCAGGGAGACTCCTGTGGTGGCCAGGCGTGCCGCCTCTTCGAAGTTCGCCCCCCGGGCTGTCACAAGAGTGTCGTCGGCGTAGCAAATTACACCGACCCCGGGGGGGAGACGCCCTCGCAGGACCCAGTCGTATCCCATGTTCCACAGGAGTGGTCCGAGGACAGACCCCTGTGGAACACCGCACGACATGGCCCGACGTCTCAAGACTCCTTCTCGGTCCTCGTACATGACAGTACGCTCCGTCAGATAGTCTGCCACTAGCCGCCTCAGGTACTGTGGCACTCCGTGGTACTGGAGTGCGGCCCTGATGCAGCTGAATGGCAGACTATTGAATGCGTTGGCGATGTCCAACGACACCGCCAACAGCACGTCGCCGCAGCCCACCGCCTGTTCGGTCGCGGCCTTCAGACGCAGAATTGCGTCGATCGTCGAACGCCCCTCCCGGAATCCAAATTGGGCGTCCGACAGATCGGGGCCCACCTCGCGCAGGTGCCGGACGATGCGGGCGTGGAGCACCCTCTCGAACAGCTTACCCGCCTCGTCCAGCAACACGATGGGCCTATAGGCCGCGACCGAGTCGGCAGACCGACCTGGCTTCTGGAGCAGAACCAGCTTCCCGCTTTTCCAACACTCAGGGAAGCGTCCGGACGCCAGACTAGCGTCTAGCACTCCCCTGAGGCGGTCCGACATGTGATCGAGGGCTCGGGCCAGCACTCGGGCAGGTACCCCGTCTGGCCCGGGGGCGGTGTTCTTGGATCGAATCCTTAGAACAGCCGCCCCTACCTCTGATTCCCTGACGGGCGGCACATCAGCCTCGCCTTCGTCGTCGTCTCCGGCCATGACGGCCATCGACGGGGGCGTGTGCTCCGCCCGCTGTGGGAATAGGCCCTCGACCACTTCCTGCAGGAAGCTGGGCTGGAGAGTCTCCGTGAGGGGCAGGCCCCCCGCGCAGAGCTTTTTGCGCACCGCACGATAGGGCCGACCCCAGGGGTCACGCTCGAGACTCTCCAGCATCTCCTTGCGGCTCTCCTCTTTGGCGCGGCAGATGGCCAGCTTCAGAGTTTGCCGAATCTCACGGTATTCCTCTTGAAGCCGGTCCACCTCCTCACCGACTCCGCGGTGGCGTCGCCGACTACGAGTGAGGCACCTCCGGGCACGAACACAGGCCGCACGGAGGGCCGCCAACTCCTGGGACCACCAGTAGACCTCCTTCCTTGGAGGCCGACGCCCACGTACGCGGGGCATGGCCGCGTCGCAGATCTGCGTAATCGCACTGCAGAAGCGACCAGCCCCCACGTTGACCTCTTCGGCCGGGGCCTGCGGAGGCAGCCAAGAGTTGAGAATGGCCGCCTCCTCCAGTAAGTCCCTGTCGAGCTTGGCGACAGACCACCGCGGAAAGCGGGAGGGACGCCGCGCCGCGTGACCCCTACTGGCGTCCTGGGACCGGGAGAGCTCAAATCGGATATACAAATGGTCCGAGAGCGTCTCAACCTCATCCAGGACACGCCAGTTCTGTATACGTGCGGCGAGTGCAGGGGTAGCGAACGAAAGGTCCACTATCGACCCCCCCTGTTGTCGCACGCACGTGTTGGTGGAGCCTCTGTTCAGTAGACAGAGGCCCACCGAGGCCGCCCACTCCTCTACGGCCCTGCCCCTGGCGTCCGTCGCCGGGGAACCCCACGCAATGGACTTGGCGTTGAAGTCCCCCAGCACGAGGACGCGCCCAGACGTTAGTTGCCGCATCGAGGTCTCCAGGTTGTTCAGGAAGACCTCGAAGTCACTCAAACTCTTATTGGGGGAGAAGTAGACACCGTAAACGGTGTTCCCCCCCCACTCGGCGGCAACATATCCCGTGCCCCTGTCTTTGAGCGACAAGGGCGGGGAACCAGCCGCCGTGGAGCCGACGACTGCCACGGAGCCGTCCCGGTCACCCATCCAGTTTGGACGGGGAGGGACGAAGTAGGGCTCCGCGACTACGGCCACACCGACCGACCACTGCGCCATGGTTTGCAGGAGGAGATCCTGCGCTGCGGCGCAGTGGTTCAAGTTCGTCTGGACCAGAAGGTTGGAGACTTGATCCATTAAGGGATCGTCTCTACAACCTCCTCCATGGGCATCGGCGCCGACGCACTAGTGACGTCGGAGGCAGCCTGGATCGATAGGCTGGCCTCTGGCGCTTGCCGAGACGCGCGGGGAGGCTTGCAGCCCCCCTGCCCGATCTGGTGGTTGGCGGGCTTGTTCGCCGCCGCACACACCGGGCAATGAGGGGCGGCAGAGCATACTGCCGCTTTGTGCCCCGGTCGACCGCAGCGGTAACACAGACAAGACCGCAGCGGTAAGACACAACTCTCGCATTTGGAGCGAGTGTGTCCGGCGGTTAGGCACTTGAAGCACCTCATCGGCCTCGCAGCCAGGACCGTAACCCTGGCATTCACAAAGCCGACGAGGATAGCTCCGGCGTCGCCCAAAACTTTAGCTGACGCCACGGGACAGCTGACCCATGCAGCGACCAGCCCGCCTGGACCGGGGCGGATGGTGCCGACCCTGATGTTATCCGCGCTGCAGCCGGTCTTCTCCCGGATTGCATCGCGGACATCTTCGGCCGTCACAGAATCGTCCAGGCCCGAAATACGCAGCTCCGCGCACTTCGTGGGCCTGGCGATCTTGACGCCATCCAACTCGGCAAACATGCCCCTCAGCGTCTCGTCACATTTGTCCGCCGTCTTGGCGCCCTCTGCCCCAGGGAACTCGAGGACTCGAGCTCCTGTCTGGGCGCGGCGCAACCTGACCCCTGCCGGTCCAAACTCGGTGGCAAGACTGGCCCGGGCCTTTTGGAAGACAGCCGCATAGGTCAGTCCGCCACTGGCCGCCTCCGGTGTGACGGTCACCACTACAGCCGCGGTTTTGGGCGGCTGTAGTTTTCGCGGCTTCTTTTTGGTGGCAGCTGCCACCACCGGCGGCGGCTGCGAGGCTTCGGCTGCCTTTTCGGCGGCCCTTCTGGCCCGCTGCCTCTGCCGCTGTTGGCGCCTCTTTGAGCTCCCCACGACTTGCCAGCTCTCGTTATCGGCGGCAGAAGTGGAGGGGCCCGGCAGGGGTGTTGGAGTGGGGAGAGGGGGGAACTCCTCTCCTGTTTCAGGCACCGCCTTGGTCGGCGCTGTGGCCGGTGTCTTGGCCGGCGCCTTCGCCTGCGCCTTCGCTGGCGCCTTGGCAGACGCCTTCGCCTGCGCCTTTGCTGGCGTCTGGGCCGGCGCCTTCGCCGGCGCTTTCGCCGGCGCCTTGGCCCCCTTCCCCTGTTTCTGGGGAGCCTCAGGGGCCGGGGCAGCGGCTGCCGCCGCATACGACACCGGACCTCCCTCAACGGGGAGTTCGGTCGGCGCCGTCGCAGCCTTCGGCCTCTGCGATGCCAGCGGCGGACGTACCACTGGGGGTGGAGGCAGCATTGCCTTCAGATCCGCCAGGCGACCATCCAGCATGTGCCCCACCGCGACTAGCACCTGGCGCAGCTGGACATCAGGCATCGCCGCATTGGCTGGGGCTGGGGCAGGCTGGGGCAGGGCAGTGGCCACCATCTCGGGATGACTCGCTTGAAAGCAGGCGAACTTGTAGCCGAGTCATTTGCCGCCTGCAGACGAGCCACGTCTCCGACGAGCTCGTCTACGGCCCCCGTGATGGCGGAGGAGGACTCCTTAAGGGCCCTAACGAAGGAGCCCTTCAGGTTTGTGGACTTGGTGGCCACTCGGCGGATCACGTCCACCGCCACCTTCGCCCTATCCTGCACGGAGGGAGGAGCCTGCGGTACATCTCCCGCCGTCGTCATCAGCTCCTTGACTCTCTGCAGGAGTTCCTCTACCTCCTCCTCTGCCTTTGCCTCTTTGTCGGCCCTGTTGCGCCGGTAGGTCTCCGGCTTAAAGACGGAGCCTGACGGGCCTGGGACCGGCGAGGGTGACGCCGTTCTGCGTTTCGGCTGGGATGCGTCACCGTCGTCATTCCCGGCGTTCTCGCGCTTCCTGCGGACGTCAATCGGCTCCAACTCCATTGGCACCGAGCCGTCTGTGTCCGTCGCGGCAGTCTTGGAGCGCAGGCGCTCCGACACTCTTCGGCTCCCAGTCGTCTGTTCGACTACTGGGAGCCCCTCCAAGATGGGCGTGTCCAGCAACACCCTCTCCTCTATGGACGCGATTTCGTCCACTCCCGAAGAGCTCCCCTTGCAGGTGCCCTCCTTCTCCGTCTCCTTTTCCTTACCAAGGTCCGTCGTGCATTCGTTTACCTTTGTGCTTGCCATTTCGTTTTCATTTTCCGATCCGTTTTCTTTTGTAATTTTTAAGTTTAACATATCCATAATAAAACCCACGAGAGGGGGAGAAATACAAGGTCGACCCGGGCAGAGATCCCCCAATACCCGGGCAAGCGTAAATTTTTAGCCAAACCGAGGGGTCCGCAGGTACCTCGGCTTGGGGTGCGTTCGCAACTGAACTTCCCATCAGCCATGCATCCCCTGGCCACGCACCAGAGCTTGAGATTCGGGGTGATTTTTTATAGAGGTTTTCTTCCTCGCGGTCCAGGCGGTTAAGCCAAGACCCACGCCCCCGATCAGAGCATTCTTCTCGGGGCTACGCTATGCCGACGGTGGCAGGAAGACTACGTCACCCTGCCTGCTCGGTGGTAATGTGAATACACGCCGAGCCCGCCCTCCTTTCTCCACCGCTACTAGCGGGAGAAACTCCGACCCATGAAGGGTCCCACCTTCGGTTTTTTAACGAGGTTAACCTCCTCCTTGCTCCGAAGAGCGAAGAGCCAGCAGGGGAACCGGCGGAAACGCCCGCCCCGCTGGACCAGGCCTTGCCCGGGAGCCGATGACATGGCTTCCTCTCCAGCTAGAATATTAGCCGCTGGCGATAATCCTCCCCTCCAGATAACGCGGAGGAAATGAGGAGGAACAGTGCTATCGCCAGCGCCCAGGGTGCACCACGTGGAGGTTTTCTAGCCAGCAGCACCCCCTACGATCGCCCCTACGTTAACTGTTCTCGACACAACACTCACAGTATCTGATCGCGAAACTATATTTTGTTGATTACGCCTAGGGTTCATGATTTCTCGAGCTTTTCAATTTCTCGGGTCTCGAGAATTCTCGGGTCTTCTCGGGTTGTCGAGAAATTTACATTTACGTACGTTTTCTCATATTATTCTGTTGCAATACTTCAAAAAATTCAGTAGTTTTCCTCACAAATAAAAGTATCAAATTAATTACAAAACTTTTATTGATTATATTCAAAAACATTAATCTTACAAATAAGCTAATTAAATTAAAAAAAAAAACAGAAATAATATTATTCGTACACAATTATAATGACATGCAACATTTTTGGCAGGTTATTTAGAACTTATAAACAAAAGTAGCTTCTATTAAACTAAACAAAGAATCAACATGAAAGAAAACGTTTATATCTTATCTTAAAATTAAATTGAAAAACGAATGAATTCCCTTTTTGTGATTCCATTTATAGTGAAACAGTCTTTTGCAGCCAACTTCGTCAATATTTCACCCAATGATTGTATCGGTGGAGTTTTAAAGTTTAGTTTCTGTTGCTGCATACTTTCATACCCAGGCCTGTTTTTTTTCGGTGCACTCACACCTGAACTTGTAGATGCTTTAGATTCGGATTCTTCTTGGGTCCCGCATTTAGCAATATTGATTTTATGCACATGTGCTAAATGTCTCACCAACCCGCTAGTATTAATAGGGCACTTAAGGCATTGCGGATTTGCAGATTCCTTTTTTTAAAATATTTCCATACTTTTGATGCTTCCATCTTTAGTGTTATAGTGACGTTTTGGTAAAATCTACAACAAACGCAAATCAAAATGATAATAAGCCTTTGGATAATATATGTGAAACACACACATACAACACAACTAGCAATATTCGTCTCACAAATTTAAAATGACTGAATGATTAATGATTAATTATTTCAAATTACTTAGGTACATAAGAAAAACATATCAGAATAATTAAAAACTAAGCTTGCGTGTTATTATTTTACAAAAATTGGAAATGTAATAAGACTAAGTAGTATAATTAATATATCGTTAGTTATTTTATGTATTAAAGTTTGACTAAAAATAATAGAAAAGAACACATAGGTCCTCGTACCTAGTAAAATTTAAGATCATATTAAATTATATTATTGATAAAAATAGTATAAATAATAAAGACATGATGTGTCAATAAAAGTGAAAAGACTTACCTGTTTGATTACAATTTATCACATAATCTGTGAAACACTCACTACGTAAACTATCGTGTAAACACGACGCCGCAGAGCGCTTGTAGCGAGATCACGGGTGCCGCTGCGCTTTGGCCCGCGCCTTCAAGCAACTTAACAAACGGCGATTTAATTTCTATATAGGTACATGATTTCTCGAGTTCTCGACTTTTCTCGAGCTTGATTTCCCGGGAACAAAGCCCAACGATTTCGAATAAACCCTAATTACGCCGGTTTTTTAATGTTACTGACCATGAAAATTTAAAACAATCTTTACTTTGCTCCTAAAAGTTCTAGCGCGATGACTCATACCTCAAAGTTTTCCTTAATATATGCTTTTTTCAATACAAAAAGAATCATTCATTTCTGGCTGATAGTTACAGAGATAATCGCCTTTAACCAAATTTTATCTGTTTTTTTTTTCTATTTAGAACTCTCCTGGGTTCTAAGGTCCTGGGATTTCCTGTCCGGATAGACAACAAGAAATACGCCCGAAATGCCTACTACTTTAACCTGTGCTTTGTCTGCGATGCCTGGGCCAGGACTGTGCATCTCGAGCCGCTGGTCAAGAAGCTCACAGAATACTTGGTGAGTACCTTTTGAGAGGTGTATTAATGTTTGTTGTCGCGTGTTCGAATTCCAATTAGATCTATTGTATATTTTGTATTATATTGCATTTTTTGTATGATAAGTACATAAATATCAGTAAGTACATATTATCTATATAAATAAATAAAATTGGAGTGGCTGTTTGTAATATTAAAATAACCACTTCTTACTAAATGCATATGTTGCATATGTAAAAAAAAAATTTGGCATGGTGCATATGCCAAATTTTTTTTTTACAATCTTTGTCTGTCGGTCTGTTTGTTACCGTTAATTTCTGGAACGGCTGGACCGATTTCGACGGGACTTTCACAGGCAGACAGCTGATGATATAAGGAGTAACTTAGGCTACTTTTTTTAGACTAGCTTCGCCCCGCGGCGTTGCCCGCGGTTACAACAACACCGCGGGGCTGAACTAGTAAAAAAAAAAAAGTCCTCCTCTGCGTCTGTCTGTCTATCTGTTCGTCTGTCCGATTTAAATTAAATTTGTACCATAGATAGTCTGAGAAGGGACATAGACTACTTTTCACCGCGAAACCAACATAGACGCGGGCCTACTGCTGTGTCTGTTTCCGAGTATTACTGCTCTTTACATTTCATTTTGTTTGTTAATAGCTTTCGTTACATAGTATTAATATTGTAAATTCACAATTGAATATATTCACTGCTGAAAATTTAAGCCGTAAAAGCAGCAAATCCCACTAGAGTAAATTATAATCATCGCCTTCGTGCAAAATTTAGTTGCGGTCGATTCTCCTAATAAGATATTACTAAAAACTCAACGTTGATTTTAATGTGGTCATATATATGATATTACGACCGAAAATTTATATCGGACTTGTTACTTTTAGTAATAGATACGTAGTATTTTACTACGAAAACATCCACTATGACGTTTGTGAGGTGAGTAACCGAATTTTGAACGAATTTTTATTAGCAAAAATGGGTCTTTAGTTGAAACAATAGGCAACTATCAACTAAATTTCGTTCAAAAACAAGTTATAAAAAGATGTGACGTTAAAATGGCCGTCTCCAATGGTCGTTTTCGAGTGGCTTCACATCCAACTGACCTCTCTCACCAATTGACGCAGATTGCAATAAATTATATCATAAATATCTCACTAAATTTAACTTTTTAAACTTGCTTCCGTATATTTAGACATCCGTTCGTAAACAGTTCAACGTCTATACGATAGTTTCTATGAATTAAATAGCGGCTGAGAATACTGTTACATCCATACTAATGTTATATAAAGTTACTCTGTCTGTCTGTTACGCTTTCACGGCTAAACCGCTGCAGCGCTGAACCGATTTCGATGAAATTTACAAAGGAGATCCTTTGATTCTTAAGAAAGGACTGCCCCCTATATGCCGCGATAACCGACATAAACGCGGGAGATAGTTACTCATTATATTATCAGCTATCTGCCATTCAAAGTCCCGTCAAAATCGGACTAGCCGTTCCATAACAAATAGACCGACAACAGATTTTTTTTAAATTAATGTTTTGTTATAAGTAACGTACCTATATTGAAGTCTGTGTTTGAACATATTATATACAAACACAGACTTCAATTTTGATTATCTGTTATTGACGCTATTCAGACTCAAGAAAAATGACTAAAAAGTAATAAAGTTTCATATTTCATCACAAACTAATAAATACTTATGTCGTGAACTTTTAACATAAACATCAATATTGAGAACCTAATTACAACAGTAAAACAATTTTCTGTATATTGTTAATGTTTGTATGTCGGTTAACGCGGTCAAAAAGTACCCTACGTCCCTACGTCCTTCCTCAGGAATCAAAGTAAGCATCAAAGTAAATATTTGTGATCACATACATAGATAGAAATGAGAAGGCTCAAGCTTCTTTGTGTACGTTTCATGAATGTTTGTAAAGTCCCCCACGAGGCCACGTATGTCGTGGCCTCGTGGGGGACTTTACAAACATTCATGAAACGTATACTAATATCATAAAACTGAACAGATCGTTTGTGTCGTTCAACGCCTTATTCTGAGAAACTATGGATCCGATTTGATAAATACATTCAGTTTAAGATGGCTCAGTTAACGAGTTAGGGCCTGTCCACATCTCCACGTCACCGTCGCGTGGCCTATGTGCTCGCTCATTTAATGTTTTAGTGTCTGTGTGTCCCAAAGCACTGGAAGTTCTTCAACAACTGAAGTCAATCACAATCTATGTTCTTCGACAATTTTTTATTCTTAACTAATCGCTAAAGACACTAAAACATGCTACGACCGAAAGGAGCGGAGTATCAATGAAAAACCTTTAAAAAAAACCTTGCTTTTTTTGAGCTTCAATTGTTCCCCTTAATGGTGATCGCACACTTATCCGCGCCGAACGCGCCGAACGAACCGAAGTCAAGGAGGCCTCGCACACTTATCTGCAGCGGAAGAATCGACCGCGCCGAAAGCATCGACCGCGTCGAAGAAATCATTTCAAGAAATAGTACTCGTGCGTTGCTCTGACATACACAACTGATAGAATGCGGGCGCTTCGATCGAGGCGTCCGCATCATCCGCGCCGAATTTTATGACGTCATCCGAATTCGTCTACGATTTCTGCGGTTCTTCCAGATGCGGACGATTCGACGCGGGTAAGTGTGCGAGGTTTCATGAGATTTCATATAAAGAATTCTAAAATTCGTTTCGTTCGGCTCGTTCGACGCGTTCGCCTCTGATAGGTGTGCGATCACCATAAAAATTCAAAATAAAATGTCCTTGGCAACATATGTCTATCTTTTAAAGTTGGCTATCAATAAACTGTTTTATGGTATAGTAAACAAATTTGTTTTCGTTGTATAACATCACGCTATGGGCTATATGTAGAAGACGCAGTAAGGCGATTCACACACTGCACCGCGCTCCGTCGCGTAGCGCGGAGTGGCAGATTTCAATATTGTATGCAAGTACATCGATTAGTATAGAAAACACGCCAGGTCCAACACACTGAACACGCGCTACGACGCGTGAGCGCGTGCGGCTAGCAAATTCGGGATTGACTGCCCCGAGTGCCCCGCGCCTACGCGCGTGTTAGCGTCGCCAGTGTGTGAATCGCCTTAGCTAGTAAAAGATCTCGTTTAAAAAAAGCTTTAGGTGTTCTGTATCCATTTCGTTCTGTTCCATTGTATTCTACTTTATTAATGCCTAATATTAGTTAAAAACCACATGCAGGCTTGGTCTGAATGAATCAGCTATGACATCAAATCGTTCTCGAATATGAACGCGTTCAGCGTTGCCATTGGTGATTATTTCAGTGCGGGTCAATATAAAAGCCGAATGCGATCACCGTGTTCTATTCACTTTTAAGTTGCTTTACTAATAGAACTACCATTTAAAGAAACTAATGTAAGAACAACAAAAGTTGACCGGGGCGGTGCTACCCTTTCACAGAAGACCAACTGACATGATGTCTAAAATGACAGCATTTGTGGTGTCGTGTTACGGCGATTCACACACTGCACCGCGCTACGTCGCGTAGCGCGGAGTGGCAGATTTTAATATTGTATGTAAGTACAGTGATTAGTATAGAAAACACGCCAGGTCCAACACACCGAACACGCGCCACGACGCGTGAGCGCGTGCCGCTAGCAGATTCTGCCGCCGCGCGCTTAGGCGGGGCGGGCCGCAGCAGTAAACACATTTATATACGAAATTGAACAATGCCCAGCAATTTGGAATATGAAATGGAAATAATACAGACGACGACGACCAAATGGAAAGTAACCTTTAGTTTTGTGCGGGCCATGTACAAAGCCGTCAGGCGCGGTGAAATCTGCTCGAAGAGGCAGATTTGCTCCTCCGTCGCCACGCGTGTGATCTGCTGCCACGCGCCTACGCGCGTGGGCGCGTGACTAGTGTGTGAATTGCCTAAGTTAAAGAGTGCGAGACCGGAGGCCCAATGATGCATTAATCATCTCAATAGGCCTCCATAGGAGGTTACCTTACTGCATTGTTCGCATTCGCTGTAATGAGTATGGTGAGCACCACTCTTACAGTCTCTCTCTCTCTCTCTCTCTTCTCACCACTCTTCTACTTATGCTTTTTATCAGGCATAGTTGAGTCACTTTGGCAAGGTCATATAAAAAAAACAAACAACACAATCTCGTAAGCTAATAAATATATATATGCAAAACTCTTTATTTGTGCACCGTATTACAGATCCTACTAATATTATAAACGCGAAAGTTTGTGAGTATGTATGTTTGTTTGTTGCTCTTTCACGCAAAAACTACTGAATGGATTTGGATGAAACTTTACAATTATATAGTTTATATATCAGAATAACACATAGGTAATATATATATTTTACTGCAATAATCGAGATACACGCGGGCGGAGGCGCGGGCGGAAGCTAGTTTACAATAAAGTACAAAAATTATTTACATTTAATTTACAAAGGGCAGCCTTATTGCCAAAAGCAATCTCCTCTAGACAACCTTAGATGGATTAAAATGTTTCGAAAAGGTCAAATATATAATCATTATCTCTGTTTGTCTAACAGCTATCGATGGAGCTTGAGACGGAATGGTTATCTAAGCAATCAACGTCTGGTGACGCGAAGGCACTTGGTGGGCTGATGCGGCAAGTTATGCAAGATATTAACTGTCGCAGGATGTGCACGCTGACTGGTGAGGATATATTTATTTCATTATACTTCAGCCAAATTTTTCCTCAATTGTCCAAATTGTACGGTGGTTTTCTTCTATTCTTCGAAAGTCTGCTAAATTGCTTGATATTCTTTTTCTGAACATATGCTGTAATCGTTATTGGAAAGTCAGTGCCATCAATACCTGGCAACTAGCTTAATCTTGGAATTCAGTTCATACTCAGGTTCATACCAGTCGCTCCGTGGAAAAACTGATATTCAGATCAAAACGGACTTCAAATAATCTTAGGCATAATAAAGGCTAGTAAAAAGAAGTTTTTCCTGCTGATGACGGAATGAATCTCTCGTAAATCATAAACACCTATATTTTCATTTATGTACGCTTCAAAAACTTGCAAATTCTGAATCGACCGACTTCAAATAAGGAGGAGGTCCTAAATTCTTATGTTTTTTGTGCTTTTTATTTACGACTCAGTTTTTTTGTCTCATTTTTCATCAATACAACTAGAAGGTGCCACAGCAAAGCGTGGATACAACTAAAATATATAATTAAAATGTCGAAAAATATCTGATTACATTTGTCTTTTGTATGCATACATACATGTAATGTATATTTATATATATATGTAAGTTTAACTAACGTAGTTTCAGACGGTAACAACTTTAAATCGTATTTGTCATTGTTTTCAAGTAATAAATATGTTGTGTTATCAAGAATAAGTTACTTTAAATTCAATAATTGTTGTTATTCATTCCACGTTTGTTTCTGTAGTCCGTTCAACTTGATTATTAAAATACTTCAAATGTCGCGTTATCAAGCTATTATAAATGAGTAATAAAATAACATCTGTTGTTAATGTATAACATTGCTTTATTACAAGACTACACCAGTTTCAAGTTTTGTGCCATTTTCAACTTTAAACTCACTGCTTTAAGGATAATAATAATATTAGGATAAATGACCTTTTGAACGAGACCGTTTCATCTATTTGACAGTACTTGTTACAACCGTTTTTGTGGTCATCAGTGGGCGCCACTGTAGAATGAGGTCCTAGCTGTCAAAGTTTGAACGCTTAATTTTGCAACTATTTTTCTCAGCTCCGCTTTTAGAACAGACATTCATTGAACCGTAATTTGTAAGTTTTATAATTAATGTCGCGTATGGCAAAATAGTCACAAACATAATTAGAGAGTTAATTTTCATTCCAAAAATAAACTTTCGCTTACATAAACAATCTAATTTGACATTTGTAGCTGTTGGTTTTCCAAAATAAATAAATAAATAAATAAATAAAAATTTCAGACCTTATTTTCACGCGCCTCTAGCGGCTAATTCACTCGCGGTAGCCCTCATTCCCCAATGTTTTAATATTGAAGGAGGTTGTCAATTTAGTTTAATTTACGTTTGCTATTGTTGTTGTCAGAACTGTCTTGACAATGAACTTATTTTAAAAATTACTTTATTATTCCAAAGGGTACAGTTGCCGTTTGGTCCATTTTATTTTGGAATAGATAACACCAAAAGTAAATAATTTAAGAGTGTACAATGTTTTAATTAATCTCTGTCTTGAGTCATGTGTATTGAGGTTGGTTATAAGTTATAAGTAAGTGTTAAGCAAGTTTTATTAAAACTCTTTAAATTATGTAATAATCATAAAAAATATTTCGGGCATCTTACACACAACGCGATCTACTCCTTGTCTAAGCAGAGCTTGTATTATGAGTACTAAACAAATGATATAAATACATAAACATACTTTTTTTTGTAAATACATACATTTTATACAAAGATAACACCCAAACTCCGAAACAAATATTTGCGGATCGCACAAACATTTATTCCGACCCGGGAATCGAACCCGTGAGCACAGCAGTCGCATCCACTAACACTCCGCCACTGAGGCAGTGTCATTACATATTAATTATGAGGCCAAATACTCATCGTCCCAACTCTCTAGTTTTTTTACGTATAGAAACCCCCACGGGTTTTGCATCGCACCGGGTTTTGCGGGTGGCGGGATGATGTGTGGAATCGGGCCCACTATAACCACACGTTGTACCACTCTGAGTATGCCATCTTTACAATATTCAGGCCTCCTAGGAACCTTATAACTAACCACCTGTGCTGGTCTTATTTCTAATGTGGATAGTCCATTTATCGGCTATAGGCTATCACGCCATCACGCCACGACCAATAGGACTCGAGCATTAGTGAAAAATATCGCAAAAAAACCGGGAACATTAATTCCTTATGTTAAGAGTGAATGAGTGTTGAATAGTAGGAAGGAAAAAAAGAGAATGAGTGTTGTATAATAGGAAGGAAAATATAAATTTCCTTCCTCTTGTATACAGTTCTGAATAAAATCAGTAGCGAATAATAAGTAAACAATAATTATGTAGTATTTATTTAAACTAAAATAGTAGTGGAATCATAATTATTGATTAAATGTATTTTTAGGGATATTTAAAAAAAAAATAGCTTTGTGCACTCCTCCTCCACATAAACCATAGTGCGAATTTCGTACAAAGTTTTTGGTTCACTTAATATAGATAAGCAGACGAATGCTATTTAAGGTAATTTTTGTATAATTAGTAAAACAATTTCCGTAACAACAAAATAATAGTTTTGTTTTGTAATTATTATAGAATATTTAATTGTTTCTTGAACATATTTATTTTTTAATGAGACCGAATGAAGCTATGCATTCTCACTTACCTTACATAAATCCTCCATGTACTCACATTTTTTTGGTTTCAATTCGGAAATCAGAGGCCCTGATACCAGTCATAACATTTACTTCCTCATTAATATAGATGTGAAAATTAGTTTGTTTGTTCCGCATTAATATCTTATCTACTCAACCAGTATCTAGTCAAACGAGACTAATTCCCAATTTGAGATCTTATTTTACCATTTTGACTTGTACTACACTTTAACTAGCACTAATAGATCTGTGAATAGTGTGTATGGACGGCATGACGAAACTATACCTAAGGTGTTCGGTTTTGCAATTTTACGATACGGAACCATAAATATAGATTAAAAGAACGAAACTACCATTGAAATCTAAAAGCTTCAGTAAAATCTAAACAACACCGCTCACAGAAGCGTGTATTTTAAAATACACAATAACTAAAATCTTCTTTGAACTTGTTTAAGAAAATACTTTAAAATAATAATATAATAGATATGTACTAAGGCCGCCATAGTGTGGGTCACCGTGCTGCACTGTCCGCTGTGGCAGTGAGGACGGTGGCCGTCACTTCTGGATTCTGTTCATGCTTTTCATCAGGCAGGGCAGAGTCATTTTGGCAGCTTATATAAAAAAAAACTTCTGATATTAGTAGGCAGGTAATTCTTGATTGTTGTCTTTCTGTCTGTCTGTAGCTGTGTCCCTCCGTGTTACCTGCAGTTATAGTTGTAATATGAATCGCGAGTAACTCCGTGAAAGCTAGTCTAAAATGAAAGTAGACAAAGGAACTCCTTGTATTATCAACTATCAGCAAGTGAAAGTAGCGTAAAAATTGGTCCACTAGGACTTAATAATTAAAATTATATCCTCACTAGCTTTCACCCGCGGCTCCGCCCGCGTGTATGTCGGTTATCGCAGTAAAAAAATAGCCTATGTCCTTTCCCAAGTTCAGTTCTATCTTCATACCAAATTTCATCAAAATCGGTTCAGTGGCTTAGGCGTGAAAGCGTAACAGACAGACAGACGCAGTTACTTTCGCATTTATAATATTAAGTAGGGATAGGTATATGCATTGTTACCATCGTGGGGCAATTAAATACACGTAAATTAAAATGAAATATACATAAAAATAATTTACATTTAGATATATGACCAGACTATTCAATACACAATTAAAAACCATAGACAATACGTTTAATTTATATTAATAAGGTACCAAGTCTATGAATGTCTAATTTTAAGCAAACAATAAATAATATGGCAAGGTTGTCTGTTGCGTCACAGACCATTTTTTGGACCATACATTTTATTATGAGGTCTCTGTGTGTATGTGTGTAATATGAATCGAAGACGGTTGTGAGGTTTATATACATATATTGATCAATAAATTTAGTTTATGACTTGCTACTTGTTGTACATAATAAATATTTTGGACATCTGACACACATCGGCATCTAGTCCCAAACTAAGCAAAGCTTTTATTATGGGTACTAGACAACTGATATAAATATATGATCATACTTTTTCTTGTAAATACATACATATCATACATAGAAAACACCCTGACTTCGAAACTAATATTTTGCAGATCATATAAAAATTGGTCCGACCCGGGAATCGACCCCGAGACTTTTTGATCAGCAATCGCATACGCTAACCACTATAGACAAACAAGGCAGTCAAATTGATTATTTTAGTATTCATCCTAGGAGTCCAGAATTTAAAATTCTTAAGCCCGTTTTACGTTAGGTAAATATAATCGTAGGTGATTCGGCGCTGTGCGATCTGAATTGAACTTAATTATGTGACTCCAAGGGTCTCTATTTCTTTAAATTACTTTTCGGAGTGAGTTTTCTGTACTAGTACTATTATGTATTCTGTTTTTTTTACCAACTTTACTTAAACAGTTTAACTAGGGATTGCCAACCGTACTATAGTGATATTGTATGTACTATATTTCGTGTCGGCGTACTGTATTGTACCGAACTGTTGAAAAACTATATATTTAGTACGCAAAAGTACTATGTTTTCACGAAAACCTAACCTAAAGAAATCTCCGAACGATTAATCCTTTGTCTTCGTATCCGAACTTTAGATAAAACAGCTATAAAAAATGCGAGAAGTACAAAAAAATATAGATATATAAACAAAGAGGTAACAAATATGTATTTGACTAATATTTTATTTTATCATAAAGTACTAGCAAATTTAGAAGTGTATCGTATCGTTTTACAGCTTATTTCAGAAATACATAACGTGGGTAGCCTTAAGAGATATTGTGTACTCTTGACTAGGGACTTAGGTGTCCCTAAAGTTGGTGAAAACGAAAATATCGCTAAGATTTAATAAAATTTTGGGGACGTTGGTGTAAACGGCAATTATTCAAAATTTCATGTAACTGCTTTTTTCTACAAAGTACTGTACAGTGTTGAAGATTTTTGTTTTACCCACTAGCAAATAGTATTTCACTTCACAAATTACTTACAACTTTAAAAACTATAATCCCATGTATGCATGTCCCCAACTTTATTGATTTTCATGGTTTTATCAGAATGCAAGAGCAACAGAGATGTAGAATATCTTGGCAAGGCAAGTATTTGTCCTAAATCTTTATCCTACATTACCGGGAATTGTTTTCAAACCGTTTTTCCGTGGAATAACTGCTATCCGACTTCCACAACCAAAGTAGGTGGTATGGAAATTCTGAAAAAAATTGTTGTCGATCTTCAATCGCGCCATAAAACTTAAAAAAATATTTATACTTTGCTTATAATTTTTTTTTTAATTTGAACAAAAACTGAAAAATCCAAGTAATGTAGTAAAGTTAAAAAAATACTATAAACAAAGTATAAATATTTTTTTAACTTTTATGGCGCGATCTTGATAAGTATGTATGTAAAAAAGGCTCTACAAAGCGAATTTTTAACAATTGTTTAACTTGTTGAAAAATTAACTTTAAGTAAAATTTCCAACGGGAATAAATTATTTATAGTGTTCAAAACACACCATATTTTTTTCAAATTTGAAAAAATATATTCAATACCTTAAAAAAATTAATTAATGTGCCGTACTCGCTTTTGGCGCCACGCGTGCAACCTAAAAATGTCGCGCGCCGACCTATTTTCAGCGTTAAATTAAAATTATAAATCATGGAGATAGAGTTCCGGGAGTTGGGAGTTCTTTATTGGAAATTTCCTCCACTTTCAGAATCTTTTTTTTTAATTTCTTAAATATTAATAGTTTATGAAATATTGACAAAAAACGAAAAGCCATTTTTTTCATCGTTAATTGTTTATAACTATTGCAATTGTTTATGTACACGCTTTTAGCACATTTCTCTAGGCGTCATTCCGGATCCAATGAGCTATCGCACATAATTTTAAAAGCAGTATCTCTATTTTGTACCATTTTCAACTTGTCGACTAGACTACTATGGTAACCGGGACCGAGACGACATAGTGTGCACTCCGAGGCACGGATAATATATGATAATATAAAAATTATACATATAAATATAACTAAGTTTAAGTCATCAATAAACTGTGTAAACTTATTTGATATGCTGTTATTATCACGACGCATAAACCATAACCGTACGAGCAAACAACTGCTTGTTATTTTGAATAATTACTCTGTTGTTTTAATTCACTACTACACGTACAATATTATCAGTAGATCGAATCAATTTAGTTATTATTTCAATGTGTTTGGTTTCGTTCTTTGTATCTTGCTAAGACTTATCTTCTCAAGGGAGTAGAGCAACGCTGATTTTAACACGAATATGGCAGTATAGGTTTTCTGTGAGAGAGTTCTTATAGAGAACCACAGCATTCGTGCTGTTGTTTCGTTGGTGAGTGCGAGAACGGATCCCCAATGATGCAGAAGAAGTATCTGAATAGACCACCATAGTGTGGACCACAATGATGCATTTTGTATTTTGTTAATTTATTGTATTATTTACATCTTTATAATAATACTAACTGATGAACGCGGCTCCGCTCGCGTTCTAAGGCTATGAAAAATAGATGTTGGCCGATTCTCAGACCTACCCGATATGCACACAAAATTTCATACAAATCGGTCTAGCCGTTTCGAAGGAGTATGGGAACGAACATTGTGACACGAGAATTTTATATATAATTTCTAAATACCTTTAAATATGTTAACTTAGTATAAAATGAAGTCACTTCCACTGTCTATTAGCTTAATCAACTACTCAACGGATCATCATGCAGTCTTCAGCAAAAGATAGTGATTCAATAGGAAAGTTTACATGTGTTCAAAGACTTCAGTGCGAAGCGGCGCCGGGTTCCTAGTTGTGACAAAATAAATAGAGGACAACATAGAAGGAAAATTTGTAACTATTCCCAACGTAATACGAGGCCAAAATCTCCTTTCTAAATAGAGGCATGTGTTCAGAAGTGGACCAATAAAATCTGATGATGCGATCACCATCATAATTACAATATATTGCATAAGGCTGATAACATTTTCATAATGTAAGTTTTACGTAATTGCACAGATAACAGATATGCATTATTATCTCATGTTTAGCCTACATTACAACAACTGCCTCGTTGGTCTAGTCTAGTGGTTAGCGTATGCGACTGCTAATCAAGAGGTCTCGGGTTCAAATCCCGGGTCGGGCCAAAAAGTATTTTTGGGTTTTTCTTAGGAAATTCCTAATACCATCCCGGAGTTTGGAAGTTTGGCGGTGATTCACGCCCGTGCGTCGGAGAACACGTAAAGCCGTCGGTCCCGGTTGTCATGAACATATATGGGGGAAGCAGTGCCCTCAAATATACTGACAACTAGTTCAATCTTCGAATTTCAGTTCTCCCTTAGGGTTGCGGAGGTCCGATGCCAGTTGCTCCGTGGAAAAACTGAAATTCATGTAAAACCGATTGAACTAGTAGCCGACCCCAAATAAACTTAGGAATAAAGGCTCGGAAGATGTTTAGCCTACAGGGTGCTAGTCAAATATGTACGAAAAACACATAATACTAGCTGGATTCGTATGAGCTTTGCTTCGGCACATGGGCGGAATACCATGTCCGACCGGAGTGGTACCGGATTCTCACGGAAAAGCGGTGTGTGTATGCGTATGTAGTGTCCACCAATTTCTTTTTTATATATAAGCGTACCAAAGTAAAACTTTCTGCCTAATGGAAAGCATCATTGTTATTGCATGGTGACCCACACTATGGCGACCTAGTATGATGCTACTACATAATTGGGCCTCCGGTCTCACCAACGAAATATGGCACCACGAAAGCTGTTATTTTTAGGTTGGGCTTCTCTGTGAGGGTAGTACTGCCCCGGTGGAGCCGGCCCATTCGTGGTGAAATCAGCGTGGCTCTTCTACCTTTTTATGTTGTATTTTATTTAATCCATACTAAAATAATATTCTGTTAAGCTTTCCCACCTAAGTCGCTTTACTTTGATTCTTGAGGAAAGACATAGGCTACTCTTTATCGCGATAACCGATGCAGGTAAAGCCGCGAATAGATTTTAAAAAAGAAATAGTAACGATATTATAAGAACCCAAAATCTTCCTCACCTTTTTCTTTGACAAAAGGACAGCAACGCATTTGTGATAGCTGCAGGTGTCTCTATGGGTCTATAATTATTTGTTCCTTTACCTCGAACTATATAAAAACCACATGTCTCTAACAAAAACCTATGGTTTTAGCACTTCAATGATTACGTACGCCGAAGCCTAACACATTACGCTGTTTCATTTTTGTATGAATTAGCATATCTATGAAACTATGTTAATTCTCTGTATAAACATACCGTTTTAAAAGTACTCGAGCGTAAGCGAACACGGGGTTTTTATTTGTTTATGTGATGTGCAATGTTAAACGTTTCAACACTTTATGTCGAAAAGTAGAACTTAAGTTATCTTAATGGTTTTTTAAGCTAATGAAAAAAAAGCGGCCAAGTGCGAGTCGGACTCGCCCATGAAGGGTTCCGTAGCATCATATAAAAGTTTTTGTAGTTCGTTGTAATTTTCATCAATGTTTTAATAATAGTGTTTTGATTGAAAGAAATGTAAATTGCGGTTTATGATTTATGACGTATTAAAAAAAACTACTTACTAGATCTCGTTCAAACCAATTTTCGTTGGAAGTTTGCATGGTAATGTACATTATATATTTTTTTTAGTTTTATCACTCTCTTATTTTAGAAGTTACAGGGGGGGGGGGACCAACATTTTACCACTTTGGAAGTGTCTCTCGCGCAAACTATTCAGTTTAGAAAAAAATGATATTAGAAACCTCAATATCATTTTTGAAGACCTATCCATAGATACCCCACATGTATGGTTTTGATGAAAAAAAAATTTTTGAGTTTCAGTTCTAAGTATGGGGACCCCCAAAATTTATTGCTTTTGTTCAATTATTGTGTAAAAATATTAAAGCGGTTCACAGAATACATCTACTGACCAAGTTTCAACAGTATAGCTCTTATAGTTTCGGAGAAAAGTGGCTGTGACATACGGACGGACAGACAGACAGACAGACATGACGAATCTATAAGGGTTCCGTTTTTTGCCATTTGGCAACGGAACCCTAAAAATATGTTTGAATAAAAGTACAATTTTTTTTTAAAATTACGAAGCCCAAATGTTCAGTGTTGCAGATTAAAATAAAGTTAAATTGCCGCACTCGGGTCGTGTCAGTTAATAGGAGTTTTCAACAGTTGTGGTTAAACATTACTTCTACAAAACTTTTTTACAAATGTTGTCTGAATAGCGCGTAAATATAGCTAAATCCACAAACTATATCACTTAGATAAAATCTCTTTACATTTACTAAAACATTTCTAAAACCTTTACTGTTTCTAATTAGGTTTTATACAGTCAAATAATGTACCTTATTTCATACTAACTTCTTATAAACGGGAGCAAAATTGTTCTACACTGTTCTCAGTATCACTTCAACAAATTGTTAACACAATTCTTAATTGGATTCAGTGTTTCATCTTAACGTAGTCAAACAAGCTTCTTATTGAAATAATAACAATACAGAAAGAGGTTTCTGCGAGCTTGACGTAAATAGAACATATAGCATGTTCAGATTATCGACGCTGAACGCACGTTTTTATGTTCCGCGGGTATCAAGACGATGTTCTTTCAAGTCGTTCACATACTTACAATTATTAGATCTGATATTAAGGCGTGCAGCTAAATGTTAACATCACATCAACAGGTCATTGTTAGACACAGGTTTCCCCTTAGTAAGAACATTATGGAAATGTACTGTATTTTTCATATACAGAGATCGAAGTGAAGTTCTATGTACAATGCGCTTCAATATCTAAGAATTAAGGTAGTAGAGTCATGCTGATTTTAGCACGAACAGACCGACTCGACCGGGGCGGTACTGCCTTCAAAAGACCAACTTCACATGACAACATTCGTGCGGACAGCACGTTTCATTCGTTCGTGAGCGCGAGATCGGAGGCCCAAGGATGCAAGAGCATTTCAATATGCCGTCATAGAGTGGGTCTGCATTGTTTGCATTCATAAAAGTGATGGTGAACGACTCTTGAATTCTAATCCTGTATCAGGCACATTAATGATACTTTGGTAGACTTAAATATAAAAATGAAACGCACGACGAACGTCTTTCGTCTGAACAAGTCTAATAATCTTGAACTAAAGACAATTAGTATCATCTCGTGTTAATTTACAACAAAATGGCGCCACTTATATACTACATATGTAAGTAATATATCTTGTTTGATAAACTTGAATACTTTAATTATATGTGTACGAGATATGTACCTACGTACTCAGTATCTGATAACAGCGGTATCTAAGTGATTACAATGTATAATATTTAGAGCAGATTACTTTATCGTATCATGTTTGTTTCAGACCACTCATTAAAAGTTGTCAAGATTTTGGGTTTTATCTTTAAAAGAATATGAACTTTTAGAAACGTTCTTGTCTTAGTAGAAATTAACTTTGCACATTTCACGATTGTCTCAGATCAAACTAGGCAAACTAACCAGTAGTTAGTTGTAATATCAATTAAACAGCCTTTTAACCGACTTTAAAAAAGGAGGAGGTTCTCCATTCGAGTGTATTTTATTTGTTTGTTACCTCAGAACTTTCGATTGGGTGACCCGATTTAAATAATTATTCTTTAGGGTTCCGAAGTTTATGACTCGGAACCCTTATAGGTTCGTCATGTCCCTCCGTCCTCGACTTACCGTCCAAACGGTAAGTAGGTACTAGAAAGATAAAACTTTGCATAAATATGTGTTGTAATTACGTTGACAAAGTGCTACAATAAAATTATGAAAACTATTTTTATTTTGGGGTACCTCCCCTACACGTAAAGTGGGGATGTTTTTTTTCTCGCGGGTACCCCACATGTTGAGTATCATTAGATAGATCTTTTAAAAACAATAAAAGTTTTCTGAGACGATATATTGATTTAGGTATCCGTTTGCGAAAAAATCCACTTTACTTTAAACGGCACTTTTACGTAAAAACAGCCCCCCCCCCCCCCCCCCCCTCTAAAAGCTAAACAGCTGGCTCAAAAAATCTAGTAAAATTCATGATTATGTTCCATATAGTGAACTTTAAGAAAACTATAACGGATTAGATGACTTTGTAGTTCAGGAGTTATAGATGCTTATCTTGTAAAATGCGCTTCCTTGGAAAACGTCATACAAAATTAACGCATGAATACGTAAACATAACAATTTTCTATTTTAAATCCACGCACCATTATGGGTGACTTTGGAACCCTTTCCTGTGCGTGGCCTGACACGCACTTGACCGATTTTTTTAAAATAAATGTAATAACTTATGTACTTTAACTTTTAGGAGTTGGAATAAAATTATTTCAATAAAATATGTTTCTATATTAAACTAAGTCACATGCACGCGGGCGGAGCCGCGGGCGAAAGTTAGTGTAGATATATTTGTAACATATTTAGTCACTTGTAAAAGATCATTTTCGTGTATACCTACCATAATTAAAAGCTTGTTTGAAACATAAATCTTCTTGTGAAGTTCATTTTCATATATTAATGAGAACAATAATACGTTGTTTGTTTTTACTTTTAATTAATGAGGTAGTATAAAACCTTTTTATAAATACTTTGAAATTTAAAACATTGAATTTAATACTTTATTTAATAAAAACAATTGGTATGTAAGTGGCACAGTGGTAGCGTATGCTGCTGCGCTTGAGTTCTAAGGTTCGATTCCCAGGTCGAGCCAAATGTTTGTGTGATTCGCAAATATTTGTTTCGGAGTTTGGGTGTTTTCTATGTAGGTATAATATGTGTGATTTTACAAAAAAAAAAAATATCAGTTGTCTAGTATGCATATTATTATACAAGCTCTGCTTAGTTTGGAACGAGGTGGCGTTGTTTGTAAAATGTCCTAAATTTTTTTTTATTTTTTTAGAAAGGCTAGGAAGACGATGAATTACTAAAAAATACATTCTAGTCTCTGGTTAACTCACTCACTTTACATTAAGTTATTGGTCACGGCCCACGGAAATACCCTTTAAATTATATTACTTGGGAATAAATTTGTAAGCAGATAATGGAGTTTTATCTCCGGATGTCACGTAGTCTTATTTATGACACGTGACATCCGGAAGATACAAGCACCGTGGATAAAATGCATCAGATACGCTTCGTAACGAATAATGTGACGTAAAAAAATAAGATTCTGTTGAAGAGCCTCAAACGTTGGGAATTATTTTAAATGAAGGCCTTTTTTCATCATTCGGAGATCCTCACGGATACCACACGTTGGTGGCTATGTCGGACTCGAACCGACTAAAACCTAAGTAAAAGTTATGGCCTAGTGTGAGAATATTATAAATAAAACTCGCTGACAGCTCGAAGTATACCCAGAAAGTGTACTTCATTCATTCGGTTAGTAGTGTGACGGATTGGCCTAGCTTTCTCTGGCAGTTAGCCGATGACACAAATATTAAACTTAGGTTATGTTTTTAGACAAACTTCGCTTCGTGTCGTTACTCGCGATTTACGACAAAAGCCGCAGTTAACGCCACATAAAGTGTCAATCCCCCATATTTTAGAGTGCTAAATAGGGACACGTCAACAGGTTTTATTTCGTCATGAAGTCTCATATCATATATTTCTTAAAACATAAATTGTACTATTTTTGAGATCTTAAAGTTCTGAAAGACTCCATAAATCTTTAACCGACTCACCAAAAGCCGAACAAAAAATCATAGGTATTCCGGGTTTGAACCGGATTACAAATAAAACTCCACCCGAGCGCTCCCCGGACGGTCTCTATAACCAGGACAAATCCGGAAAAACACGGATGAATGGCAGCTCTAGTATAGCATAGATGTACATAATAAAACATATCTTGTGTAAACTATTATTTAAGTTAGTGTATCATTAAGTAAGGCCATTAATGCTGCAATAAATAGTTCATTTCCTTTCATAACTTTCAAGTCACCTATTGCTGTAAGTAACGATAAGTAAATAAAAGCAAAATTAAAAAAAACTGTTTTAAATTGTAGCCATAATTTTGTTAATTTACTAGCCTAATAACCGTGTTCACTGACTGTACTTAAACCGTCTCCTTATTAAAGTCCCCTAATCTAAGTACACCCTAAGTTTTAAACGACATTTAAGCACATAGGTTTATCCTAAATTTATCATCATAACGTCCCACTGGGCTGGCTCGTTTCTCCCCTCAGGAGAAAGTTAAGGCCATACGTCCTAAAGCTGACAGAGTGCGGGTTGGAGACTTGCAAGACACTTTACGGCTACGTAATCTTACCTTTGGATATTTTTAAACCGCCCGAAGACCTCCAATTAAGCTGCGACTGCTATCTTATATGATCACAACCTGGACTCACTGCTGATCTTGAACTCCGGATCGCGGAAACGCTCATAACATACCATACCATACATTTCATACATTTTTGTTGTTTGGTTTAGTATGAATTATTCGGCCGAATACTGACTACCAAATTTACCAAACCAAGAAAAAATATCGTATTACGCAAGATTATATGTATTATTAGATTCGGTGGCCGAATATTTGGCACTTCGGCCGAGTGTTGCCGAATATTCGGCACTTCGGCCGAGTATTGCCGAATATTCGGTATTCGACCAAATCACTATTCGTGATTTCTCTACTCTGAACTTCTATTGGATAAATATTAGTTTTCTAAATATATAATTTCTAATTCCAAGTACTTAAATAGAAAATTTATTTCATTTCAATATTAATTCTAAGTTTTCAAATACAAATCGTAGAATTTATAAGGTTTAATTTAACGTTATACTCAAGGTTGTCTGGATAAGAGTAAGCAATTTTATAACGTATATTAGGTAGAACAGAAAAAAAATTAATACTCGGTTTATGTCAAAAAAATCTATGGAGTACGTTTCTATATTACCAGTGTTGATGGTTTTAGGAAAATCCATGCTATAGGTAATAGTATAAAGTCGAATGTGAGTTACATTCTGCGTCTGTTGCGTTATCACCTCTAAACTGCTGCACCGATTTCAATAAATTTTTCTCATGTAGATAGTTTGACACTTGAAATGAAATGACTTGAGGATGGACATGACTTCTCCTTACCGTGAAAACTGATGTACACACGGGTGTAGCCGCGGGCAAAACCTAATATTACTTCTGTTTTTCTTTTGTTTTTTTTTAAAGCCTGCCAAGGTGACTTTACTATGCCTGATAGAAAGCATGAGTAAAATCCAAAAGTGGTGGTCGCCATACTCACTGCAAATGCAAGCAGCATGGCGAACCATATTATGGCGGCCTAGTAAAATGCTTTTTCACGCCCCGCTTAAAGGACCCGGGATCATAGTAGGAAGGAAAAACATGGGCCGGCAGTGAGTTCCATTTATTAATTGCTCGGTTTTTCATCTGACAAATCTTATAAATTGACATTATTTATTATATTATATATGACGGGACGGTGATCCCGGTAATGTTTTTAAAAACAGTGACGTCATTACTATTATTATTATTATTGGAGTATTCCGTTTTCAGAAATAACTTAAAATAAACTTTACTTCAACCAACTTTAATTCAATTTTAATTAGTATTGATTACACAGCTTCGAATATTTCACAATAAGTTAGGTGCTTGCTGTCCGAGCGCAGACAAACGAATGCTTGCTCCGCTGCAGCGGGCGGCTTTTTATAGGCATTGTAGTGGGGCGGTCGATCGTTGCGAGTCGTTTACGTCAATGAGAACACGTGCAGCGATGACAAAGTTCGTTGAATGTTGTGTTGCGCCGATATATATTATCGACAAATTCAATTTCATAAATAAATCATCATAGTCCTACTACATATATACTTTTTTTTTGTAAATACATATTATATACATAGAAAACACCCAAAATCCATAACAAATATTTGGAAAGCATATAAATATTTGGTGCGACCAGGAAATCGAACTCGAGAGTCGGCCATTGAGCTGCCCATTCTGCACATGCTGTTTATTTTGAATGTTTAAATTTATGTTGATGTGACGATAATTTATAGTTAAATTTACATTATATATTTAAAAAAAATATTTTAATTTGTTGCTATTGTTGACATTTTTTAAATTATTATAGTTGTGACATAATTGTAATTATCGCTTTTATATATGTCTTTTGCATTTAAGAATATTGACTGGACTTTAAAAGAGACTGTGATCCCTGAGTTTGTTTCGTCTTTTCTTCTCAGGAAGTCCAGTTAGGAAAGGCCGAACTCATCTGCTCAAAAAAAGTTTTACCTTCAAAGGTGTTCATGTTACCTAATTGCAGAATAAATGATTTAATTTGATTTGGCTGAAACCTCTTGATCAGTAGTCTCGCATACGCTAACCATTAGATCAAGAAGGTAGTCGAGTAAATGACATAGTTAAAAAATAGGCAAGTGACAGTTGTCAGAAAAAATATATATTCATAAACTTTTGACTGGTAAAATATATAAATTAAGTACCTTCATCAAAATTCGTACATACACTGAAAGAACGTACCTATTGCATTTTAATAATGCAAAATTTGTTATGAAATGTAAAGTAAGAGAAAATTAGGCGATTAATTTATAGTAAAAAAAAATGACAGTCCTTGTAGTACATACTTAACACTACAGATTAAAAATAAAAATCAGGCAAAGGAATTTATTACAGAATGCTTGTTTTTTCACTGATTAAATAATTACAACTATGATAATGTGATAGATCGATGGGCATTCAGCTTAAAATACAAAAAAAAAACATCACGCGAGAAAGCTTTAATGTCTATACTACTGCTATAGATAGAGATGGGGTATCACAATAAAAGGAGTCTACGTAAAAAGGTTATTTATACTATAGCATAATCATTTTTATTACAAATTTGTTCGATTACCAGTTATCGTAGTAAAGGTTAATATTGAGACGATTTTCCAAATGTTGCGTTTTATTTATTTAAACGTATTTACGTACTTTATTATTTACTTAATTTGAGCAATATTATAAAAATAATCGATTTTCCCAATTCGTTAACTAATTTGTATCGATTGCTAGGCACATCTCTATTAGGGATGCAAGGTTTAAAAAAATATATTTATCGAATTATGTTGATATTGAAATATCGTCATATCGGTCTAGTACGCCGATATGTCGTGAGACGCCCTTTCTACGTCCTAATTGCTTAAATCAATTTTGGCCTATTTATTATAATTTGCACGTTTACTCCTTATGCTACTGCTCCACCTGCGTTAGCGTTAATGTTAATGTTGATAGCGAACTACGCGTTAGTTAACGCGTTAAAATGCGCGTTGGCTACATTAAGGTTACAATGCCATTAAGACGTAATTCCTCGTCAATTAACGCGTTAACACACAACACTCACAATGGAGCCTAAAGCAGCTGAACTAGTTGCGATAATGAGCCTCATAATTTTTTTTATGTAATTTAAAAAGGGAGAAAAAATGAAAAAAGAAGATAGTGGATGATTCATATACATCGTCGGCGATTTTTATGGGATTGCAGCTTTGGATTTCAAAGACACAGCTCTTATTGCAATAGCTCTAAAAACTAACGCCTTTTCGTTCAACCACTCCATTGTTGTTCGCGTACCTAAATGTAGTTCCCGCCTAAAACAAAGCGCACGCCTAAAACATAGAATGAGACGACGTTAATGTAGCCAACACCAATTAGCGCGCTAAGCTACGCGCTAAAACCCTTTGATGTGTCCAAAAAACCGACACTCGAGTTATCGCTTAACGTTTAACGGCATTAGTAATGCCATTAGCTTTTAACGCATTAAAACGATGGCCACATCTGCGTAGCACCTATATTAGCGCACCAATTAACGGTTAAGACGCAGGTGGAGCAGTAGCATTACACTTACTCCTCGGTACACGCTAATTAAATATTAATTAGCGTGTACCGATACAACTGAAACATTAGCAAAATCTTACACCCATAAATTTTATTATAAACAATAATAACGAATAGTGGGGCACGCCATCGTGGATGGCACTTTATATAGCTTAGAGCACTTCTTATTATTAGTTTCAAGAAGTTTGTTTTATTAATCAGATAGAAAAGTTAGAATAAGTTTATTTTCTTTATCAAAAGTGCTCTATCTGTTACATAATATATCCCAAAAAAAACGATATTTTGAGTTTTTCGAGATATATCGATATCAGCTTATTGTCGATATCGACATATATCGATATTTTTTTGGCGTCGGTATATCGATATCAGCTTATTGTCGATATCGACATATATCGATATTTTTTTGGCGTCGGTATATCGATATTTATTGGTTTTCTGATACATCGTTGCAAGCCTAATCACTCTCATTATTTACATAGTTACTGAGTTTTTTTGTTCGCACTTGTTTTCTCTCATTGTTTCAATTCACGGTCGTTGGCTGCTTAAAATGCGAATAGCAATGTTAAATGTTATTACCACTAAGTATCCGTGTAATTTTGCAGTTAAAAATATCTTAATATGGTATTCTCGTACAGTAATATTGTTATCGTCACAAAACCTACATACACTGCAAAGTACTTTTCAACCTTTGAGTTGTTTCCCTGCAGAAACAATCCGGTCCTACAAAAACCCCAATTAAATACTACTAACGTTGTGTTTTATTTCTGTTGGTGAGTGGGGGTCGTCGAAACCTTTTACGGTAATAGCGGCCCTACATTAACGTTGCCTTACTCACAAAATGTGTGTTCACACGTAGTTCACCCTATAGGGAAACGGCTTAACAAGCGTAGACTGATATAATAAAATATGTATTTTATTATTTTACGTTAACGCTATTTCTCTGAGACCCTTTCACTATAGAGGGCCCGCGAGCGTGACATTTAACCCTTTCGACAACTTCACCTTTTAATAAAGGGATATTGCTGAAACCCATCTCTCTTTAGTACATACTAAAGTAAAATAGTGTTTATTTAACTAATGTTTATTCTTCACGAATACTAACACATAATCTATTTTTTTTTAATGTAATAATTTTAACAAAAAGGAACCGACTTCAATGAAAAACTATTCCGAGTACCCAAATCGCGACAATTGTGCCTATGATATTTGAGGAGTTCTCTCGAGTTCCTTGGGATCCCATCATCAGATCCCGATATGGTGACTATGGGACCACCTGTAAGCTACGCCTATTCCAGTGCAAAAATAATTTTTGAAATCGGTTCATAAACGACGAAGTTATCGCTGAACATAAATAAAAAAAGAAAAAAAAGTTTCCGACGAATTGAGAACCTCCTCCTTTTTTTAAGTCGGTCAAAAAGCGTTGCTTGGCACATGCTGTACAGTTTTGGCGCATTGAAGGCAACAATACTAACTACAGACTCCCTTGAGCTTCTGCAGTTCAAGAGTCAAGGTGCCCTATTTTAAACACCCCTCTCTCCTAACCCGGCCCCGATTACCGGGAGCGAGACTTTTGGGTTCCGTGACCTAATTGCAATAAAGATACTGCATAAAATCTGGTTACTGTAAGGTCAGGTTCGATTTGGTCGAGCTTGTCCCATACTCATAGCCGAGTAGACTTAGGTGATTGGGAACAATCACCGAGGGTAAGCAATGACGACGCTGTCAGACCTAGATGGGTGACCGTATTTGGCATGATATGTTATGAGCGTTTCTGTGATTCGGAGGTCACGTTAAGCAGTCGGTCTCGGTTGTTGTCTTAAGATAGCATTATGACAACAATTGGGACCTACTGCTTAACGTGACCCAACAGCGTATCTGTCTTGCCAGTCCCCAACCCGCACTCGGCCAGCGTGGACGTATGGCCTTAACTCTCTCCTGAGAATAGACTCGAGCCTAGCTGTGGGACGTTATGAGTTGTCGATGATGATGTCCCATACGTTTTATTGTGTGAGCCTGCCAAAGTGATTCTAGTCAGTCAGCCTATAAAATATAAACAAGCTTTAATAGATTTATTTGTCCAACAGTGGGCACGACGACTACGCATCTGACAGTGGTGAGGGTGAACGGTGATCCAACTCCAGTCAAAGATCATCAAGTCCCAGTGTTTCTGTACAGCAGCCACTCATTCGTGGCGGACCAGTGGGATCTTACCACCAATCAGGTAAGAATAGATTAGCAAGCCACACATTTTTCTGTCATAGAAATTTTAGGCCAAGAAGACCGCAGAGGAACATTGAACTGAAATGTTCCTCTGCGGTTTCTTATGTCAGGTGTCGGCAGCCTAGCCTACTGATGCCGGCAGCAAACCCGCCAGTCAGGCCACCGTTATGGGTAGGAGGCCTTACGAGGCAAAAACTACCGTGTTCTATGACTACAAGAATCGGACTCAACGCGTTTTAAATTATACTCATCATGTTTATGTATTAATAAACTAGTCGATTTGACTGTAACTCCATAATACTATTAATAAATTTATTACCAATAATGATTATAGCTTATAGGTAGAGAAAAAATAATCTGAAAAAGAATATAATATACTACAAATTCTTTGAACTTCTGTGTCTGTCAACAAAGTTATCGATTTATTTGTATCGTATTGTTTTTGTTCATTGTTGAAATTCATTATGGAAGTTTCACCAGCTGTTTAAATATGGACACATTCTCGATTGGGCGTGACGCGATATGTATTAACGCGTAAAATCTTTAGAAATATGTACGCTCAAAGACAGCGCTTAAAAACTTTCCTTACTTTATTTATCTGTGACACGAATAATATGAACAGTTTATTTAGTTTATCGTACAAATAATCTTTTTTCTTTATGTAGGTATCAATTTGTTGTTTTGTAACGTATACATAGCGATGTTAGTGAAATTACTGTACTGTGTAAAAACCTGAATCTGAACATCTCTGAATAACTCCCGCGCAAAATTATTGCGCAGAAACCGATAAATAAATTGCGTTCTATGTTTCACAGCATTAAAGGTAAAATTTAAGAGCATTTCAAGAATTTGTATTCAGATAAGGAGAAAATCCTAATGTAGTACTGATCTTTACACGGCGTGGAATCTCTTCATGACATGGATGCATGCAATAAATAGGTCGAATAAGGAAAAAGTTGCGAGATAATCTATATTATGTTAAAAGAGGCAATTTCAGTTCTATTTCACACTACGAACAAGCTAAGTTCATACTTATACTGTCTCGTTGCTCATATTAAAAAACATACTGCAAGTAAAGGAGAAAGTGGAAGTATGGCAGTAGTGAAGGTATTTGTTTTATTCGGAAGACCAGACCATTTCATCTCATAAACATTTTTTGTCATTAAATTCATTATGACGACGACTTGAAGACTTTAGAATTGAAGACGTGAAATACTTGTCATTTTCAGAAATAGCTGATATTATAAGTAGCGCCACTGGATGAAAAGAAGTAATAGGTTATCTTGATATGGACATGTTATGCGGAGAGATGAGCCAATGTTGCAAAGAAAATGATGGGTATGGAAATTGAAGGTTACATGGCAAGAGGAAGACCAAAGAAAAGGTGGATGGATTGTGTGAAAGAAGATATGAATAGGAAGGGAGCTAACAGCGAAATGACGAGTGATAGAGTAGAATGGAAGGATAAAACGTACTGCGCCGACCCCAAATAAAATTTGGATAAGAGCAGGCAGATGATGAGCTGATATTATTGGGCTGGTTGCCATCAAAAGAAGAAGACAAAGTAGTGACAATTGTTCCATCGACAAAAGCTTGGTCCTTAAATTGGGAGAGGGAGTGAGATAGATACTTTTTATCAGTTTCGTTGTTCAAAATCAGCATTACCAGTATTAAAATATATATCAGATGAAACATGTAACCGTCCTTATATTTCTCTTCAAACAATCATTATAAGTTTATGATATTCAAACAAGAATTGTCAAACATACTTAAAATTTTGAAGTATTTTCACAAACCTGTCTTGACCTCGTTTGCCAGTTATGTTTCATTAGAAATTTCGCTACCATTATACGAGTATAATTCTAACAGAAATTTATCTTTCACGTTTATTGTGACTAATAAACTGTCTTCGTCATCGGGTCTTCTTCATCAAAGGGTCTTGCCCTTTTGCAGTCCACTGGCAGGCATAAACATCTCAGATTTCACGGCATTCTGATCGATTAGGTACTTATGAAGAACTTATTAGGTAAATATTATTACATACCTGGAGTAAATTGAGTTATTAGATTCGGTAATTGTAATGTAATAAGTCTTGTATTTATTACTAAAACGATTGTGTGTAATGGTGGGACCTCTGATAACAAATCTTTTACGATTAGTTATAATAGTTATGCATGATTGCAGTACGGTAGCCGCGTGGATAATTTGTATTATTGATATGAAAATAAACTAGGACATTACAAATGGCTGCTTATTATTTTCTATTTTCTCTGATATTGGGTGTGTATACTCGTGGTATGTGGATTCGGGTACGGGTTTTGTAAGGTTTTTTTCGGACAACTTACACACAATGTCACCTAGTTCCAAGCTAAGCAGAGCTTGTATTATGGGTACTAGACAACTGAAATAAATACTTTTTTTGTAAATACATACATGTTTATACATAAAAACAACCAAACTCCGGCACAAATATTTGCGGATCACCCAATCATTTGGTTCGACCTCGCAATCGAACAAGTGTCGTACCCGTTGTTATAAACATCTATGGCAATCGTTAATGGGGAGTTATTGCCCTCAAATATAGTGACAACTATTTCAATCTTTGAATTCCAGTTAGCCCTCAGGGTTGCGGAGATCCGATGCGAGTCGAACGGATATTTAGGTAAAAACCCCTGAATTTCAGCGACTCGCATCGTATCTCCGCAACTCTGACGACGAACTGGAATTCGACCGAACTAGAAGCTCCCAACAGATATCTAAGCACTTAAGTGTCCTCTAAAGGTTGGTGAAAACAAAAAAAAACACTTAGGGCTACCTAACTCTCACTAAGAGGCCCCTTAAGTTGAATGACCCCTATTCATTGGTGAAAACGGCCATAAATGATCGTTGCTATTATCCCGTACAACGCTAAAACCTGATATATGCATATGCACATGGATGAACAAGAAACAGTGCAGTCAGTAACTGTTACTGTTGCATGTAATCGTAGAACTCGACACTTGTGCTAATATAACAATTAATTAGCTCTCACGTGAATCTTGTTACATACCTATCAATATTGTGTATGTACGTCGGGGAATACACTAAAGATTACAACATACACACTAAAACAATGTGTTGTTGTGTGATTTAATGTAGCTATTCCTGGGAGGGCGGAGCCGCGGGCATTAGCCAGTGACAGGCGTTTGGTGGGATTGTGTTGATGCATCGTGGTGAGAGGATTTGTCACCTAAACTCTGCGTTACCGAGTGTTAGGTGTCCAGGGTGCGGCGGACGTCGGGACTCTTGTTGTCTTTTTTACGTCGCTCGCTCGGGGAGGCTCGTCTCGTGCAGCATTAGCCAGTAATGTTTGTATTTCTTAGTCTCTAACTGTTTTAATACTTTCCCGACTTTTACACATACTCATGTTGACTGATAACTTTTACACATACTGTAAACGGTACTTATTCGCGGTAAAATTAAAAAATCATCAAAATATGACTTAAAAGGCAATCAAAGCGAATTTCTAAGTATTTTTGAGAGTTAATTCCGTACAAATCAAGTTATATTGCTACAGCTTTAAAAATAGATAAAAAATGATCCATGTCCATAAAACAATACCTCACTAAATTGATAATTAATCCTAGAGTTGTAATTTTCAAGGTTGCCTGTCAAAAAAATCATCAAATATGTAGTACGTTTTTAACGTAAACAAAAATAATAGGAACGTGAATGTCAGTTAAAAGTAGAAAGTCGGCTAATGTCCTTTCTCAAGAATCAAAGTATGTTCTTGCCGAACAGACAGATGGACAGACTTACTTTCAAATATTAGTATATAATTCATAAAAACCTAAAACCAGGTGAAATCTAAAATAGTTACTTCTTTTGTATAATGCGTAAAACGCCTAAAGCGGACTAACTTGTTCGAAAACAAAATTTCACTCCCACGATAATATCCAAAAATACATAAATTGAAAATATTTGTTGGTTTAAACAACCTACAACCTCAAGTTTTTTTTTAGACTTCTCGTCCATTCTATAATTTTGTTAAATACTCGCTTATTTCTAAATTTTTTTTTTCTTTTTGATTCGATACAAAATCTGAATCGTCTATATTTATTGACTGAAATGTGATATCCAACGATTCACTACCATTTTTTTTAGAATTTTTGTATAGATTTCAATTTTAATTTTTTCAAGAGAACAATTACAAATATTTAACTATGGATTTTTTATGTTGAATAAATAAATAAAATGGAAAGGTTTTCAATAGCCACTGTACAATCAACCGCTGATCAACCGCTCCGGCAACATATAGCTGGTGCATTGCAAAACTCTTCTGGAGAGACGAAGCCGTGGTTATCACTTGTCAAGCCGGTTTTTACGTGTGCCTAACTTCGCTCTCCCACTTTATTTGTTCTTATGTTATTTAAACTAAAAATACTTATAGTTTTATTTCAATGCGACTGTAAGAAGTAAGTTATTTTTTTTTTAAGACAACTCGCATTAGGAATAGTCTTGTGTCGCGGACTTTACAAATACAAGGAACGAACATTCGTTGATTGTTTCTGGATCTCAAAAAGTTTTATACAGTTGAAATTTGCTTTCAAGATTTATTCATACTTCCAAATTAATGAAATAATAATCATCATCACCTCCTTACACTTTTGTCAACTTTATTTAGGGTTGGCGTAATGAGTTTTCTTAATGCATTTTCCTGTAGTCCCCGTCAGTTCATTGTTATAATTATCCTCTTCTTTAAAACTTCCTTTTTCACGCAGTTTACTTTGGTTACCCTCTACTCTAATATCGTGAAAAACGTGTCAAAAACACCATTTTACAAGGTTTATGATACAACTAATTAATTAATCTAATAAAATCGACTAATGATCGACTGCTAATTATCGATTGTTAAATTGACGCCATATAGAAAAGAGTAATTTAATCTTAGTCTGTGTAACACAAAACTATAATGAAGCGTTTGTGTGTCGTGTGTTCAATAAAACTACACTACAGATGTTCAATAAAACTAATCTCTCGAATAGCACCAGTAAACCTCGTCAATAAAATTAATATTCAAAACAACATCACGATACGCAGTTCACTGGTTTGCTTAACATATTATCGGCTTGATTTTAATACGGCTCGGCACGGTAGTAGGCGTTGATATATAATTGGATATTTAAATATTAAGTGTTACGAGTGGAAGGCTTTGTTATAAGTTACGTTTAACTCAATGGTTAAAGTGATGGTTCCCGCGTTTTTATTTTAGTACCATAGAGGAACCGTTTGGTTTTTCGCGCCATGTGTTTAGTGGAAGACTTGTCTATGGTATTTTTGTATAAAACATTAAAGCACATAAATAACTCGCCTATTCGATCTGATTTGTTTGAATAGCAATCTTTCGAATGAACGAATTATGAGTTTTACTCTCAAATAAAATATTTTTTATATTCTGAGTGGCATTTTACTTCAAAAGGTAATCCTATCGGGCTTATACAGTACCTGGGTATAAACCCGACAGGATTACCCTTTATGGCGCGAAATACGTAGAAGAAATTACCTATGTTTATTGCATTTACAGTTTTAAAGTGTAAACAAAATGTGTTTACAATTGATTCATTTCGTTTCAGATCCATCAAATTTTTAGGTAATCTCTGCGATAAGGAATGTGTTGTTGTGTGATTGTGTGCAATTGTTTTATCTATTTGTATCTCAAGTAGGTTAGCCTATGTATGTTGTAAACGTAGAAAATAATGACAGGGAGATAAAAACCTTTTTAGTGTATTAATGTACATTTAATTTTTCACTCAAATGTTTCTTGAAGAATAATATCTAATATAATATTATTTCTTCGAAATGTTGTAAAGTCACATTAATGTCTAATTTTTGTTGTATTATTTCTTATCTAAAATAAAAGTGTGGTTTCTTTCGGTTGCGTGTTTTAAATTAAGATGCAGTTTAGAAATTAGAGCATATTTATTTAAACAATTTCAATCCTTTTTCGTTATTTCACGTATTTCTTTAGGCACTACGTGGTTTTAAATGGATTTTGTTGGACCTTGAATAGCTTATCACAGTTCTCAAAGATTGTACTGTCAAAAGCAAAATATTTTCATAAATCCCACTGATCATTCCTGAGATAAACGCGTTTATCCAAAAAATCACTCCAATTTTTAGGGTTACGCAGCTCGTGACTTGGAACCCTTATAGTTTTGTCATGTCTGTCCGTCCGGCTTTAATAAATATTTTTATTTGAGGTACCTCCCCTACACGTAACGTGGTGATGTTTTTTTTCTGGGGTATACCTCATCGTGCGGAATATCATTAGATAGGTCTTTTAAAACACATTCTGAGAGTCTGCTAAGTTTTTTTTAAATTTATGTATGCGTTTGCGAGTTAACCAAATTTAAAGGATACATTTTTCGTTAGTTCCGGAGTTAAAGAGGCCTAACTTGTTCCATACGCTTACTTGAAATTATGTAAAAATAACAATTATTATTTTCCATTCAACACGATTTTAAATCCACGTGCCATTATGGACTAAATAATATCATCATTGTAATAAAATACTTTTATTATAACATACTACTATATCAATTCACATAATGACACTAAAATCGTAATTTACGATTATTATGTTGGTATTGTTGGTAATAACTAACCCGCCAACGCTTCGTGTCATTGTTATATGAAATAATAATTTATTAAACAAATTGATGCCAACATTGCCAACTAAATGTAGGTACATGTAAATGTAGCGATAAATAGTTCAATGACCTCACTGATATTGTTTAAAAATATTTCCGAACGCAGGCCGTGCCAACAGGGATGCTGTTCATGAGTTCCCGATATAAGTCATTGTTTATATTTTCAACACATTATTATTATAAACGGGAAAATTTATGCATGTTTTTGTTACTCAATCGCGCTAGTATAGCGATAAAATTTAGCACAGACAAAGATTGTAATTTCGAAAGTAAAGTACCCTAATTACTTTTTTTTGACAGATAATATCGTGTATGTAATATTTTGTGAAGATCAATTGAGTAGGTACCTATCTAATAAAGTCGTGAAAAAGTACCTATGTACATTAATCCCTACTAATATTATAAATGCGAAAGTAACTCTGTCTGTCTGTTACGCTTTCACGCCTAAACCACTGAACCGATTTTGATGAAATTTGGTATGAAGATAGAACTGAACTTGGGAAAGGACATAGGCTACTTTTTACCGCGATAAGCGCCATACACGCGGGCGGAGCCGCGGGCGAAAGCTAGTTATTTATTAATTTTTTATATAGTAATTATTTTTTGGTTATTTTATGCTTGTTGGTACGTCGCATAACAAAATTAAACGCGTATTTTTTACTTAATAAATCTCCACGTCTTAAAATTTTCGTTAGATTTCATTATTATAGTGTCTGAATTCCATTAATCAATCCAAGAAGAAGTAAACCTTTTTATGTATTGTCTGAGAATAGACAAAAGAATTCCGTAGTCAACCCTAAGATGTGATGAGAAAAAAACGAGAGAGGTTGTTTATGGTGAGTTTATTTTCATTCGTTTCGACATCACTCGCATACGGCCACTGAGCGTCGTTAGTCGCGTTGGTTTACTTTTTTATTTCTAAGGGCCACAGCACACTAGCTACTTTTAGCATCGACGATCGGTGACTAGTCGCTTTTTAGAAGCTAAATACGTCGACCGAACGCTCCACACCGCACACTTAAAAACGCCGAACGCGGAGATTGAGTCGCTTTTTAGAAGCGCCACACAGCAGCTAAACGCTACTCTCCGCACACATTCGGATCCCGGTAGCATCGATTTGGCGTCTGCCGAACACGACTTGACTCTCATCATTTTTTTATTTGTATATGGATACTGCTGAATACTGCAATATCATTGCAAATCACAGACTTATGTAATCAAAGTTACAAATCGGAAAATTATAGATAACACTACAGCCGACGCGTTCAGGCATCTGAGAATCTGAACAGTCGCTAAAATGTAGCAGTGTTCGAACGCAGAAATTCGCGAATGATGCAGCATAACTTGCGATTTTGATACCGCGATAGAACGCAGAAAGTCGCTAAAACGCGATGCAGTCGCAAAATCGCCGATCGTCGATGCTAAAAGTAGCTAGTGTGCTGTGGCCCTAATGTCATATATTTTTATTCTTATTCTTATTCATTTTAAAAGACAACTCCCGCATTAGGAATATAAATTCCTGTGTCGCGGGGGACTTTACAAACATACATGAAACGGACACAAATGACACCCAGACTCAGAACAACAAATTGTGAATCACACAAAGTGTTGTCCTACGTGGGATTTGAACCCACGACACTTGGCGTAGTAGGAAGCGGCGTGGCGACCGCTTAAACCACTAGGCCAACCGTGCAGTCGTCCTTTGGATAACATCATCAAGTTAATGAAACTCGTTTACCCTTAACAACGCTTTTAGTTGGTATTTCAGTGTTTTCATAAAGCTTGAGTCTGATGGCGAATTGCATTAATACACCGAAGAGTGACTCTAATTGTGGATATATACCTAGCAGCTATCCACATTTTCGAGTCCCGAAGCCACCGGGTTCCTTGAGCTTCTGCAGTTGCAAAGAAATGTCGCCTCTATAGCAGTCCTGTGTCGCGCGAACAGCTCTTCCAACTGGTACCTTCTTCCTACCTCTACAGGACAACACGTGCTAGACTTGAAAGTAACCACTTGTGAAAGAAGTACGCACTATAACTAAACGGTAGGGCTCTTCCTTCTTGTACCGAGCAGTCAAAATCTGGAACTCACAACCAGCTCATGCGTTTCCCTCCCACTATGAATTCGAGCCCTTTATGTAAGGCATGAAAAAGCTTCTCACTAAACTGTCATAGTGTGGGGTCTGCATTGTCTATATTCGTAGTGAGTATAGCTATTATGGCAGGCTTAAAAAAATACGCATGCCTTAGGTTTTAGCCAAAACTGTGCTATACCGGATTTGTAGCCCTAGAAAAGTTAGTAATTTCAAGGAATAGGTTACAATCAATTTTAATTACTATCATAAAGTTAAGTAACTTTACATATCCCATTTACAAAAATAAATTTGTCCTTGCACAAATCTAAGTATCTTTTTAATGGTTTCTTTGTCTATTGTAACTGATTACACATTACGACTTTGCATCAGGCGCGAGAAATTCCCGTCACGCTGGTCTGACTACTAAAACGAATACATAAAGAACAAAAAACAACGAGTTGCACACACACAAACACACATCGCTCGTCCCCGTTCCCGGCGTCATCCTGTTGACGTGCATCGAGGTACATAATATTGCACAATAACCGACTTTCAAACTAGAGGGAACTGTTTGACATAAACATTACATCTGGGGCCATGGCAGTGTCCCCGCCTAGTCGGGCAAAAAAAAAGCACGGGCACGGCCGTACCATACTTTTTACATCGATAACATGTATGTTTTAAATCATATCACAAGTTTGACGTCATAAACCTATTTTTACTTTAAAATTTAAAATCAATACCTGGAAAACTACATAAATAATCTAATTAGTATCCTTACTTTTAACATTTTATTAACCTACTACCTAGGTTACTCTATGTCATCTAGCTATCTGTCAGCGAAAGTGCCATTTAAATCGTTCTAGCCGTACCAGGAGGGCCGATGATAACCTTGAAAGATTGATGGTCACTGGCAAATTCGAGGGGAAAAGACCCGGAGGCCGGAGCCCAAATTTGCTCCTCCCTCAGCAGTACCTGCTATCCATGCTGCCCTGCATACTGCTCAAAACCGACACAAATGGCGAACTGACACTCGCAGAACATAAATAAGTAGGGGTCACGACCCTCAGAATTGAGGATAACGACGCAAGGAGGAGCGGTTCCAGGAGCAGAAACCAACAGTTCCAAACATAAATGTTTAAATTTGCTTCTTTGATATAAATACCACATATATTTATGTATGTATATTTAGTGAAAAACTCTTCATTTGATATTAATATTATAAACAGACACTTCATTTAATTGTATCTATAGATACATATATCAACAACTACCTACCCAGTTTGCTTAGCACTTAGATCATTCATTTGCATCCGTAGCTTTCAAATGGCGAGTACCAACATAATTTGCATCGTAATTGTACAATTCTGTATCACAATTTTAACGACGCCGCGACGATAAACTGTAGTAGTAAGTAGGTTTGCAACCATATCTCTATTTATTGGCCCTGTATCATATCGAGGTTAATAGTTGTCTGCGCATGCGCATACCATGTGGCCGGCAGATAGCTGCCTGCTTGTCGTTTTTTAGTAAATAACTAGCTGAGTACCGCGGTGAAAATAGTCTAATTTACTCCTTGTGTTGCCAGCCTTCTGACAGTGAAAATCCCGTCAAAATCGATCTAGACGTTCCAGAGATTAGCCGGAACAAATAGACAGAATTACAAAAATATGTGTTTAAGTAAATCGACTAGGACGTATTTGCTGTAAGCCTCAATAATCGAAATACATTTTTTACTTTCTTATTATTCAGAAAAAATACTGCATCGATTGGTCCTAGTCTCAAAATAATTCTAACGTTAAAATAAACACTTAGGCGATTCGCACACTGCCCTGCGCTCCGTCGCGTAGCGCGGAGATTTTAATATTGTATGCAAGTACATCGATTGCTATACTAATCGATGTACTTGCATACAATATTAAAAACGCACCAAAAACAGCTACGTGCCGCTAACAGATTCGGGATTGGCAGTGTGAATCGCCTTACGCTGTCAGGCTTTTGAACAATATTATTGTCTTTTTTGGTGTAAGTCTGTCAAAAACAATATTTTTGATGCATTTGTTGCTTACGCCATTCTCGCGGTTAGCACAAAGGGTATTTAGTTTTACTAAAAAGAACTTGTACTTGCGGCGGGGTTTAGTGGGTAGACCGGTTGCCCGGGAGTCCCACACACACCCTTCCTTGTCCCCCCAAGAAGGGTAGGTGCGAAAAGCATTTCCCGCGTAAAAAAAAGGTATATTACTATACAAATAAATAAAATTGAAGTGTCTGTCTGTAATATCACATCAATAGTTTTTTACTAAAGCAGATAAAAGTATATAGGGTACTAATATCAAAAAAACAATTTTTAAAGTTTTTGTCTATCTGGATGTTTTTTTCGGTTATTATTGTAAACCGCGAGTAACGCTGCGGAACGTAGCTAATCTATAAAAAGTTAACCTAAGTTACTCCTTACGTTATCTGACTCCTGGCAGTGAAAGTTCCGTCGAAAACAGTTCAGCCGTTCTAAGGATTAGTAGGATCAAACAGATACATAGATAGTGATATAGATCATCAAGTATTTAAAGAGTAACCACGAAATGAGAAATATTAAATTGTCAAATTTTAAACCAGCATTATTTTTCTAACCATCTTCACTCATCATCATCATCATCATCAACAGCCTTTAACAGTCCACTGTTGGACATAGGCCTCTCCTTAGAAAGGAGGTTTTGGCCTACTATACCACGCTGGCCAGACGCGTTGGTATAGGGTTAGTTTCAAGTTTTCCTTCTCTTTGCATCGATATTGTCTGACGTAGTTTATCCCTTAGTCGCCTTTTACGACACCCGCGGGATGAATAGGGGTGGTGACACTCTGTATTCTTAATCCGTCACCACACGGACACTCAGCCGGGTTATATCGTGAAATTAAATTATAATCCGTATGGCGAACATGTCGCCTAAAATACATAATGGGCCTGTTGCTATGTCACGTAATGAGCTGTTGCTAGTTGGTCACCCAAATTTGGACTTGTTACCGTACAGACAGGCGACATATCACTACATTTTTTATAAATTGTACTTTATAATTCGATTCCCAAGCCGGACCAAATGTTTGTGTGATCCACAAATAATTGTTTCGGAGTTTGGGTATTTTTTATAGATATATGCAGTATGTATGTATTTAAAAAAAAAAGTTTTTGTATCTATTTGTATCAGTTGCCTAGTACTCATAAAACTCTGCTCAGTTTGGGACTAGATGACATAGTGTGTAAGATATCATTTAATGTGTAAGTTAAGATGTGTAAGATTGAATGATAAGATATATGTGTGTATGAAATAAATTAAAAATATAATTGTGAATTCTGATTTGACAATCGGTTATCTTCTTTATATATATAATTCTTGTGTGAGTGTGTATGTCACTGAACTTCTCTCAAACGACTGGACCGATTTTGATGAATTTTTTTGTGTGTGTTCAAGGGGATCTGGGAATGGTTTAGATTCGCGATTGGACCCGGTAGGTGGTGCTGCGATCAAGTTCTGGAATTTTAAAGTTGGGCGGTACGAAGTTCGCTGGGTCAACTAGTATATTTATATTACAAGGTGTTTACATATTTCATAATAACTTTAAATAACTTTAGCAAATACTAGCTGAATTTTACCAGAGGTTGTTGCGTTCTCTCTGTCGAGTAACGCCGAGGGTCGAAGATAGAATATTGTCGTCGTAGGTCGTAGATAGCAAGAGTAGAATCCAAGAAGGTGTTGATCCAAGAAGGAATGGTGGATGTTGACCCCCAACATCCACCATTGAGAATGGATTTTTTTTTCAAAAAGCGTTTTAGGTAAATGTGTTATTCTATGAATAAAGTGTATTATTCCATTTCTTTATCGTCTCATTCGCGTTATCGCAGACTCAAAACGATTGTTTGTCTAGACATTACATAAACACCGATCAGATAAACATTTTATATAGAAATTTGAATATTTGATACGCTGTAGCACTAAAAGCGCGACAGACAGACAGAGTTACCTTCACTTATATAACGATACATAAATTACGAACGGTCACCCATCTAAGTCTGACCTCACCGTCGTTGCTTACCCTCGGGGATTGTTTCCAATCACTCAAGACTATGCTTATTCAAAGTGTAATATTATTCCAGAATTCTCTGAAATAATGTTTCGTAGTTTTCGAAGTGTGGTAATCTATCGTCATTATTGGATACTAGCTTTCGCCCGCGGCTCTGCCCGCGTATATCTCGATTATTGCAGTAAAAAGTAGCCTATGTGTTATTCTGATATATAAGCTATATTAATGTAAAGTTTTATCCAAATCCGTTCAGTAGTTTTTGCGTGAAAGAGTAACAAACATACATACTCACAAACTTTCGCGTTTACAATATTAGTAAGGATTATTGTACGCAAACGTACTTGTTGACCTTTGAACGCGATCCTATTAAGGTGCTGAGCCATCAGATTAGGTACTTGACACATTGAACTGCTGCTGAGAGCCAGAGTTCGAGGGCAGGGTCAATAGATAAGAAGTATCTGTTCTGTCTCTCTCCATTCGAGTTACTTTCACAACTAAAATTGTAACTATTGGTATTTTCTATTCGCGTAATATATTTATACTCTATTCATGTATGTATGTATGTTTGTTGCTCTTTCACGCAAAAAATACTGAAAGGATTTGGATGAAACTTCACAGTAATATAGCTTATTTATCAGAATAACACAAAGGGTACTTTTTACTGCATCTAGATATACGCGAAATACACACATAGCCGCGGTCGAATGGTATTTAATAATTATATACGATTTTATTTAAAATCTCATGTTTGAAATATCAAATGATTAGTTTTTTTTAACGATTTTTTTAGTAGTAGGTACTTTATCAATAAAGCAATAATGAACATTTTTGTTGTCCGTCTGTTTATTCCGATTAATGTCTGGCACGTTTGGACCGAATTTAACAGGATTTTCACTAGCAGCAGATGATAAAAAAGTAACTAAAATGTTTTTTTCTTTTAAGTTTTAAAAGACAACTCCCGCATTAGGAATATGAATTCCTGTGTCGCTGTTTACAAACATACATGAAACGGACACAAAGAACACCCAGACTCAGAACAACAATTTGTGAATCACACAAAGTGTTATCCCACGTGGGATTCGAACCCACGACACTTGGCGCAGTAGAGAGCGGCGTGGCGACCGCTTTAACCACTAGGCCAACCGTGCAGTCAAAGTTTTAATAACTCCGCTACGCGACATTACTCACGATTTACAACAAAACTGCGGCTGACATAGCGGGCCTCAAGTAGTCAATATTTAAATAAACTAGCTGCGCCCCGCGGTGTTACCCGCGTATATTATTAAGGTTGCTATGCATGGCAAACGGTGAAGTTTTGACAGGAGTTAAACAGTGATACATTTTGACATCTACGATTTATGTATTTTTATGATGATTTTTATAATCAACGACATACACGCAAGCGGAGTCGCGGGCGAAAGCTAGTCCTTACAAATATTATAAACTATCTGCCTGTCCGTCTTTCACGACAAAATTATTAAACCGATTAGAATGAAATTTTGTACACAAATTCTAGACTGAGCCTGAGAAAGCTAATTTTTACCGCGATATACTCGTATAGACGGATGGAGCCGCAATCGAAAGCTAGTTATTTAAAAATTGGTTTAAAACCTACCCTCAAACATTTTTAAGAATATCACTCTAAGGAGGAGAGGAAAAGGATGAATGGAGAGGGTTAAGGCCGTCCGTCCCGACGCCGCTGGCCTAGTGCGCTTTGGGGACTGGCAAGACACGAGTGACTACAACCGGGACCGACTGCTGAACTTGCTCTCCGAATAACGAAAAAATGCATGACATCATCATCAATGATAGCGTTCGCCAGGACTCACAATGTACTAATACTAAGAGTCTAATCTACATACATGACTATGGTAAGCACACAGAGATATTACATCATTGGCTCTACTTGCAATATCTAGACAATAATACAATTGTTAGGTATCACCTTCGAATTTTTTTTATGTTATATTAAAGCCTACCAAAGTGACTCTACCCTGCCTGATGGAAAGCATGAGTAGAATCCAGTAGGGTCACCATCCTCATAGAGACGTATGGCCTTCACCCTCTCCTGCGAGGTGACCCGAGCCCACTAATGAGACGTTATGGGTTGTTGACGTTGATGACTTAATGTTTATGAAGGTATTTACATTAGCTACAACAAAAAACTAATTTTAAAATCGACTAAATATATCGACTAATCTCTGGACTGTCTGAACCGAGTTTGAAGATACTTCCACATTCAAAATGCTGATGACATCAAGACTAACTTAGGCTAAATTTCTTTTAGGATGGCTTCACTCCGCAGCTTTATTTGCGATTTACAACACTAAGCGCGTGTGACAAAGTGGTACTCGCCTAGTATCATCCTCCTAGCCATTATTCCCAAGTTTATTTGGGGTCGGATACTAGTTCAACCGGTTTTACTTGAATTTCAGTTTTTCCACGGAGCGACTGGCATCGGACCTCCGCAACCCTAAGGGAGAACTGAAATTCGAAGATTGAACTAGTTGTCAGTATATTTGAGGGTACTGGCTTCCCAATAACGATTGCCATAGATGTTCATGACAACCGGGACCGACGGCTTTACGTACTCTCCGAGGCACGGGCGTGAATCACCGCCAAACTTCCAAACTCCGGGCAGCTATTAGGAATTTCCTAAGAAAATCCCAAAAACACTTTTTGGCCCGACCCGGGATTTGAACCCAAGACCTCTTGATTAGCAGTCGCATACGCTAACCACTAGACCAACGAGTACTCGTACTCGTCTAGTATAAGTAAATATATTTATATAATTATCAGCCATCAATAGGCAAATGATATGCGCGTTGGAAATAAACGGCCATAAAGACGGTAAACCTTGAATAATAAAACTGACCTAACGAATTATCTATCGAATGTTTAAAATTCAACTCCACAATTCATAAACAATAATTGTATGATTTGTTTTTCATAGAATAATTAATATTTTTATTTAGCAGTTTGAAATGATAAGTTTTTAACGCGGTTCTGCTCGCCTGTATGTCGGTAATTGCAGTTAATATTAGCCTATAACCTTCTCAATCTGATTAAAGGATCTCAATTGTAAATTTCATCCAAATCGAGAGCTCATACACACAAACGGATGGCGGCTTGTGAAGAAGTTATCAGCGATTTTAATAATCCATAATGAACGTGTTTTTATTTTTCGATTTTGTCCGCTGCGACGAAGTAAAAGCAATAACAGTGTTTCTTCTTCGGAATCCATTCTACAACTGACTCCTATACTATGTGAACTGATGACGACTGCCGCTGATCTCCACAGTTGGATTGTCGACGGATGTCGTCGACCCGTGTCGACAGCTGACGTCGACAACATCCCGTTCGTGTGTATGAGCCCTTAAAGTTCGTGAATACTTAAGAAACGGTGAGGGTTACTATAAAATCTCCCTACTCCTGGATTCTACTCATGCTTTCCATCAGGCAGAATAGAGTCACTTTGGTAGGCTTAAATATATTAAAAAATATAAATACACATAATATATTTACGATAGTAAAAAAATAATGACCGTTATTTTTAATCGTAAAAACTAATCTAGACCGAAACATGTTTGCGAAATAAACAACTAAACTATAAAATTTGACCGTCAGCATAATTTACATACCCATGAACTTTGCAGCAGAAAAAAAATAATTAAAAAAAAACACTTGCAACTAGTTTATAGTTTTTTTATAACATTAAAACGGAAACTGTAATAGTTTTATGAGTTCATCGACCAAAAACAAGCCAAGATGTTTATGCTTACACTGTAAAAAAAGAAATCACAATTTAACGGCCCATTACAGAAAGTAGATCGTGGGTTGCATCAATATTGTTTTTATGAAAACATCATTGCGAAAACGCGTAATAGCTTTCATTCGGGAGAATTAATAGGACGCGAAATGATTCATTTAAAGTAAACAAATAAATCAATGTAATTTTATTTACCTGCTCACAGCTCTCGTAGTTAAATAAAAATTATTTTTTAAAGAAATCTCCAGGCAGCCATTTTGTCACGAATTCAACGCATCTATGCCTCCATAATTCTATATCTATACAAACAAATTAAATTGAAGTGTCTCTATGTAATATCAAAATAAAAACTTTTTACCAAATTCATGCGAAAGTATATCGTTATTTAGAAGTTAGAAAATAAAAAGAATTTTTAAAAATTTTGGCTGTCTGCTTGTTCCGGATAATCTCTGGGACGGCTTGACCGATTGTGACGGGATTTTCATTGACAGAAAGCTGATGACTTAGGATTCATTTAGGCAAAAAAAAGTGTATATGCTTCGCCTCCGCGGCGTTCTCACGAACTAGAATAACCACAGGTAACACAGCGTACTTGGCTAGTCTCGAATAAATAATAGTCATGGCCTCTATTTGCTTCCAAATTTGAAATATGTAATTAATTGATTTAATTTTATATTTGTAAACTTTTTTACAACTTAAAATTTGGCAAAGGAAGCCTCAAAAAACTCTTATTTCGGAATTTAAATCATCAAGAAAACATAAAAAAAAAAACAAATCGTAGCAACATTCTACATACATATTATTATATAATTATAGAACGTTGTTCTAATTCTTTAATAACTACCTACTCCATTACAATCGGTAGCAGTAATTTAGTCGATTACGCAAGTTGTTTAATCTCATCACTAGGGCGCCAGCGCTGGCCGCGGCCGAAACAAATGTTTATTCGGTTGAATATTCGGCATGTTCCAAGTTTGGTCAGTTTGTATAATGAAAACGGGCTAGACTTGAACCGGTTTAAACCAGTTTGATAATGTGGAATTAATTTTGAATATTTGAAATCTATACAATACAGGTAAATAAAATTAGAGTGTCTGTTTCTAATATTATAATAACGACTTTTTTTCTAAATGCTTATCTATGTATACACGGTACATAATAATATGCCAAAATATTTTTTTTTTTATTTTTGTCTGTATGTCGGTTTGTTTCGGGTAATCTCTGGAACGGCTGGACCGACATCGACGGGACTTTCACTGGCAGATAGCTAATAACATAAGGAGTAACTTAGGCTACTTTTTTTGACGACCTTCGCCCCGCGGCGTTGCTCGCGATTACAACACAAACGCGGGGCTCAGCTATTCTAAATAAGTGTGGGTACTATAGAGATGTAGGTAACTGTAAAGCAGGCACCACACTTCGTTATTCGCTATTCGTTATGTGTCTACGCCGTATTCGCCCGAATATTTGTTATGCACGCAAACAACAAACACGCCACCACACTTCGAACTGGTATGTCAAATATGGAAAATATGTGTGTTGTAGAGATGTGTCATTGTCATTTTTATGGTGAACGAAACGAATCCATACGAACGAGCGAAACATATTATTTTAATTTCCTTTTTATTTTATTAAATGTACAGAAACTATACTTATATGAAGTCTAATTAATTTGATCATTTAATAAACTAATTTAATCGTTTAATCGATTTATTCTATTTCAAAAACTGTTTTATAGTCTATGGTTGTTATGTTCAGTATGCACAGGGCATTGTCATTTTTAATGGTCAATGAACGAACGAAACATATTATTTTAATTTCCTTTTTATTTTATTAAATTGACAGAAACAATACTTAAATGAAGCCAAATTATTTTGATCTTAAGATAGGTTATTTTAATCGTTTAATTGATTTATCTATTTCAAAAACTGTTTTATAGTCTATGGTTGTTGGTTATGCACAGGGCACTTCACTACCCGTCCGAAGTGTGGGCAGTCGATGCGTGTATTCGCCTTATTCGTGTCCTTTGAAGTGTGTCAAAAAACCGACAAGTCGACGTATATGCGATTCGCTATTCGATGAGTACGAATAAAGCGAATATTGGCGAATATACTCTCCACACTTCGCCGTATGCACGCGAATAACCCGCATAACGAATAGCGAATAGCGAAGTGTGGTGCCTGCTTAACGATAATAAAGATTGTTTCGTTATTTGTCTATACTCGATATATTATAAATCTAGTTAAGTACTGGCTGAATGCCGCTGTGTTAACCGCGATGATTGTTGTAAATAGCAAGTAACGCCGAGAAGCGTAGCTAGTTTTTAAATTAAAAGCATAAGTTACTCCTTATGTCAGCAACTCTCTGACAGTGAAAGTCTCGTCAAAAGTCGGTCCAGGCGTCGGACAGACAGTCAAAAATTGAAAAAAAAAACACTTTATTGTTGTAAGTACCGTATAATTGAATTTAGTAAAAAAACTGTTAAATTGATATTAAATAAAGATAGGTACTTAAATTTGTTTGTATAGATACTATCTATTTAAGATAGTGGGGTAATATTTATGAAGAGTTTTACAAATAACAAACTCTAAAACAGCAATCTAAAGCTATACTTGTAATTAATAAAAATAAATATTTCGGACATCTTACACACAACGTCATCTAGTCTCAAACTAAGCTGAGCTTGTACTATGGCTACTAGATATAAATACATAAAAATACTTTTTTTTTGTAAATACATACATATTATACTTAGAAAACACCCAAACTCCAAAACAAACATTTGGTCCGACCCGGGAATCAAACCCGAGACCTCTTGATCAGCAGTCGCTTGTACCATAGTCTACTCGATAAAAAACAATATCTTTCCCAGGATACTTTAAATTGTAGAATAAAGCTCCTATTTTAGTATCGTATCTTCAAGATACAGCGGAAACGATACCTATAATGAGAATAATTGTGGTATTTCTGTGTCACTAATAATTTTTATGAATTTTCTTAATAATACGTGGAGTAAAATTTCAATTTTGATTCTGTTTTGTGTTTAGCTACTGTTTCTATCTATATCACAACATCCCATAACGTCCCACTGCTGGGCTCGGGTTGACCTCTCAGGAGAGATTTAAGGCTATACGATTCGGCTCTTCCTTGTGCCGAGCAATCAAAGGCTGGAACTCACTACCAACTCACGTGTTTCCTCCCTTTCATGATCCGGGGTCCTATAAACGGGGCGTGGAAAGGCATCTCACTAAGCCGCCATACTTTCTGCATTTGCAGTAATTTTGTGTTGGTTAACCCAATCTTGGATTCTGCTGGTGCTTTCTATGAGGCAGGGTAGAGTCATTTTAGTAAGCTAAATATAAAAAAAAAAAAACAAAGAACATCCCCACCCTGGCCGAGTGCGGATTAGGGGACTGACAAGACAGGCTGTGACTACGCTATCTTTCCGTTGAATGTTTTTAAGCAGCCCAAAGACCTCCAACTAAGCCTCAAGACTGTTATCGTATGAATTTAACCGGGAATGATTGCTTATCGTGACGGAAACGCTCATAAAACATCATGCCACAAATGGCCACTCATCTAGGTACTGACCGCGCCTTCGTTGCTTACCCTCAGCGATTGTTTCCTGGTTATGAGCGCTTCTAATAATACGTGGATGAAATTAAAAATGTTGGTTTTGTGTTTTGCTACTGTAGGTATTTTTTGTTCACATAACAACAATATCACTTATCATTTTTCTACTAGTTATCTGTCATTTTTTTTTATGTTGTTATTACATGGTGTGTACACAGTACACACCTATGAACAGTTTTGGCCGTTTTTCTAGGCCGGTAATAAATTTCAATAGTTTAGAAATAGAAGTTGTTTTTTTATATAAATTTAAGCTTACCAAAGTGACTTTACTCTGCCTGATGGAAAGCATGAGTAGAATCCAGAGGCCACCAACCTCATTGTGAGTACATACAATGCAACATGGTGACCCACATGCCGGTTTAGTGAGTTGTTTCTGCAGACGCAGAATGATTGGGCCTCCGGTCTCACACTAAACAACGAAAGACAACAGCACAAATGCAAAAGAACATTTTAGGATGGTCTTCTGTGTTAGGGTAGTACTGTTCCGGTCGAGCCGGCCCCTTTGTGCTGAAATCAGATGAAATTAGCTTTACTACCTATTAACTTCAATTCAAATATATTTTAATTTATAATAGATAAACAACTATAAATTATTAATATATTCATTGGAATGCCGGTCCCTTTCGAAGGTCGCAAATGCAAAGTTCCAACTTCAAATGAAGGGAAGGCGAGGGGCCCATAACGAATTCGAGACCAAGGCCTTTTGCTCGTCACGTTATATTTTAACATACAGATGTATTTATATGCCAGTATTGGAATATTAAAAAAAATTGTTTGTGTGTCCAGTGTTCTGTATTTAAAAATTGAAAATTATATTTAGAAGCGATTTTTTTTTTGTGTTGACTCAAAAGATTATTTGCTTTAGATGAAACTAAGATCATGAAGGGCAAGAAAGAAGCATGGTTTTAAACTAAAGAACAGTAAGATTAGATTGTCTCAAATCTCTTTTCAAAACTAGAAATTGTAGGACTAGTTCTTTTATATTATTAACTTACTGCACCCCGCAGTAATATGTATCCAAAGGTTTTGTTCACTATTTTATTGATTTTAATTTTGTTTTCGTGTAATCCTGTTTTAGTTACTCTATAAACAGACAGACAAAAATAAATTGTTTCGGTTATTACTGTCTGTGGTTTATTTATTTGTATTGAAATACCTACTTTAGTTAATAACTTCTTTCGTTTCTTTTGTCCAACCGAGTAGGATTGCTACTGCGTAGGTTATTGAACTTATTCCGTAATGAGTTAATCAATAAATATTCATATTTGTGCCATTTTTTTAATCTTGACAACAGCCTCTAAAGATAAGTCTTTTTAAGATAAGGTTAGGCCTTTTGATAAATTTAACAATATCTGTGCGTTTTTTTTGAGTTGCTTAAGAAAGTTTTTTATATTGTTCGCGAATCCTTCATGATCATGACATAATATCTAGTAATCGATAGACCAGAAATCAATTTAAGTATCTGGGTCTGAATCCTTTCGCTTAAAATGTGGATGCCATAATTTAAAACATACGTACTTACGTTACTTATACGTACAATTTTAAATTATGTCTGTCTGTTTGTTACCACTAATCTCTGGAGCGGCTGGATCGATTTTGTTGGAACTTCCACTGGCAGATAGCTGATAGTATAAGGAATAACTAAGGACACTTTTAATTTACACTAACTTCCCCCCCTCGATGTCAGCTGAAGTTGTTGTTATAACAGTACAACTAGTAAGTACACACGCGGGGCACAGCTACTAGCTGTAATAATTTTGAAAAAGGGGTTACATTATAAATTCGAACCAGATGCCTTTAAAGTGTGTATTACAATGTATTCAAATTCAATAAATTTACTGATCCTAAATGTAACTCGAGTAAATAAAATTGATATCAATAACAAGATAACGCTCTAAATCAAATAAGCTTTATCGCCAAACTGTCTAGCGAGTTTTATCGATTATGTAATTTTAGTCGATATATGTAGAGTACTGTTAGCATAAAAGGTTTACTGAACTAATAAGATTGGCTATGTAAATATTATTTGTCACCTGGCAACACTTTATTATTTTTCGCAATAGAAATAGGTGTGTTTATATAATACCTTATATGTGATTGGGTTTTTCTTTCTTCTTAGCAACCCAGAGCAATACATTTGGCGGCGTCTCACGCCCGGGCCTCGGAGAGCATGTTAAACCGATGGTCCCGTTTGTCATGAACATACACAACAATGATTATTGGGAATTCAGTGCATACAAAATATACAGACAACTAACTCAATTTTTTAATTTAGTTCATCCTCAGGTTTGCTTAGATCCGATACGTCTGTGGAAGAACAGTTTTCAGATTCAGGTGAAACCACCTGAACTAGTAGCCGACTTTAAAAAATCTTAGGAATAAAAAGGCTAGGAAGATGATATCTAGTACCTTATATACAACAACAACAACAACCTATAACATCCCACTGCTGGGCTTGCATCTCCTCTCAGGGGAGGGTTAAGGCCATACGTCCTCACGCTGGCCGAGTGCAGGTTGGGGACAGGCAAGACACGTTGTAGCTACGTAATCTTGCCGTAATTTAAAGCAGCCTGAAGGCCTCCACACGACTGTTTAATGTAACCTTCGGAAATCACGAAAACGCTCATTACATGTCATGCCACAAACGGTCACCCATCTAGGTACTAACCGCGCTGTAGTTGCTTACCCTCGGTGATTGTTTTCAATTCAAAGGACACTTGGTTATGACCGCATTAAATAAGTGTGTGAGTGTGACAGCAGGCGGACATTATGAATTGTTGTTGTCACATTAACGAGAAAAACAATTTTCGGATGATGTCCAAAGTACCTTCAATGAACAGCTGTGTACGGTCACACAAATGTCACTTATAATGAAGAGACTATTTTATCTAGTAATGACAATATTTTTCGATTTAGAGGCATAGATTGTCCGTGTGGATTAAGAATACAGAGTGTCACCATTCCTATTCATCCCGGGGGTGTCGTAAAAGGCGACTAAGGGATAAACTACGCAAGACAACATCGATGCAAAGAGAAGGAAAACTTGAAACCATCCCTATTCCAACATGTCTGGCCAGCGTGGTATAGTAGGCAAAAACCTCCTTTCTAAGGAGAGGCCTATGTTGCCTGTTGATGATGATGATGATGAGAGGCATAGATAGACCGTTGGAAAGCTATACTTTGGTGCAAACTGGCGAAGAATTGAATATAAAAGTAGGTACACTTTTATTGAAACATTTTTCATTGATCATCATCATCAGCCTATCGCAGTCCACTGCTGGACGTAGGCCTCTCCCATTGCATACCACTCTGATCGATTTTGGGCTTCTCGGATCCAGCTCAGGGGGTGAATCAACATCTTTTATCCCAAGCCAACCTCACCTGCACGCGGTTCCTGCTGAACGACAAACGAGGGTCTGGCGACCGACTGGTGGCCGTATATCCATCCGAATACGTGTAGCTAAATACCACAGACTGGTGATGGGCAGCAGCATCACCGGTACAATAAGCTGCACCCTGCCATCGCCAACCCGGCTGCCTAGCGTGGCGTTTCATCCTCCTAGCCATTATTCCCAAGTTTATTTGGGGTCGGCTACTAGTTCAACCGGTTTTACCTGAATTTCAGTTTTTCCACGGAGCGACTTTCATCGGACCTCCACAACCCTAAGGGAGAACTGAAATTCGAAGATTGAACTAATTGTCAGTATATTTGAGGGCACTGACTTCCCAATAACGATTGCCATACATGTTCATGACAACCGGGAGCAACGGCTTTACGTGCTCTCCGAGGCACGGGCGTGAATCACCGCCAAACTTTCAAACTCCGGGCAGCTAATAGGAATTTCCTAAGAAAATCCCAAAAACACTTTTTGGCGATTATGGGCCATAAATCCTCCCATGCAGATACAACTTTTCATTGATATTCAGCTCCTATTGGCGGTAGCATGATGATATACAGCCTATAATCTTCCTCGATAAATGAACTATCTAACACTGAAATAATGTTTCAAATCGGACCAGTAGTTCTTGAGATTAGCGCGTTCAAACAAACAAACTTTTCAGCTTTCTGATATTATTATAGTATAGATTGAATCTAAATACAAAATGATTTATTAAAGCAAACTAAAATTACTTTCTGTGATAATATAAACTAATAATAATCTTATCTATCTATTTATATAGAAAAGAAGTTATCCCAATCGGATTAAAAAGACAAAATGATAGACAAAATAAAATCGTTATGAGTAATAATTATCAAACAAACACTGCAACCGTGCTGTAACCTTCAAAAATAATAAAAGCACAGAACGAGACCAGCCCTTTTATGGTACAACTAAACCAACTAAATTAGTTTAGTTAAAACTTGGTGGTGTGAATTGAACTAAATTAATAATTAGTTCAGGGAGTTCAACGCGTGGCGTGTGAGCTCATCTGAGAGTAGGTACATTATTTCTCTCGTTTAGGATGGTTTGATGGTTTAATAAATTTTATCTTCTAGCCATGGATAAATGCTTCTAGTTAACCAGGGGAAAGATGTATAACGGGTATTATAATTGTAGTTTCTTGGTAAAATACTACCTATCCAACTTTGACTGCCTCGATGGCACAGCGGTAGCGCATGCGACTGCTTTGCTTAAGGCCTCGGATTAAATTCCCTGGTGTATCCAATGTTTGTGCATAATACAAAAAAAAAAGTATGCATCAATGGTCTATTATCCATAATACAAGCTCTGCTTAGTTTGGGATTAGATGGTGTAGTGTGTCAGATGTATGAAATAATATTTATTCTTCTTCTTCCTAGCCTTATTTCCAATATTATTTGGGGTCGGCTACTAATTCAACATCTGAAGACCATAATTATCCCAATCTAAGCAGAGCTTGTACTAAGGGTACTTAACAACTGATACTTTTTTTTGCTGTACATATCTACCGAAACAAATATTTGCAAATCATACAAACATTCTTGCTCCGACCTGGGAATCGAACCCGAGACCTCTTGATCAGCAGCCGCATACGCTTAAGACAAAAATGCAGTCGAAAAAACATTTATTCATTGTGTAATAAAAAATCTCCTGAATAAATAAATATACACATGTAACACATAAAGAAACATAATAAATGTAATCCTATACTAAACAACGTGGACGTGAGTGAGACGTGAGCTCATGGTAATAGAATCAAAACATTAAATTAGAACGAATTGTTACTAAGCGTGTTATAACACTGTGAAGTTGGAGATGTGATTTTAAAGTAGCTCTAGATATGGCAGTGTAGTAAGTGTTTATTTAATCGGGTAATAAGCGCTTGACTACGGTGCTGTCAGGGGCCATCAACGAATTGATATGAATCGTCGGTGTTTGTGCCTCTATAATTTCGAATGGTCTACGTTTACTAAGAGATACTGTCATATATCTATCTTCTTATGGATAAAATTCTTGTGTCGCGGTGTTTGTAGTTAAACTCCTCCGAAACGGCTTGACCGATTCTTATGCCATTTTGTGTGCATATTGGGTAGGTCTGAGAATCGGAGAACATTTATTTTACATACCCCTAGGACGCGAGCGGAGCCGCTGGCACAACTAGTAAGTACTAATATAAATAAAGCTGAAGAGTTTGTTTGTGTGGTTGAACGCGCTAATCTCAGGAACTACAGGTCACTGGTCCGATTTGAAAATTTCTTTCAGTGTCTGATAGCCCATTTATCGAGGAAGGCTATAGGCTATTTATCATCACCCTAACACCAATAGGAGCGGAGCACCAATGAAGAATATTTCAAAATCGGGGTGTTTTTTTTTCCTCTTCTTCCACTTCGAGCTTCCACTGCGTGCGCCGCGTAGACGGTTTAAGTTTCACAAAAGTCATGTAAAACTGAATTGTTCCTCTTTAAAAGTCCTAAAAAAAATTCCAACAGGATATGTCTATCTTTTAAAGTTGGCTTACTTTAACCTTTTTTATGGGAAACAATTTTGCTTTCGCGGTATAACGTCACGTAACAGAAGACGCAGAGACGGAGCTGCGTGGTTCAGCTAGTATGGGATAAAGTACTTCATTCTCCAGCGAATTTCGAAAAGATCCGGTTAATTTTGGAATCGATGGGGTCCTTTAAACAAAATATCAAACCTTTAGGTACTTGAGACTAGTTTTCAGAAACAGTTGTTATTCTATTTTTGCGTTGCCTATCATCGGGTGAGGTTATCGGAGGTCAGGCCCCTCGCTAGATAATTCTAGGAGGAAAGGGCACGTTGAGTTGAGTTGAGAGTTTCTACGCAGCTACGAAGTTAGGGTTTCCAAATGGTTGACAAAAGTCGTATTAAATTGTTTGAATAAAAAAAAAAATACAAAGATAAGGTTGGAAATATAGTATTTTCGCATAGTTTATTTTTATGCAGAAGTTACTTTATTTTAGTTTAGTTAGCGTATGCTACTTTATTAACAAAATAAAGTAGCATACGCTATTATAAAATATAGTTGCCAACCCTAAACGATTTGTCACTTTCAAGTAATTTTGAGCTATATAATACTTCTTTAAACTATTATTACTTCTTTAAATTATATTTATTACTTCTTTATATAGTTTTTAGTTACTACAGAAACTAGTCCGTAAATCATTATGAAACGTACACAAAGAACACTCAGATTCTGAACAACAATTTGTGAATCTAACAAAGTAACTCTATTGTCCCTCTGTGTAGGTGGTGTAGGACACACCAGTAGGCCATAAATCTAGTTCTGGCTGGGAATCAATCCACAAACTCTTGGTTTACCAGTCGAATCACTACGTTTATGAACCACCAGATTGAATACGTCTCTTGTATACGAGCGTAATGTCGACTGGTTATGTCTTCAGACGAAATTATGGTCACTGGAGCAAAAAGGTGTTAGAGTGGAGACCGTGATTAGGCAAACGTAGTGTAGGGCGCCCTGCGGCACGATGGACCGACGATTTGAGGAAGGTAGCTGGCGGCGGATGGATACTGACTGCCAAAGATCAGAATGGTTGGTGCTCCTTAAGGAGGACCTTCATTCAGCAGTGGACGGCGATAGCTTGCTACTATATACTTTAATAGATTGAATACAGTATGTCGGCATTGAAATGTCATGTCAGTAAATAATTATTATCGTTTTATCTGTTTTCCTGTTACATATTCAAATGTTAATTTGGCACTTGTAAGCTTCTAGTTTTTATGGTGTTCTATAAATAGATACAACTAGAAACAACTAGTTTATTTAGATTTAAATAATATAAGGGCGACCGAGCTTCACTCGGTTATCATATTTACTGTTTAATAACGCCAACTATTCTCAGAAGGAGGAGTTGTTGTTGGGTTGGAGTACCAACCAATCAAATTTTACTAAAAAAGGGAAATAGATATCGCAAGCAATGCTAAGAGTAATGAAGAAAAACTCACGAAAATTAGAAAACTCCCATTTTCCCAAACACAAAACTAATCTACATCGATTTTTCATCCCGGAAAATAGTTAGAGCCGTTTCCGAGATCACAAATATATGTACACCTATATACATACATATAAGAAACGGACACAAAGAACACTCAAACTCAGAATAACAATTTAAGAATCACATTGTGATTTTTAAAAGAGTAGCGTGGCGACCGTTTAAACCACTGCCAACCATGCATTGATATGTCATTGTATTCATAATGTTTATGTTTATTGGATAACTATAAAAAATGTAGATAAGATATGTTAGAAGAAATAGGAAACTAGCTAAAGAATTTTACGAGCCTGCAAAAGATTATTTCCATAATTTCTTTTTACCGTTATTCTTAAAACATTATAAAAACCACAAAAAAATATAAAAGTTGGGGTCGTTCACCCTCCTAGCCTAAAAACTCGCACACATTTTAAGTATTCAAAGTTTAGAGAGTTAAATTATGTTTACGACAAAACGTTACTTTGTTTGGATTTAAATAAATATTTGCATTTATGATAAAATTGAATATTTTTGAAATTCAAATGTGTGGGAATTCAGAATATAATATTTTTTCGTTTGTATTTTATTACCAACGCTTTGGCTTCGACTGTAGGTATATTTTTATTTTGTCTGATATGTTAAACTCGCAACCATATTCTGCTAGGCGCGATAACCTTCCCCGGTCGAGGAGTCTAACCTTTTTGGTTGACAGCACTAAACAGAATAAACCTGATTCTGGAGGTAGGAACTAAAAGGGTCTTAGTGAAAGTAGCATGTTAGCATCAACTTTTTGTTAATGAAAGTCCCGTAAGAATTGTTCCAGTCGTTTCGCGCGATTAGCCAAACCAAAGACAGTCAGTATTTTTTTTTTATGTTGTGCCGTATATATTTGAAAAGCTGTTGATTTGAAATTACAAACGGACGCTTCATGATTGCCTTATTGGTCTAGTGGTTAACGTATGCGACTACTAATCAAATCTCGGGTTCGATTCCCTGGTCGGACCAAATATTTGTATGATCTACAATTTGTTTTGGAGTTTGGGTCTTTTCAATGTATATTATGTATGTATTTACAAAAAAAAAAGTAAAAATCTATTTATATCAGGTGTCTGTCTATTAAAAACAAGGACATTTAAAATTTTTGCTTACATACTTGAACAAATGCTAATAATACGGAAGATAATTGTACACTTGCCACAATATAATCTGACACCAATGGCGGCCGTCCACAGACATATGATAGAACTGAACTTGGGAAAGGACATAGGCTACTTTTTACCGCGATAACCGACATACGCGCGGGCGGAGCCGCGGGCGAAAGCTAGTAGGTTAGGTACATATACAAATAAGTAAAATTTAATAAATAATTAAATATTTCGGACGTCTAACATACAATATCATCTAATCTCAAACTTAAACGAGTACTATGAAAGTTAGACTTGACTCATATAAAAAAAAAGATTAATTACAAACTTTTCTGTGGAAATAAATTAATATAGAACGCACCTAAACCTTAGTAGTTCATATAAATATTTGGTCTGACATGGGAATCGAACCCGAAACCTCCGCACATCTATCACATCACTACATCTGCTTCGCAACCAATACAGCCCAACTGAGTCGACTGTGGCCAAAAATAAAACAAGGGTACTCACAACACCTAATAAATTAAAAAAAAAACGCAGCCATTTGTTTTTAATTCAACAGAACTACTAATGGAAACCTCCTTTATCGTCTCGCCAAAATAATGATATAAACAAAACAATAAAACAGTCTGAGGATACATTTAATAAAGTCCATTTACATAAAGATTGGCCGACTTAATGTTCTCGACAAAAAACACCAACAAAAACCCAAGGTCAACCGGAACAGCCAACGTTTGTACCAAGTACATAACAACTATGGGTCATACGGTATACTATTAACCTTGGTTACGGTATTTAAAATCTTGTTTTGTACCTTTGTGGTTCTTATGTACTTTATCTCCAAAACTACTGGTCTTATTTTCATTGAGGTAATTTGAATATGTGTCCGCTTGTAAAAATGATCTGATCTCTTAGCGAGGATGTTGCATCTCTTTCTATAATCGCTTATTCTTTTTATTAATGGCTAATGTTTTGTTTTAACCACGTAACTTAGCGTTATTAAGACGTCATTTACATACATTTGTTTTCTTATAACGTAAACGTTTGTAGAAGGTTTGGTGCAGACTGCTCCCCTAGCCAGGTTGCAAACTGTTTTGTTTGCTATTCTCTATTCTTTTGTATCATTGGCTAATGTCACTCAGTCACATCATCAAAACAAAATATAAGCCAAACAAGAGAATAGAGAAATAGAATAGAAAACGAAAAACGTTTGCAACTTAGCTATGGGGGGCTTACTAATCGAGGGCATTCTTTCGTTCCTGCTTACATATAAGCAAGATGTAAGGATCAATTGTTGATTAGTTAAGGGATTATTATGTTCCCTAACAAACAAAAGTCCCTATTACAATTTCATTTCAATTTCAGCTTGCGTACATTTATATCTTCAGACTATTTATTTATATTTTGACTGCCTCGTTGGTCTAGTGGTAAGCGTATGCGGCTGCTGATCAAGAGGTTTCGGGTTCGATTCCCGGGTCGGACCAAATATTATTTGTGTGATTCACAAATATTTGTTTCGGAGTCTGGGTGTTTTCTATGTTTAATATGTATGTATTTACAAAAAAAAAAGTATGTTTATGTATTTATATCAGTTGTCTAGTACCCATAACACAAGCTCTGCTTAGCTTGGGACTAGATGATGTTGTGTCAAACGTCCAAAATATTTATTTATTATTTATTTATATCTTACATTTATTATATCATCACAATATTCTGAAACATCGTATTTAGAGTGCCGCGATGATCGAATGATTATTATGCGAGCGAATAAAACGTACACAAACACATACCTACATTAATTCTTGTACAAAAAAACCACGGAATTTGGAAGAAATCATAATAAATATTTCATTTTATTTTCTTTGATGTGATTAGATCAGAGAAAAATAAAAGTTACATATTCATTACTAGTTGAATATCACGTTGTATGAAATAAAAATATGTTTTAAATGTACATGAAATATTAAACACTCAACAGAAACAATAACCCATAAAACATTTTAGAAAACAAGGATACAATAAATTTAATATGTAAGAAAAATAATATAACAACTACAGAACATTCTTGAAACAAAGCACAATACAACTAAAAATAGAAATAACAAAATCAACCAAAATACTTGACAAACAGACGTGACTCACGCGCATATCATCAACCAGTATAATTAGATACCCATCTGTTTTATAAATGTAAGTAATAATGTATCCTGAAATGTGGTTTTTGGTATTAAATAATATTGACTGGTTATAGGACGCGGTGTCACTGCTAGCGATTTAATAAATATTCTGCTAGTTATCACGTACTTTACGATGCATTACCAAATTAAATTAAAATCACGTATGAAAATATGCGTATCTAACCAGGTAGACTCGACTAAACCTAGGCCTGGTTGATACTTAACCCAAAGGGAAAAAAAGCCTTAACGCACTTGTGAGTTTTCGAGTTATTGCAGGTGTATATGGGCGCCCTTTCTTTTGAGCAGGAGGGAATAGTAGGGTTCTCACATAGAAGGGGGCCATTCACAAACCGTAATGTTTCGAGGGTGCACCTGGTTCCTCGGCCTCTAGTACCCGAGACGGCGTGAGGTTTTTGGTAGGTTTGAGTCCGACATAATCACCAGCTCGGCTGGTGGTATCCGAGGGGGTTTCCGCATGAAAAATAAAGGTGTACATGGGTTCCGGTAGTCCCTTTCGATCAGCTTGGCCACTCTATAAGTCTATAAGAATAAGGATGAAGAGTTAATTCGGAAAACATCAATTTCGGAACATTTAAAAAAAGTGAAGTCGAGGTTCGAGTCAGGTGGCTTACAATTGGAGAGGCCTTTGCCCAGCAGTGGAATGCGATAGACTGATGATCATGAAGTTTAGAACTTAAAAATTGATTTAATTTTTTTTTAACTTCTTTCATTTCTATTATTGCCTGGTTGTTTGTGTCTTTGTGAATCTTAATGTGTTTTTGTTCTCCACCGACTGAGAACAAAGCTTAACACAATCCTACTTATATTATTGTGAGTATGTATGTATGTTTGTTGCTCTTTCACACAAAAAGTACTGAACGGATTTAGATAAAACTTTACAGTAATATAGCTTATAAATCAGAATAACACAGGCTACATTTTACTGCAATAATCGAGTTACACGGGGGCGGAGCCGCGGGCGAAAGTTAGTATGCAAGTATATTTAAGATGGTTTCATCTATTTGTCCTGTACTCCTCCGGTTATGTTACTTATTGAGTTATTGCCAAACACGTTGAACACATGAACTACAATGTGCCACAGCGACGCCTGTCAAAAATAATTTAAATTACAACTAGCACTACTCTGCCCGCTAGCGCTACAACCGAAGCCGTACATAGCAACCGATTCGTTGTATGGAAAGTTGGAAGATGTGTTTACGAAGTAACCGGTCAAACTCGAATGTACCCGCATTGCTTGTAATGGCCGTGGATTTAAATAAATTGATAGCAGATATTTTAGTGTTGTAACCTACCGTGAGGTGACGATTAAGAATACGGAGTGTCACCCCATGACACCCCGGACATGAATAGGGGGGCCCTATTCATGTCTTGGGTATTGTAGAAGCCGACTTAAGAAGTTAACTATTCAGTGGGCATAGCCAGGTTTCAAACGTTTTTCGTTCGGAATTTTTTTTTGATCACGTCACGTAATCATGAGTGACATGACGTGTTTGACATTAACCAATGAAACAAAAGAATAGAGGCGTCGTCGATTGTAGAACGAAACTTGGCTAGCCAAGTTGCAAACGTTTTTCGGGCAGGACAACATCACTGCAAAGAGAAAGAAAACTTGAAGCAAACCTTAAAACTCATACTAACCCGTCAGGTAAAACCTCCTTTCTAACAAGAGGACTATTTCCATCAGTGGTTAAAGACCGTTGATGATGATTGTTGTAATGTGAGATCACGTCGTGATTAGTTATTCAATATATTAATTGAAAGCAATCCAGCGAAGACGAGACGCTTTTCCCTGATTATGTTTGGCACCGACACGAGGATCGAGCTACCTCGAAGTAATTCGACTAGGAAGAATGGCTTAACAAAAGTTTTCTGCTGGACTCTTCTTCAGCCAGCCTTTAAAGGCGCTTAAGACAAAAATAATAGACATCGGAGCCACACATAAAGACCTTATTAATACATATATATACAGACTAGAATATAAGTCAAGTGCTGTAAAAACTGAAATTCAGGTCCCAAAAAAAAGCAGACCCCAAATAGTCTTGGGAATAATCAAGGCTAGGATGATAAAGATGAAGAATGAAATAAAAGAGAAAACAAGTCAAGAATCAGTGAATACTAAATAGTGATTGTTATTGGAAGGTAAACATTGAACAGCATTACAATGTAAGCGTTCTGTTATATATATGTAATGTATATAATAGTGCCTAACGGCCCTATTCCTATCCCTTAGTCAGCACCTCTGTTAATTCATAGTAATTAGACAGTAAACTCAAGTCAGTTCGATTCCATCATCCGCGCGTGACACTTGCCCTTTTTTCGAGTCCTTCTAAACTAATAAACGTCCTTCAAATATAATAATATCTTTTTTTAAAAAGAGCCTTTCAAATTTCTGTGTAACATTGGTGGCAGCGGTGGGATACCGAAGGTGAAGGTATCCTTGGGACGTCTCCTTCAAGACTCAGTTTATTCAACAAAAGTGTCAGTGCTAAAACGAACTCATAATATTCAAAATCCATAAATATATTCAAAACCCATAAATATATTCAAAATCCATTAATATATTCAAAATCCATAAATATATTACTTAAAGTGTATCCTAAAACCTGATTTAAAATCTATACCGTGGGTGTTGTGACAGTGATATTGTTCCTGCTTTGCTCCTGAAAGAAAAATCTCTAATTCGAAATAAAGAGAAGTGGTCATGTTCCAGTATATTTTCTACGTGTTCCTGTAAGTCTCTACAACATTTTATTTTATTACAAAAGTGCGGCCCATTCCTGATAATTTCCTCGAAACAAGTGTGTGAATTCAGTGAGTGAAAAATCGAAAAAGTGTTCTATTTCGTGTAATTAATCAATACCTATTATAATTATTCTTTTTACAAAACTTTCCTATTGTAACTTTCTCACAGATATTGTTATTGTAAGCTAGTTCTTAGAATTTATCAACAAGACATTCGATATCCAGACGCTCACTCTTATCTAGACCTCACTGTAAGTTGTAACGAACTCAGTGGCCGTCTATTACACCGAATCATATTAAATCTCTGCCTTTTTGTGAACATATAATTACTTTAATTTAACAAAATGACTCCCAAACTAGAAGGAAATGAAATCGTTGAAATTTCAACATTATTTAAATTCATTAAACCATTCGACGGGACACGAGAAAAACTAAATTCGTTTTTAAATAATTGTGATAATGCCATTAATTTAGCTTCTGACGCCCAAAAACCAATTTTATTTAAATTTATTTTATCCCAACTTGAAAGCAAGGCTGAGGTAGCTTGCTCCATTAAAGAATTTGATTCTTGGGATCAGTTGAGTAGCTTCCTTAAAATACAGTTTGGCGAAAGGAAACATTACGCTCATCTCATGACCGAGTTAAGGGATTGCCAGCAACTAAATGAACCAGTTAGTCAATTTGCATTGCGTCTAGAAACTTGTCTATCAAAGCTTCTAACAGAAGTTACTTTATCTAATAAAAAGAAAACCGAATTAGTTGGTCGTATAGCGGCCATGGAAGACCTAGCACTCCACACCTTTTTGGTTGGTCTTAAGCCCGAAATTTCTAATCTCGTCCGTTGTAGAAATCCATCCACCCTTAACGAAGCTATTAACTTCGCAGTGTCAGAAGAGAAAATTCTTAACTCCTATATTAAACGTAACTCCCAAAACTATACATCTTATCGCACTAATCCTAAACCTCAGAATCCTTCTCGTCCGTCTAATCAAAACACAAATTTCAAGCCGCAAATGCCTAGACATTATGCCCTAAATAATCAAAATCTGTTCTGTCGCTACTGTAAAAGTCAAGGTCACACTATTGAAACATGCCTAAAACGTGAATATAATAATAATCGATTTAAAACTGGCCCATCATCCCAATTCCAAAAACAACCTTATCAGGAGAATTTTAAACCTAAGCCCGCTCGCGTTAATTGTACAGTCAACGAAGACGATTATTATAATCCAGAACCGCAACCATCCATGAGTTCAAACGAGACTCAAAACCACGAAGACCTTAATTTAAACGAATAATGGGCTCACGGAGGTGTCTCGTGAGACCCAAATCACAACCCATCACTAAATCCTACCATGTCAACGGCACCCATCCTTCTAAATCCAAGGACCACACGGGTAACCAGCCCCAAGCAAGTGTCCATACTCCCAGTTCCAAGGACCACACGGGTAACCAGCCCCAAGCAAGTGTCCATCCTTCTGAATTCAAGGACCACACGGGTAACCAGCCCCAAGCAAGTGTCCATTCTCCCAGTTCCAAGGACCACACGGGTAACCAGCCCCAAACAAGTGTCCATCTTTCTAAATCCAGGGACCACACGGGTAACCAGCCCCAAACAAGTGCCCATTCTTCCAAATCCGAGGGTCACACGGGTAGCCAGCCCCAAGCAAGAGCCCAGAATCATTCAACTACTAATAAAATTCAAGATAATTCCTGTAAATCAAATAAGGTGTATGAAATATCCTTTAAAGATAACATATCATTACCTCATGTCTCTATTCAAACATCCGTTTCCAATAAACCACTTACCTTACTTGTAGACACGGGATCTTCAGTATGCCTACTTCAGAAGACTTCCATTCAAACATACTCAGATCTGAAACTTGACAACAACATAATAAAACTAAAAGGCATAGATAGTCGCGAAGAAGCTGTTCCTACCCTTGGCAGTTTCAATATGAACCTAATATTCAACAAGGAATCAATATCCTATCAGTTTCACGTAGTAGAATCAATGGACTTTCCTTATGACGGTATCATAGGAAATGATCTACTTACCCATTACCAATGCTCTGTTGATTATAATCGCCAAATTCTTAACCTAGGAGTAAACAGAATAAAATTAAATTTAACTCATCCAATCTATCAAATACCACCCCGTTCTGAAATCATTATAGAATGTTCAGTAACTAACCCTGAACTAAAAGAAGGTCTTATTCTTGACCAACACATAAGTAATACTCTACTTATAGCGAACTGTTTGACTAAAGTTAAAAAGAATAATCGAATAAATCTTACAGTCTTAAATACCTCTGAAAGTCCTATTTCTCTAAATTCAAATCTTCGACTCACCTTACATCCAATCGACTATGAAACCTGTCAAGTATATTATAATAATAAATCATGTATTAGTAGAACTAATGAAGTCCTTAACCTTCTTCGAGTTTCACATTTAAACTCTGAAGAAAATGAAGCTCTTTATGATGTTTGCTCAAAATATTCTGACATATTCCATTTACCTAATGATCAACTTACCTCAACCGATGCTATTCAACATGAAATCCGCACATCTTCTGATCAGCCTATCAATGTCAAATCTTATCGTTTTCCGGAAATACATAAGCAAGAAGTTAATTCTCAAATAAATAAAATGTTAGATCAGAATATTATCAAGCCTTCCCTATCTCCTTGGTCTTCTCCAATATGGATTGTTCCGAAAAAGATCGATGCTTCAGGCCAAAAGAAATGGCGCATAGTCATCGACTATAGAAAACTGAATGACATTACAATTGGTGAAATCTATCCTATCCCTAACATTGTCGAAATTCTAGACCAATTAGGTAACTCAAAATACTTTTCAACTCTTGATCTTGCTTCCGGCTTCCATCAAATCAAAATGGCTCCACAAGACGCCTGTAAAACTGCCTTCAGTGTTCCCCAAGGACATTTCGAATTCACTCGAATGCCCTTTGGCCTAAAAAATGCGCCAGCAACATTCCAACGTCTTATGAATAATGTCCTTACAGGCCTTCAAGGCGAAAGATGCTTTGTATATCTTGATGATATTGTTGTTTATTCACATGATTTAAATAGTCACATTCAGAATCTAACAGCTGTCTTTCAACAGCTTCGTAGTTTTAACTTGAAATTGCAGCCCGATAAATGCGAATTCTTAAGAAAGGAAGTCGGCTACTTAGGGCATATTATAACAGAAAATGGTTTAAAGCCTGATCCAAACAAAGTCAAATCCGTTGAAAATTTCCCAATACCAAAGTGTCCAAAGGACATCAAATCATTTCTAGGTCTTATATCTTACTATAGACGTTTTATTCCTGAATTTTCAAAATTATCAAAACCACTTTCGAATCTACTAAAGAAAAATGTTCCATTTGTATGGACTAATGAACAACAGTTAGCTTTTGAAATGCTCAAAGATAAATTGATTACTGCTCCAGTTCTCATCTATCCAGATTTCACAAAATCCTTTAACCTTACTTGTGACGCAAGTAACTACGCAATCTCTGCTATCTTATCTCAAGGCCCAGTGGGAAAAGATCATCCTGTGGCCTACGCATCCAGAACACTAAATAAGTGCGAAATTAATTACAGCACGACAGAAAAAGAACTGTTGGCTATTGTATGGGGTTGTAAAACTTTCAGACCATATTTGTTTGGTCGTAAATTTATTATCATAACCGACCATCGTCCTTTAAAATGGCTTTTTAATCATACCGATCCGAGTAGTAAACTGCAACGTTGGCGTCTTCAACTTCAAGAATTCGAGTACGAAATCGTCTACCGAAAAGGTAAGCTCAATTCAGCAGCTGACGCTCTCTCTCGTTATCCCGTTAACGCAATTACTGACGAAGAGCCATCCACTTCTGGGGTAAATGATAATACCACCACTAGCCCAGAGTCAGAAATTCCTCATGAAATTCTTGAAGACCTTATTGATCTAGGTGCTCTAGATATGAGTCCATCAAATCCACCACCGAACATAGATTTTGATCTTTTAAGTCATCCTACTCCAACAACCTCCCCTGCTACTGCAGAAGATAATACTATTTCCAACAATGAATATTCAGACTTTCTAAAATCCTTTAATAACAAAAATGAAACCTATAATACCCAAATACAAGAACATAACGAAAATCTCTTAAAAAGTAATAATAAAACCATACTCGTCCCTGTATCTATTGATCTCGATGAATCAAATCCGTATATTCAAGAAATTATAGGTAACGTTGATGATCCAAATACCATAATAAATGGAGAAAGAGAACTCCACGGCTTTATGAAAATAATCATTAAAGAAAAAACTTATTATCTATTATTTACGAAGGTCTACTATTTTGATAATTGTACTTACCTTGACATCTTCAAAACATTAAAAGCGGCTAGAGATGAAATTATCCTATCCGGCAATATTAATGAATTTGCTATATCAGATTTCAAAAACCCATTCGAACAAAACTCTTTTATTAAAATTTATGGCATGCTTATTTATCTATTCAACAATACAAACATCAAAGTCCACATACACCATAATACAATAATTTACCCAGTACCTACTGAAATAAATAAACTACTTAAAGAAAATCACGACATCCCTATCGCGGGCCATCTAGGGTCTAATAGAATGTATGATAGGATAAGAGAGCGTTATTATTGGAAAAATATGCGCTCCGACATAGAAAATTATGTTAAAAATTGCAAGTTGTGCCAATCTAATAAAGCCTTACGCAAAATCAATAGATCTCCCATGCAGATTACAACTACTTCTACACGCCCATTCGAAAGAATTAGCCTCGACATTGTCGGACCTCTACCTGAAGCTGGACTAACAAAACTGAAATTTATACTTACCCTTCAGGACGACTTGACCAAATTCTCTATAGCTTATCCCATCTCTAACGCCACAGCAGAAGAATCCTGCGAATGCCTTGTACATTTTATAACGTTATTTGGTATACCAAAAATGATCCTTACCGACCAAGGAACAAACTTTACTGCCGATCTATTTAAACGCACCTGCGAATTATTAAAAATCAAACAAATCTGGTCGTCACCCTACCATCCACAAACACAAGGAGCTCTCGAAAGAAGCCACTCTACGTTAAAAGAATATCTAAAATCATTTGTAAATGAAAGTCATACAAACTGGCACAAGTTTATTTATACCGCTATGTTAAGTTACAATAGTAGTGTCCATACCACGACTAGATTTACTCCATACGAACTCGTTTTCGGTCATAAACCATATATTCCCGACTCTATCTTTGACTCTTCCCCTAATATAACATATCCAGAATACATTAAAATGTTACAACATCGTCTAAAAGTCTCACGTGAAAAAGCACAAGAAAACATTCGTATTTCCAAAGAAAGGTCAAAGACCTACTACGACAGACATAGCCGTCCTGTACAGTATAAAGTAGGAGACTACGTATACTTAAAAAATCACCTACGATTACGTAAGGCTCTCTCACCTTTATGGAAAGGGCCATACAAGGTTGTAAAAATCCATGGAAATAACACTTTATCTCTATTAATTAATAGACGACACGTAAAACATCATTTTGACGAGGTGAAACTCGCTCATGACAATAATTAAATATAACTCCCGACATAGATATAAGTAATAATTTAAGTTTAGTTACTCTTAATATGATTCATTCCTTAAGTTACTATTTTAACTATTATCAATAAGAATAATAGATGGTTTTCTTAGCGTCTTAATTCCTTTAGATATTTCCTATGTACAACCGCACATTAAAAATCTGAACGGTGTGATAGGCACCTCTAAGTTCCTATGCAAACAAACTACTCTGTACACTGATATCGAATGTCTTAACTTACACCAGCCTTTACCAATAAGATATAACGACATAGTCTGAAATTTTGATTATCTATCTCTCATTTAACTGAAACAAAATCTGACCTTGTTAACCGATAAATTAGTATTAAGAACAAATTTTAATGGATTGTAAACTTGTTAGAAAGTAGTATGTCAACATTATCTTTTAAGCTATAAGATATTATAAATGCTTAGTAAATATATATTATGTTTAGTAAATCTAATGTTTTGTGTCCTTCTATTATTAGTCCGAAGCAGCTTTTTACTGAGCTTGCTGATAATTATAGGCTTTTAGCTGATTATCATCGCTTTCCGATAATCCTAGATTTAGATATTATGTATATATACATTAATGAATATTTCAAAAATTGCTACTTATTATAATTGTAATAAAATTGTATTTGTTTTAAAGGTTCCTCTAGCCAAAGAACTATGAATTGTATCATAGTATACCATATCCAGTTCCTGTAGCTAATGATACTTACACTACGATAATTCCATCTGCTAAATACCTAGCTATCACTAGAGATAGGTCCTATTATACTAAGTTAGATAATTTAAGTAACTGTAAGACTATACATAGTATGTATTATATATGCGATAACCTAGACACCTATTCGAGTTCTAGGACTGCGATCTGTGAATCGGATATAATCTCAAAAGCATTAAAACAAGTGCCTAGTAATTGTAAAACTCAATTCCTTCAAGGCCAATTAGATATTTGGCAGACATTGTCTAATAATAAATGGGTTTATGTTATTTCAAACCCGTCAAAATTATCCATAGATTGTCAAGGTTCTACTAGCACCGAAATTATAATATCAGGCACAGGTATATTAAACTTACCCTCTCATTGTACAGCATTTTATAAAGACTCAAGGTTAATACCTAAATATTCAAAAACAATTAAACTTCAAATAATTAATACTAACTTTAATCTAATAAATGACTCTTGTTGTAATTCTGAAACATTATCAAAACTTAGGCCGCAGATTCCTATTTTAAATCTCACTAATATTAACCTTGATTCTATTACTTCACACCAAAACATAGAAAGTAGTCGTATTATAAATAACCTTGATAAATTGATTGAAAAACCTCATATTGTCCTGTATGGCGAATATTATTCATATACAACTATTGTTATCTCTATTATTATCGTAATTGTATTGTTTGTTCTTTTTTATAAATTTATAAAATCGGGTACATGTCACCGCCTTTTAAACAAACAACATTCCAAATTTGATATTGAAAAAGCCGAAGAGCTAACAGAAGTTGCTGCTACTTCCTCCGACATTCCAGCACCCAAAATCCGTACAACCTTTACATAAACTTAACCCTTTCGGGATAAGTTTAGTCAAAACCCTGGGGGCTGTTATATATATGTAATGTATATAATAGTGCCTAACGGCCCTATTCCTATCCCTTAGTCAGCACCTCTGTTAATTCATAGTAATTAGACAGTAAACTCAAGTCAGTTCGATTCCATCATCCGCGCGTGACACTTGCCCTTTTTTCGAGTCCTTCTAAACTAATAAACGTCCTTCAAATATAATAATATCTTTTTTTAAAAAGAGCCTTTCAAATTTCTGTGTAACAGTTCGTTTACATCGAACACGTGTAGATGCAATAAAGCAACACACGCGTACGTCAAGGCCGATCAAATACAATAAGATAATTGTTACACACACATTAACGGATTAAGAATACAAAGTGTCACCACCCCTATTCATTCCATGGGTGTCGTAAGAGGCGACTAAAGGAACAAAATAAGCAGCTAACATCACTGCCAAGAGAAGGAAAACTTGAAACAAACCCTTTACCCACCCGTCTGGCCAGCGTGGTATAGTAGGCCAAAACCTCCTTTCAAAGGAGAGGCCTATGTCCAGCAGTGGACTGTTAAGTAAAGGCTGTTGATGATGATTGATGATGACACATTAACGGTCTCTAAGTAAATATACATATTTATTAATTTTCAAAATCGGTTCAGTAGATCTTGAGATAACCCCTACAGTGTTACAAACTTTGCCTCTTTCTAATATTAGTTTGTTTGCTGCGTATCAAAGCTAATTTGATGTCCGTGTGGTGACGGATTAAGAATACAGAGTGTCACCACCCCTATTCATCCCGCGGGTGTCGTAAAAGGCGACTAAGGGATAAACTACGCAAGACAACATCGATGCAAAGAGAAGGAAAACTTGAAACCAACCCGTCTGGCCAGCGTGGTATAGTAGGCCAAAACCTCCTTTTTAAAGAGAGGCCTATGTCCAGCAGTGGACTGTTAAAGGCTGTTGATGATGATGATGATGAAAGTTTAACAAAAAATAGCCTAAGTTACTCCTGAAGTCATCGACTTTCTGCCAGTGAAAGTTCCGTCAAAGTAGGTTAAGCCGTTCCAGTGATTACCCGTAACAAACAGACAGACAGACAAAGCATTTCATAAAAAAAAATGTTTATTTGATATTTCAAACAGATACTTCAGTTTTATTTATTTGTTTTGATTAGATGCTCATTTTAGCTACACAGACATTTTATGGCACTATTCCACATCTAACGGTTGTAGCGTGAAATATATTAGCATATGACCTGCTCCAAGAATCAGATTATGAAATGGAGATGCATTTTTTAAATCTGATAGGTCGTTTCAGAGATTTGTCACTGTCTAATCTAAAAAACAAATTCTTCATCATCCCAAAAGAATAAAACCGGGTTTATTAGTCGGTAGTTTCGATCAAAAGGTCTTAAATGTCAATATTGAGAGTAGATATAACAGTAGATAGGTATAGAGTGAAGGTACTAAACGGATATATTTTTAATACTAGCTGATGCCAGCGGCTCCGCTCGCTTCCTAGGGGTATGAAAAATTGATGTTAACCGATTCTCAGATCTACCCGATATGCACAAAAAATTTCATAAGTATCGGTCCAGCCGTTTCAGAGGAGTATGGTAACTAACAATCTGACAGGAGAATTTTATATAGCATTAAAAATATTAAAATAATTATATTCCTAACATATAACACGAAACTAAGCAGAGCTTGTAATATGAAAACTAGATTGACTAATAGAATAATGTCATATTTTTTGTAAGCACATTGTAAATAAAAAATATCTATAGTTCTTACAAAAGTTGTTCAAACATTTTTGTGCATTTTTAAAAATTACACCTGCACACATGTATTAAGTTATAGACTGAATGACATTTTGTCGAACCCGGGATTTGAAACCTAACGAACGCACGCCGCAACGCTAACGAGACAACTAACAAATAAGTTAATAATAATAACCATAAACAAACTCAAACGACACTGTTTCATTGCAGGATCACTTATTTAATTTAACTATAAACTAAATATAAATAACAGTAACTAGTTATACAGCACTATAAATAAACAAACGTAGCCGTTAATCGCATGTGGCGCGCGCGCAACGTTGTGGCGATCTAACGACTCCACGCGCATAGCGTTCAGTGTAAGTCATAAGCGATAGCGTTAATTGGAACCTATTATTATCTATACAAATAAATAAATTTGGAGTCTCTGTTAGTAATATCAAATGAAGAGTTTTTTTATTAAATATACGATACCAATGTCATAAAAGCATTTTTTTATTGTTTATTTGTTCCGGGTAATCTGTTTTTCATCAACATACAAGTCTAAATCTAACCTAATTATAAACTCTTTGTCTAGCCCATGTCCTGGACTATGTAGTCGTATGTAGTTGACATTTAAAAACGTTTCATATAGGGAAACTACGAACCATTGCTTTTGTATGAAATGATATTTTTAAAAAAATATACGTCTTTGAAACTGTCTCCACGTGGAAACTATGCAGGAGAACATCGCTTTTAAGGAGATGTATATTGACAGCAGTATCCTGTTAAATCCTGTTGATTAGTTTGATACATCAAACTAATTATTTGTACTTGTTATTTGTATTTAACGTAACAGTGAAAATGTTACGTTAAATACATTTAACGTAACATTTTCACTGTTTAGTTAATCTAATCATCTAAAAAATAGGTTGAAATTAAGGTAATCGACTTGTATTAGAAGAATGTGAAGAAAAATTCCTTGGATGAAGATAAGACTTGGGCGCAATGAAAACAGCGTTATCATCATCATTGTTATCCTATCGCAGACCACTGCTGGACATAGAGCTCTTCAATTGCATCACATTTGGTTCGGTTTTCGCCTTCCGCAATTAAAACACTGTAAGTGATGTTATTTATGAATTATAATTGAAATGAAGCCTATATTTAGTGAGTACTAAACCTTGGCAGCACTGTACCTATGTGAATTCGTTTGTAATACAAATATGTACATAGTGCGTAGTATCATCAATCACTCAACCCGTCTATACGATTGAATCGAGTAGGCAAATGTATGTTGACCTTTGCAACTGTCAACATAATAAACTTTATGATATTTGGCCAATGTGTTCACAAACTGAACCAATATTCCAATTTCCATATATGGATACACATTTTCTAGTTTATCTAGGAAAAAATCTTTTGTAAAAGTATTTAAATAAGAATATTAAGATATTTTAAGATGTATCACTTAAATCGTTTTCTCCTTTTGTGTGTGTCGTAAGAGCCAAATAAATAAGCAACTGTACTACAAAGAAAATGAAAACTTGACGTAAAAACTTCTTTTTTAAGATTATGTCCAGTTGTAGATTAGGGGCTATTCATTACTTACGTAAGACGATTTAGGGGGTGGGGGAGGTGGAGGAAGGACGACTTTATCTTATTTTTTTTTTAACAGGAGAGTGGGAGGGAGTCTTGATACTTCTTACGTAAGATCACAAAAATACGCAAAGTAACATCCAAATGATTCCATTCTACATTGTAAATTTGATTAAAAATTGTTACATTTGAAAATAAACGTCAATCAGACAAAGGCATATTAATTTTTTGCTTTAGATTCATACGTAATAAATATTAAACAGGGGGAGGAGGGATCCGCATATTCTTATTTTTTCTTATGTAGGGGAGGGAGCAGGATTAAAATCGGTTGATAATGGTTTTTAGTAGACTTGTGTTGAGATGTAGCAAGATTCATATAGTTATGAAATATTATTATTTAAAACAAAAGCTTGTCACTTATAAGCAGTATTTAGTTAACATTACTCTCCCTTCTGTACCCTACACACTAAAATGATATCGTTAACTGTGTTCATAATCATCATCATTGTAAAAGAACAGGACTTGGCTAAATAAGTACATTAATCAAATGAAATGTAATTTTCAATGACAAAAAATCAAATCGTGTTTGTTCATAAGATGATTATGACATCGACTATAAAATTCTGTTTGTTTGTTTTTAAACGTATGGTTGCCAAATTTCGAAGCGATTCGTACGCATATTGCGGTTGTTGGCATATAAAATGTTTTTCTTCGCTATTTTATGACTTTAATTATACGAACGCGTATAAGATTTGTGTATTTATATTCATCACTAGCTTTTCCCTATAGGTTTACTTGCGTTGAGAGTCACCGTACGGTTCCTAATTGTTATTATGTTTTAAGAAACGTATAAACTTTCTTAATAAAGTAGTCTGTACCTATTTATGGTCATTACTCGTTATAACTGTAAAATGGTTAAGGTTAGCTGTGTTGGGAGCGCACGAACCATAGACTAGGACCCGACAGACAAACTTTGTGACAAAAATTTGCGAAAATGTCGAATTTAATATAATATATAATCTTTTTGTACCTATTTTTGTATATTAAAGCCTACTAAAGTGACTCTACTCTGCCTGATGAAAAACATGAGTAAAATCTAGGAGTAGGGGACACCATCCTCATTTTGAGTGCATACAATTCAGCATGATGACCCACACCATGGCGGCTTAGTGTGATATTTCTGTAGTAATGATTGGGCCTCCGGTCTCACACTCACCAACGAAAGATAACAGCATTTTCTGTCATTTTACTTTGGACTTCTATGCGAGAGTGGTACTGGCCTCGGGGCAGTACCACTCTCAAGCTGATTTCATCATTCATCGCAGGGCCACGCAGATTTCAGTACAAATGAGTCGACTCCGGAGCAGACCCACAAATGAACCTTAGAAACGTATAAATTGCAATGTGGCCGTTATTCGCCAAATAACATTCTCCAACATTTATGTACCTAAAGTAAAAGCTAATAAAATAAATGAAACAATTTGGTTGGGTGTAGATTACCGAACGAAAAAGATTAGCGTCCACCGTAATCAAGATTGATTACTCAAAAAGGCTCGTGTTCTCTGTTTTATTGTTCGAATAACAACAATTTATTTCACATTCAGTTTCCATCCATCGCCGCATTGATTTCAATGAAAATACTCTTTACTTCCATAATTGAGACATATACGGGCGGCCAACAATAACTAGTTTCAGATTAAAGAGACAATTATACTCTCGAAATAACATCAATTGATAGCATTTCATTTTATAAGTCATTTGAATTTGCTCCTTTAAGTGTTTCCCGAAACTCTCCCGAAATTTGGAAAGATTTGGAGTTGAAGGTTTCACCCACTCAGTAAAAAGTAAGAAAATAATTGCGTATCACTGGTTTTATAAGAGATTGTAGTATCTTTCTAGTTGAACGGACCCTATTTACTACAAAACTTGCTTGAGATGCCTGAAAACAAATCAAATAAAGTTAGTCATTTTTCTAAACCTACTAAAAGCTTCAATACCTAGTGTACCTACGGTATAAAACGATTATGTCCCTCGGGTTCGTAGTTTAACCATTTTCCTTCATAAAACAGACCTTTCTTTAGGATTGAAACGGTGTAATCACTTACTGACGTGATCTAGTCACGCAAAACATCTTTGATCTTGTAAAAGCCACAATCTTTTAAATTAATTTTGTAGACAACAATCTTATGAAGTGGAATACTTGTTGACAAATCTGTCTATAAATAAATATTTCGGACATCTGACACACAACATCATCTAGTCCCAAACTAAGCAGAGCTTGTGCTATGGGGGCTAGACAACTGATATAAATACATAAATGTAGGTATACTTTTTTTTTATAAATGCATACATATTCTACATAGATCAGATCATACAAACTTTTGGTCCGACCCGGGGATCGAACCCGAGACCTCTTGATCAGCAACCACATACGCGAACCAGTAAACTTATGGTCGTTTTCACTTACGGTTTAAGAGTGTAATGGCTCTCTCCTTACTAGAAGCCCCCTTACGTAAGCTACCCCTAAATTTTAATAGATATCTAAGCACTTACGTGTCCCCTAAAGGTTGGTGAAAACAAGAAAAACTAAGGGTTACCTAACCCTCTCTCTATACCATCAACAATCCATAACGTGCCACTGCTGGACTCGGGGTCACCCCTCAGGAGAGGGTTAACATATATCTCCACGCTGGGGCTGGGTTGGGGACTAGCAAGACAACGTTACGGCTACGTAATCTTGCTGTTGGAAATTTTTAAGCCACCTGAAAGTGTCCAATTTTTTCTTACAATAAACAATCTGGACCTACTGCTTAAGGGTATCGTTTCCATAATTGCTCGAAAAAGCACTTACGGTTATGACAAGAGAAACAAATTAATTCATTATTTGACAGTAAAAAAAATATCTCAGTTTCTTATTAAATCAATCTATAGAGAAACCGAGTAAAGTTACTAATACGATTATTTATTTTCGAGAAAAAAATCATCAACAGTGACTAAAATCACCGAAATCGACCTTTTCTGTTTGGAATCAATCTAGTGTTATGTTGCTTTATTTGAAATAAATATTTTATTAGTTGCAAGAAAAAAGTACAAAAAAGAGATTAAGCATTTAAGGTTTCTATTAATTCTCACCAGAAAGTCATAATTTAATCTTAAACATCATTAATTTTTAGCGGCAAAAGTTTCATACATTTTAGTATGGAGAAATAATTTGCAATAAAACAGAGTTCACGCGATCCAAAAATTCAGTGTTCTCCGAATATTCAAGGCGAGCGCACGCTCGTTTTTAGCTCCACACGCACTGTCACGCACACAGAGATTTGATTGTTTACATACGACGACGTGACTGTGTGTAACTTTTGATAATATTTGGTAGGTCTAAGAATAGACACACCAATCTTTATATTTTAAATTATTATTAACCAACTTCAAAAAAGGAGTATTATTAGTGTTTTTTTTATTGTACATTCATTGATTACTCTGTCAATTGTGGACCGATTATTAAAATTCATTTTATATGACTGCCTCGGTGGCGCTGTGGTAGCATATGCGATTGAGGCCTCGGGTTCGATTCACGGGTCGGACCAAATGTTTATGAGATCCACAAAATTTTTTTTTTTAGGTGTTGGCTGTTTTCAGTGTTAGTTCATAGGGAAACCCTAAAATTTTATAAGCACGTTATAAATAGTTATTATATATTTTTTTATTTTGTAATGCTATTCCAGACGCAATATCTGAGCTGGTAGCCATCATTTCGTAATGATGAGGGCAGTAGTAGCGCATGCGACTACTTTGCTTGAGTAAGGATTCAGGTTCGATTCCCGTATAGGACCAAATATTTGTGTGATCCGCAAATATTTATTTCGGGGTCTGGGTGTATTCTATAGGTAAGCAACAAAAAAAGTATGTTTATGTATTTATATCAGTTGTCGAATCAATAATATAAGCTCTGCTTAGTTTGGGACTGGATGATGTCGTGTGTAAGATGTTCGAAATAGTTGTTTATTTATTATTGTAATATATCATACTGCCTTGTTGGTCTTGTGGTCAGCGTATGCAACTGCTAACCAAGAGGTCTAGGGTTCGATTCCCGGGTCGGACCAAATTTTTGTATGATCTGCAAATATTTGTTTCGGAGTTTGGGTGTTTTCTATGTATAATATGTATGTATTTATAACAAAAAAGTATGTTTATGTATTATAAACTGCGAAATAAATATTTGCGGATCACACGAATATTTGGTAGATGATATTCTGTGTCATTCGTCTGAAATATTTATTTATTGTTATTTATTATAAACTAGCTTTCTGCCCGCGGCTTCGCCCGCGTGGAATTCGTTGATATCACACGACATGGTAAGGGTAGATTAAACAATCTTACCTGATTTTATGTTTGATAATAAGGAACTTCGACACAAACTTTCGTCCCCTATTTCAAACCCTTCTACCTTTATTTTCGCGATAAAAAGTACCCTATGTCCTTTCCCAAGTTCAGTTCTATCTTCGTACCAAATTTCATCAAAATCGGTTCAGTGGTTTAGGCGTGAAAGCGTAACAGACAGACAGACAGAGTTACTTTCGTATATGTGTGTTACCTTTAGTCGTATCTTTCAAGATGTTCAGCTAATGATGGAAAGTAATACTACTCAATGGTTTGGTCTTGGATGATTAGTATTTCACTTTTATACGTATGTATAAACCACTAGTCGTATTTATGTTTTACTAGCTTTAGCCCATGGCTCCGCCCGCGAGTGTGTCGATTTTCGTGGTAAAAAGTAGCCATGTCCTTTCTCGGGGTCCCATATATCTCTATACTGAAATTGATCAAAATCAGTTCAGCGTTTTACGCGTGAAAAGGTAACAGACAAACAGACAGACAGAGTTACTTTCACATTTATTTTAGTAACATTATTGCGTAAATAAGCCGTTTGCATTAAATATATTAAAAAAAAAACACAGTCCTCTGCCTCTTCAACCTGTCTATTAAACTCAAAACATAACGTAACTTAAAAACTACTGCACCAATTTTCATGATGTTTGCAGCAATGGATAGATTGGTTTTAAAGGAGGGTATAATTTGTCAAATTTTAAATGTTTTTTAAATGCCTATAAGACCATGTATCGTTAATCACACATTATTGACATAATAAAATCTTACACTGAGAGTCACTAGTGTAAGATTACGGCCAATTACGGGTGCGACCTGGATGAACGCTCTGACGTATTATAAAATATTTATTTAAATAATATTGTGTAATAAACAATTTTATTCTACATATTTCATGTAGAATAAAATTGTTTTAAATGTCTACAGTATTTATTATGATAAGGATTAATATTACATTGTTCCAAATTACTTTGAAATTATTATTCACAAATAAAATAATAAAGAAATATTAAAAAAGTATAATTAAAAAAGTATTACTGTAGGTTATTCCTAATTTATGTAACTCGTAAACTTTTGTCAATATTGGCTTTATTTATGTGTTCCTTTAAAATAATAAAATAACATTAATAAATCTTCTTTAAAAGGTAACCTTAATTATGATGAAAACCGTATTTAAATACCTTGAGTATTTAAAACGATCTGAGTTGACAGACAATGCACGCGAGCAAATTTATTTTATACTGTGTAAAATTATTTTATAATCTTTGACCATTCGATTGGTATACAGAAAGTATTATGACTTTCTGTACTGAATGAATCCTACGGGCTTTACGTTATGGCAAGATACATTGCGTGCGTTGTAAGACATTAAAATACGTTCTACAAAGGCGAACAGTTGATGGATATTTAACATAAGCAAAAAACCGAAAGTCGGTGATTGCTTGCTACGGTATGTATGCGACAGTGCGCGATGCGTCTGTGTGCATGTAAAATATGTATGTGGGTGTTCAATCACAAATTCTCACGCTTGGTGTCGCGGGCCTTAAGGGTATCGTTTCCATAATTGCTCGAAAAAGCACTTACGGTTATGACAAGAGAAACAAATTAATTCATTAATTGACAGTAAAAAAAATATCTCAGTTTCTTAATAAATCAATCTATAGAGAAACCGAGTAAAGTTACTAATACGATTATTTATTTTCGAGAAAAAAATCATCAACAGTGACTAAAATCACCGAAATCGACCTTTTCTGTTTGGAATCAATCTAGTATTATATTGCTTTATTTGAAATAAATATTTTATTAGTTGCAAGAAAAAAGTACAAAAAAGAGATTAAGCATTTAAGGTTTCTATTAATTCTCACCAGAAAGTCATAATTTAATCTTAAACATCATTAATTTTTAGCGGCAAAAGTTCCATACATTTTAGTATGGAGAAATAATTTGCGATAAAACAGAGTTCACGCGATCCAAAAATTCAGTGTTCTCCGAATATTCAAGGCGAGCGCACGCTCGTTTTTAGCTCCACACGCACTGTCACGCACACAGAGATTTGATTGTTTACATACGACGACGTGACTGTGTGTAACTTTTGATAATATTTGGTAGGTCTGAGAATAGACACACCAATCTTTATATTTTAAATTATTATTAACCAACTTCAAAAAAGGAGTATTATTTGTGTTTTTTTTTATTGTACATTCATTGATTACTCTGTCAATTGTGGACCGATTATTAAAATTCATTTTATATGACTGCCTCGGTGGCGCTGTGGTAGCATATGCGATTGAGGCCTCGGGTTCGATTCACGGGTCGGACCAAATGTTTATGAGATCCACAAAATTTTTTTTTTTAGGTGTTGGCTGTTTTCAGTGTTAGTTCATAGGGAAACCCTAAAATTTTATAAGCACGTTATAAATAGTTATTAAATATTTTTTTATTTTGTAATGCTATTCCAGACGCAATATCTGACCTGGTAGCCATCATTTCATAATGATGAGGGCAGTAGTAGCGCATGCGACTACTTTGCTTGAGTAAGGATTCAGGTTCGATTCCCGTGTAGGACCAAATATTTGTGTGATCCGCAAATATTTATTTCGGGGTCTGGGTGTATTCTATAGGTAAGCAACAAAAAAAGTATGTTTATGTATTTATATCAGTTGTCGAATCAATAATATAAGCTCTGCTTAGTTTGGGACTGGATGATGTCGTGTGTAAGATGTTCGAAATAGTTGTTTATTTATTATTGTAATATATCATACTGCCTTGTTGGTCTTGTGGTCAGCGTATGCAACTGCTAACCAAGAGGTCTAGGGTTCGATTCCCGGGTCGGACCAAATTTTTGTATGATCTGCAAATATTTGTTTCGGAGTTTGGGTGTTTTCTATGTATAATATGTATGTATTTATAACAAAAAAGTATGTTTATGTATTATAAACTGCGAAATAAATATTTGCGGATCACACGAATATTTGGTAGATGATATTCTGTGTCATTCGTCTGAAATATTTATTTATTGTTATTTATTATAAACTAGCTTTCTGCCCGCGGCTTCGCCCGCGTGGAATTCGTTGATATCACACGACATGGTAAGGGTAGATTAAACAATCTTACCTGATTTTATGTTTGATAATAAGGAACTTCGACACAAACTTTCGTCCCCTATTTCAAACCCTTCTACCTTTATTTTCGCGATAAAAAGTACCCTATGTCCTTTCCCAAGTTCAGTTCTATCTTCGTACCAAATTTCATCAAAATCGGTTCAGTGGTTTAGGCGTGAAAGCGTAACAGACAGAGTTACTTTCCGCTAGTCGTATTTATGTTTTACTAGCTTTAGCCCATGGCTCCGCCCGCGAGTGTGTCGATTTTCGTGGTAAAAAGTAGCCATGTCCTTTCTCGGGGTCCCATATATCTCTATACTGAAATTGATCAAAATCAGTTCAGCGTTTTACGCGTGAAAAGGTAACAGACAAACAGACAGACAGAGTTACTTTCACATTTATTTTAGTAACATTATTGCGTAAATAAGCCGTTTGCATTAAATATATTAAAAAAAAAACACAGTCCTCTGCCTCTTCAACCTGTCTATTAAACTCAAAACATAACGTAACTTAAAAACTACTGCACCAATTTTCATGATGTTTGCAGCAATGGATAGATTGGTTTTAAAGGAGGGTATAATTTGTCAAATTTTAAATGTTTTTTAAATGCCTATAAGACCATGTATCGTTAATCACACATTATTGACATAATAAAATCTTACACTGAGAGTCACTAGTGTAAGATTACGGCCAATTACGGGTGCGACCTGGATGAACGCTCTGACGTATTATAAAATATTTATTTAAATAATATTGTGTAATAAACAATTTTATTCTACATATTTCATGTAGAATAAAATTGTTTTAAATGTCTACAGTATTTATTATGATAAGGATTAATATTACATTGTTCCAAATTACTTTGAAATTATTATTCACAAATAAAATAATAAAGAAATATTAAAAAAGTATTACTGTAGGTTATTCCTAATTTATGTAACTCGTAAACTTTTGTCAATATTGGCTTTATTTATGTGTTCCTTTAAAATAATAAAATAACATTAATAAATCTTCTTTAAAAGGTAACCTTAATTATGATGAAAACCGTATTTAAATACCTTGCGTATTTAAAACGATCTGAGTTGACAGACAATGCACGCGAGCAAATTTATTTTATACTGTGTAAAATTATTTTATAATCTTTGACCATTCGATTGGTATACAGAAAGTATTATGACTTTCTGTACTGAATGAATCCTACGGGCTTTACGTTATGGCAAGATACATTGCGTGCGTTGTAAGACATTAAAATACGTTCTACAAAGGCGAACAGTTGATGGATATTTAACATAAGCAAAAAACCGAAAGTCGGTGATTGCTTGCTACGGTATGTATGCGACAGTGCGCGATGCGTCTGTGTGCATGTAAAATATGTATGTGGGTGTTCAATCACAAATTCTCACGCTTGGTGTCGCGGGCCTTAACGTGACCTCCGAATCACGGAAACTCTCATAACATATCATGCCACTAACGGTCACCCATCTAGGTAATGACCACACCATCGTTGCTTACCCACGGTGATTGTTTACCATCACCTAAGGTCACTTAGCTATGAGAGCTCCGAATATCCCTAAGGCCCCTTAAATTTACGGTACTGAAAATAGCTATTAATTTAATATTATTTATTACATGGTTTTTTGGGGTAATTTTTTTTCATCTATATCGAACCACCATTGTCGTTTCGACCTTAACATTCGTTTCGTACTTCGTGGGACCCAAGCTGTGCTAATGTTTGCATGATCCATCGCGACGCGGCAAATGTCTCCGAACCAGTTTCCATTGAGTTTGGTGACAAACCTCTAGCTTGTTCCGTAGATCTCTGCCACCAAGTTAAAAATAAGTTTGTGCGCTACACGGAAATGGTATTATTGTGATTGAAATATTTAGCATTTATAACAATCCGCCTAACAGCCGAAAGTTCATGACTCATACACTAGTTCATAAATACCGTTTAATCATATCGTGACTTTTACAATATAGACTCTGAATGCAATTGAATTAACTACAAACATGTCTAGGGGTAATTATATTTAATTATACTCTTTAACTGAACAATAAACTGAATCATACAAACGTGCATATGTAAATATAACATCGCATTGGCGTTGGTTGAGCGCGCATGCGCTGTTGCTACCCGCTCAAAAATGGCGCGATGCACGCCGAGTATTTCTTTGATAAGATGCACCGGTGTGAGCGTGATCTCGATTGCAGGTTGTTTTGATCTCGTACATTCGTTGAGAGTATTTATAACTTTATTGCGTTCTATGTATTCGGCGATATGTTTACTTGAGTTTGAGGTAATAATAGGTATGCCTGACATTTATTGTCCGTTAAATTCGTAGTAGAAATACTACGGTAGTACTTTTATACATTACTTGTGAACAATAGTTATGGAGTAATAGTTTATCAAGGTAAGAAATGTTATAGAAAGACGAATAAAATAGAGACAACTTTACGAAAGGAAGTTTTAGTGTACTATACCAGGGGGGTGTCACTCCGCAGTTTAGGTATAGTCGGCCGGCTGCCTGCCGGGTCAGACACGCCGGTCGAATAGACATCGTCAGAACAGTTCAGAGTTACACGATAGAAAGAGACGCAACTGTAGGTAAATATAATGGTAGTGATTCGGCGCTGTGCGATCTGAATTGAACTTAATCTTTTGACACCGAGGGTATCTATAACTTTAATTTACTTTTCGGAGTGAGTCTTCTGTGCTGGCACTATTATGTATTCTGTGACTATACCAAGTTGACAAAGCGGGTTGGTATACCTAGGCATTGGCTATAGGCGATTCAACTTTTTCCGTTTTTTCGCATTGATTGTGTCCTGCGTAGTGTTAAGGTTGGTCACACTTTGTATTCTTAACTCATTACCAATACGGACAAGTCTATTAATCTCCCTTGAGATTTAAGATTTCAGAGGAAAACTTGACAATGTGCTGAAAAGATGCTGAACAGCAATTAAGAAGTTTTGAAATTATTTTTATACCGTCGCAAAACAACATTAAATAAAATTAAGACAAGGATAGATTAATGTTTTAAACGTAGTAGGGATCATAAATTATCTTGTAAACAAGGTGGTCCATTATAATATTTATAATATTAAATGTTTTGAATGAATCTTTCGTCTTTTATAAGTTAGTCTATTAGTAGTTTATTAGAAGTCGTCTGGTTACACCCTGTATATATAATTATTTGCTTAAACCATCTAACGTAAATCCTCATAAACCAAACGATATCGTTAATATTTTGCTGACTGTATCGTTTTTTGATCCCATCTTTGCCAATTCTTCGCACTTCGCATTTATTTTTATGAATAAGTAAGTGCTCAAACCTACAGCGATGATGCTTCATAAATTTTTATGGCTGATAGGAGATTGTAACAGGTGTATGAGTGCAAAATATTATTGACTCATCATTAAGTCCTTATTTTTAAAAAAAGATATCTCCCGCATTAGGAATTGTCATTGTCAGAAAGTTGTTGACACAATATATTAGGCTAATTTAGACGGTTATTGTTTTAAATGAGGTTTTAAATCGCGAGTAACGCCGCGGAGTGAAGCTAGTCTAAAAAATATAACTTAATATATATATTCTAAAATAAATAATACATAATCTTTCATTTTGGTTGTGCCGTAGTTGGGTAGAGCTTGATGCGAGTAGCCGAGAACGAACTAAGTGACGTGCAATTTGAGAGGCCTATGTCCAGCAGAGGACTGCGATAGGCTGATGATAATAATCATGATGGGTAGAAACCTGAGACATTTTGTATCTGTGGGTTAGGAAACTTTAAAATATTATGTATCACATTTCGAACATTTTGTATCTCTGTTCTGAAGAAACGTAGTAATTAACAATGACAATAAAAAAGAAAAACACCAGACACTAAAGTTGTTTTCCGAACACCTCTTTTGTTCGTTTTTAATTATAGACTTGTATTACGTTCATAGGTTTCCTTTTCATTCGTTTTTCTGCTTTATTGGCAAATTACAGTTTTCTATGACAATCAAAGTCGTCCTTTTTACTTATACATTTCTAAGAAAACCTCATTTATAAGCTTTCGACAATAAGCTTTTGTCTTTTGTGAAGTTAATTATTATATTCTTAATTGATTTAATCACGTACTGATTCTTCTTTTTGCGACGATTGATCTAAAAGTAACATAATTTTATCAAAAAAAAATCGCGACAGATATTTGAGGAGTTCCCTCGATTTCCCCATAATTTTTTTGATCCGATCCCAGTTTCCTTAACAGGGGACCACATGGGAGGCATCAACTTTCAAATGTATATTTTTTTATCAAAGTCGGTTGACCCGATCGAAAGTCCTGACGTAATTAACATTTAAAAAACAGTTTAATTTAGAACCTCCTTTTTCGAAGTGTGTTAAAAAGATCATTTAATTATTATACATGTAAAATTGCTATTCATAATTTTTTTATTTGTTTGATGAACACCGATGCAATTAACTTTTATAACTTTACGCAACATGATAATAAAAATAAAGATGTAATGATTTTTAAATGGTTTATTTTACTCATCGAATACTCAGTTCCATTAAAACAAGAAAACATTCCAAAATTGTAAAGTATACCATCATTAATCAATTCAGTAAATTTCAGCTTTCAATGACTAATATTATGAAAGTTATATGAAATATAAGATTGTGATAGATACAAATCAAAATTGGCTCCGTTGTGGCAGCACTGCTCCTGTATGCCAATTGAATTAAAAGGCAGGGCAAGATGGCGGATTTCCAATCCTACGCTTATTTAAAACGCATTGTACAATCAAAACACAATACATGATACATGTCTTGTGCTAACGGGATTAACAGCAAACAATGTACGTTTACTATAAGGGTTAAGTTATTGATATTAAATCTCTTTGTTTTAGATTCTACCCTACATAGATGGGTTCAACCACGTGTCGAAGATAGCCGCTCTGACTGACGTGGAGATAAGTCTGGTACGGGCTTGTGTACAAAACCTCGTGTACTACGGTGTGGTGACGCTGGTGCCTATATTTCAATATTGTGCTGTAAGTCTTTTGAATAGAACTTAATTTTAAGTGCATCTTATATTCAAACGCTTTGTATTTCTCATACGCAAAAGATGACGTCCAGGTTTGTCATTACAAGAAAGGGAATGTAAGAACGATATGAATTATTTTGCGTAGAGTTTAACTTTTTGATGGTATAAGTCTATAGGAACCACCCAGATACCAAGTTGGTTTAGCGATTAGCGTACGCAATTGTCAATCAAGAGGTCACGGCTTTGATGTCTGGTGCGGACCAAAAGTGTTATTGGATTTTTTTAACAAGAAATTCTTAACGGTATCCCGGGTTATGGAAGTTTGGCGGTTTTTCACGCCGGTGCCTTAGAAAGCACCTTAAGTTGTGGGTCCCGGTTGTCATGAACAACTATGGCAAGCGTTATTGGGCCTGCCAACCTTTGAATTTATTTCGCCCTCAGGGTTGCATAGGTGCGGTGCCAGTCGCTCCACTTAGAAACTGATATTCAAGTAAAACCGATTGAGCCAATAGTTGACCCCAAATAATAATGAGAATAATAAAGGTTAAAATGATGAATATGACCATGACCGCCCGTCAACAACTTCATTCATTCACCGAAAATTCTTGCCCGAATTGCATATCACTGCTATTCGGTGAGGCCGTGGCATACTATACCTACTTCTTCTTCAGCATATTCTTGCATCCACTATTGGATATATGCCTCTTACATGGTTTTCTATTCGCTTCTGGATGCGGCGTGTCTTTTTAATATCGTCCGCCCACCTGGCAGCTGGTATTAACATATGCCGAACCGCAATCCTCCCACTTGTATACTAACTGCTATAGTACCAAGCCTCAACAATAATTTGCACCACATTATCAGACGGTATGGTGATTGGTTCTCGCACATTTTACAGGTTTACAGCGCTACCCCCAAACTGAGGCAGCTTACCCGTTGTGTGGGTCTGCAGCGGCAATGCGTCGAGTTTTGTGCAAGATCACGTAAGTTCTACAATAAAAATATGTACTCCAATATTGCACTTAACGAATCTGAAAAATCGGGTTTTTTTTTAAATGTTAAAAATACATCTAAGTAGTGTACATATCACATCCTAATATTTACATTTTTAATATAATAAGAAGGTAATAGAGTCACGCTGAATTTAGCACGAATGTGTCGGCTTGACCGGGCCAGTACTACCCTCACACAGAAGACCATCCTAATAATGACAGCCTTCTTGCTGTCGTATTTCGTTGGTGAGTGTGAGACCGGAGGCCCATTCATTCTCATCAGAAACATCTGACCAGGCCGCCATGGTATGGGTCACCATGCTGCATTGCCTACCCTCGCAATGAGGAAGGTGGCCCCTACTCCTGGATTCTCCTCAGGCTTTCCACCAGGCAGAGTAGTCACTTTGGTAGGCTTAAATATAAAAATAAAAACAAATATTTAATTCAATTACTGCGAATAGACCAACGAGGTCTAGTGGTTCGCGTATGTGACTGCTGATCAAGAGGTCTCGGCTTCGATTTCGGTCGGACCAAATGTTTGTGTGATCCGCGAATATTTGTTTCGGAGTTTGGGTGTTTTCCATGTATAATATGTATGTATTTACAAAAAAAAAAGTATGTTTATGTATTAATATCAGTTGTCTAGTTACCCATAATACAAGCTCTGCCTAGTTTGGGGACTAGATGGCGTTGTGTGAAAAATGTCCGAAATATTTATTTATTATTTATAATTACAGACAAAATACAATGTTTAAATGTTTGCGAGTAATGTGACGATATCGTGTAATCAATTATCGCTGATCAATGAAACTTTGAAGCGTATACTTATAATGAAAGTTAGACAATTATATTACACGAAATTTCGACCTTAAAGTTATTTATTACCAAAGTTCTGGTAACACTATACTACAAAGTCATTAAACATAAGTTGAATTTGACGAGTTTCAGGACTCGAAACAGTTCAGATTACTGTAGTTCGGAATTTTGAGATTAGAAACTTAGTTTGCAATCAACGATGAAAATTATGTAATTACACATTTTAAAGGCGCGTATGAATAATTATAACAAAAAAAAACCGACTTCAAAGAAAAACTATTCCGAGTACCCAAATCGCGACAGGTATGCCTATGATATTTGCGGAGTTCCCTCGACTTCTCCAGGATCTTATGATCTGATCTTGGTTGCCTCCCATGTGGTCCCACGATAAGGATATCGTGGGACCACATGGGAGGCACCAGCTTTTAAATAAAAAAGAATTATCAAAATCAGTTCACCTAATCGAAAGTTCTGTGGTAACAAACATAAAAAAAACAGTCGAATTGAGAACCACCTCCTTTTTTGAAGTCGGTTAAAACTATTAAGCTCCGACGCATAAAGAGGGGTCTAATAAGTTTGACCGTGTCTGTCTGTGGCATCATAGCTTCTAAACGAATGGACCGACTTGGATGCTGTTTTATTTGATTCTTCCATATTTTGCGATTAGGCACAACTAGTTACATCTCCTCCATCTCAGGAGAGTCTCCTTAGAATAAAGATAGATTTATAGATAACTCTTTATTTGCACAATAAATTACAGAGTTACAAGAAATTAACACAATTATCAAATATAGAGTGTACAAAGAGCGGCCCTAAATTAAAAATTGGAACACAAGTGTTGTATGATGTAATTTATAAATATTTCAAGTTTTAAAGGTATGTAGTAGGTAATAATTTTATCAATAGTTTAAAAGCCATTGAATGGGCTATGGGGCAGTTTGGAATCAGACAGGTGTGGATGAGTTGTGAGAAATTACTATTATTTATTGCTCCTGAAAAATAAAGTATGTTTTTTTAAACACAGCTCGGCAGCTGCCTCGAGTGAGCGACCTATTCCGTATGTACGCCGGCATGACGTACGGCAGCACGATACGAGATCTATGCAGAAGAATGAAACCACAAGACCTAGCCATTAATGAGAGGAAATTGGTGTTGTTTGGAGTTCTGGAGGGTCTTATTAGACGAGTTTATAAGGTAAATTTTGTGTGACTACCAAATAATATTAGATACACCTATGCTATTCATAAGGGCTCTTTTGAAATAACCAAAGTGTTTTAGTTCTTGTATCTTTTAAAGAGTTGTAGTAGCGCCATCTAACGAATACAAACCGAACTACTACGGAAATACTTATCCTGAATTGCACAATGGAAATTTTACGCTAATTACTGACTTAAACTTTCGAGACTTATGTCAGTCTCAAGTATTACATAGGGCTGTCAAGTCCTTTTTTAGATTTCATAGAAATGTGCTGTAGTTTTATTTTTCTATGAAAATGAGATGAAAAAATAATGTGTTTCTTTATTGTACAGTTTCCACTGACCCTCCATAATGACGACACAGCATCAATACGCAGCGACCACAGCCAGCCACTAGTGAAGACAACATACAACGGACTGGTCTGCCTCGATGAGTTGTGCTGTCAGTCCGGTATGACAGCCGTGCAGATTGAGGAGCAGTTAGAAAGAGATAGCAATGTTGTTTTCGTAGTAAAATGATGCAAAAACATGCACACGCACGAAAGTATGAGTGATACTTCATGTTTTTCATTGTAAAGTTTCGAGAATTCCTCTAAACATGACTGGATCAAACTTAAACTCCATTAGAATTTATCTAATTCATGTAAGACCAAAAATAATTGTGACGTATACCTAAATACGGTATAAAAATGATAATTTAATTTTGACAAGATATATTTTAAAGCACTTTAATATTATTTTATTTATTATTTTTCAGTGAGTAAAGACATGGTAATTTCTTGACTAATGATGAATTCCCTAGAAGAGATTTTTTAAACTGTTAATACCAGTTGCAAGTGACATTTACGTCTGTTGTCAATGTCATCTAAGGCCAAATTAATCTGACTGCAATTAGCTGCTAACTTAATTAATAAGTAATGTAGATTCAAAAATATGTTTTTTAAATATTTACTTAAGAAATATCGAACAGCAAATAATATATTTTGTATTCTGTAGACTTTTTTGCATGTTAATAGTACAACAATGAGGGCTACCGCGATTGAATTCGCCACCAGAGGCGCTAGTGTAGCATGAGGCCTCCGAAATATCTAATTACATTTTTGTGGGGCGGGAGTTTAGTTCGGAAGAAAAATAAATTAAGTTTGTGAATATTATGCGACATTAATTATGGAAAATACGAATTACGGCTCAATGCACATCTGTACTTTGAAACAATCTTATCTTTCGGAAACTATGTCTTCCTTTTTTTCGAAAAAAACGGGACTGCGCAACACTGCAGCATGCTTATTAATACTTTTACAATACGTATTATCACGTGCGTACGTACGGTGCTTAATAATAACAAACTTTGACACCTGTCAGCTATGCCCGAGGACCTCACTGTACAGCGGCGCCCCCTGGCAAGCACAAAAGCGGTGGTCCTCTTTAGATCGAGTTATTCAGAGTTATGCCATTTCATTGTTTTCTGCATAACTCGATCGCTTTATCGTCGTTACAATAGACCCACATGTGGTTTTTTAAATAGGATAACTATTAGAACTTCAGATTTTTTACAGCTGCAAATAAATGTCTTTCTAATTGGTAAAAAGACCCATAGACATTGCTAAAAGTATGACGATATTCTGTCAGTCTGTTCAGTCTGGGACTGGAGGCCTTGATTTGTTTTGAGTTCGACACTGCCTGTTACTTATTCTGCGAAGTTAGATATGCTAGTCGTAACCAACTACAAAATTTTAAATTAACGAACTATTTATGGCACTCCAATCCCAGATTGCTGAATCAATGATTCATTATAAAAATTTTATACTATCTGATTCTTTCTTCGCGTTCTCTAAAATAATCAAGAAGTTGCAGGAAAAGGTTTTAATAACCTATTTACCTTCTATTGACCCAATGGGCTGTATTGTAAAATTTAAAAATGTTGCTTAATGTTACTTTTTGAAATCATATTTTCAAATAATGTTACAATTTAAAATTTTACTGTTTATACGAAAAAGTTCATAAATAAGATGGGGAAAGATGATATGTTTATTGTTGAAACTGGCCAAACAGGTCTCCCACATTTTTGATCTCTTTTTAATAGTCTTTGAATGAAGTACATCACTATTTGTATGCGTAGACATAAGAATAAAAATAACGAAGAAAATTTAATTTGTTACAAGTTTTTTGAATGTCAAATGAATGTTTTTAAAATGTTGATCGGTAAGAATTTTAAAGTCTTTTTATATGTGTATTTTAGATGTGTAAATAGGGGTCGACATAGCTCCAACCTATGTTTTAAGTCTATATTAGATAACTATCTGTGGGCATCTAGAAATAAGATTGTAATTTTATACTGTAAATTTAGCGAAAGAAATTACTAGAATCATTAAAGTCATTTGCCAATTTTAAAAATAAATATTTTATATAATTTAATACTCATGTCATCTGTGTATTATATTACACCATAGATTAGGTTAATCTTAAGAATTATCAAGCCCATCTGTATGTAGACCTTAAAAATGGCGGTGTAATGGTCAAATAGGTTTAGATAACGGACGATTTTTAACATACGTAATAAAGAAAATAAGGTACTACAGGTGATATTGCTAATTAATATTGAGTACATACTTATTAAACCTATTTCCTTGTTTGTAGAGTAATGTCATCTCTATTGTCTATGACGAAAAATTGTGATGAAATCTTTCTGATTCTGACAGACTAAATGTTAGTGTCAAAACTATTTTAATTATAAAACTTTTTTAAAGAATTTATGCATAGAACTAAATAACATTTAAATTTGTAAATAGCGTTAAACCATCGTTAAGAAATAACTAACGCACAATTGAATTTGTAACTAAATTACATAGAGAAGATATTTTAACATTTAATTACAACTTCCTAATTAGGTATACGTTTTACCATTCATCATTGCTAAGGAATCCTACTTACTAACCATTAATAAGATTTTCTATATTTAGAGTACAAAAACACCATAGATAAAAATATTATATTTCTATTTTGTAACTTCATTTTGTAAAAAAAAAGCTTAGATTAGGTGTCGCTAATGTCACCTCGGAGACGAGCGCCATCTATGATGAGTAAAACTGCTCAATTTTCTAATTTTTAACATTTTTGTAACAGTTTTATACACATTATGACCGTACAATCATGAAGGTGCTAAATATTTTAATAGTAAAGATAAAACACGTTTTGAAAACCAAAGAGAAACTTTTTCGCGTCATGTGTGAACTGTTCTTGTATTTTAATTGTGTTGTTAATGTTTTAATCTATGCATATGCCTTAATGTATCTGCAATAGTTAACATATTTCTTTTTACTTTCCTAAATTATTCATGGGTTACGATCACGGTTGCGGTATTGCCGGTGGGATCCCCGTTTAGTAATTTAATTATTTTCTAATCAATGCGTTATTATTATCGAAATGTACCCACCGAATGATTGCTGTAATTATACCATTATACATATAACGGACGGCTCCGGATTATGACGGGATAATCTTCGGATTTATAAGGTTTCCCGGTATTGTTCATTTAGTTGTGTCTAGTCGAGTTTCTTGTAAAATAATCTGTATATTTGTTGAATACGTATGTATATATTGAGAAATCAAGTCCTAAATATTTTGCTTTTGTCCGTTTTTTAATGCAGACGTGCTTAGAAAAATTACTTATATTAGGTATTTTAAGAAATGAAACCAGTAATCAATTTAACGCACGATTCGATTAATATTTTTTAGTAAATGTCACATAAATGTAATTGTTATTTTAATTTTGTAAATAGGTATTTGTATTATGTAGTTAATTAACATCACGTTATTAAATTATACATTTGATTTAATCCATTTAAATTGCAACACTTAAATAATCTAAACACGTCTACTAGTCAGTTTTTCTACGTGCCTTATTATTTCTCGTACATAATTTCAAAATATAAGCTACTACTTATTGCATAATAATAGACGTTGTAAAAGAAATCTATTACTTTTATGCATGAAATTGAAGGCTGAAACTAACAAAACTATCAGAAAAGTTTTTTAGTACGAAATCTAACGCCATTCAGTGGAACCCGATCGGAGTTATACAACGCGAGATACAGATAACTGAAGCCATTTATTGGAAAAATAATTGATTTCTTTTTACTACACATTATCAGATATAAGATACGTTATTTTAAGAGATTATCACCATGAGCTGTTGTTCTATCATTTTTATTTTAAATAGGTTTTATTGTCAAAATAAACATTAAATTTTGTTTTGATAATAAAATAATGTACTTCTATAATATTATTTTAAATATTACGATATGAATGTAATTTTTTATGACAAATGTTATAATGGTATACGACTCATTATTAAATTAATTATTTTTATCGTAGTTGTTTTTTTTTTGATCTACCCACAAGTCCATTACAAGCGACGTAGTTTGGTTAAAAGAAAATTATTTGTTCGAATTGAGTCTCAACAGCGTGCAAGTTCGGCGTTGCGATTGGTTAAAATTCAAAAGGCCTAGTATGGAATTATTTCACTTCAATTAATTCTCTACGGCAATCACGTTCGGCCGATTGGTCAAGATGTCACTGAATGTCAATCGCATTGCCAAAAGCCATCGAGTTGATGTCAAATAAATCCACAAGAGGCTCTCAAAGGCGTTTCAGTTTAAAGAAAGTCGACGCGAAATAAACTCGAACTAGGCCCATAGAGACTATCTGACCTGAAGATCTCAGTGGGGATAAATCGCAACGCCAAAAGTGGTCACTGTACCGATTGAGTTGATATTCAATAAACCCACACTAGGCTTTCAGCGCGTTGCGATCGCAACGCCAAAACGCGGTCACCGTTGAGTTGTTTGACGTGAATAAAATCACACTAGGCCCTCGATGACTCTTTATCAGACACTTCTGCAAACGGGAGTAGTGAAACAAAAACACAATGTTTGAAATACAGTAGTGATTTATTCTTATATAACACATAAGTTACAAAATACATAAACAGTTATATAGGTAACAAAACACTTGACTAGCGTTTCAAGACGAACTCCGAGTCGGTGTGAGCTGACCGTGTACCATGTTTATATTAATTAACAAAATAAATTGATAAAGAGACAACTTAGGGGATTGACTGACTATTAATGGATCTGTTATGTAGCATACTTTCGACCGTATCAGTTACATAAACTTTGCTTAAACATCACAATACATATTTTATCTTATATATAAAATTCTCTTGTTACAATGTTAGTAACCACTCTTCCGAAACGGCTTGACCGATTCTAATGAAGTTTTATAAACATATTCAGTAGGTCTGTTTTTCATAACCCTAGGACGCGAGCGGAGCCACGGGCATCAGCTAGTAAGTTTATAACAATTTCCGAACTTCTTTAGTTGTATGATTCTAAAAAACATTAGAGTATGTGGTAATTTGGAATATTATATAAGTTACAATTGATAAGATTTAGAAAAGAAGTCAGTTTTAACGTTGCATATGGATGAATCCTTATTTTTACAACTACAATGTATTTTTAAGATCAATCGTCAGACAAGTTTTCTTTTTAAGGAACTTTAGGGCGAAAACACATACTGTGATGTCAGTCTTCAAGAAAACTGCTGCAACATACGGCACAGCTGATTGCTTACAGATTTTAATTAAAAACAATACCACGGTACATGTATATTATGAACACTAGATGCCTCAATATAAATCAAAACGGTACGAAATAATGAATAAACATATACTTTCCCTTACAATAGAAATTACACTATTTATATTATATTTTTTGTGGTCTTATTAGAAACTGTAAAAATACTGAAAAAAGAATTGTTATTATGAACATAAACTAGTAACTGGACAGGTAAATATCAACATTGACTGGGTATAGTCGAAATTCCGGGCAAAACTGTTTACTGGGTTCCATAAATTTTACTTATAATACAATTTTACGTAAAATCTAACATTTAAAACTTCAAATTAAACTAGATGTTTCCTTTTTACAATAATTGAAAGACATTCTAGTTTGTTTTTACTTAAATTATTAATTGTAAACATATTGCAAGGCACAAGATCACTCTAAAAGTACTTTTAAATAGTTATTATTCTAATACATTTATATTTGCTGTGCGACTTCCACATACAGCGCGACGTAAACATGCAAAAGCGCCATCTAGCGAAGAAACACTAAACTACGAAGAAAACACGGAATGAACTATACGGAGTAACTACTAATCCTGAATCGCGATAGAGAAATTCTCGCGCCGATTAACATATATATACAACATCCCAACATCAACTGTTGGGCAGTGGCCCGCCAGACATGATCACCTCGGCGGTCGGATCCCTTTGTGTTGGAGGAACACGATACGCGTTCCTCCACATTTGCAAATTATATTTACTTTTCAAAAGTTAAAAAACGACTCAATACTAAACGATTAAGGTCGATTTAATGAAAAGTCATATAAAAATATATAATTAAGTTGTAAATTAAAGTAGGAACATTTAATTTTGGTTTCCACCTTAATCAATTTCAAAACGGTACGGTAGTGTATTTAACACACAAAATATTCTTTGTAATTTATCGCTCAATTCGTTTTATCCATACATAACGACTTTGCCCGGTCAATGTCAATAATGTACCCATCTACATAAAAATGAATAAAGATATTTTGGCACTGCACGTATGTAGAAAATTAGAACACTCTTTATATATTAAAAATATAATACTTGATTACTGTCGCATAAAATAAATCCTTATATTATGAACCATTCTTACTGTTCGACCGTCGTAGTTCTTAATTAACAATTATTGGTAATTATGTATATTATCCGGAGAGTTTCAATAATATCTACTTTGAAGTTTCATTACCAATATTTAAAAATATAAGAACTACGAGTTCAGAGTAATATTATTAGAAAATATTTTGATTTCTTTCGATTGATCTGACTTAAACATGAGAAAAGATTTTTTCACATAGCTACACAAGATTCTATGCTAACTTAATTAACTTTGCTTTATATATTATATAATACACACTATCAGGCACGCCTTGTTCTGAATTACACCGTCGTATATCAGAAATAAAAATCCTCAAAAAAAAACTTTGTCAACTTTAAACTTTATAAATTCACAACGCTGATTGGTTAAAATTCGAGTGTATTATGGAGCTATCAGAAAGTATCAATTGTATGTATGTACAGTTTTGTATTAAGGTATTCGTCCACTTGACTGTAAGCGATTCGATTTCATACAATATTGACGGCAAGTATATTTTTACATAATAATACGAGAACTGGAAAGTCCCAAAAAGTGTTTTTGGGTTTTTCTTAGGAAATTCCTAATACCAGTTTGGAAGTTTGGCGGTGATTCACGCCCGTGCCTCGGAGAGCACGTAAAGCCGTCGGTTGTAGTTGTCATGAACATTTATGGCAATCGTTATTGGGAAGTCAGTGCCCTCAAATATACTGACAACTAGTTCAATCTTCGAATTTCAGTTCGCCCTTAGGGTTGCGGAGGTCCGATGCCAGTCGCTCCGTGGAAAACTGAAATTCAGGTAAAACCGGTTGAACTAGTAGCCGACCCCAAATAAACTTGGGAATAAGGCTAGGAAGAAGAATACGAGAACTGGGTAGCAATTTCACTTACTGTCTATATTTACGATCTAAGGCATAATTCAGAACGCAGAGATAATATATTTAATTTAATTCACTCATAAATAATGATTTATTCTAACGTTTTGTTTCTATTCTACGATATAACTTTGAGGGAATGGCCTAATGCAGTGTATAGGGGTACAGATTGGCTGTGTTCTATTTTTTTTTTCATCAAGAAACAGATTTTTTTTTAAATCTTGTTTTATTTTTTATGTTCAACAATATTTATACTTTATTCGAGATCGCAAAAGTTTCCATTAACATAATCATATTTGTTATGGAAAGTGATTAAACAAAACTTAGAATGCTTACTTTTATAAAATAACATGAAAACTGATGATATTGGAAGCTTCTTCTCTCATGTATCTCATTTAGTAAGAACACCATGTTTTCATTATAATCTTTATGAATGAATCATAAGTCGTCATAGAATATATTATATATAAAAAAACATTATTTGTTTGTATAGTAATTGTAGTAATAATGTTACATCATCAACAGCCTTTAACAGTCCACTGCTGGACATAGGCCTCTACTTTGAAAGAAGGTTTTGGCCTACTATACCACGCTGGCCAGACGGGTTGGTAAAGGGTTTGTTTCAAGTTACATAGATGTTACATAGATCACTTATATTCAAATAAAGTGAACAAAGTATACACGAAAATATTTTGAGCCTTATTATGTCATTTCTAATGCACACAAAATCTTTGATAAAAATATATGACGAACTACAGTAGTCAAATATTTAATAATGAACAAAACCAAAATTTAATAGTATTTTTTTTAAATATTGTGTTGAAATCAATTTCTTTAATCAAATTCCAAGAATTTTCAGCAAATTCCAAACAAAAACTAAACTGTCCTCGTTCAAATAATTTTATTCAAATGAATAATATGAATAAAAATGAATAAAAAATAATTCAAAATATGATGTTGAAACTCTTTCAAAATGTCTAAGGACTCTATAATTAGAGAAAATAATCCTACATATAATGACAAGATATTATCCTACTACCAAGGATCTGATAATGATGAGAATGTACACCTATCCGGTTTTAGCCACGACAGCCAGTCTCAACGAAAGTCAGCCAACTGTGTGTGAGACCACTGGAGCAATCTCTGTTCCTTGACCCTCATAAACCGCTGTGACCAAAGAGAGATCAGGCTCACGAATCTATAGATATTGTCAGAGTTTCCAAAACAAAGAAATCTAACATTCTTTGTTAGAAAACAGAATTGCTTTCCTTTATTGAGAACCAGCAAACCCCATAGTGGTTGGTATTGTCTTGTTTTTGATCACGTGACTGATTAACATTGGCCAATGAAACAAGAGAATAGAATTGAAAAGGAAAAACGTATGCAACTTGGCTAGGATTCGAAAAACAAAAAAAGAAAACTGTAGTTCTATCATTAGTTTCCAAGGTGGCTAAAGGGGTATTTATAGAATACGCATATTTATCTCAAATTCAATTAAATAATTCATTTTATTCACATTTTTAACCGACTTTAAAAAAAAGGAGGAGGTTCTCAATTCGTCGGAATCTTGTTTTTTTTTAATGTATGTTCAGCGATAATTTCGTCGTTTATGAACCGATTTCAAAAAATATTTTTGCATTGGAATAGGCGTAGCTTACAGGTGGTCCCATCGTCACCATTTCGAGATCTGATGATGGGATCCCAAGGAAATCGAGACCAATTGTCGCGATTTGGGTACTCGGAATAGTTTTTCATTGAAGTCGGTTCCTTTTTGTTAAAATTATGATAGGTATAAAGCAAAAAGCCTTGTAGCTATTTTGAAAGAATTTATGGTGTCTACATATAAAAATCAGTCAAAATAATAGTATTATGCACCATTTCTTATTATATAAAAACAATCACAAATAAATTTCTATGATGTCGTTCGATTCGTATATTTTTCTCCATTTAGGAACAAATAAATGAGATTTGTATCTTACACAATAGACCTTACGATCTTCAATATAGTGTCCATTTTAGTATGTTTGTTTAAACATAAATAATTTTATAGCTTTCTTCACTTAAAAACCATACCTGATATACAGGCTACCTGGTGTTTAATTTTTAATTCTAACACCCTTATTTTAAGACTCAATTTCGTGTACAAGTTATACAAAAAAAAAAAGTTTGAAAAGAATAGAATATGAAATTAATGTCATATGGTCTCTTTCTATTCGCAATCTTAACAAGCGAAGCGATTATTTAAAAAGAGACAAAAAATGAAGACATTTGATCTTTTATATCAATTGATATTCGAGAAAAAAAATATGTTTATGCACGTATCTAATAATGAGTCAAAATGTTGATATTTTATTCTCTTGATTTCTTACATTAAATAAACAAATTATATGTAAATAAAGGTGCATATTGATTAGATCGTAACATTCTATAATATAATTAGTTCGTTCCTTCTGGGTTTCTCATTAGATTCGAGACTGAAAATATAATCAAGAAAAAAAAATGGTAAAAGAAAATAAAAGGGGACATTTGATTCAATACTTATAATTGGATAGATACCTATATGGAAATAAATTACTTGCCAATAGCAATGAAATAAACTATGGGGAAAACTCTCTTTCAATAATACGTTTAACGTATTCAATTATTTTTTATCAATCAAATTAACGTTGACAGCGCATGATTTGAAAACAATAACTAGTGACGTCATATATCGATCTATGTATGTTTAAGTTTACTAAAAACATACTGATTTCGTCCTGACATTAACTTATGATTAATAGGAAAATATTTGGCTATTGGAGATATAGTTTTGAAACTATTATTCAAAGTTATAATATCTAGTACAATTGCTTATTGCTCGGTTAGACATTCTATTTACATTCAAGTAGTGTGTCAATCACAAGGCACCACCGTCACATCCCAAACAGAGATATTCGCTTAATTCGAAAGACTGTGTGAGGATCTCAGAAACCAGCTCACCCAAGATCCAAGGCTCGAAAGACCCGCGTGTTAGACTGACACCCACCTGACAGACAAGTTTCCACACATCGATCTGGGTGAGATTAGAATAGCAGACAACTTTGCAACAATAAGCTCCTGGTGAAGGCGGAATTAAATAGAGCTCTTAAAAGCCGAACTCTGACGTTGGCAGAATTCTATACTATATACTAGTACTACACCGCTAGCACGGAGAAGAACCGTTGTAATGTTTTTTTTTTTTACAAAAAATGGAGAAAATAGCCTATTGAATACTATCGTTCCATACCAGTTTATAGCAATGTATTATGAGACTTTTCAAGATACTCGATTGGAACGGAAGGGGAATAAATCTCTCACATACGATTTGTCGACGACTTATGGTCAGATTATAACAAATCGAGATAATATGCATTGTATATATCTAAATAAAACGGTATTTAATGTAGAACGTATTTTGTTGTAACAGCATGGGAAATGAGACATTAAAAAGTTTGTTTAAACAATTTTCACATCACCTGTAAAGGACATGTAAATATGGTCGAATTTCCATTCTTTGGGCAATTTATCATAATGTTGTTTATTTCTCTCAAAAGGTACAGTTAGATTATTATGCTTACAGATACAGATATTGAACCTTTGTTGAGAGTAAATATTTAAAGACAACAAGACATAATAATTGTTCCACAGTGAATATGATTTAGGACAGCCACCCAGTACACCCAGAAACAATAATTTCTAGGTATATAATGCACTCATAAATATACATGTGTATGCCTACTCTACAAGTACAGTACCAAAGAAACATTAGGCGTATGTCACTGCCTAACTACATAGGATAATGTTTTCATAATGTTTTAGGAATTCTATGGAAATCGTTGTGACGTTTACATTAAAAATTATAACACAATTAGTGCCAGATAGAATTTAGTCAATTTGAACCTTAGGTTTATATATTTAAGTGAGAAATTACAATACGAAAGTGATAGTTATCAGAATGCCATTACCAATAAGGTGTTACATCGATTGATTTGTATGTTTATTCTATTGATTCGTCTGTAAGTCTAGTGAATAGTGACCCTAATGGCTATGCCGGAGATCGAGTGTTTTAGTACCACATTGGTCTAATATCTGTGTATATGTTTATCAGTAGTCTACTAACCATATTACAGATTCTGCTAACTTTGACAACAAATTGCCAACTTTAGAATCAAATTGCCAACTTTGGGTCCAAATTGCCAACTTTGGGACCAAATTGCCAACTTTAAGACCAAATTGTCAACTGCAAATTATGTCCGAAAGGTGTATAAAGCTGTACTATAAGCCCAGTCAATGTCTTTTGAGGAACTGTTCTTATAGAAAATGATGAAACATCACTTAACGATAGAAATACAATACATTATATGTGAGAAAGAATTGATTTTTACATTTATTGCTAGTCTTTCAATATAATTATTTGCACATTTAGATACTTTACAAGTTTGGCGGTGCGGTCAATATTTATTCATATTTGTTCCATTACTAATATAATAATTTAAATAATAAATTACAATGATTTGAGAACTAATTTTTGACTAAATTAAAATGAAATCACTAAGGATTTTTATATAATTTAAGCTACATTTATTGCCCAAAAGTTAACTTGCCGCCTTAATTGCATATATTTTTATACAAAAATCTTGAGGTTGGGAATAAGTTTAGATATTTTTGTTTTAAATGCCAGTATTTAATAAATAAATTATATATATAATATAAAAATCATTTTTTTCAATACAGTTACAGGTATTATTAAAGGTTCGCTGAAATGTTCGAAAGACCATAAAGAACAAAAATTTAAACATATAACATACTTCAGTGCCTAAACTATTGCGAACATTACATTGCTGTTTCTATAAAGGATTGACACAGACACCTTAACATTAGTAAGCAATGTACAGCTAAATAGTATTTCAAGTCGATGTCTACGGTTGAATGAATATAAACGACAGCACCAAAGCGTCACGCTTTTCTAGCGAGATTCCTGTGTCACTACTCGATAAGGCAGATGGCGCTAGTGTGCTCACGTCTCTCTCTCTGTGTGTGTAAATATATATGATGTGTATACTATAGTATTACATTATATGTTTTACTTATCGTTAGCCCGAACACATTTCTGAATGCTCGTCCCATGCTGCCACCTGGAAGATGAAAAGAGAAATGTTTATTTAGTAATAATCATTGGTCTAGTAATAGCCTATGCGACTGCTAATCATGAGGTCTCGGGTTCAAATCCCGAGTCGGTGCAAATAGTGTTTTTAAGTTTTTCTTAGGAAATTTCTAACAGCAACCCGGAGTTTGGAAGTATAGTACTAGCTGTCAGTAAATTTGTGAATCACCGCAGATTCACAAATTTACTGACAGCTAGTTCAACCTTCGTATTTCAGTTCTCCCTTAGGGTTGCGGAAGTCCGATGCCAGTCGCTCCGTGGAAAAAATTATATTCAGGTAAAACGAGTTGAACTAGGAGGCCTTATTCCCAATAAGGGGTCGGCCCTTATTGGGAAAAAGGCTATGAAGAAGTAGGAAGAAGAATCCTTTCTGTTGCTATGACGGCTGGGCCAGACGTAGTATTAAATTGAAATAATTTAGATTTACAATTTATTAACGGTAACTTCGTTTCACCAACAACTCTTAACCATATGTATATGGTTATACATAGAATACTAGATCATAGGATCTCCTAAGATCTAGATTAAAAAGTATAAAACAAAGTCGCTTTCTCTGTCCCTTTGTATGCTTAAATCTTTAAAACTACGCAACGGATTTTGATGCAATTTTCTTAATAGATAGAATGATTCAAGAGGAAGGATTTTATGTATAATACATGCATAATATAGTAGATAATAATTTTAATGTCGTAAATAAACCCATTTTTTTACGCTTACATTGCAAACGCTGGCTGTACCCTACGAGATAGATCAAAATAATGTACTACAGTATTGTACATCTTAAAAAGGTCTACAAAAAAGTCCGCGATGGCATATGTCTATCTCTTAAGCAGGCACCACACTTCGCTATGCGCTATTCGTTATGCGGGTTATTCGCGCGCATACGGCGAAGTGTGGAGAGTATATTCGTTTCGTTCACCATAAAAATGACAATACACATCTCTACAACACACATATTTGCCTTATTTGGCATACCAGTTCGAAATGTGGTGGCATGTTTGTTGTTTGCGCGCATAACTAATATTTGGGCGAATACGGCATAGACACATAACGAATAGCGCATAACGAAGTGTGGTGCCTGCATTATGCAGGCACCACACTTCGTTATGCGCTATTCGTTATGCGAGTTATTCGCGCGCATACGGCGAAGTGTGTATATTCGCCAATATTCGCTTTATTCGTACGCTTTATTAGCGAATACGCGTATCGTCGACTTGTCGGTTTTTTGACACACTTCAAAGGACACGAATAAGGCGAATACACGCATCGACTGCCCACACTTCGGACGGGTAGTGAAGTGCTCTGTGCATAACTAACAATTATAAACTAAATTTAATAAAATAAAAAGAAAATTAAAATAATGTGTTTCGTTCGTTCGTATGGTTTCGTTTCGTTCACCATAAAAATGACAATACACATCTCTACAAAACACATATTTGCCTTATTTGGCATACCAGTTCGAAATGTGGTGGCATGTTTATTGTTTGCGCGCATAACAAATATTCGGGCGAATACGGCGTAGACACATAACGAATAGCGCATAACGAAGTGTGGTGCCTGCTTCAGGGATAACCCACAATAACCAATTTTTTTTTACGAGAAATTAAAGAAAGATTTAAAGCAATATAGTATTATTCCTTATCCAATTAAGTACCATAAACACATTGTGTATTTAATATAGATTAATATGGCCCTTTACAGTGTGTAATTTAAATTAATACTTTTGAAGATATTACAGATTTAAAATGCAGGAACAAAGCGATTGTGGCGTTACCGCCGACCGGGGCCCGTTAGTTAACGCTGCTGTCGATTTGTCACTATCAGTTAATAACTAAACACAATACTTTATTATGAATTACTATTCTAAGGCGGTACGAAGTTCGCCGGGTCAGCTAGTAAAATAATAAACACTAAGATTCTATTAGACGGTACTGGAGGACGCGGACGCTATGTATTGTGTCTACGATATTCCTTCTATTTGATTAATCTATGACGCATGCCAGGCGCCCGTTATTTGTCTTGTCGCACTGCGGTTACAATCATATTCTCTATACTTTTTTAACACGGGGTGTTAGGTTTTATTTTCGTAACGGAATTTCTTGATTCGGTCGCCGCGATAAAAGCTAAAGAATAGCTTAAAAAAACACATACATAGTAAACGGTTGTGCTTGACTGACCTGACAATCCCGACTACAGTACCACTGGTTAGCGCAGCCCGCACACACGAACTGCGCGTCCCTCTTCCTGCAGCCCTGGCACAGCGGCGCGTCGTCCGCCGCCTCCGCCTCGCCCTCCGCCCCCTCACCCGCACCGCCGCCCCCTCCCCCGCCCACGCCCTCGTCTATCACTAGCCGACCCGACCCGGAGCCCGACGGAGAACCGGACGCCTCGCCTTCAGACGCTGGACTCTCCTCGTCATCCTGCAATAACAATTATAATCAATATTTCAATATATGGACAAGGCATTAAATATATTTAGTTATAAATGTAAGTAAAATAGTTGCAAACAACTGATGTACCATTTTACAATCATTCAGATTTAATCTTAAAGTTAAGCCGCGTTTTCACAATAAGAGTTGGCTCGGACCGAGTATACTCGTACGAGTCGGCTTTATACAAGTTTACGCGGATAGTGGTTTACACAAGTTAGTGGTGCACTCATATTGTGGTCATTTGTCTTCTTGCACAATCAAGATGTAGTCGCCTGATCTGCTGATGCGAGGCTTACAAGTTGTAGCATGTTATCAACAACAGATCCAGACCCTCTAGCCTAGATTGTTTTTTTTTCCTGAGAGTATGTGCTGAAAATGTTATTTATTTTGGTGCTTACATCTCGAGACGTAAGTCCAAGGTTGAGGTTAGGAATAAGGCATCACTAGGCAATGATGCAGAATGATTGGGCCTCCGGTCTCACACCAACGAATTACGACAAAAAGAATGATGTCTCTCAATCAACAATCACAAGTCTATGTTGTCATGTTAGGATGGTCTTCTGTGTGAGGGTAGTACTGCCCCTGTCGAGCCGGCACTTTCGTGCTGAAATCAGCGTGGCTCTAGATTATTAAAGATTAATCTAAAACTCGAGTAGAAACTCTAGTTTTAGTCTTTTCCTTGATAACTTATCGATTGTTATATTAAGGAAAGCTCACCAACTGCACAACTTCTTCACTCTTTTCGACAGGAGGTTCTTGCGGAGGTGGCGTGGGCTGCACCGGAGTTATCGTTATCTCGCCGCAATTCTAAAACGATATCGTTATGTTATTGTTTCTTTCGGTCTGAATACTTACATTAAATAGAATACTTATGTTAGCCAATTCTATAAAATATATTTGGCACTTCTGCTTTTAAATATTGTTACTTAAATTGATTTACTTATTGAATGCGTAAAAGCACATCAAATTATTTATGTTTTCTTGAGTATTTATTATTAATAATGTTTAACAAACATATCTAATCGAATATATGTATTAAAACCATTTTTAATTTATTAAAAATTAACAAACGAATTTTTCATAACCATGTTATTTATTATTCAATATTATTATATATTATATTATAAGTGTAGAAATATATATTAAAATGACGAAAACATATACAGATATATATATATCCACCTTTAAGTCTGTGCAGATGTATACATATATACACATATATATTTTTATTGATTTTGATCTATGGTATGTGATAATGAGGTGGCATTTTTCAATGAGTATTGCCATTCTCAAAAAAGAAAATCAAATAGTAGAAATCGTTTAAAAAGTTGAAGCTTTGCATCTTTTTTTATATGTAAGCCAATGTTCATAGCAATATGATATAATAAATATACATATATGCTTATAGTATTAGATGCAAGAAATAAAATGAACTGTTAAATTTTTAAACTGGCCTTTTCAATACCAAATTATATGTAGGTATTTTTGTTACGATTCTGGATTCATTATGGTTGGTAAAAATATATAAATTAATTATCAATAGAGCAAACAAATGTAAACATACACATTTGCTATTTTAATGGAATTTATTTTAATATAAAATACTTTCAAAGTTCACAACTCAAACCATAGACAATCAAATCAAGTCACGTCATGCAACACTGAAAGTAAACCATAAAGAACTGAATCATAACAGCTCCAACTCTTTAAATAATGTTTTCTTAAAAACTAAATTTTGAATTTTGACAGATCGAGGCCAATTAGCACACCAATTTGTTATAATCGTTGTACATTTAGGTGGTACCTTGGCCTGACCGAAAGTTGGCAATGTTGATGCACTCTGTTTCCGTTCCGGCGACATGAGGAGTTTAGCCAACGTCGGCGAGTAACTTTGAGTCGCAGGTGTCCCCTGCTGGAAGGTTGGCAACACTCATTTCAAGCTTCGCAAGCATAATTATTGCCATATACAAAAAAAGAAAATATTAATAATGAAAGCTGGGATATGATTATTTCTACAAGCAATTAAAAAAAAAAAAAAACTTTTTTATTTACCTTGGTTAGGATACCGTGTAATAAGGAGTTTTGTTGTGACGTTTCTTGACTGGTAGTGACGGGTAGTAAGGATATTTCTGGGTACGGAGGCGGTGGAGGTAGCCGCGGACTTGGAGATGCGGCGAGCCTTTCCGCCTGCTTGACTGACACGTGCACATCTTCGTGAGGGTTCCTTTCCTGCTGGCGTCTTCTCCCTTCAGGTCGTATATGATGTTCAGGTCTATTTGTAATGGTTTCTGGCGGTCTATTGGGTATTAGACCGGCGTTGGCCTGCTGCATGTTTGCGAATTGGACTAGTACGTCTTTGAAAGATAGTCCATTAGGTAGACCACCAGCTTGGATTTGTTGCAGACGTTCCAGGGTTGCTTTTTGATTCTGTAGCATAAAGTAAATGTTTGTTTTTAATTAAGGTATATTTCAAAAAAAAAATTAAGGCGGACCCTGTATAAGACGTAGGTATATTTAACTAAAACAACCTTTCTACTGAGAGGCCCATGATACTTATTATTTTGTTATTTTTGTACGAAGTTTTCCAAATGAGCGTATTTTACAAGTTAGCCCTCTATAACTCTTGAACTAGTAAAGTCATCTAAGCCAATAATTATGATGATGAAAAATTATGATTTTTTGATCCAGCCGCTTAGCTTTTAGAGTGAGGGAACGCCCTGTTATGACAAAAAAAATTCCTTAAATTGAATAACTCGCAAACGGCTAATTAATTCAAAAAATGGTTTTAGCAACCTCTCAATGTTTTTAAAATACCTATTTAACGATAGCTCACACGATGGGGTAGACTCTAGAAAAGAAATCCCCACTTTACGTATAGGGGAGGTATCCCAAATAGAAATATTTTTCTTGGATTTATTAGACGTGATAGAAATACATATACCTACAAAGTTTCATCTTTCTAGTCTTAGCATTTGGACGGAAAAGGTACGCGTCCATTGGTCCGCGCCGCACGCCCCGCACGCACTGCACGCAACGGATTGAACGGATTTGCCGATGGCATGCGTCCACTGTATCCGACTTTTTTTTTAGTTTCGAGTGTTTTCTTGTCGTGAGTTGACGTATTCGCCCATGTAGATTGATGAAGATATCAATAGGCTACTATTTACCACAATAATAGAGCAACACGCGGGCGGTGCCGCGGGCAAATGTTAGTATATAAATATTTCTGCTTGAATCCAATGAAGTCCAAATTTGCTAAATTTGGACTTTGAAGCACAGACCTGTCAATTGTTATGAACGAAGAAGACTTATATTATTGTTGACTTCTGACCTGTATTCCCTGTGAATATGAAAATATACAATTGATACACATGCGACAGTGAAATCATACAAATCAAAATAAAATCCGTTGCGTGCTGTGCGTCAAAATAAAAGTCGAGGATGGACGGACGGGCGGACGGACATGACGAAACTATAAGGGTTCCGAAATAGTGTTGAAAAGTTTATAAACTAAACGACTCCGAGAACTTTATATTATCACCGTTTATATAAGATAATATGTCATAATTATTATGTCTCTTTGCAAGGTTAAGGATAAAGATTAGCAATAAAGATTAATCATAAGATTTTAGTACTAAAGTCTAGTACATTTTACCTTGAGACGAACAAGTATATAACTACGATTGTAGTGTATTTTCTGAAGTAAAATTATTTCGAATCTATTTACACATTTCAATATAAAAAATGAACATTTAATATGAATAAATGAAATGTAAATGAAAACGTAATATTGGTATCGATTACAACACAGTATGGGGGTAAGTAAGGGGCGGATTTGTCTTAATGCCATAAGGGGACAATCAACCCTTGACATTATAGTGAGGTTGTAAAAGAACACATAAATAAATGAGGTTATATCATAGCCAATATCTTTTTATACTTTACTATCCAGAGTAGATAAAACCTGCGTGTTAATAGGGTAGTGTGTGTTTTTGTTTCAACAGTTTTTCAGTCATTTCATCAGTTGAGCCGTTTACTTGTTTAAAATTAATAAATCATTTCATAAATCAGGGCCTAAGGAGTGGTTACATTTTTACCTAATAATTTAACTGTTTATTTTAGAAATGGTCACCTACACTTTTGTTCGTGCGGAAATCTATTCGGATACTCCCCACCGGACGACGCGTAACCTAACGTCGGTTATGTGGAACTAGAACCGAAAAAACCGCAAGCCGAGACACTATAGCATTTTTCTTCTTATAAAAATTTTATTTTTTATTGTTTCTCATACATTGTCATTACACTACAAAAATTGAGACAAGCTCCAGTAAGTTATTTGAAATACTTGTATCGGGGTTGTCTCGCTTCTTCCCGTGATTTACAGTTACACAATGATAAGACCATAATAATTTTTATACAAGCTAATTTAACAATAATGATAGGTAGAAAGAACCACGCTGATTTCAGCATGAAAGGGCCGGCTTGACCCTAGCGGTACTACACACAGAAGATCAACCTAAATATGACAGCATTCGTGTTGTCGTATTTCGTTGGTGAGTGTGAGACCGGAGGCCCAATAATGCAAAAGCATCTCACTAAAGGTGCGCGTCCATTGGCCCGCGCCGGACGCACCGCACGCAACGGATTTTATTTTGCTTTTTATGATTTCACATAGTGCTGCGTCCACTACCCGCGCCGCCCGCACCGAACGTCGGCATTTATCATTTATGAGCACGGCAAATCCGTTCAATCCGTTGCGTGCGGTGCGTCCGCGTGCGTACGCGGGCAATGGACGCGTACCTTAAGCCGCCAAAGTGTGGGTCACGGATTCTACTCATGCTTTCTATCAAACCGAGCAGAGTCACTATGTTAGACTTAAACATAAACCAATAACGATTCAGCTGTATCTAAAGCTCCTCAAATTTACCTCGTCTATATTTTTCTGAGAACGATTTTTTTCGAATTCGTAATGTAGAACATAAAATAAATTGTAGACATAAACTTGTGGCACGAACGATAGTGTTAGACAATAATAAAATGAGCGAGTGTTTGGTTGATTGGAGGCCATTAGTCCTAGCCGTGTCATGAGCCAGATATTGGGTCAAGGCAACGCTGTCAGTAACCTATAGATACTTTGCAAAGGTTAACAGGTTGTTTTAATGCGTCTTGTTCATTTTATTTTTCTATCTTGGTGTTATATAATTTTTAGAAGATCGTCGGGCAAAGGAGCAGACGGTTGGTCGGCCTTGAGGAGGAAATACGCTATTTCGTTGAAGGATTGTAGGTCGTATTTGGTCGGAAATATTGTACACGATAATTTACATACGGGAGTATGGTGATGCGAGGCAGATACATAACAAAACGAGAAGTGATTAAACAATTAGGGATTAAAGTTATATCGAGTTGGCATACAGATGGTCGGGTACTACAAAGTGAAATGAAGCTGAATCTCTGGATTCGAAATTTTTCTGGAGATCGAAAATTCAAAACATACTCGAAATGCTTGAAGTAACTTTCTATTGTATATATTACAATGATTCCGCTCCATTGATTTCTAAAACAATAATGCACTTCTAGATACTTCTATGCTTATTTTTTTTAATAGAAACCTTTAGGAGGCTTCAGAAGTTTCAGTGAAGGGCAGCCCTACCTTTGCTATCACCGCAATTAAGTTTGAAACGGGGTTGTACGTACACACAAACCGCTTTAAAGATTGTTTTTTTGTGTCAAAATTAGAGCTCAATCATTAAAAGCTTTTGAAACTTATACAAATCAACTTATCATTATTATTATTCGTTTATTCGCGTTTATTATTCCCAAGATGTGGGGTCGGCTACTAGTTCAACCGGTTTTACCTGAACATCAGTTTTTATACGGAGCGACTGGCATCGGACCTCTGCAACCCTGAAGGCGAATAGAATTCGATGGTGTAACAGTATATATGATGGCAGTGACTTCCCAAGCCACTGCCCCCCGGTGTTACCGGCGTATATTCGGGATAAAAAGGAGCCTACATATGTGATTATCCAGAACTCATTTATAAATTAGCCATTTACAAAACTATCATTATGGTTGCTATGCAAGTGTATTATGCATAGCAACCTATGAAGTTTTGACAGGAGATAAACAGTGATACATTTTGACATCTACGATTTATGTATTTTTATAATCACCTAGCTTTTTCGCCCGTGTATCACAATTATAGCAGTAAAAAGAAGCCTATGTGTTATTCTGATATATAAGCTATATTACTGTAAAGTTTCATCCAAATCCGTTCAGACTAAAACTATTAGCGTGAAAGAGCAACAAACATGCATATACACATACATACATACAAACTTTCGCGTTTATAATATTAGTAGAACTAAATGTCTATGGGTAGTTTTCGAATATATTTAGGATGCAGTTCATAAAAGAGCTATTTACTATTGTAGTTATATCATAAACAAAATATAAATCAGTTTTATTCACCCCATGTTGTCCTAGAATAAAGGATTTGAGCAGGTATATTTATTCTTTGATACGTTAAACAGCGGCAGTTGCAGCTGTTGGTGTCAGATTTAGCCGTACTCCTGGCCCAAGGCGCAAACCGGTCTGGGTCATTCGTACACTTATAAAGCCCTTCCATACGGACAGATCAAGAACAGGGAATGGCACCACATTTATTCATCTCGTATGTGTCGTAAGGAATGGTTAAAGGAGAAAATTCCGCTGGACAACAGTGTTGCAATCATCATCATCAACAGCCTTTAACAGTCCACTTGGTAAGGAGAGGCCTATGTCCAGTAGTGACTGGACATAGGCCTCTCCTTAGAAAGGAGGTTTTGGCCTACTATACCACGCTGGCCAGACGGGTTGATAAAGGGTTTGTTTTAAGTTTTCCTTCTGTTCTCAGTGATGTTAGCTGCTTATTTTGTTCCTTTAGTAGCCTCTTACGACACCCATGGAATGAATAAGGGGTCTCCCGCTCCCTAGGTTAGTATAAGTCCCTCATATAATATTATGTAAACGTTAGCGACAAGCAGAAAATCAATCAGATTGGTGTGCAGTCCACTGCTGGAGATAGGTCTCTACCTATATCCAGCAGTGGACTGCGACAGGCTGATGATGATGATGATGATGAAACGTTAACAGCTATTGTCTAGTAGTGCATAAACTCATAAGCGTTGACAAGAAGACAATACGAAAAGTATATATGTATATGTATCGACACTGTAAAGAGATGTACAAAATGTCATTGGAACTGGTTTGTCTATGACCGTTGAGCCCAATTGACCCCTTCATAATTCATGATGGTCGCTTTAAAGGAACATTAATTATGCTTTCAGTACAAAATTTGAATATTCGTTTAAAAACCTTAAAAGTAATGTTGAATTTAACTAAGGTTTATATTTTCGACTTGTAATAATAAATAAATAAATAAATAAATATTTTGGACATCTGACACACAACATCATCTAGTCCCAAGCTAAGCAGAGCTTGTGTTATGGGTACTAGACCACTGATATAAATACATAAACATACTTTTTTTTTGTAAATACATACATATTATACATAGAAAACACCCAGACTCCGAAACAAATATTTATGAATCACACAAATAATATTTGGTCCGACCCGGGAATCGAACCCGAGACCTCTTGATCAGCAGCCGCATACGCTAACCACGAGACCAACTAGGCAGTCATATATAAATATATTAAATTCGTCACACGCAGAGAAATTTCTTGTGTTTGTATTTATAAGAATGTTAGTCGAGGTTATTGTTTAAAATCGCGGCTTAGTGGGCTCTCACGACATTCCCATGATGGCTAGGGGTGGTGACACTCCGTAAGGGCCGTCCATTAAATGCGTAATGTTTTTTTAGCCCCTTTTTAACCCCCTGGTGATATGTGGTAAGGTTTATAACAACCCCCTTCTACCAAAATTAGTGTAGTATTTAGTACCTCAAAAAAATCTTAAAATTGAGCCTGGAAACGGCGAGTAAAGGGGACAAAGTACCCCGTTTTCGTTTTACAAAAATATAGCCCCCCCCCCCCCCCTTTCGACCCGCACGTGATTAATGAACCAATATGGATGAACCTTTAGTGGGTTCCGAACTAAACATTCATGAGTGAGAAATTGAAAGATGAACTGTAAGTCAATGAGATTTTAAGTGTGTTCAATCTTAATAGCTGATGATGACATAAGTAGTAACTTAGCTTCGTCCAGCGGGTATTACCGCGGGAATCAATTGTAAATTAAGATCCTTTTTTTTCCTTGCAGTTCACGTTTTACATCAGACGCAGCTTGTTGTCTTTGCATAAAAATAAAAAATAATTATAAGTTGACAGCCTTCAACTGTCAATAAAAAAAATGGCGCGCAGTAATTTTAAACCTGTTTCCTATGTGTCTGGTCTTTTAAAATCTAGATCATATATTACATTTTAGCCTTTAACAAATCATGACAGTTACATTAAAATGTCAGCCCTTGAGTTTGCTACCGTTACTTGTAGAACAGTGGAGGCGCTCGCAGTCATTGACAATTGGGGTCAAGGAACGCAATTACAAATTAGATTATTGACTTGCTCGCTCCAGCGATAGTACTTTACTAAGACTTATATTGAGAATATTGTTGCTTGGTTGGTCTAGTTGATAGCGTATGCGACTGCTAATCAAGAGGTCTCGGGTTCAAATCCCGAGTCGGGCATAAAAGTTTTTGGGTTTTTCTTAGGAAATTCCTAATAGCAGCCCGTTTGGAAGTTTGGCGGTGATTCACGCCCGTGCCTCGGAGAGCACGTAAAGCCGTCGGTTTCGGTTGTCATGAACTTGTATAGCAATCGTTATTGGAAAGTCAGTGCCCTAAAATTTACTGACAACTTTCAACCTTCGAATTTCAGTTCTTCCTTAGGGTTGCGGAGGTCAGATGCCAGTCGCTCCGTGTAAAAACTGATATTCAGGTAAAACCGGTTGAATTAGTAGCCGACCCCAAATAACATTGGGAATAAGGGTAGGAAGAAGAAGATATTGAGAATATTGTTGCTTAGTTCGACTATTATGTGAATCAGGCAACTGGCGTGGCGATGCGTCTCCACGGCATCCATCTATACGTTTTTTGAAAATATTACGTAACATGTATATTTTTAACTTATTAGGTCCCGAGGTGTAAATAGCATGTAAAACAATCGTCTTAAAAAATTGCTTAAATTACTTCTTATCTTTCCAGTGAAAGTTCCGTCAAAATCGGTCCAGTCGTTCCAGACATTAATTAGCCGGAACAAACAGATAGACCGACAGACAAAAACTTAAGAACTACTTTTTTTAAGTAATGTATGTAATTTGATATGCATTTAGTAAAAACTGTGCATTTGATATTACATTTTTTTTTTTAAAAGACAACTCCCGCATTAGGAATATAAATTCCTGTGTCGCGGGGGACTTTACAAACATACATGAAACGGACACAAAGAACACCCAGACTCAAAACAACAATTTGTGAATCACACAAAGTGTTGTCCTACGTGGGATTTGAACCCACGACACTTGGCGTAGTAGGAAGCGGCGTGGCGACCGCTTAAGCCACTAGGCCAACCGTGCAGTCAACAAACAGATATTCCAATTTTTTAGTATAGAGCTATAGTAGTTTTACTGATTATTCCTACTAATTTCGATCTTACACATATTCTTTCGCGGGGACATTATAAACATAATTATCAATAGAAGTTATGGTTAAAGTTATTAATTTTTATTTGTGAGGAAATAATTTTTATTACTCATTTTTATTTCACGAAGTTCGTTAAAAACAAGGCTGAAAAACTGTATCCATTACCGTTTACAAGTTCATTTTTTATTATTAAGTAATTAAACCTATATACCTAACCAACCCTTTTTTTTATGCGTGGAAAGTCATCATGGACCGTCACCCCACCTCGGGTTACGGCGGGGTGGTGTGTCGGACTTGAACCGACTTAAAACTACAGTGTGCCTTCTCTGCGCTTCTCCGTTTAGGAGGAGGGGAAGTCCAGGGTGGGATCTCCTTCTGAACTTCTCAAACGCCTGCCCGCTCCTGACGCGGGCACCGTCTCGGTATGACGACCCTCTCTTATACCTAACTGACCCTATACCTACCCGTCTGGCCAGCGTGGTATAGTAGGCCAAAACGTCCTTTCTGAGGAGACGCCTTTGTTCAGCAGTGACTGTTGATGATGATGAAACCTATATTAAGACTAAATATTTTGATCACTGGCCATGATTCTGTTGTAAGCATCACTAAAGTAAATTAAACTAAAAATTGGTAAAGGCATTCTAGACATTGGTCTGACAACAGGCTGACAAACTAAAACTTAAAAAAATGTTTTTTTAATGTAAGTTCCGTATATTTTACTTCATCAACAACCCATAACGTCCCACTGCTGGGCTCGGGTCTCCTCTCAAGAGAGGGTTAAGGCCATACGTCCCCACGCTGGCCGAGTGCGGGTTGGGGACTGGCAAGATACGTTGTGGCTACGTAATCTTACCGTTGGATGTTTTTAAGCCGCCCGAAGGCCTCCAACTAAGCTTCACGACTGTTACCTTATGACAACAACCGGGACCGACTGCTTAACGTGACCTCCGAATCACGGAAACTTACTTCCATCATATAAATGAATAATTATTGTCAATTAAAAACAGAAACTTCAATTTTATTATTTGCATAGATGCGGATGTTGTTTTAAATAACGTAGGTTTTAGAAATATATTTCGTGAAATTACAATAATTTTAAAAGGAATGCGGTTTGGTGTGCGTAGAACAAAGAATAGTCCTATTCACAAATAGTAAAAATAAATTGAATAGTTTTATATTCAAAACCCTTTTAATAAATTCTATATCTTCTGACACGTAATTTGGGAATTCAATGATAAAATTGTATCGTTGTGTATTGACTACAGATTCTATGTGATGTTTATATGAAAGTAGCGACCGAGCCCGGGCTCCGTCTCTGAAATTTTGGTCTAAGTTTTTTTGAACGTTTTGTTACATACATAATTAAACTAATATTATTAAAGCTGAAGAGTTTGTTTGTTTGTTTGTTTGAACGTGCTAATCTCAAAAACTCGGGAGCGGAGCAACACCAATGAAGAATGTTTCAAAATGGGGAGGTTATTTTTCCGCTTAAGAGCTTCCACTACGTAAACAGTTCAAGTTTCGCAAAAATCAGGTATAACAGAATTGTTCCCCTTTAAAAATTAAAAAAAAAGTTCGCGACAGCATATGTCTATGTTTTAAAGTTGGCTCACTGTAACCTTTTTTATGGGCAATAAATTTGCTTCCGCAGTATAACTTCACGCTAAGGGTAATAAAAAACACAGACGGGGTGTGTGGTGACCCACTGACTGACGCCTGACTGACCACTGGCTGACGCTAGCAAAAATATATTATTAGACCCTGATAAAAAATTATAATATCACTTTCAGGGTCCTTTCTCAATACTACAGAATCCTAAAAAGCAGTAATGATAAAGTAAAAAAACTCACCATATCTAAATTATTAAACAGCATATTGAGGGTATTCAAATTACTCATATTCTCAATTTTCGGCGCAATGGCTCTAGGTACATTCGTCATATTAGGATTCAATATAGACTTCATCCTTCGACCTCTTCTAGGAGTTATATCAGGATTTCTTTGTCTATAATCTGCTATTATCGATTTCACATCTTTCGTAGGCCCTTGCCGCCCCATAGGAAAACCGTAACCCGTAGGTAGCTGCCCATTCATGTCTCTAGGGAACCCAGGTAAGGGACCAGGCATCATCATAGGTTGGGGGAATACTGGTTTCGGCATTGACTGCATATGTGCAGCCTTGTCGTACGGCGGGGGAAGTCCAGCCATGGGATTAAAGTGGGTAGTGACCGGCATGACTGGTGTCTGACTGTGCATCATCGGATTCATAGAAGATCCTGGCTGCTTCAAAGCTAGGCCGGAAATTTCGTCACTTTTATCTATGGCTAAATTCTTGACTTGATTTAAATAATCAAATGGATCTGGTCTATCTGAACCGTTTACTTCGGCAGACTTTTCGAAGGATAACACTTGTTTTCTTCTTAAAAGTCGAAGTAAAATTTCTTCTTTGACCTTCTTCAAGTGGAGAATATTATTCCATTCGTGTTCCTTCTTCTGTGCGAGTTCCCTTAAAGTCTGTATTTCTGAAAGCAACTGTTCTGTGTGCCTTTGTATTTCGTCAACATTATTTTTTGTAGCTGTTTGGATGTAGTCTGTGATCATTGTATCGTGTTGTGGGAAGGTCTTCTCGACTTCGATACACAGTTTTTTGAGGGGGGATTCTGTGTCAACTTCTTCGCTAGCACGGCGTTTTGCTGCTTGCTCCTCCTAGAAATAAAATAATATTTATTACGATGCACACACTTACGTTCCGATTTTCGACGATGACTCGACGATGATACGGAAAAAAATTATCCATTTTTCAGTCATGATTTTTACCGGCCGAGGAAGAGTTACCAGTATATAGCACATTAAAAAATATCAAATACGGTTTTATTTACAATCCATAGCTACCCTGATGTAAACCTACATGACGATAGTTATTAATATTTAAGTACATACATAATGCGACGTGGTCACAGGTTGACTCTGAATCGTGACCACAGTAAACGCCACCTGGTTGAAACGTCAGATATTCCTAAGGTATGTACTTGATACGTACTCATTGATTGCGATAACTTTAAAGTAATATGAATCCAATTTGTCTCTCAACTTCATAAACTGGGACAAAAAATAATTCCTCAGTTAAAAACATGCTCTAACATTGATAATTCCTACATTTTAAAATATAATAGAAGTAAGGAACATTATTAATAAACAATATAATCCGGAATATTTAGATTTACATGTCAATATTTGATTTATATTATATGCATTTATTGTCATTCGACATGCACTTCTAACGTCAACATAAATTGATTGGTCAAATGGAAGTTTGAATTATGAACAAAAAAAAGGAAAATTCAATATAATCAAAATCACTCCTTGCCTCTATGATCCCACGTCTTTTAAGACGAGGCATGTTAATCATCTCACTAGGCCGCCATAGTGTGGGTCACCATGTTCGCTCTATGTTAGTAGTGCACTATTAATGCTTGCTATTTATGATTTAGCGAGTCCCGAGGCTTGAACTAAGTGGCGTGCAATTGGAGAGGCCTATGTCCAGCAGTGGACTGCGATAGGCCGATGATGATTGATGGTTTACGGTTCTAGTTTCTACACCATACATAGAAGCATGGAGCATGACTATATTCCTGTTTCTAAGCTAACTCTTCTCTAATGAAATTCATTTTATCAAGCCATAATTCTACTATGTACAAGCAATGTAATATTTGGGTTGATAATTTCCGCGCTATTTCGTAAACAAATATTGGTGGCCGTATTCATAGCTGTTATCATACGTCACGGCAAAACAGTACATCAATCGTGTCTACATATGAACAATACCAATAATTGGATAAACTTATGTTTAATGCATCTGGATTTGAGCTATTAGCTTCGCTATCCAAGTGATCATCGGCCTAGGGACTGCTGAATCTAGAGCTCGTAGACATACTAGAGTACTGGGATTCTGGAGGTCTAATGGCAATCGCTTCACGTAAACTGTGGCATCTGGGCATCGTGAGAGAAAATAAATAAATCTCTTTATTGTACACCAGATTACTTATAATAGTAACTTAAGATACAGGCGGCCTTATCGCTCGAAGGCAATTTATTACAGGCAACCAGATAGTCGGAATATCAGACCCTCAAATATCCGACAACAGTCTTTCTACAGAATTTGGATTTTTTACAGAATAGGGTTTGGAGGTCTGATGGACGTCGCTAAAAATCGAAGTTTAGCCGTATCGTTGTAGACTCCGCCGACTCTAACCTTATTTGAGAAAAAGGCTCATGCCCGTTTTCACCAACTACATACATATACTTATACCATCTCCTTATTAGGTGCTGACGTAAGTAGCTCCTAAATTTTAAAAGAAATCCAAGCACCTAGGTGTCCCCTAAAGATTGATTGATTAACACTCACCTACACAAAGTTGCCTAGACAACCGGTAAAGTTAACGAGTATCACATAGTCGATGCCTTATTAATCAGTTAGTCAATTTTGTTTTCAGAAAGCACCTTCAACATGCATTCCTATTGATAAGACTAGCGGAGTGGATGTGTTGACTGCGGTTATTGTAGTACCTTTTACAACAAATCGAGTAAAAATGCTGAGGAAAGCTAGTCGTATGCCAGTGATAGTGATGTCAAAATTGGTCGAGCCGTTCTATTCGGAATAAATACAGACAGATTTCATCTAAACAGTATAAAATTACTTGGAAATTTGGCAACAGATGCTCTTTAAGTAGTAAGCTCCCGATAGCTATGAATTTTCCAGAGGTTCCAGAGCCATGGAGGCAAAATTAAAAACACGAAAAAAAGCAATCACGCTAGCGAAGCCGCGAGTAATAGCAAATCTTAATGGCATTTCATTTCCGAACTCTTTAGCCGTCTAGTGTCACCGTCACCTTGCCTATTGACACCACTTGTAGTATTAGTTATTATAGTCTAGTGTGCACTTAGAATATTTATTTTGTATTTCTTCATCATTTAGCTCACTACTAGATATGCTGAAACCTCTTCGTAAAAGGGAAGTTTTGGCAACTTTGCCTTACTACACCACACAAAGGTGTATTTTCTGTTTTTATTACACGCTTTATTTTAGCTTCACTTGTATGTTTGTTTGTATGTTTATTAGGGTTCCGTAGCCAAACGGCAAAAAACGGAACCCTTATAGATTCGTCAAGGCTGTCTGTCTGTCTGTCTGTCCGTCCGTATATCACAGCCAATTTTTTCCGAAACTATAAGAGCTATACTGTTGAAATTTGGTCAGTCGATGTATTCTGTGAACCGCATAGAAAAAAAAAATACTTGGAACTGAAAATCAAAAATTTTTGAAAACTAAACAAACACGCTTTTAAACTAAAAAGTAGAAAATAAATTTAATGTAACAAAGCGTAGGGCGACGTTATTGAAATATTTTCAGAAAGCACCCCATTAAATTATTTTCTACTTTTTAGTTTTTTTTTTAATTTAAGCCTAAATAAGCCTGATTCTGCTCTGCCTGATAGGAAGCATCCACCGCCATCCTGATGGAAGTCACCATTCTTATAGTGAATGCAGACAAAGCAGAAATGCGGTCTCGCTCTCCCACTCAACAAGGAGACACGACAGAATAAATGGTGTCATTTTAAGTTGACCTTCCGTGTGAGGGTAGAAACCCCCCGGAAGAGTCGGCCCTTCATTGTAATTGCATACATATTTATTTGTTATTCCGGAAATCGGTCAAAGGATTTGACGCCCACCAGACTATAGTCGTCACAAAATAAGAAGCCCGTTTTGACATTTGTCATCGTGTTTTTTTTAATCAACGATTAATTCGACATGTCAAAAATCAAATTCATAATCCTATTTAATTACTATGTTACCAATACACTATCACAACGCGTATCATAAATAAGCATCAAGTCTAACTTTATATTGAAAAAAAGGCACTCAAAAACACGAATTAATCGTTGATTTAAAAACACGATGACAAATGTCAAAACGGGCTTCTTATTTTGTGACGACTATAATAGGCTTAGATTCTGTTAAAGGAGGCCGGGAGACGAAGCGAAATGTTTTACGTGGTAAGACTAAATAGGGTTGCCGCCTTTTTTAACGGCTATTTATTTTTTACAGATATTTTTAATATGATTAATATCCAAATATTTTCATTAATGTCCAGAATATTTTTATTTCTTTTTCAACACATTTTAGCTATCAGTTGTTATTTAGTTTAGCACCTTAGTGATCGTTCATAGAACCACTGAATATATTTACAAGTTAAAAATAAATTTTGAACACACTATCGCAGGCTGTATTGTTTCATTTCGAGAGTCAGCTTGGGTAATTTAACCTTGGCTAAGATCAAGTGTCATAGAAGGTCATGCTGCTATACCTACAACTTGTTTTCAGTTAAAAACACGGCTATCATTTTGTTTTCAACAGAATTCAAAAAGGAGATTCTAAGCACTATATATTTTTTTTAATTCGTTTAATTAATAGTTTAAATGTATTTGATAGAATATTTTCAATAGGTATTTAAAAAAAATGTCATTTTTATTTCATCAATATTTTTTTATAAACAAAATCGATTTATTAGTTCTTATTGAATCGAAAATGTGAATCAGATGACATTTGATATTCCCACCTCAATTAAAAGCCTTATTACCGCCCTGAGTTAGACCAGCTAAGAAAATTTGTGAGAACGTCTGGCGGATGTGAATAATCAAAAACAATTTTTCGGCTTTTTGACTACAGCGAGGTATGACGTCATCATTAGCGACATTGCTTTTTTACTCAATTAGTATTTTAGGGCTAGTATTTTAATAAAGGGCTGTTCGAGCTTATTGTATGAGCTCGACGTCAAACTAAGGACGTCAATATGGTTACGTAGAAAGTTTGATTTGGTGCATAAAGTATTCATACTAAGCATTTAGTATATTTTTATTTTATTTTAAAACTTACTGCACATGTTGTACAAAGTATATGCAGCTCGCATGATGCACTAATGCAAATACAGAACTCGGGGGGGAATTAATCGCTGAGCATACCGTTATGGAGGATTAACTCGAAAGGAATCACGGGACCCTCTCTTGCCTGTTGAAGCAGGTGATGACTGAGAAAGGATGCTTCAGACATCATCTGTGTCTTATCCAAAAGGAGCCAACACCTGAGTGCCAACACTCTGGTTGACAGAGTGCCTGACGTGGTCGGTAAAGCAGAAGCGTGACCTTGTGGCAATCTATTTATCGGAGTGGTAATTCTCTGGCAATCTTCTTTTGCGAGCAAATCAATTAGAAGAAAAAGAGTGGCGGAGCGGGACCGAGTGAAACTTAAAACCCTTTCGGTTCGCCTGGGAACGGGCCCGGCACCGCAGCAGACTCAAGTGCCGGAGGTCTCGAACGATCTCCTCAATAGATGTAGAACACAGTTGATTTTGTTAATCAGTAGGTGATCATCTTTTAGACCATTTATTTTATGGCAAGCAGGTTGTTGGATCCTGACACTCCCAGGAAACATAATCGTTTTGAAACAGCAAAAAGTAAGAAGAACCGACATAAGATCAAAAGTAAATATTATAAGCAAAACAATCTAAATAAACTCACCTTCGCAATATCACCATTCATTGACTGTGGTTTGGGTTTCTCAACTTTTGGTTCAATCTTCTTCTCCTCAACAGGTACAACTTCGGTCATTTCCACATCACCTTCTTTTTTTAACTTTTTTAGGTCCACAACCATATATTCTTCTGTAGGAGCACCAGTTTCCTTCTTAGCAACTAAAGATTCTGCTACAACATCTTCTTTTGGGGACTTTTCTTCTTTTTCTATTACTTCAGGGGTAGAAACTGGTTTACAAGAGGCAGTAGGTTCATCCTTACATAGGTTCGTTGGTATATTATAAGCAGCTTCAACTTCTGCCTTCTCTTCTTTTATTGTCTCTAAAAGAATTACAAAGCATAAGAAATCTATTTTTAAAACAATAGATGGCCTAGACAATTTTTATGGAAATGTAATTAATGCCAGGTAACTGTAATGAGGCATCGGACCTCTGCAACCCTAAGGGAGAACTGAAATTCGTAGGTTGAACTAGTTGTCAGTAAATGAGGGCACTGACTTCCCAATAACGATTGCCATAGATGTTCTTGACAACTGGGACTGACGGCTTTACATGCTTTCCGAGGCACGGGTGTGAATCACAGCTAAACTTCCAAACTCCAGGCTGCTATTAGGAATTTAAGAAAAAATCCAAAAAACACTTCATTGATCCGACCCGGGATTTGAACCCGAGACCTCTTGATTATGAGTCGCATACCCTATCCACTACACCAGCGAGGCAGTTTTTAGTAAAAAAAAAATTTTAAATAAAAAACAGATGGACTACCTATTAGTTAGTGATCAGCAATGAAGAAATACAAGTGCATTTCAGTTTAATTACTAATACACTATGGGCCACTTAACCAGTTACTGATAAAGTTTCAGTGAGATTTTTGCCATACACATGACACTATTTGAGAGAACACAGAAGTTGTTGAATTATATTCTTATCAACAACTCCTAATCCTAGCAGTGGGACTGCTAGGTTGGGTCCTGCTCTCAGGTTAGGGTAAAGTCATACATGCCCATGCTTGCTTTGCTACTATCACATACCATCACGTCGGGGTCACCAGTTTGCCTATTGGCTTTGGCAAGGAGTATAATGAGACTCAATGTTGTGTGCTAGTCTATGGTAGTATATGATAGTATATTTTATTTAATCTTTGACTGTATCTTATAATATGTAGGATATATTGTGGCTACACTTGCCAAGACTGACTGGTAAGATTATGCTGTGACTATGCAATCTAGCCATTCAATGTTTTTAAAAGGAGGCCTCTAAGTTTCACAACTGTTATCCCATAATAACAACCGGGACTACTGCTTAACATGATCTTGGAATCACAGAGATGCTCATGGCATCATAACACTGATGGTCAAAGGTATTAGGCCAAAACAATTATTTATTTGCGTGTCTGTTTGTTCCAGGTAATCTCTGGAAGGGATTGACAGATTTCGAGGGGAATTTCACTGGCAGATAAATGATGATATAAGGAGTAACTTATGCTACTTTTTTAGACTTACTTCACCCCGCGGCATTGCCCGAGGTAACAACAACAAATGCATCACCGTAGGGCGCAGCTAGTTAATAAAATTAAGTGGAAGAGTATGTTTATTTATTTGAATGTGCTAATCTCAGAATTTGAAACATTATTTTAGTGTTGGAGAGATCAGTTTTCAAGAAAGGCTATAAGGCTATATTTCATCAGGTTAATACAAAAAAAGCAGAGTAACAAGAAATTATTGAATTCTTTTACAGTTGGCTCATTATAACTTTTTTTTCACACGCATCACTGACAAGGAGTGCAAGAAGTAGATGCAGACAATAAGTAGGTCAGTTCTCTATACAAATAATTAAAATTGGAGTATCTAATTGTTATAACAATTTTTTTACTAAATGCATATCAAAGTATTTACAGTACTGACATCCAAAACTGAATTTATAATTTTTTTGTCGGTCTGTTTGTTCTGGGTAATCCTTGGATGGACCGATTTTAACCGAACTTTCACTTGCAGATGAAATAAAGGAGTAACTTACGCTAAATTTTTTTAGACTAGACTCACTCCACGTCATTGCTCGAGATTGACAACAATAACCGCTGGTAACACCGCGGGATGCAGCAAGTCACAAAATGATTTAAAATAATTATCTTTTTGTGTTCATTCTGGTCATACCTATCTCCTTTAAAATTGCATAACATCATTGTTTCAAGAATTAATAACATATGACTTGAATAATTGGGATGGTTTTGAAATATGATTTAAATGTTGGTAAAAAAGATTTTTTGTAATATAAAATAAAACTTTCATTAATCATACATTGCCGTATTCATTCTAAATATTCCTCCAAAACCTATTTATAAAGATCATTTTTTTATTGATCCTTCTATACTTAGTTGCACTACAAATCAACTACTTCAATCTAAAAAAACAAATAAACAACATTGGAGTTATGAGTTTATTATATATTTTTAAGTTAGTTCACTATTTACTAACAATACCCACTACTTCAACCAGCGAATAATACAAAAAGTTTAAAACTATAGTTTTTCAGCTATCTTCTCTTACCTTTCTCATTTCCAGCAAGCACATTCACAAAATTCTCACTACTCTCATCACGATTCTCACTTATACTTTTTTCTTTGGCATTTTCATCACAGTTTCCCGCCTTTTCGTTAGATTTCTCGTCTGCCGCTTCCTGCGGTACCGGTACCGACACCTCTTTCAACTTGTCCAACTCCGCCTCATCAATAGCCAATGGATCTACCTCATTGTCACCCACAGCCTCCGCATTCGGAGACACTTCCACTCCACTGTGGCTCTTCGGAGATTCCACTATTTTCAAGCTTATATCGTTCATGTTTATTTACATATTTCCGATTCACAAGTCACTGCAGTGTCACCACGCCGTACATAGGTTCAATGACTTTAAAATGACCATTTATAACCATAATAGAATATTTATTCCTACACTTATATACCTGAAGCACAGAAACCATATAGCAACATAACAAAATCATATAAAAACACAGATAATTATTAAAGTTTGAAATAATTTTCCCATATTGGGTAATATCACGATGTACAAGCAATAGGAGCCGTGAACTCAGGGGTCATTGTAAGTAATTACGAGACAATACTTTAGTGAACACTATTTTAAGAAATCATTACACATTATATTGTGTATAATAATACTAATAATTACAAAATATTTTTGTATTCTATTTATTATTCAACAAAATAAATGATATAGCGCAAGGACGCAAATTGCACGCGAACTGCTCAGAGTTGCCATACAGTAGATAAAAAAATTGTTTATAACAGATCGTTACGCATAAAGATTTTAAATTCACTAGGAAGAAACACTTCAATATAAAATCATTTTCACAAAATTGATAGTATTATCGGTGTTCACATTTGGTCTTCACAATATCATACATCATGAAGGCTACTTTTATTATGAATGAATTGTACTACTGTGTTGGGATTTTTTTAGTAAAGTAATATTCTGTACAGATGTGATCAATTTCATGCAGAAGTAACAAAACGTTTTACAGGAAAAATGAACAATAATAAAACTAAAGTAAATCCTACAGATGGACTAATCTCTCTACATATTATTATACTATTACATTATATTTTGTATAAACAAGCAAGTTTAAAAGTTATTATTCAGTATTAAAATTCTATATTATCCTTGACAAATCACAAATGTGTGTCAGGATGTGGAAGGAATACTAAAAACGTATATCCGGCGGATACAAATTCCTCAACTTTGTTTATTAATTATTTCATCACTAAGTTATCGTTAATTTAACCATTTTCATTGAAAGAATAAAATACCTTAAAATATTTGATTAGCCACTTTTCTTTCCTGTACTCTTTAAATACATTATTCTGTCAACTAAATGAATATTTTTGAATTTAGTGCCGCATGAAAATGTCCGTTGTAGTGCTGTGCTCAGAGAAGAAATTAATGAAATCGATTTTAAATTATTTCCATAAAATTCACAATATCTGTATAAAGCAACTTATTCTCTTATTTCTTAGAAATATACGTCATAAATAAAATGATAAAGTAGATACATAGTTCACAGCACAGTAATGGACAAACAAATTGATATTTTGTCTTAGATTTTGATCAATGTAATCACATGCAATTTAAGAATGTTCCAATATTTTAATTTTATGAACGTACCCCTTAAAATAATTTAATTTTCAATGTTTTTTGTCAGAGACATAAGGTGCACTTTCTTAATTTCTAGTACTCCTACAGCCCCAAATTGCTAAAATTTTAATATAATCGAGTGGAAAATCGATTGCTGTAAGTAAATATTCAACAAATTTTCAACTGACAACTTCTTGCACAACTTCGAGATAAGTACATCACTAAACGATGATGAAAGAAAATGAATGAAAAAAAGCAAATGGCTGACTAAAATCGACGTTCTTAGTCCTAATATAAATCCGATGTAATTACATGAATTATGCGCTCTTCATAACTATGATTAGCGAAATAAGATTAAAAACACAGTAAAGAACTAAGATTACTATATATTAGCGGCCGAAAGCCTGCTGAAAGCATAAAAAATTAAAGAAAATAATACCATAGCTTACACAATTCCTATTTATTTGCAAAATACTAATCGTGCGTGTGACGGACGCACGTCCGTTCATTGCTAAGGTAAGTCCTTTATTCTATATTTTATTGCATGTGCTCCTATTGTGTAGTCATTTGTTTACAATGTTTTGGATTTACCGAAATTGCGAATGCTTACGACTTCTTTATTTTTAGAATTTGCAACTTGGTACCTAATTAATTTTCTAAGTTACGACTTGCAGCGTGGTGATTAATTTTGTGTTTCTGTTTTGATGATCATATACGTTTATTCATGTACCTGCATATCTTGCATTCTGTCCTCAGAATTTTTAAAGCGGGTACAGTCAACCAAAAAATTGCTTGACAACATAAGATTACACACGTACTTTTATTTACAAGAACTTCAGTTTAGTTCTGTAGGTATGTACTAACCGAATTTATTTTATTGCAAAGTGTCTTAATTTCTTTTGAACTTTGTACATGTCCTTATCATTTTTGTTATTTTGTTGAATTATGCAGTGTACTTTTTTCGCCATAATCAACTAGATATAAAAAGCTATATGAAATTACGTTTCAGTTAAAGTGATGTGAAGTGACGACACAGGGCGGGGGAGCCCCCCCACTTGAACATGGATCGAGGCTACGAGAAGAGGTTCAGCAAACACCACAAGGAGAAACACAAGAAGCATGGCCACAAAAAACACAAGTCATATTCAGGTAGTTCCCATGAACAATCTTATGCTACTGTCAATTCTGTTAAGCCACTGGTGGAGTATTCAGATGTCAGTTCGGAGGCATTGTCAGCCCCAGAGGCTGGTGAGATAGATAGTGAGAATAGCTCAATCAGCAGGCATATTGCTGATGACCTTGATCGCACAAGAAGTTCCCATTCCATACGTACATTTGTAGATAACAAGACAATATCAGTTACAACTACAACTCGGCGGCCCAAAGACGAGTATGCCATGAGAGACTCTTCGACGCTTAGAAAAAGAAGAATAGATGGTTACATCGAGGTAGAGCCCGACTTTGATGATCATGGCAGGTATAAGAAGAAAAAAGATAAACGTAAGAAGGAAAAAAGGAAGAAGAAAAAGAAGTCTAAAAATAGGTCAAGGTCAGCCAGTTTGGAGAGTGTATCTCCAGATGACAACGTGCCGGAGGAGCTTCCGATCCGAGCTCCAACTCCCCAGCGCTATCACCAAGTACCTGTGAGTGAGTGGGAGAAGGCATCGTCTCCACTGCGCAATGGCTCGTGTTCTCCCGTTTCTCCGAGCACGCCACCGCTGCTGCGGCATGAATCACCACGACATCGGATGGCGCTCCGAGAACCTGTATTGCATCACAACCCAATGCCGTATTCGCCACACCGAGAAAGATCTCCAATTGTTAGGTAAGTTGAATTGTATTCTTTCTTCTTACATGCATAAGAAATATATATTTTTAATATGTGATCTTAGTCATTAACTAGCTGAGTAAAGCCACAGTGGGAAGCTAGTCTGAAAAACAATGCCATCAGTGATCTGCCAATGAAAGTTCCCCCAAAATTGGCCCAACCATTCCAGAGATTACCCGGAACAAACAGACCATCAAACAACAATTTTAAAAATTGCATTTTAGATGTCATTACTGTTTATTTGGTATTACATACAGACACTCTAATTTTTATTTATTTATATAGATATATAGCGCCATCTAGAAATAGTTGAAGTTTACATAAGTATAGATTTTCCTTGGTGTTTGCTTCCGTCCATGTAGTATATTTCGTCGACTTTTCTATAGAACCCCTTGGTTTTTTAAATACGTAGTAATTTAGTGTAAAAAAAAAAATATTGTGCAACGATGTCCTGTCTTCCTGTATTTTTTTTTTCTCTGTATGCAGTAACAAGAATATAATAATTTTTTAAAGGATTATCCAAAAATACCTTTATAATATTTAGTGTTATATATGCAGAAGTATATATTACAAATACCTACAAAGAATCTTATTTTTTTTTAAATACTGATAAAATACAGTTATGGGTATCAAATAATTTTATTATAGAAAATTATAAACCACAAAAATTACGTTCAGAGGTAGAGTAGAAACGTTGCAGGTTGACTGATATAAAAATAATGAAAGAAATGCGAAAATTTTCAGAAAAAAATAAATACACGTGATATATCACTACACCCCCCCTCCCCCTTGTGATATTTCGTGATTTTTTTGTGAACCCCTCCCCCCCCTATCAAGCCTCACGTGATTAATGGACAGCCCCTCTATTCTATTTCTCTATTCTCGTTTTTGTTTTAATTGTTACGAGTGTGTGAGTGAGTTCATAGTGACAGGCGATTATATTTATATGTGGGTCTAAAAGGTGTGTGTGAAGATTTCCTCCCCACAAATATTGATAGCCTGTTTTGTATCGGATAAAAAGCTATGCCCTCTCCCCTCATGTTGATGGCTGGTTGCTATGTAATGGACTCCTAATTTGCTTACCATAGCAACAGATTAATTTCACAGCTTATTTTATATGTTATAGGCTATAGCCATATACACATGTAAAGAATGAAGTATTAATTTTAATTATATTAAAATTGAAAAGAAAAATTTAATTTTTTTATTGATAAGGTAAGTCAAGGCAAGGTTATACTAATACCACTTTATTTTTTTTATATATTCTTTTTTAATTTTTTTTTGTTTATGATATTCTTTTTTATAACTGACTAGTATTAGGTCCTCACTCATGAAATTGGCGTTTTGTACGGGAGGAATATAAGGTTTTTTTTGTAAAATATATTTAATTAATCAAAGTATGTGCCGTTGTTATCTATGCACTTTTGCCATCTCATAAGTAGTTCATTGATCCCTTTACTAAAAAATACATGGATCCGCTTCTACAACAGCCTTTAATTCTTTATTTCCCACTTTGGTCTCTAGGTCTTGGTTCTGAAGGTCGAAATTTCCAGAACGAAAGCGTTGAAACCAAAAACATACCATGCTTTCTTTTGCAACACCAACGCCGTACACTTAACTGGTGCCATGGTAGAACTCGTACTCGTAAATATACTGATATTTCATGTTTTCCATTGTGCGGTTATAAGCGATGCCAAAGAAAAAAATAATGAGAAAAAACAAATGAATGACAGTTTTCAAAACGAATGTACCGACCAAATTAATTTATAAATTTGAAATTCTTAACCAAAGAGGAGATATTTCAAATCAAAATGGTCAGTACGACAAAACGCATATTTCATATGTTAGGACAGGATCTAAGATGCACTCTTTGTGTGTTCTAAGGATATAATATGTATTTTCTCACGACAAGTAAGTAACTGATTAACCAAGGTCAAAGCTATTACGATCTGCATAAAAACTGCCATTAACCTTATATGAATATGTGTGTGCATTATCTATTTAATTCGTGTAATAATTTACTTTTGTCACGGTATCAACTGATCAAAAACATAGTAAAGGGCTAAAGTTTGATATCTAAAAGAAGTGCCGGGCCGGCTTATGCTTTATTATCAACTAGCTTTCTCCCGCCGCTTTGCCCGCGTCTGTCGGTTATCGCGGTAAAAAGTAGCCTATGTCCTTTCTCAGGCCTTATGGCAGCTCCACATTAGTGCCGTGAAGCTCCGTGAATAGGCGTGAACGTGAATGTGGATGGTTTTCGCGTTCACGCCTGTTCCCCTATCAGAGTTGGTATTTTGTCCCTCAACAAAGGGTTCGCGCCCCCTTCGCGCGGCCTTCACGCGTGTATAGCCACATTCACGGCCCAAAGAATTAAAGAAGGAAAAAGACTCTTTGCTGTCCAGTTATCGTTTTACACCGTAAAAAGGTTTGTTATTTTGAATAGATGATTGTAGTAGGTGTTCTTGTTTTGGACGTCTAAATAGTGATATGTTGCCACAGCAAACAAAGTTATTGCAGCAGCAGCTTCTACGTCCATTTTGGCGGCGGGTTTCACGTACGACTGAACATCCCGTGAATGTGGAGGTCACAACTTGCCCGCGAATTCACGGCGAGAATTCGCGCGTGAATTCACAACACTAATGTGGAGCCGCCGTTAGACTTCTGTTTACAAAATTTAAACATATTATTATAATTGATAAACAGACAAAGCGGAGGACTTCATATTGTAGTATCTAGCTTTCACTCGCGTATGTTTGTTACTAAATACATATACACATGCAATAAAATAAATGCATATACCATCTTAATGGGTGTAGATAATAGAGATCCATTATTCTTCCAATAGATGGCATTATGACTGCCTTGTTGGTCTACAAATAGTCTAGATCTTGAGAAAGAACAGGCTACTTTTTACTTCCATCTCCGACATAAATGAGGGCAGAGCCGCGAGCGAAAGATATTAAGCTATTGGATATAATTTTTATCAAAAGCTTTTACGGTTTTTTTTAACATTGTCTTGTCGACTATCATTGCAATGATTTATCTCTAGCCTTTCGTTAAAAAAAAGTCTTCAGAAAGTTATTTTAAAACTTATCTTATTTGTCCATTAAAGTTGTTAAAAAAACTTGATAAAATGAACTTGTACACGAACGAACGGAGAACGATAACGAATGGGTACTCACTCTGACCGAATTGATTATATTTCCTGAATGAACGCGAAGCCATCCTATCCTACTATCTATACAAACAAATATAATTGAAGTAGGTATCTTTAAACAATATCACTATAACAATTTTTTACTAAATGCATATAAAAGTATATACGGTCAAGAATTTTTTTCAAATTTTGTCTGTCTTTACGTCTGTCTGTCTGTCTGTCTTTCTGTTTGTTCGGGGTAGTGAACGGCTGGAACGATTTCGACGGGACTTTCACTATTCTAAATGTGAAAGTGAGGATAGATGTTTGTTACTTTTTCACGTAAAAACTACTGAATAGATTTGGATCAAATTTAACAGTAATATAGCTTAGAAATATTAGGCTAATTATTAGTACATAATTAAGTGTCAAATGATTTCTATTCTTAGGAATATACGGTTAGCCGTCCGTTGGGACTTGATCTGCTATTTAATAAACTTAAATCACTAAACTTAAATAAACTTTAGTTCAACTAATGACCCTCCTGAACCTCTTTAGCTTTTTATTGCCTACTTTTTTTTGAATCAGTAAAACACTGTTTATACGAATTATCTTTATTCACTTCTTCTATATAATAATCTGGAAAATTCCGTGTAAGATTTCCTACAAAAAAGTAATAAATAATGTATCTCTCGAAAAAAATTAAACAGTAATCTTTAGCATTGAATGCATGCATGTTCAGTTTTGTATGTTGCCAGTATTTTATTTGCATTCATATAGAGCGTTTTACAATTCATGAGCATCGATTTGCGCACGTATCTTGAATAATCTCCGTGTTTTCCGTGCGTTGTGCATCATTTCATCATTCCAGAAGGTCAATAAACTCCCTTGGACTCATTCGAATCAATGTGATTAATAAATCGATTTTAGGACCTCAGTCTCAAAGGGTAGACGAGTATTATTTAGTGTATGTATGTATGTACCCGCCTGTATGTCAGTTATCGTGCTAAACAGTAGCCTATTAGCCCTTTCTTAAAAGTCAGTATCGCTGCACCGTATTTAAAGAATTTTGACATAGACTAAAAGTAGCCCTGTCCTTCTCCAGGATTGGATCCTGGAGAAGGACATGGCTACTTTTAGTCGTAGTATACACGAGGGTGGAGCTGCCCCCAAAGTCTAGTTTACAATACTAGTATGATTGATAGCTATCGCATTAGCCTATCGCAGTCCACTGTTGGACATAGGCCTCGCCAATTGGAGATTTACGAAATAAATTATATTTGAAATTTTTCAGACGAAGACAAAAATCATCAACACCACACACGCCCATAGCACCTCCGTACCATGACACTGTCACCATTGACTCTGATACGGAACAGGATTACGAGCGCAGCAGACGAGAGCGGGAGTACTGGATTGAGCAGCAACAACGCTTACAGTCGCCGATAATGGTGTCAGGTAAATTGCGTCACTTTAAAATAATTTTTATACTACCAACATTCCGGAGAATGGGCGGTACTACCAGCATACAGGAGACAAACCAAAAATGACAGCGTTCGGTCGTATTTCGTTTGTGAGTGCGAGTCTGGAGTCCCAATAATGCAGGATCTAGGCTGCCATTGTGTGGGTCACCATGATTCATTGTCTACACTCACAATATGGATGGTGACTCCTACTCTTGGATTCTACTCATGCTTTCCATCAGGCATAGTAAAGTAACTTTGATAGAATTAAATATAAAAAAAAACTGATTTCTTAAACTACCCTACACTGCGTTAATCTCTGTGTAATCGTTGTTTTAAACTATTTTCTAAGACATTTGACTTTAAAGAGTTGACCCGTCTGATGAAAAGCACTCATTAATCAATGGAAGGCGCAACTTGAATAAAAAAATATATTATTCCTATTTTATCATGTGTTCTGTATACTGCGAAATTATCCTCATGACAAGCTTGTTCCCTAAGTTAAGGCCTTGCTTGTTCCTCTAAGGCCTAAAATTTTTTGGATACCACATTCAGTCGCATTTACAGTGCAAGAACTCCTAAATATATCATTTCTGATTTTGAGTGTATCTGCACAAAAAACCCTTTGATAATGGTTGTTGTAATTTCGATTTCCATTATATCTCTATGTATGTTTTATCGTCGTTGAGTTCATCAAGTTCTCTCCATTATGAGAGACCTGAGTCTACACTTCCTCTATCAAAGTATCAGTTCCCGTCACAGTTATTCAACGTAGAAAATCTGTCGATTGTTGTCATAGAAATGTAGGGTCAACTGACAATTGACCCCTATAACTCCATATTTAGAGCGCAGTGTTGCCGATAACCACAATTTAAGTGTACATTTAAGTTGAATCTGTACGCATTTGTAGGTGACTTTTTTAGTTGGTTTAATGTTTTTATGATGTCTTTACGTACAAATGCCGTTATTAGTTTATATTCCGGATGCTGTTTTCGAAATTACATTCTTTATAGCTAGCCTATGGGCTATGGAATGATATTATGGAATGATTTCGGTACGGGAAAAAACGAACGATCAAGGATGTGAATCAATACTTTTAGAGTCACAACACACTAGCTACTTTTAGCATCGACGATTGGCAACTAGTCGCTTTTTAGATGCTAAATACGGCGACCGAACGCTCCCGCACACTTAAAAACGACAAATGCGGAGATTGAGTCGCTTTTTAGAAGCGCGACACAGCAGCTGAACGCTACTCTCCGCACACATTCGGATGCCGGTAGCATCGATTTGGCGTCTTAAAATTATAGACAACACTATACCCGACGCGATCCAGGCATCTGAGCAGTCGCTAAAACGCGTGTTTCCAATATCGCGTTCGAACGCAGAAAGTCGCGAATGATGCAACATCGCTTAAACACGATGCAGCGTCATCGATGCAGTCGCAAAATCGCCGATGCTAAAAGTAGCTAGTGTGCTGTGGCCCTTAAATTCGAATCCGAGAACTGAATACAATTAATAGAGTACACACCCAAAAATGAAAATCAACAGCTTTTTAGCATACACACACACACACACACACACATACACATTTTACATTTTTTATGTATAAACCTGCCAAAGTGCCTCTGCCATGAATAGATTCTGGTGACTCACCATGTTCCTTGTGAATGCAGGCAATACAGTATGGTACGTGATCCACAATATGGCGGCCCATTGAAATGCTTCTGCATTATTTTGCCTTCATTAGGAAGGAGATTCTGGCCTACTATACACACTGAACATATGGGTTTTTATAGTATCTCTTTTTAGTTCTAATTTTCTTCATAGAACTTTTGCCCTGGGTAGTTATAACACCCACAGGATGTATAGTCTAGGTTGGTTGTGTTCATATTTAGTGTTTTTTTGGTGGTTGCGAGTGTTTTCACGGCCTACTCAAATCTCCTGCTGGCGGTAGTCTCGCGGCTCGGGTCGTGAATCTTGACCAATATTGAGAATAGAGAATAAAATCGAAAGCTAGTAGGGGGTTGGTGTACTATGTAGATAATTTACCATATGTTATGAATTGTAGACTCTCCAGTCCACGAGCCACGAATGCGTGAGTACAGCGAGCGTCGGCGGCGTGGTCGTTCTCCACGACATCACCGTCGGACGCGCTCGAGAGACCGCGTCCGGGATCGACACAAGGAGCTCAAAACTACACACCGGTATGAACACATCTGCAACTAATAATGATTATGATTAACCGTTCTTTGACTCTGGGTTAGATATTCTCATTCCTGAGTCAAAGGCCCCGTTTGTACTTAGGATGAATAGGAATGTGATGACATTGATATGTTTTTAGGTATTTGTTTGTTTATTAGCAGTTTCAATGTTTTAACGTAGGATCCATTGATATATAAAAACCCTAGATGCACAGTCTCAAACAAAAGTCGCATACGAAACTGTCCCACTTAGTCATTGATGTATAAAAATATCAATGTGGGTAGTTTTAGTTAAGCTATAAACACATCTTTTGCACATTCAACCTTACGCGCATTGTTTAAAGTTTTTATTACAAAGTAGCGTACAATGACCAATCAAATTTTATGACCGAAGCTAGCCGGCAGGACAGGACATGGAGTGAAGAGGAATATTTGTATATTTTTTTTATTATAATACATTGAGTTAGTATTTTAAGAGTTAGTTAAATTGTTGTTTTTAGACTTTCGCGACTTTTACACATACTCATGTTTTTACTGTAAACGGGACTTATTCGCGATAATATTATATAATATATAAGGTATCAGTATAATATTATATATAAGGTATCGTAACCTTTATAATATTATCGCGAATAAGTCCCGTTTACAGTAAAACTAAGCCCATAATTATACTTAGCGTAAATATGTTTTTGGGTAGGACATGTGTACATCAATGAAACAAATATTAACTCTTAAAATCATTTATTTCATTTTTTCATATCATATCAGTGACATCCTGTAAAAAATAATTATATTATTTGAATGTAGGTACGAAATTATTTGATAAATTCATTATTTTTCTGGCTAACGACTACTTACCGTTATACTAGGAACAGCCGTTTTAAGAAGACGTTTTATGCCTTTAGCAGTGACATTCATATCTTCGTCCAGAAAATGTTCAGAACAAACGACGCATGCACTATTTGGCTTAAAAAAATTGTATGTCGCGAACCCATAAGTTGTCCCCTAATTAATCGATATAATAGGTAATATAATATTTACGAACTTTAATAATAACACCGTTTGGACGACCTCTTTTCCTTTTGAAATTCGATTAATAACTATAATAATATTATTATATATTTTGTAACGTATACATACTTATTAAAAACTAAATACAAAAAAGTTCAAATTAAATAAACTTATATATAAAAATTAAACACAATAAAAAAAAATCGACTCCATTAAATTCAGAACAGGGTCGTTTGGATTATGCGACTAAAATAAAAGGTTGTGTAATAGTCGTTCTTACACTGAAAAAGCGGCCATTGAAATTTGTCGTATTATACTTGGACCGTTATGTGAAGTTTTTAGACAAATTAAATCAAAATCACATATTGCTTCCGATATTTAGTCATAAAAACAACAAAAACAAATTAACAAACTCTTTTACTCACCGAAAATACGATATCCCATCCTTTTTTAACGTTCTTGACGTAATATTTTTACAATTCCGCATCGAACACTTAGGCATTTTTAACGAGCGCACAGAGACGCGAGCGACGCGAGACTATTTGAAATATGAGCATCATTTTCAATAGTGCGCTTATTTTATGAGGACGGTTTTGCGACGCTGAGTGTGTATCTAGGGTTTTTTAATACATCAATGGTAGGATCTATCTAATTTATTCTAATAAATCTATTCCAGAGAGCCGGACCAAAAAGTTTCAAATTTTTTTTTCTTATAAGTACCGTCTATACTTTCATAAGTATTTAGTAAGTGTTAATTTGACATTACACACGGACACTTGAATTGTATTGATTAGTATAGGTTTGAATGTTTGTGTGTGCACTGTGCAGGTCCCACAGCCGCAGTTCTCTGAAGCGTCGTCGCAGCGTGTCGCGCGGTAGACGGCGCGGCTCCACGGCCTCGCCGCCCCGGCACCGCGCCAAGCACCCCGACCCGCCTCGCGACCGGCACAGGTACCATACACTCATACACCATACACTCTACTCATACACCATACACTCTACTCGTACACCATACACTCTACTCATACACCATACACTCTACTCATACACCATACACTCTACTCATACACGATACACATAGAAAGGGTATCTTACTTGCCGAATTGCATAACTGTAGGTTTTTGTGGTGACACTATAGTCGACTTGACCTGTGTGTGCTGCAGTTTGGCTCTGTCATGGAAACTATTATGTATTAATTAAATAATAATATGAAATAACTTACTTATGTTAAAGTGACAAATTTTACAGAGTCAAGCATGAATCACCTAGTCCACCAACCATATTGCAAAGGAGAATCGACTTCAAGGAGAAGATAAGCGACACCAGTCTCTTTGCTGAACTAGTCAAGGATAAACACAAAAGGGCCAAGGTATTTAAAACCTACAGATAAAACTTGTTGTTTTTTGAAGTGAAACTTCTTTAGAATCGTGATTTCAAACCGGATGCAACGAAAAAACGACAGGTAAGAGCCACAAATACAAAATATGTGAGCCAGAGCGAGAGAGCAAATGTCGGTGTGTATGTATATTGCACACTTTTCATCTCACTTTTTGTCGATTTACTGAAGTTTCACTTCATCGTGTGTGAATCCCACACACAACTTTTTTTATAATATGTATCTATTTACAAAAAAAATAGTATATATGAATTTATGTCAGTTGTTTAGTAACCATAGACACACAAGCTGTGCTTACTTGGAGACTAGATGGCGTTGTATGTCAGATGTCCAAAATATCTACTTGTTTTCAGAAACTACAAGAAATATTGAATCAGAAAGAGGAAGAATCACAGGGAGCTATATCAAACACCACTTCTATAACAAACAACCCTGAGATACTAACTATAGATGAATTGTCTAGCAACACAGGAGATAGCTTTACACAGGTAAACTATTTTATTAATTCGTTATCGATCTATTCACTACTGTTACATAATTTCACTGATAATTTGCATTAAATGTGTAGTTCATAAGTGATTTTAGACTTTTTGTTACATAGTCGGACTTATATGGATGAAATAAAATGATTAAAAGCTAATATAGAGGTACCCTTCACTACCTTTATTAGATTTGATCATCAATCATCATCAACAGCCTTCAACAGTCCACTGCTGGACATAGGCCTCTCCTTAGAAAGGAGGTTTTGGCCTACTATACCACGCTGGCCAGACGAGTTGGTATAGGGTTGGTTTCAAGTTTTCCTTCTCTTTGCATTGATGTTGTTTTGCGTAGTTTAACCCTTAGTCGCCTTTTACGACACCCGCGGGATGAATAGGGGTTTTGACACTCTGTATTCTTAATCCGTCACCACACGGACAACGGTAGTTTTTGATCATTTTATATCTAAGGTACAATAGATGAGCACGAAGCCATTCTGGCCCATATATTATCAATTTCTAAAATCTATCAGTGTCAATCTATCGTCGTCCAATGCTGAACGAAGGTCTCCCCCAAGGACCGCCAAGCATTCCGGTCTTGGGCAGTCTGCATCCATCCAAAATTATGTCACAATGCAATTTTTTTATGTTTTTTTTTGTCCCTAATAAGTGTAACCATTATTTTTTATAGTCATGTATTATTCATAAACATTTTTTCTTCCATTCTCTTCTACCATTTATTACTTTGACTTACTATTTGAACTTATTACTCTTTACAATTCATCCATCCATCTAGTTTTAAAACTAGTATCTTTTCCTATAATAATATTTAGGTGTTTAAATTCTCATAACTCAATCAAAAAACCTAGTGAATACTATTGAATATTAAGTATTAAACATACACAAATGTAATGATATTTAACAACATTGTCACCTAGATATGATATAGTAGCAGTTATTATTGTATAACGCGAGTAACGCCGCGGTGCCAAACTAGTCTATAAAAATAGCTTAAGTTACTCCTTGAGTCATTAGCTTTCTACCAGTGAAAGTTCCGTCAAAATCGGTCCGGCCGTTCCAGAGATTAGACAAACAGACAGACAGACAAAAATTTTAATATTGCTCTTTTGATGTTAGTACTATATACATTTAGAAAAAGAACGGTTTATATGATATTATTTACTCGCACTCCAATTTTTTTTTATATGTGTTTGACTGAAGTTGTGTTACGATCATGTTTGTAGATATCAAAAGAGAACGGTGAGAGTGCGAAGGAGAACCAGGAGGTGCTAACGATGGACATCCCCATGCCTCACAGCGACGAGTCGAACCAGGCGCCGATGCAGCCTCCGCCGGAGTTCAGCTCCTTCGAGCTGCAACAGAACGGCTCGCGGTCTCCCTCGCTGTCTCTCTCCGCACCTCCGCAACCTCCGCAACCGCCACAACCTCCACAACCACCTTTACCGCCGGAGGAGAAAGAGGCCGAGGTATTTATTTAGATATCTTACAGCTAATAGTAAGGTAATATATAAAATAGCACTGTGTGTCATATTCCTATTGAAATAAAGGGACCGAACAGGAGTCTAATGTCTTTTTCCGATACCGAACAGTGTCATATATGTCTATCATAAATGCTTTGTGTGGCATAACTGTAATACATATATGGGCTAAAAACGTAATTACGTAATTCGTATTTACGTAATTTTTTTACGACTAGTATAGCGAACTTATAGGTGGTATCGAATTACAACGACACTGTACTCCTTTGCAGCCATCTTTAATATTTAAGTACTGGTTTATTATTCTAACCTTAGTTACTAAGGTATGAACATGATATTTATATGTTTTGCTCTTACAGCTACATTATAATATATTCTAGATAGCTGGGCATATGCTTATCTACTGTATAAATTCAATCAATTACTTTAAACAATATATGACGCAGGAATATCCATCATTCAACAGTTCACAGCGCGAATCACAGAAAATTATACAATTTAATAATTTGTTATGGAAAAGTTATATTTACTGAAACCCACCATCCCCTCAATGTAAGATTAGTTGAGATGTCTCGACAACCTGCCCTAAACTAAACAATGGACGTACCATACCTGCACGGTTGACCTAGTTTAAGCGGTCGCCACGCCGCATTCTACTTCGCCAACTGTCGTGGGTTCAAATCCTACGTGGGTCAACTTTGTGATTCGCAAATTGTTGTTCTGAGTCTGGACGTTCTTTGTGTCCGTTTCATGTATGTTTGTAAAGTCCCCCGCGACACCGGATTTATATTCTTAATGCGGGAGTTGTCTTTTTCAAACAAAATAAAATAAACGTACCTTATTTGAGATATATATTTATATTTGAGAAGTTAATTATGTATTTTATATTTTTTAGAAACCATCATCAACTCCTCCTCCAACGAGTATGAATAGCAGTGCAACAACTAACCCTCCACTACCGAAGACATCTGTGGTGGACACCGTGTACTTGCAGAATAGCCAGGCGTTGCCTCCGGTACCCAAGCACAAGAGTCTTACCAAACTACCTATGCCGCCTAACACACAGGTATAAATCAGTATTCGCTGTGATATCTAATAAACAACTAAGTTACTTAGTCAAGAGACGATCAAATCTTCTTCCTAGCCTTATTTGGGGTCGGCTACTAGTTCAACCGGTTTTACCTGAATAACAGTTTTTCCACAGAGCGACTGGCATCGGACCTCCGCAAACCTAAGGGAGAACTGAAATTCGAAGGTTGAACTAGTTGTCAGTAAATTTGAGAGCACTGTAGATGTTCATGACAACCACAACTGACGGCTTTACGTGCTATTTGAGTCACGGGCGTGCGACGATCAAAACTGATATGTATAGAATAACCCAAGCACGTTGCAGTCTAAGAGCTATCGTAGTTAAAGAGAATCTTTATTTCATTTCACGAATCAACTCAAATGCAGTGATATCACAACTTCATTGGACTCTATTGACTTGTTTGTTACACGAACCATGGGATGATTAAGTGTGGTGATTGTGGTGACGTATTCTAGATCCATCACCGTCAATCAGCCCATCCTTCTCCACTGCTGGACATAGGCCTCTCCCATTGCACACCATTTTGATCGATTTTGGGCTTCTCGCATCCATCACCATACCTGTAACTAAAATACGGCCCAGTTACAAGAATCTTCAGACCTCTACATAAAGCTTATTCTCTCTCTCTCTCTAACATATTGTTCTTTACTGATATTGATGTCTTTCTTAGGTTGAAGACATAAAAACATTAGCAAACGACAGTCCACTGACAACGCCACCGACGAGTCCTGTCAAGAAGCCTGAAAAACCCAAACGTACCGGAATTATGAACTTGCCAATGCCACCAGGTAATATTGTTTACCTAAACTCAATTTCACATTTGGTGATATTATTTTACACTGATGACGGTTAATGCAAGACGTTGAGTATATAGATAATATCCTTAGTTTAATTTTTTATTAAATAATAACTCATAACTTTTTTTTAGCTTATATCATCATCATCATCATCAACAGCCTTAAACAGTCCACTGCTGGACATAGGCCTCTCCTTAGAAAGGAGGCTTTGGCCTACTATACCACGCTGGCCAGACGGGTTGGTATAGGGTTGGTTTCAAGTTTTCCTTCTCTTTGCATTGATGTTGTCTTGCGTAGTTTATCCCTTAGTCGCCTTTTACGACACCCGCGGGATGAATAGGGGTGGTGACACTCCATATTCCTAATCCGTCACCACACAGACGACAACAGCAAAGCAACAATAGTCTATTTGTGTTGTACTAAACATTCTTCTTGTCAGTGTTAAAAGAAAACTGCTTACAAATCTCGACTCCTATATAATTTAACAATATATTCCGTGTCAACCTTTCTAATATTCAGTGTTTATATTGCAGTAATACCTGGATCCGAGGAGTTATCAGGCGACGAACTGGACGGCTCCACCCCTCCCCCCACCTCGCGGCGTGACCAGTACTCGCACGTGTTCGCCAACAGGACCGCTACCCGAGAAGCTGTATGTATATGTGGAATACACTAGCCATATTAAATTATCATAGTCCATTCGCTCTAAGAAAATAGTGACGTATCAATCAAGCCCCGCCCACTGGCCAATCAGGTCCCAACAAAAGTTTCGTACGAAAGGTCGTACGTCGTTTTGTTGGGTAATATTTTGTTTTGACCACGTGACTTAGCGTTGAGATGACGTCATTCCCAAAGTTTGTATTAACATTTATGTTTAAGTGTCAACTTGCCTAGGGGCAGAATGTGGAGTTTCACTAATAATCATCTTTTGCTTAACTCTACGAACGAATGGTCTATAGTATTCGATCACCTATTAGTAGATATTCGAATTTAATAATAAATGTTGATATAAGGTAACTGATGATATAATTTATATATCAGCCATTTAAAGCTTCAAGCTTCAGTGATTACTTATTTTATTGCAGTCGGGATCTAAACTGAAAAGGCCGCGCATTCTTAAGAGGCGGGGATCTAAAGTGGTTCCTGTTTCAACGCCTACATATCATGCCAAAGACTGGGGCGAGAAGTGTGTCGACGGATTCCAGGTACTTTCTTAACTAATTAAAGTGTACTAAATACTTGGAACTGCTACTTTATTATATCTCTTACATAATAATGATTTCTCTTTTTTGCAAAAAATCAAGTTTTACAAAATAGATATAAGCCCTGATTCCCAATCTAGCGTGAGCTGTATGTTGGGCACCAGTATCTTTTTATTTATATTGACAGCATAACACTTCCGAGTGTCATGTATTCTTTCTGTGCATACTCGTATGCATGATGCGCATGTGTGTGTATGTGTGTGTGTATGTGCGTGCGTGCGTGCGTGTGTGTGTATGTATACGAATACGTGCGTGTGTGTATGCGAGTGCGTGCGTGTGTGTATGCGAGTGCGTGCGTGTGTGTGTATGCGAGTCCGTGCATGTGTATGCGAGTGCGTGCATGTGTATGCGAGTGCGTGCGTGTGTGTATGTGTGTGTGTGTGTGTGACGAAACGTGTTATTTTTAAGAACTCGTTTTATTTTCGTTAACTAATAAATTTTCCACCGCATGGTGGTTCTTCTCGTAGACCACAGTTAAGGTCTTGGTGTAACTGTTGGTAGTATTTTTTTAATCTCTAGAGATATATTTGCATAAAGTTGCCACTAGTGGCAACTTTTTTGGCTTTTATATTTATTAGAGTAAGAAACCTTGTATTTTAATAGCCTGTCAGGTTACTCAACTTTGCCTGATGAAAAGTATGAGTAGAATCCAACAAAGTGTCATTAGTAAATCAGTCGTGGGATATAAAGTACAGGCCCCTTGGCCAAGTGCAAGTGTTGTGACTCGATTCTCTTTCTACAATTACCTAGCCCCTCTATTTTCTTGTATAATTGGCTAAGAATTTGCTTAATCCACGTGACTTAGCGATGAGCGAAGATATCCCCAAACATATGTTACTTTTTTAACGGTTGTGGAATATTAATTGGAAAAGGGAGGCTGACCAATTTATCAGTTATCTTAGTGGTATAAACTTGTACAGCATTACCAACACTTTCCAACATTCTTTCAGGTCATAACTCAAATCGGCGAAGGTACCTACGGTCAAGTGTATAAAGCCCGCGACAAGAACACGGGACAACTGGTCGCCCTTAAGAAGGTTCGTCTCGAGAATGAGAAGGAAGGGTTCCCTATCACCGCCGTGCGAGAGATCAAAATATTAAGACAGCTAAATCATAAGAATATAGTTAATTTAAGAGAAATTGTTACGGATAAGCAAGATGCTATGGACTTTAGAAAGGTATGTTGGAATTTTGTTTGTTATTGAATGTTTTTATCTCTTTCCATCTTTTGTATTTGTCGTATTGTCTCGTTCTCCCAGCAAAAAAATGTTAGGATCAAGACAGGATCGCCAACATTCGCTATATTTCCTCAAAAAATATTAATTTCCATAAACATAACTACTGAATAAAAAAAAAAACTAAGTCAAGCCTGTTGCCGATATTCAGAAAAAAATATATTATTTTCGATACTTAATTTGAATCTACACTATAAATAATTCGAATTATAACAAAATAAATGAAGTAATTTGTTTTGGTTGACCAGATACTATAGTTTACTAAAATATTTAACTCGACTATCAAAATTTTACGCCCCCCTGATGTTGCTAATGACCTTTCATTCGTTTTATGTACATTTAATATCACTTCTCGTTGGCAGTACTTTATTAATTATTCATGAACTATTCTGGAATATAGTAATTTAACCAAACGAGACCTACACAGGTCTTTCGGCCAATGAATACTAACTATTTTTATTGATGGCAACTTTTCAGGACAAAGGATCATTTTATCTAGTCTTTGAATATATGGACCACGATCTGATGGGGTTGCTAGAGTCCAAAATGGTGGACTTCACGGAGTCACACAACGCGTCCATTATGCGCCAGCTGCTGGACGGGCTTGCCTACTGCCACAGAAAAAACTTCCTCCATAGGGATATTAAATGTAGTAATATATTGATGAATAACAAGTGAGTTATTTGTTGACTAGCTCGGTTTCTGTTGCTTTTAAATCGGATATTTTTTTTATATTTCATTGGTTTTAATTTTATTTTTTTCTAAAATAAAGTTCATTGCCCAAGTTACTTATTATAATATTAGCTGTCTGTCTGTAAAAGGTAACTCAAAATTGGCCCTGAAGTTAATAAAAAGTTCTTTTTTATAAAGTGCAACACATATTTTCATTTGCAATTATAATTCAATTAAAAGCTGCTTCAAATTGATTTATTTGTGCAAGTTGTGAAGCTTAATAATCATGGGTTAACTTAGAAGATGTGAATTTGAACATTGCAGAGGTGAAGTGAAGCTAGGCGACTTCGGTCTGGCTCGGCTGTGGTCGGCCGAGGACAAGCAGCGGCCCTACACCAACAAGGTGATCACGCTCTGGTACCGCCCGCCCGAGCTGCTGCTGGGCGAGGAGCGCTACGGACCCGCCGTCGATGTCTGGTCCATGGGCTGCATACTCGGCGAGCTCTTCCTCAAACATCCACTCTTTCAGGTAAACTACATTATTTCACTAGTTTTTATATGACGAAATTTAGGGAGGGGTTATATCTAGCTAGATGTGATAATTTATTTGTTTATTTTGGGAGAGCTATACTTTAGTGTAAGTGGGCCTGTTTGGTGAGTGATACTTCAGCCTCACAAAAAATTGATGCAATGAAATTATTTTATAGTTTATTACCTATTAATTTTGCTGAAGTCCAAATCTTTTTTTTGGGGATGGTAGTTACAGGTTGACAGCGTACTCCTTCCGTATATCCGTAATTTTAGAGTTATAGTAGTTTTCGATGACTTGAAATTTGACATTATAAGGGGAGAGATGAAGCACAGGATCTAGGGGTTGACATAGGCTTTGAGACATAGGGTCAAGATTCCAATTTCCAAACTCTGAATTAGTATTAAGTATTCCTATAATCAGAAAAAAAAATGACTAACATTGACTTAGGTGACACAAAACATATCATCTCTTCTATTGGAGGTTCTCACTTTATAATAGATAGAGGAAATGACGTGTCATCTACGTCATCACCGTCTGTCGTAGTGCCATACCTTGTTTTATTGTCTAATGGGGTATATATGTATGTATATATGACTGCCTTGGTGGTCTAGTGGTTAGCGTATGCGATTGCCGATCAATAGGTCTCGGGTTCGATTCCCGGGTCGAACTAAATATTATTTGATTGACTGCCTTGTTGGTCTAGTGGTTAGCGTATGCGGCTGCTGATCATGAGGTCTCGGGTTCGATTCCCGGGTCGGACCAAATTTGTGTGATCCACAAATTTTGTTTCGGAGTCTGGGTGTTTTCTATGTATAATATGTATGTATTTACAAAAAAAAGTATGTTTATGTATTCATATCAGTTCTCTATTACCCATAATACAAGCTCTGCTTAGCTTGGGACTAGATTGAGTGGTAACATACGTGTGTGTCCCAGGCGAACGTGGAGATGATGCAGCTGGAGATGATCTCGCGCGTGTGCGGCACGCCGGTGCCGGGCGTGTGGCCGGGCGTGGTGCGCCTGCCGCTGTGGCACACGCTGCGCCCCAAGCGCTTCCACAAGCGCTGCGTGCGCGAGACCTTCGCCTTCCTGCCGCCGCACGCGCTCACGCTGCTCGACCGCATGCTCGAGCTCGACCCCGACCGCCGCATCACCGCCGAAGACGCGCTCAAGAGCCCCTGGCTGCGCGCCGTCGTGCCCGACCAGTGAGTATATCCACCCCTCACACCCCTCACACCACACGCCACGCCTACACTTGGGCCATTGCAAACCTCTAGCTCACACTCCTAGTGTTGTGTGAGCGAAAGATCCTATAATGATTTATGGCTCTGTTCGCACGTTTGTAATGGCCCAAGTATAATTGTATTTCGAAATCGATGCAGCATTTAGCCACGAAAGTGTAGTAGATACGAATAGTGTACATCATTCAAAACAAAATGCCAATTCTCGTAATGAAAATTGTGTCACGTTTCAATATTATCCATATGGTGACGAGTTAAGAATTCAAAATGTCATCTGTTCACACCGTTACTGTTATAAGAGGTCATTGCAAATGCTATAGCTACTTATCTGAACAGGTATTAGAGCCACGTTAATTTTAGCACGAAGGCCGGCTCGATCGAGGCTGTACTCCCCTTGCTTACTTCCCCTTCTTGCTGTCGTATTTCGTTAGTGAGTGTGAGACCTGAAGCCCAATATTTCTGCCGTGCCGTGCCGTCATGGCATACTATCACTATGCTTCATTGCCTACCCTCACAGTGAGAATGGTGATTGTTACTCCTGGATTCTGCTTATGCTTTCATCAGGCAGATTGGAATATAAATATATGTATATAAACAATTCAAATTGGTAGCTACAGTAGAAAATGAGTTGGTTAGCAAACTATTATACTTCAATACAAAAATACCTTCTATGACAGTCACAATAACATTTTTTTTTATTATGAGAATTGGTCTTCAGATTCACAAAAAAAAATACAAAAGTTACTAAAATCCGAGGTAACGCTTCTCTAGCTTCTGTTAAATATTGAAAATTGAACTAAATTTATTGTAGTATATGAATAAATATCAGTAAATTAGATATGCTAATGCGAGTTAAATATAACTGTGCATGACATTAAATGTTGATATATGTCTGACTAACGCAATGGATGTTTTGCAGCCAGCCATATTGATACCGTCAAGTAACAAAGGCCACGCTGTACGAATTTGGAGCTTTTTGATGTCATTTATTTGATATTATACTTTTATTTTTTTACTTATTGCTATCACTAGCAATGACTTTTGAACTTTGTCCTAATATATAAAACATTGGATACATTGAAAGTATGTTATTTTCCTTTCAATTATTACATTATTTCAAGATCTGCATACCATAATGCAATGTGAAACAAGGAAAGTATGCCGAATATTTCTTTTACGAATAACATTGAAAGGGCATTACATTAATGTTTAAAGTAAATGAATTTATGATATTCATTTTATTACTTTACTAGATGATTAAATCTGCGCTTGGTTAGGCATAGTCATATCCAATATTCCAGAAATATAGTTATTATTTTGCATTTGATTTGACCCCCCATAATGAGGAAGTCTTTCAATGGGATACATAACTCACTTTACCAAATTCAAAAAGTATTAGGTCATGCATTTGTTTAAGTAATATGAGTGTGAAGGACAGAGGGTTGTTCTGATTTGAGCAAAAGTTACATCATCACTTTTTACAAAACCCTGTTATACCGTTGCTAGTGTAAAAAAATAACAAACAAAAATATAAAGTTGACATCTATATTTTTTATTTATTATGTTACATAATAATTGTCGCATGTCATCTCAAACAGTATGTTATGCCCTCTCAATAATAAAATAGTAATGAATGCTTCCAGCATGTGAACCCATATAACAGCGTGTGTGTTTGTCAGGATGCCTGCGCCGGAGCTGCCGACGTGGCAGGACTGCCACGAGCTGTGGTCTAAGCAGCGGCGGCGCCAGCAGCGCGAGCAGGAGCAGGCGCAGGCGGCGGCCAAGGGCAAGCCCTACGCGCCCGACGACGCGCCCGACTACAACAAGCCCGACTACAACAAGCCCGACCTCTACAAGCCCGCGCCCGCCGAGCCCGACCACGAGCCTCTCGCGCAAATCAAATAGTACACATTTTACTACACACCGAAAAAGAAACGGTACAGACACAGACGTACGCGTAGACACTGAGCAGTGTGAGTTAGAATTAATGTGTGATAATGTGATCCGTGGTGTTTGAGTGAGTGCGTGCGTGAGTTCTGTGCTGGTTCGCTTCCCTTGTTCTGCGTACTTTGAAGATTGAAGTTTCGTTGCTAAACATTAGCACCGCGATATATGCTTCCGCTCTTAGAACGTCCGCTAGTACAAGAAGACACGTAGCCTGTGAACGAACACTCGAGCGGAATAAGTCAGACCTAGATCCAAATGTGTTTATATTTTTAATACGTTTCCGATAAACTATGCGTGCGGAACATTGTAAAGCGATCTAATTTATTGCGTTAACGAACGCGTACCAAATTAAAAATGAATAGTTGTAACCAAAGTATCGCATAGCGGTAGTTACCCACGGGATAGAAGCTCGCGCGTCCCGTGTATGTAAATAATGTACTTTAGTGATAATATCTTATTGACGAATAAGAAGTTCTGTTTATATTAATTTTAGCGAAACGACTTGTTTTATTTGTGTTTAACCTTGTTTGCAACACTGATGTTGACTGATGGCATAACTCGCATACATTCATGGTGAGTCACGCCCCTTTTGACCAGGCCATTTGAAGCTTGTTACCTGACCTCATGACTCGTAAATTGCCTTGAAAACCGATTTCTACTTTCAAGTTTAAATGTGAACTTTTTTATTTCTTCTAGATATAGTAACAAAAACATCACCGTCCTTCAGACGCATTTAGGTAAAAAAAGGTATAGTTATGTAAAACAATGTTGACCTATTTTCATTAATCTATTATTTCTACATTTTAATATCCATGTTTCCATTTTCTATAACCTTATGAGGTCACAAATATCAATTGAGTTGAAATCGTTTTATTCTTAACATAATTGTATTTAGACTTGAATTTGTGTTGAATGTCATTCAATAAATAGAATATAATAGAAAATAGGGTATTTTACACCATTTAAGAAAAAATATAAAAATGCATGTTTATGATAGGTTTTGAAAACAGTGAACGAGGAACGTCAGTTTTTATTTATAAAATGCAATGTAAATTTTATAATTCAATTTTAAAGATCGACTTTTTTAAATTGTTTTTGAAATTTCTAAAACTCTATCCGCCATATTGGATTCCGATGTGACGTCACTCCGATAGTAAGCAACCTAGATTTTTGTCGTGCTCTGTTTTAATTTGAAATTTTACAAAGTAATATCCCGTTTGTGGATTTTTATCCTTTATTTTATTAAAAGCACAGTATGGAAGACGGTTTTGTGAAAGCAGAAAGTGCAAATCTACCAATGATAAATACGTTGATCGTTGCGTTTTTTGCATTCAATCCAGTAATGTAACTATCGTATCAAGTTTAAATGAAGAAAATTATACACAAATATTATTTTCGAGCTAAAATATTGAATATAATATTTATGAAGTTTTTAACGCACTACACATCAAATCACATATAACCTATAAATACATTTTAAAATATGAAATTTGTATTGTAATATTAACAAAGTTTTTTCACACACAAATACAGACTAGTCTTTGTGGACAATGATTTTGGGTCTCTTCTTGCCAGTTTCAACCAAGTGTTTCTCATTTTAATATCACTTTTTACTTGAATTCACAATTTTTGTGGCGTTTTTACACTTGTATTATTGCATTCAGGCACAAGACACCAATGAGAATATAACTCATTGTTTTTACAAATCTTGTTACTTGGTCTTTCGCAGGGGTATTGTTTACTAAAGAAGTGACGTCAAGAGCCGAAAGAGCATGGCGACTAGCGTTTGCACGCGAAAATTCATTTTAAAATTTATTCATTCGAAATCATAAATAAAAAATTGTTTTTAAGGCATTTTTCGGTTTTATAAAATTGAAATGAAAATTCTACTGATTAATTACGATCTTTTTGAAAATTTAAAACAATTTTCAAAAAAAAGGTGTAATACCCTATTCTTTATTTGCACACCTTATTATAGTTACAATAGAGTACATAAAATGTCAAATAAGTAGACAATGATTAGTGAAAAGTAAATTTAGTACTGTAAACATAATATACCTATTTGCAGTGGCTCTCATGCACCCCAATTAAGTTTTTTAGCTCTTTCCAATACAAAAATTATATCTATTAAATGTTCTTGCTAAAAATCAAACTAGTTTTAGGCAACAAATTGTTTGCCAATACGAAAAAACAGAAACCCTTTAGTGTTGCCAATAAATGCAAAATAGTTTTATAGCCTGTTCTATTACAAAAAAGCCGCGAAAGCCTTAGAAATAAATATTAAAACCCTAAATAAGTTAAATGTATATTATTGTCTTAGTATAAACAACGTTTTTTATAAAAAAAAATATAGCAGAATAATAATATAAATAGAAAATAGCAGTTTGTACATTACAAATAATGAATGCCTTATATAGAATCATTTATAAATACATTTGTGGTGCAAAACTTTGTGTTTTACTTTTACCACAGATCAAATATTGGCCCGTTATTGCTAATTTTCAAATTTGTATTATGTGTAATGTGCGCACTGGTGAAGATGGTCCATCTTCACCAGTTGTCAAACTATTAGATAGTTATCTGCAATATAGCTGTTTAATAGATAAGTTGTTGATAAATATTTCTAATGTCTGACATATTTGTATCTCTATAAAACTTGTTAAAACCGAAATCAAGATATCTGGCAGATAACTTCACATTAGTCTAACAGGAACTTGCAGTTTAAATGTGGTGTAAGGGCCACAGCACACTAGCTACTTTTAGCATCGACGATTGGAGATTTTGCGACTGCATCGATGCTGCATCATTCGCGACTTGCTGCGTTCAAACGCGGATTCAGAAACGCGCGTTTTAGCGACTGCTCAGATGAATGGATCGCGTTGTCTGTAGTATTGTCTATAATTTTCCGATTTGTAACTTTGATTACTTATGTCATTGATTTGTAACGATATTGCTGTATTCTGTAATCTGTAGTTTTGTTTACAAATAAAAAAAATGATGAGAGTCAAGTCGTGTTCGGGAGACACCAAATCGATGCTACCGGCATCCGAATGTGTGCGGAGAGTAGCGTTCAGCTGCTGTGTCGCGCTTCTTAAAAGCGACTCAATCTTTGCGTTTGGCGTTTTTAAGTATGCGGTGTGGAACGTTCGGTCGCCGTATTTAGCTTCTAAAAAGCGACTAGTCGCCGACCGTCGATTCTAAAAGTAGCTAGTGTGCTGTGGCCCTAAGTGGTCTATTAAATATAAGCGAGTAATATAATTAAAACTACCCACTTCCAAACGTAAATTGGTATGAAATTCCAGGCAGAAGGTAATCTAGTTGGGCCTCTCGTGTCAATATAAGTTTCAAAATCAACAAGTGTTTGTAATTAAGGAGAATCTAAATTTTACTCTGGCAATACTGTGATCATGTGTATAACGGAATTGGGTTATATCGACTACTGTTTGATATGTTAAATTAGGTAGAGTTGGGTCTTGAATATTGTGTTGAATTAGATTGTATGAATTGTTGTGTTTATTAGATAGTTTTATAGAAGTTCTTGCATCTTCATCGCACTCCTACATCGCCCGCGGCTTTGCTTGCGTGTAAGTCAGTTAACGCGGTAAAAAGTAGTCTGTGTCCTATCTCTGACTCTAGACTATATCTTAGTACCAAATTTCATTTAAATCAGTTTAGTAATTTCTCAGACAGACAGAGTAACTTTCTCATTTATAATATTTAGTAAGGATTTACGTAAGATCATGAAATGTATCTATAATTAATATATATGTGTCTGTCCATACTGGTATATGTCGATTAGTAATGTAATAACATCAGGGGGGTGTCACTCCGCAGTTTAGGTATAGTCGGCCGGCTGCCTGCCGGATCAGACACGCCGGTCGAACAGACATCGTCAGAACAGTTAAGAGTTACACGATAGAAAGAGACGCAATTGTAGGTAAATATAATCGTAGTGATTCGGCGCTGTGCGATCAGAATTGAACTTAATCTTTTGACACCGAGGGTATTTATAACTTTAATTTACTTTTCGGAGTGAGTCTTCTGTACTGGTACTATTATGTATTCTGTGATAACATCACTGTCAACTTGATTAGTTATTGTAATGTTCCGTAAACCGTATTGAAAACAGCTTATAGGCGCTTTGGACCCTAACTATGAGTCCTTAGAGTTTAATTGGATTTATGTGAATGTGTTCATTAGTGTAATTTTAGAACTAATGAGGCACGTTTTAGGTGTGACTTAATAATTATAATGTATTGCAATTTATTTGTCATAAGAATAAAAAGATAGGTGATAGATAATAAAATTGCTTATTCAAATTTACTTCGTCGGTTTGGTAGCTATCTGTCACATAGATCAAGTTTTATTTTGAAGACTAAAAATACGAAAAATGATAGGAATATTGAAAGTTGTCTGTGATTTAAGGCCATCACTAATTTCGATTTAGAACACCCAAGTCCGACATTATGTCGTGAAGGAATAAGGCCGCTTATTGTAATGTTATGCTCATTTATCTCTGTAAGAATTCTGTAACGGTGTGCATCATGGACATGATAACTCTCCCTTGAAGATGTGCGCGTGCGATGTAGATGTATTAAATTAATTATAATTTAAATGACATGCTTATTTTGTGGCTACTAGACTATGCTGGATGATGAACGACTTTTATCAAATAATAAAGCATTACGTGTCGCATATCAATAAATTAAACACGTAATGCTGCCCATTTGAAGTCTTATATAAGGTAGCTGTTGATATTGAGTAGTCAAATTTTATTTGGTACATTTCTATTTACACGACTTTTCATACTTTTTAACGTGTATATGCTAGAAATACAAACTGGACCCAACTCATTTGGCATTTATATGATGATTAAGCGAGTATGTATATTTTTGAGTTTGAAATGTCGCTAACTTAACAGTGGTTTTAGTTAAATAAATACTAATATATATTATCATGTTGTCTGTTCACAAATATATGATTGGTGTAAAAATTAACTGTAAACTTGGGGGGTTGCGTTATGTTATAAGCGTTTCTGTATGTAAATATGATGCGTGTGATTTGTAAGACGTTGTGCGTTCTCCAGAACCTTTTCTTCCATGGTTGAATTGTATATAATATACTTCATTTGTACTTCCTACTGCATTTCATAAGTAATATAATTTATTTTTAATTTAGGAAAGCGAAAATTCACATATGGTGAAAAATGCTGCAATATCTCTTAGAATATTGTATAGTAAATTTAATTAAATAGCAATAATTAGAGCCTTACACTAGCTTTGTCTGTATTGGACCAGTTGTATACACAAATGTATATAAAATAAACTCTAGTTAATTTTAAACAACCCTGTGGCCTTAGGTGTCCCCCAAGTTTACTAAATGGGGTTGAAAAAAAAATCTGTTTAAGCTGAAAGTTCAAATATTTTAATTCTGTATTACATCTGTAGATAGTTTGTGAGTTTTTGCTTTCCTGTATCGTAAACACAGGTTATGAAGCATTGTGGTAAGTCGCCGGCTAGAAGACTATGTTCCCTTGTATTATACTAGTTATAAGACAAGATGTCTTATCGTGTGAATAATCCGGAGTTTCGGAGATAATCGTTTTGTTTTTTGATACTTAATTTGCGTGATGTATAACTGGTAGTCCTAATGTCACTTGTCCATTCAAATATATATTTAAATCGGACTGTTGAAAACTGTTCATGTAAAATGTAATGGCTTTATATATTTAAAAAATTGATATAAGACAGGGTAAGATGCCTAACAGATATTAGTTTTCAAAATGATCTTTGTGTGTAAGACTGAAGCGTGCATCGAACGATTGTCTGTCACTGAACTCTGGATTGTTGTTATCACATATGATAATAGTAATTGTAAAAATGTACCTAATGTTTTTTAAAATAATTATACTACGATGAAATATTAATTGTGTTTTGATTGAGCGAGAGTGTACCTACCCTTAAAATAAAAAAACCCTTTCAAAGGAGTGGCGTATGTTGGAGCCGTGTACTGTTAAGTTATTGATGATGAGCGAGGGTAGGTAGAAATAAAAAATAGTTATACTAAAATACATTTATTTAAAATGACTGCAGGAACTGGCTTAAACAATCATCAAGGCACTGGTGGCCCTTGTTTAAGGTCTTAGTAGTGTCTTAGTAGTAAATATTTAGGTCGCTTTATGACTTAGATAGAATTAAGCTTAATATACTCGACAATAAGTGTACCCTTTTCATAAAACGTTGGTCACTTTAAACTCATCAACCTCTCAGTGATTTTATGAAATCTAATGGTAAGTAGACAACCAACAGTAGTTCTGAGGTGAGGTTTCAAATTCTTGGTTATTTTTGTGAGCGTTTCATGAGCCGAGTCGTTAAAAAACACTTTATACAGGCATAGCCACAGTTTTGTTACAGAATAAACAATTTCAAGAGGCCTCATGCAATTTTCAGTATAAAATCTGCACACTAAGTCACTACAATTTATTAATTCTCAGTTACTGTGTAAAATACAAAGTTTTAAGATCTTGTATATCTAAAAACGTGTGGTGTTTCGGTGGTCGACCGACTTTGTAATGGAATACACTTCTAATAATCTATATAATTAATTAACTCTCATTCATTAGGCACCGTTGATTCAGCTTAACTTTCTAAACATTACTGAAATGTGTCAATTGCACTATATATAGTTCACAATGTTGACTAACTTACCACTCCTAAAAATTATAATTTAAAAATTTAGAACGAATGCTTTGGTTAGGGGGCTAACCGTTTTTAATCTATGCCTTTAAGCCCCCGTCTAGCTTATACTGGTGTTACTATATACAAAAATACTTGTGGTTGTATATTATTTTTAATTCTTAAAAATTAATCTTAATTGACACATTCCTCCAAATAGGTACCTAAGTTGTATGGCATACGAAAAATACTAAGTACTTTGTACGTAAATCTCAATGAAAATTATATCACATAAAAAACGTAAAGACTTGATACATTTTATAATGTTTTTTTATAATATTAATCATAATTTACATGTATAAAAAAAACTAAAATTGAATATATATTATTTAAGAACAGAATAGTCTGTATTTGTCTATAAATACACTTTTTGTCTCGCTGTTCCTTTATTTGCGCTAAAATCGTTTAATAATATTCCGTACTCATGTATAAACAATAGAAATAACTCATAATAAGTACTTATTCAGAATAAAATTATTCAACATTCATATAAAAACCATCTACCGTTTTCTCAATAATTCCAAATATTTCTGTTAAATATTAAAACGTATAATGTAGATATTTGATTATTCTTATTCCTACCATTAAATATACATAAATACAAGAAGAACTCATTTATTGTTACTGGTAAATCGATAATAATCGGTATACCAAGAAAGTGTTGCTAGTTTAGGAAATGTAATCATAAAAAAAGTGATTTTTAGGTTTACAATTTAGCAGAAATAATACATTGATACGAGTAAATATTACCACTAAAATAATAAATACGAATAATGAATATAGAATATTGGTACGTAAGTCCTTTACAAATTAACTATTTATTAGAATACTGGTCAGCTCAGGGTGTTGCCACCTGTAAAAAATAAAATGTAGATTAGTAATAGCCCAAAATTAAATTGGATTTTCCGCAAGAACTATGTGTTGTGATAAACAAAAAAATTAAGAAAGCATTTGTTGCTTCCTAAATGGCTGTGTATGGTAGCGTGATGCCTTATATTAACTAAGTATGAAATATGGTGTATACATACAACGAGCAAGTTGCCACTCTTGGCGCGGTGGATGGTGGGTTGCTGTCCGGTGGTTACTTCAATAGTGCCCTTTTTGCCATTCACTAAATCATGTGCGATTCTGTGAAATAAGGATTGACAAACTTAGTTTCAGATAAAATAACACTAGTAAATTAACATAAACATTTGAAATCTCAGGCGATTGTTTTCAAAAGTTCATAACAAAAAAAAAACTTACGTCCTTGTGTCCACGATCTCGATAAGCTCCGGCTTCTTGGAGTAGTCGGTAACAATCGTCATGGCCTCAATCACATGCGGAACCGAGATGATGAGGTCACCCTGGACAGACGACAAACAATATTACTTTATTGTTTTATTTAAGAATATGAAAATTATAATTTTTCCGTCTACCCACACAACAAGATTTAAACATAGATTGAAGTTAGATGGACTACAACATTTCCCAGACATTATATGAATAATAATAATAATCAGACGATAGGCTTAGAAATATTACTAAAGTTTCGACTTACTTTGTCCTTCTTCAATTCCTGAGAAATCTTGATGAGGACGAGCGTATCAGTGGCGTTAGTAAGCACTACTCGAAGCTTGTCAATGGGCAGGCGATGCTTGAGCTTGTACGTCTTGCGGTTGCTGGCGTCGAGTATATACAGCGCCTTGTCGGACGCGAGGAGTGTGCGTTCACGTTCTTTGTAGCCGCGACGGTCGTACTTAATTGCGTCGCATGAATACTACAAGCAAAAAAGTATATTTCGTCATTTTTTTTTTCAAGTAGCTTGTTTTATTTGACAACGCCAACTAGTTTCAAATCAAGCAGAGCTTGTACTATGAAAAATAAGTTGACTGATGGAATACTTGTAGACTTTTGTGTAAATATACATATTATATACACACCGAAACTCCGAAAGAAATATCTGCATATCATGCAAACATTTGATCCGATCCAAGATTTGAACCCAAGACCTCAATCACAGCAGTCGCATACACTACCACTGGGCCACTGAGGCGCTATATACAATTAAGGTGTATCGTGATTGTTCTGATTTGTCATAGGCCTTTGATTGATTGTATCACTCACAAGTTGTTGTTGTCGTCACAAGGAGTAAAAGAAACTGAACCAGTGTAAACCAAGTCGATAGAAAAGTTAAAAACTTAGCCATATAGTTTTTTTTACTAAAATGTATTTGTGAATGGTGAGAACTTGGTTGTCAAATATAGGAGTACCCCAGGGTATCATTTTTGGACCTGTCTCCATTATTCGAACAAAAAAGGGATTGAGTAACGTATTGTATCAAATTGTAGAAAGTTTATACTATCTTCATTATTTAATATATTTATGAAAATATTGTATTACGGTATACTCACTATAAGTTGTTCGCCACTGTGCCAGTGCTGCGAGGCCATGAAGGTGTTCCTGAGCACTTGGTGCTCGGGCGTGAGCCGATCCTCTTGGAAGCGCTGTCCGATGCTTTGCGGGTAGGACTTCTTCTTACCTACAATATTATTATACAAACACTTAGTGGTTCGTTTTTTTTACCAATAAACGAATTGTATCCTCTATTATTTAAAAAAAAAACTTAAATAAAATAAATTAGTGGGCAAATCTATTTTAATAAACACGACAAGACGAAAACTGGATAATTTATTCTGTTCCTTTCAATCAATTTTCATTTAGATCCTTTTTACGATCTTCAGAGTTACCAATATGATAAAAAGTTATCAATATAATAAAAAAACTAATCACAGAGGACAACTTACCCTTGAACATTTTCTCAGCCAATACTTTCAGTTCGAACTGCTTCTTGTCTTTAGGCGACAGAGCCAGCCTGTACTTCCTGGCGAGATGGACTCGATGCAGTCTCTGCAGTTCTTTGGAAGCCTCGAGACAGGTCGCAGGGCAGGGTGGCCACGACAGGTCCAACACCTTAGTGGGTAACCTGGTGGATAGACGCTTCAACCAATGCACTTTAGCAATACCCAGGAAGCGACGGTTTTCAGGAGTCTCAGGACCGTTGCGGGTAATGAATCCTGTCAAAATTAAGGGTTTGTTAAATAGGGACACTTCCTTAATAATTAAATTAAAATATCAACACTGTCTTGGAATCTATGGTACCTTTGACGAAAGCCCTGATGACATCAGCAGCCTTCTTCCTCCTCTGTCGGAGCTTCTGAGCGAGGAACCTACGCACCCACTTTTGTATGATAATAGCAGATTTCTTCATCTTAAGGTATTTCTTCCGTTGCCAGTAGCCGCGCCACCTGCTCTGGATAATGGTCGCGATGTCGTTCTTCTTGATCTGGTAAGCGTCTTCAGTTTCGAACAGCGTTTTCGGGAAGCGGATGAAGATTTTAGTGCTGGAATTAAAATTATAAATAAATACACAGATAAGTAACAAAGAATAGTATATTAAAGGACAGGAAAGAGTAGCTCAAGTATTTTTGATAAGTCTTATTCAAATTGAAGGAATGGTTTAGTTGAATTCTTGACCCTACTGACATGATTAATTAAATGCAATATTTTCAAATAACCCCCAAAGCAACCAAACAAAGAATAGGGAGTTAGACTTAATTTAAATCATACTTAGGTTTTGAAACAAAAAAAAAATACATCCAAACATAGATTTACGAAAATTTTAGATATTAAACACTTGACCGTTATTTGAGGCTTACTATATGAGAGTGGCGCACATTTGACTTCCGCTTAATTGCCCTCTCTTTTACTCTTTATCAGTATTTACATCTATCTATCTCTTTCGCTCAAATGATTTCTCCCACCAGGGGGCGCTGTACAAACCAGCTTATGGTTGTTACAGTTTAACAGCTCATTGGCGTCTAAAATTCCGCACAGAGCAGTCGTTGCCTAGTCAACGTTGCAGAATTTTCGAATATTATATTTTATATTATAATTCAATATCCAATTAAAAATACGTAAACTTATTTAAACTTATCAAAGTAAGTAAATATTAAATAAGTTTTTATTAAAAGTGATGTGCGATCCATCCATACCCGCATCGAGTAAAACTGTGAGTACTAATTTAATTTCTTTAAATCAACTAAACAAGGTTGGTTACTACAATGGGCAAAGTATTAATTTTGGTTTCAACGGTGTTACCGTTCGACTTTAGCCCCATATACAAGTGTGTGAAAGTACCCTCTCTTGCTCTAGTTCTTAAGCTTGTTTTTCAGCGTGTCAATATACCTCATAGAGGTTATCGTAATAGAATAGCTTGAGTTTTGCTAAAACAGAATGGATATACCAAGTGATTTAAGCTAAAGGAGGTGCCGTGAGTCTATTAACCTAAGAAATAAAATACCTGAATCGCGTTGACACCGACGATCGAATTCAAGTTCGACCTTGAGTTTTTTCCTGTACTACATTACCGTCATTATAAAAAAGGTGTATAAATAATCACAAGAAGGTGGTTAACTACCTTATGTCCTAATGTTAATGACGCTGCATAACGGTCAAAAAAAAAAAAAAAAAAAGGAAATATAACCTCAGATTTAAGTACATAAATAAGACTAAATTTCTTACTTGAAAGTCATCCATATGTAGTTAATTTGACCAACAAATAAAGTAAATGAGGAATTGCTTGGATTCCTCATAACCAATTCAACACCTGTAGAAAGTGAATAGTGCGAGTCATGTACTCGGTGAAAGAAAATCTGTAGCCACACGGTTGGTTTTTTATTGTAATGTATTGGTGATTTAATTATATACGCATTAACTTTGACATTGCTAAGAGTAAGGATGTGAGATTTCATTTAAGACTTAAGAATTCATAATGTTAATTATCTCATTATGTAACCTTAAGGCATGCAAACGTTTCGGTAATACACCGTAAGTTTGTACTACTTATCACTTTGAATAAATGCCACGGTCTGCCATGTGAACTGTGACTCTAGCAGGGCTGGCATCTAGCTGCAAACCCTCGCAGCGATCGGCTCATTATGTACTTGCACAGGTTATTTATTTATTGCATTGGCTGTCCAACAATTATATATAACCTTTAACAGTTAAATAAATTTCACATTAGTATGGAGTGGCATAGTGTAACAATTACTCATGGGTAAGCGCTATGTGCACTATAAGCAACAATATTGTTAAGCTATCCATCAAACATGCCACACTATGCCGTTTGGCTCTCGGCTTAGCAGGACTGGCACCCAGCCGCAATCCCTGACAGGGAATCGGCTCATTATGTACCTTTTGGCAGGGAACCTATCAGGCATAACCACGCTATGCCATGGTACTTCCAGCTCTAGCTGGGCTGGCACCCAGTCGCAATCCCTGACAGGAAATCCGCTCATTATGTACCTTTTGGCAGGAAACCTATCAGGTATAACCACGCTATGCCATGGTACTTCCAGCTCTAGCTGGGCTGGTACCCGGCCGCAATCCCTGACCGGGAATCGGCTAATTATGTACCTTCGTAGGCTACCTATCAAATAAAATCGCGCTATGCCGTGTGACTCCCAGCTCTAGCAGGGCTGGCATCCAGCCGCAATCCCTGACAGGGAATCGGCTAATTATGTACCTTTGCAGGGTATCTACCATATATAACCACGCTATGCCGTGTGACTCCCAGCTCTAGCAGGGCTGGTACCCAGCCGCGATCCCTGACAGGGACCGGCACATTATGTACCTTCGCAGGGTACCTATCAAAAAAAAAAAAAAAAAAGTCGGGCTATGCCGTGTGACTTCCAGCTCTCGCAGTTTAGGCCAGCTTAGGTAGGACTCTTCCTTCAAGAAGAGGTTACCAGAAACAAGATCTATAGATGACTCGGGAGTAAAGAATCGTGAGTTTTGATCGTCAATTTATATGTCAACAGCGATGCCGATCATGGCACGGACTAGGTACAGAGAAGATACTGCTTCACACATTATAAGGGTGTCACATACTTTATGTCAAACAACCGTCTCTCATGCTACGAAACGAACTTTGCTCGGTTACCATTTCATGGATGTGTGCGCAGCATGTTAGAGATGTGTTAAATCACACAACAACAATGTTTTTAAATCCAAGTCCGACAGCCCGAATCGGATCAATCAGTCTAACAGGCCTAATTAAAATATAGTGTGTCATCGCACCGAATCACTGCCTTTAAGAGGTTCGTGACCTTTGCACATGGTTTGGTTCCATAGCAGGTCTAATTCCTTATTGGTTAGTGTTACGATACGTTTTATATTCCGACATTACGAACAGGTTATACCGCTCGTGATCACGGGTAGAGTCTTAATCTCTTTCTACGATCGCTAATGGCTCTGGTTAATTGTTTTGATCAGTTGAAGTAACATTGAAATAACTGTTTTTAAACTAACTATGAAGGTATCGTAACCTTTATAGTATTATCGCGAATAAGTCCCGTTTACAAAAAACGTAACATTGAAATGTCATTACCATGGTTAAAATCTCTTTGTAGAATGTCCATTGGCTTAGCCTCGATCGCAATATCTCGTTGGGATTGGCTCATAGCGTACCCCCCAAGGGTACCCATCAGATATGCCATATGCTGTGTGCTTTCCAGCCCTTGCAGGGACAGCTACAAGAACAGCTCACGCAGAGCTCACGTTCAATGTAGCCTTATTTCAACTTGGCCTTAGTCTTACAGACGATGTCTGATCTGATTTACACACAGATGCTGACCAAATGATGATTCAGGAAGTATTAAATCACCTGAGCACTACATTACTGATTTAGTAGTCGCCATGTGGCATGTGCTGTGACAACAAATAAATTATATTAGAAACATATTATGCGCTGGTAAAAGGGTTTTTTTTTGAGGGCTCTCAGTGAAAGACCAGATTGAACGAGAGATTTTTTGCTCCAATAATATTTAAAAACTAACACAAGCGTGTTGAAAATTTTGAAACTACTACAAAGAGATGTAGGCGTATTGAACTGTATAAGCCGTACCGGAAGGTAGGCAGTATCATTTTCGGGATACTCTCGTATTCCTAAATGAGGAAGGTAAAGGAAACTATTCTAATCTGAACTAGTGGATCATTAGTCAGCGATGGCTGATGTGTCATTCCTGTTAACGAGCGCCATTTCTTGGGACTTGTCACTTCACAGTTGTTACAGCAAATATGGTCAGACTATGATCAGTCGTCTGTTATCGCACAACTCCATATAGCTTACTTATTGTAAACCATACCTACATTTTAAAAGAGCATCCAAGAAGTTCTTGCTGGATCCTTTTCCATGACGATTAGGCTGTTTTTGGAACTAGTAACTAGAATCGCTCTCATCTCTTGTATGGTCATGACTACTCATAAGTGCCTAAAATTATCTATAGGAATAAAAATATTTTAAATTTGGTTACTGAACCTTCTTTAATTACCTTATCTGACTACAGGTGGGATACTTGATTTGATATCCCGTAACCGTCAGGGAGACAAAGTAAAGACCTTCATTACACAGAAGGATAAAAAGACAAGTTCGTTTTTTGTACATGTCAACCGTACTAATACGTGCTAAGCCTATTACTGTGTATTAGTAAAACTAAGGGGGGGGGACAGGGTTCACCCCATCACAACTACTGTAAGCCCGAAAACGCAAAGATTCGTGATAGACCTGTGTCCGTTGCAATAGGAAAAAGTAGTAGCGTAATACGTTTCTCTGATCTGGACAGCACGCATTCGTGAATTTAATTGACGGTCAAGACCGTCGCCTGAAATGTGATTGTCTCTTGGCCTAGATCTGGGCCTCCTTACTATATGGCTTCTTAAGGTTGTGGTACCTCAACTTAGTTTCGTGTATATTTCGTCTATTAGTGCCGAAGTGGAAAAGTTGATACTGGAGAGCAGACGTAACAGCCTGCGTTCTAGTAACCTGTGACCTAGCAACTGAGTATTAACCTGTAACCTAGCTAAGAAGATATCTAACATGGATAATGAACCATGGGACATGTCCCTTCAAATCCACTGACCAGAACTTAGCTCGTTTTTGGAAGGATTGATATATGCTAAAAGGACTTGCTATACCTAGATTTTTGCTGCACAGGTCCAAGGGTTGCAACTTACGCAGTACATGAAATTTTCGCAAATTGATCGCTCGCATTCTAAGACCATTGTTCAGGAAAAGCCGCTGCCTAAGAAACCTATAATTTGGGATGTACAAGAACTAGGCTTTTACCTAGAAATTTATGAAACAAAATAATGTTTTTGTAATTAGAAGACATACGGCGACATTAGTGCCTTCCTGTTCAGCCAAGGGTTTTTTTTTTTTTAATTTCACCTACTGGCAATTGATACAGCACACTTGTCCTAGTCTAATAACTGTCTTAATGTATGTTCAGCGTTCCAATTTCAAACGAATATAGAAAACTACAGCCATTTGAGGCAGGAACTTATCACGAAATTTTATTATTATTAACCAATGAGCCTGTATTTCTATTCTACAGACTATCAATCTTTTTGTTTTGACTGAACCCAAAGTTGCCTCTTGTACATCTATAGCTGAAGTGGCAAATCGCCTTTATGAAAAAGCTGGCATAGACAATGCAGAGCCTGAGATCTGCAATAGCATCTTAGTTCTCTAGATCAAAATTATCATTTTGATAGGCTAGTTAATAACTAGCTGTAAGTAATAGGTAACTGTAAGTCTCGAAATGCCTTTACCCGTTATTACTATAAACAAGTGGTACCAACCATACCAAAAAGACCTACTTGTAAATTAACAAGTACATTTTCTCCAATTCCTTAAATTATTGTAGGAATCGCATGATACCTTTCATAGGGTATTATTAGCCTTATTCAGATATTGATATCACATTGGCGTCCTCTTTCCTCCACCAGGTGATAACAAACACGTCTCATATAGTAAGCCTCAAATAACGGTCAAGTGTTTAATAGCAGTGTTTTACCTGAAAATAAAACACAGATTAAATACTTACCTTATTTGAGGCTTACATTCCAGTACTACCTGGTGTATATTATCGACTCAATGAGCTGTTAAACTGTAACAACCATAAGCTGGTTTGTACAGCGCCCCCTGGTGGGAGAAATCATTTGAGCGAAAGAGATAGATAGATGTAAATACTGATAAAGAGTAAAAGAGAGGGCAATTAAGCGGAAGTCAAATGTGCGCCACTCTCATATAGTAAGCCTCAAATAAGGTAAGTATTTAATCTGTGTTTTATTTTCAGGTAAAACACTGCTATTATCCTAAATATTTTAATTTTTATAAATGAGACCAGGAGACAAGTTTAATTTTTGTAAATATTTAAACAGAATTCTTTGAATATTATCTGTCAATAGCAGCAATGGAACATCTGACATTTCTGGCCAAAAATACATTACAAGATTGTTTAGGGAGATCGTTTTTTGTTCTTTCGGAAGGCGGTCCCCATTTCATCTCATCCACATTTTTTTATCATTAAATTCATTACGACGAAGACTTGAAGACTAGAAGACTTTATAATTGAAGACTTTAACTACTTGACATTGGCAGAAATAGCTGATATTCGGCTGGTTGCCGTTTCACCAATAGAAGAAGAATAAGATTGTTTAGTTACACTGTAGTGCTTAAAATATCGTTATTGATGAAAAATATGAGAGTTACTTACTTGCCCATCCTGTAGTCTTCTTTCTCGTATTGTAGAACCTCCACTAACTTCCGCACTCCCTCCTTGGCGGGACCGCGGTAATGTGGCCAAGTTTCGCGGCTGAGGCACTTGTACCTATTACATCAAACAATGATGTGAGTTGAATAGTTACATTGGGATTTTATACTATTTTGACATCGTTTAGGAATTGAATTATTTTGTGAAACAACAAAACTACCCATTTTATTCGTCTATCTTAAGTCGATGTAACTGTCGAGAGTATTTAAGTACTTATGAAGTTTCTAGCGGGTGCATAAGAATGACATTTTGGAACCGAGCAGATTAAGTGCGATTCGAAAGTGCATGGAACGTACTTGAAATAAAAACTATTCGATTTTGATTAGTTCATCAAAAGGTTCATTAAATCCCACTGCGGGGCTCAGGTCTTCTCTCAAGAGAGGGTTAAACGCCATTCGTTCCCACGCTGACCGAGTACGATTTGGTGACTCATCAAAAGATTGTCTATTTATTTTAAGAGATAAGGTCATTCATTTCTACATGGTAATTAATTTAACATGCTCTTGTATGTAAAAGGTACCAAACTAGTGTAAAAGATTAATCTGTACCAAAATATTCCACGTGTCGATTAACAAAAAAATATTATATAATAATACATCATCAGGTTCTCGTAGTTCACTGTTGGACATAGGAATCTCCCATTATACACCACTCTGATCCAGCTCTTGACAGCCATCCTGGGCAAGTCGTCACTCCACCTTGCCTCATATAATATCAAATTTATCATGATTAGAGTACAATTGTTCTCACCGATCGAGGAAAGTTTCGTAAGTTCTCCTGTACGCGAAACCAGCTCTTCGCACTCTCAAGTTCTCCATGAGACCCAAGTACTTGACTTGATGGGACACCAGCTTGTCGTCAAATTGCACTACGAGACAAAAAAAAAAGATGGTTTAAAATTAATTGCTTAAATATTGTATCTGAAATACGAGATCTCTTAAAAACAAACAATTCAACCTCGAAATATCATTTTCCTACTTGGCTTTAGGACAGGATGGGGGATTGATGGTATATTGAGAAGAGAATTGCCAAATTTTTGTCCCCTAAATTCAAACGCAAATTGGAATTGACAAAATTTGAGTGTTTTTCGCCTTTAACTTCCTCTTCGGATATTCAAGGTAATTTTCAAGAGTTTTCTTGTGCACAGTAATGTTCATGTATACATACTTGGTGTTTTATTGTCATTGGGCTTGATGCATCGGATGTAGGAAGGCTCCTTGCTGCTCAAGATCTTGATCAGCTCGTTCAAAGAGTTTTTGAATTGGGTGATGGCAGTCTCGGGCCGTTTCTTGGAGTCTCGATTCAGATCCTGCAATTAAAGTAAGTTCAGAATTTTGTGTTTTTAGATCTACTTTTTAATTCATTATTCCTATCACGATGATTTTTAGGCCAATAGTTTATGTGGAAACCCCGTCCCTCGGTCTCGCTTGTCATGAACATCTATGGCAATCGTTAATGGGAAGTCAGTACCCTCAAATATACTGACAACTAGTTTCAACCGTCGAATTCTGTTGGCCCTCAGGGTTGCGGAACTTATTGAATTTCAAATACATGGTAATGAATCGTTTATTACCTTGAAGCAACTAGCAACAATGGTATTGCCACTGGATGCCATGAGAGTCTGAATGTCTCTGAATAGAAGGTCGTTGTTCTTCTCCAAGAATGTGTTCACACTGTACGTCACTTCACCGGCGTAGTGGACAAGGCAGAACTCCTGAAAGTTTGTTAAAAAAATGAGTCTTACAAAAGTAGCATTTGAAAGTGCTTCATGGTTATATCTATTTCTCAGCTTCGATCGATTCACCTTGTGAGTACTAAACCCATCCATAAATTGTGAACCATGGGTAGGTTTAGCTAGTATTCCTTGAGATGCGTCAGAGCTCACCTTCATTGTCTGCTGTGCTATATCCACCTAACTAGATTCCATATAATTTTAGCAATACCATTTTTAATTTTTAAATAAATAAATAAATATTTCGGACATTTTACACACAACGTCACCTGGTCCCAAACTAAGCAGAGGTTGTATTACGGGTACTAGACAACTGATATTAATACATAAACATATTTTTTTTTTGTAAATACATCCATATTTAGGTATACATAGAAAACACGAAAATTTCGAAACAAATATTTTTGGATTACACAAACAATTGGGTCCAAACCGGGAATCGAACCCGAGACCTTAAGCACAGCAGTCGCATACGCTACCATTGTGCAACCGAAGCAGTCAAAGTTAGTTTAGGAAAGAGATTCCTGATTTTTTCTTGAGCCAAAGTTTTCAAACGGGTTGTTAAGGCATTTGTAATCTAAAGGGAATGGTATAGAAATTAAAACCATAGAGACATTACTTTCTGAAGCAATTCTAGATCTGAACTTACATCGCGCCCCATGATCTTCTGAGTCTTGATGTCAGAGCGCCTATGTGACTTGTAGTGTTTGTGACCGTCCAGCTTCTGTGACAACTTCTCCAGGAAACTAAGGTCGGAAGCGTCGCCAGGACGTAGGCATTCGTCGTCCAAGATTGCGATAATACCTTTAACGAAAAAAAGGTATTTTATTTCGAGTTACATAAAATTAGATATGTTTTCAAGGAAAACCATATATGCAACATTATATTTATAATAAGACGCCAGTATTGTGTTGTATGGTAATAGTATGGCAATTTTTGCCTTATCAAGAAATTACCTGTATGCCTAGCTTCGATAAGGTCACAAATGACGATATTGTTGAAGTACTCCACGGGTTCCCATTCGATACCTTCTCTCAGGTACTCCTCCTGTTCTTGCTTCAGGGTCAACTGGATGAACAGCTGCTGCAGCTTCTCGTTACAGAAGTTGATGCAGAACTGTTCGAAGCTGGATGGTGTAAAAAATACAAAATAATACATTTTTACGTTTTTAACATTTGGGATGCTATATTGACATGTGGCAAAAAAATTTTTATATCCTTCAATAATTAAATACATGTTTATGTGGAAATGTCTGATTCACGCATTCAAATCTATTTCGTAACTCATTCAGTCACAAATTAAATTTAGATCCAATTGAAAAGGATGGTTTAGAATTAGTTTATTACTTCAAACGCAAACTCGTTAACTAAAAATACCCTTTAGCTCTTATCGGTAGGTCCGGATAATCTAGGTTAATAAAATATCTTACCAATTCTTAGGGAAGATCTCAAATCCATAGATATCAAGGATACCCATGACGGACGACAAAGAGTCCTTGTTTTTCGGAGTCATTGAAGCGTTCAGTCTGGAGACCAGCCAGCTGAAGTGCTTGTCATAGATGGCTTTGGCCAGGGCATCTCTGGCGTATTGCGCTTGTTCGATGTCCAGGGGAGTATTGACGACGTCCCCACGGGCTTCGATCGTTCGGCTTGTTAGGGCATGTCGGAGTTTTATGGCGTTTACTTTGAGGAGCTAGAGGGAAAGAACAAAAATATTAAGGAGGTTTGAATGCAATAAGATTTGACATACTCTACATCTGTTAGGTTTAAGTTATGTTTAGAGGTTTATGTAGATATGTAGTGGGTTTAAATAGAGTGGTGTGGAGCCTGGATCGAGTTTCTAGAAGTTGACTGTATTGTACATTTAGGATCAAGACGTTTTTGACTAGTTTATTCCTACTACTGACGTAGTATTCAAAGCAGTTTGCGCCAGTTAATTGATGGTTAAGCGTTTATGAAAATCGTAAAAATGTTTAGTGCTAAAGGATAACTAAGGTCCATTTCTGTAGGTATCCTTAACACCAATTTTCCCTAGTTTTAAGATTTGAAATTGTAGAAAATATTACTGACAAGTTACTGTTAAAGGAAATAACATATATTCGACAGTATTCCAAGACTTTGGGGTCAAACTCACTGATCTTTCAACTGTAGATACCGCTCTACGAATGATTCATTTCTTGCAATAGGAGGCTTATCAGTCGCATCGCAACATAAAGTATATTTCATAAGAAATGCCACGTCATTTTGTTGGGATCTTTATCAAAACTGGTTGGGTTGTACCATATTGTATGTAACACAATATAGTACAACCGGTTCTTACTAATATGAGTATATTATTATGCTCTGCTGAGTAACCTGTGAAGTTTTGACAGGAGATAAACAGTGACACATTTTGACATCTACGATTTATTTATTTATAATCACCTAATTTTCGCCTATGTATCTCGATTATTGCAGTAAAAAGTAGCCTATGTGTTATTCTGATATATAAGCTATATTACTGTAAAGCTTGATCCAAATCCGTTCAGTAGTTTTTGCGTGAAAGAGGTACAGACATACATACACACATACATACTCACAAACTTTCGCGTTTATAATATTAGTAGGATAAGATTAGTAGGATTATACACACACTATGGATGATACTCTTTCGGGATCTTTCTCTGTTTCAATGTTTACTCCAGATCTGCCCCGCTAGCCAAGTTGCAAACGTTTTTCGTTTTCTATTCTCTCTATTTACCTATTCTCTTGTATCATTGGCTAATGCCACTCAGTCACGTGATCAAAACAAAATAGTAGCCAATGAAACAAGATAGGAGAGAAATAGAATAGAGAAAAGGAAAAAAAAATGCAACTTGGCTAAGGGGCTGTTTTGCTGTTCTGACATGATTGAATAAACATATATATATATACATAACCATCTTCATAAACTTTCGCGTTATGTTTGATTAAGCAACTAACACTATGCATTCTTTAACAAATTCTTTCGCTGCTTTTCACCAAATGTGAGAGTTAATCTGAATCCAAACCTCCAATGAACATTTTTTACTAAGACAACTGAAAGTCTACTGTTGGACATATGGTTGACCAGAACCCTGCGAATTCTGTGTATTATAAGTATGCCGAACTTAGTAGGCAAAATAAGAAGAAATGAAATCTTGCCCCAAGATCTCTCTAATGTACCACATTTCAAGCAAATTAAGAATCTAACTATCTATCTAACCAAGAAGAAATCCGGAGAAATCCGGAGTCTCACAGAAAGTACACTCAGACTCAGGCAATCAATTTTGAATTACACAAAGTGTTGTTTGCTGGCCGGAATCCAGAACACTCAGCACAGTAGAAAACCGCTTGGCGAAATTGTATAGCGAAACAAAATACTAATTACAATATACATTAGTGACCAATTTGTAATACCTGTTACAAATTACATTTTTACTTCAATATTTAGTAATACAAATGTGGCAACTTTCACATACAGTGCAACGAAAACATACAACAGCGCCATCTAGCGAAGAAACACTGAACTAAGGGAACTAACAGGGATTGAACTATACGGAGTAACTACTAATCCTGAATCGCGATAGAGAAATTTTCGCCCTGATTAGGATATATACATCCTAACATCAACTGTTGGGCAGTGGCTCGCCAGGCACGATCACCTCGCCTGGTCGGAGGATCCTTTCTTTGGTATTGGAGGAACACGATACCCGTTCCTCCACACAAATAGCAAATATATTTCAATTACAAGTAATTAGAATATTGCCCAACCCCGCTAATGGTATTACGTTAAATGACGTCATAAGATCTATCGACAATGGCACGATAATATTACTAGCGACTACCGACTATATTTATATAAACACAGCGAACAATGGACATAGTTAGGACCACGAACTATGAACGATATAAACAAACATGAGTGTCTACACACGAGGAGGCATTCGGAAACACTCACACGTTACGAACACAGTGATAATACAACACAAATAATGACTACTGTGCTTGATGGAAAGCAGATGAAAACAGCGAATGCTGACAATGCAGTATGATGATCGACAGCCTATTGATATGCTTCTGCATAATTGAGTCTTCTATCTCCCACTCACTAATGAATCACGAAACACGAGTGCTGTCATATTTCGTTGGTCTCCGGTCTCCGATCTCCGGCTCATTCATGACCTATCTAATGATATCTGTGGGGTATCATTAGATAGGTCTTTTAAAAACATTGAGGGGTTGCTAAAACGATTATTATCTGGACTTTAAAGGACATTTTTTTTCTCAAAACAGGGCATCCCCCCCTCTAAAAAGTTGGAAACCACGCCCTGTTTTGAATAAGTCGAAAACGGATGTCTAAATCGCAAAATGATTTAAGCACAGACGGACGGACATCACGAAAGTCATTATGGGCACCTACGGAACCCTATTCTATGCGTGGACTTACACGCAATTAGCCAATTGTAAATTACTATGTCGGAAATCTCTTCGGGATTATAGTTGGGGAAAGGCTGATATTAATGGTTTAGTCATCAAATCAAGTATTACTCACTTCTGACACGCTGCCCGTGTTGGCGTCATGCGACAGAATCTCGGCGAATCCCTTGTCGTTCTGTACAAACTTGACATTTCCAAGATGTAGGACGCTGGCGACGATTTCGAATATTTCATTCTGTTCTGAGACGCCGATTTCGATGACTTTCATAGCTTCCTGGACTGTGCGGAATTGGGCTGCGTCGGCTGATCGCTGATTTGGGTGTGTGTTCTGGAAGAAAATGGAGAAGTTTTTTTTGTAAGGCTAAATAATATTATTAAAAAAGTGGCTGTGACATACGGACGGACAGTTCCGTTTTTTGCCATTTGGCTACAGAACCCTAAAAATTATGTTTCGAAGACATAATTTGTAGAATAGGAAATAGATAAACTTGAGCGCGAGCTTAACAATATGACTTGGATTCCAGGATTTTTTTGAGATACTAAACCATATGTAAGGAACAGGCAAGGCTTCTCAAAACTTAATATTTTGATGCACCAAAAAGGAATCGTGTTAAACTTATTTTTTGCAGTATGCATACATGGATAAAATACGCTATTGTCATTACTTACCATGTCTGTTGTATACTTGTATGCCTCAGGTCTTCCTTGCAGATTCAAACGCCTCAACAAATCCTGGTCGGCTCCCGCAAGTAATTGATAGAAAACATGGAAATTTCTTTCTCCAGACATTTGACTGACTACTCTAGACTTCTCCAAAAGATAATTGAGTATGTGTCCACCTTCAGGGGCCCCTTCATAGTTGAATTGGATGTCCATGTACTTTCCGAATCGACTGGAGTTGTCATTTCTATGAGTTTTGGCATTTCCAAAGGCTTCTAATAAGGGGTTACTTTGTAGAAGTTTGTCTTTAACAGTTTCGACGGTACGGAGATGGTTTGTGCGGGCTGCGATGTATTCTAGAACCTTCTTTGAGGCTTCGGTTTTACCAGAACCAGATTCACCTGTTTTAATTAGAGAAATGTTAGAATATTTTTAAGATATCTACGGCTAAACATGTATATATATAAACATGTTTGAATGGAATGAGGACTTATTTTTGGCTTCACAGGAATATTACAAATGATTTCTTCGTTTTGAATGCTAACCCAGAATTTGAAGATGCTAAGTAATCATACCACACGCTGTCCTAGATCAAGATCTTATGATTGAATATTTTTTCTATCATTCTCTATTATCTGTTGATTTTTTTAATTAAAATATTATATGGAAAGATTAAACAGTGCTATCATTGTAATAAGTTTGTTTAATAACAAAGGTTAAGCAGTACGTACCTGAGATCAAAATACATTGTTCTCTGTGTTCGTAAACTAAAGACCTGTAGGCGTTGTCGGCGATTGCAAATCTGTAACAGAAAAACGTTTGTTAGAAGTGACGAGTAGATTAAACAATAAGAGAAATATCGCAACATCCAGGTGTTTTCGTATTAAAGTAAATTTAGCCAGGTGTGGTATTATAATAGGCCAAAACCTTCTTGTTTAATAGCCGTAGATGGATGAAAGTACTATTTGTCAGTCAATTTAGACTTTTTTCTACAGAAAAGAAGAGCTGGAAAGATTTCGTTCTTTACAACTCCACATATCACTAAAATATACTTTATCACCGTCTAAAAAAGACCAATAGAACTACAGATTAACTAATCCTGCATCGCGCAACGTAAGTTTTCGCGCCGATTCGTATATTTACAAATTCCCAACCATTGACCGCCGACAACAGGCATGATCTGCTCACCTAGCAAGAAGGTGTCTGCGTAAATCTCTTTGTTATAGTTTGTTCCAAAGTACCTAAATACATTCTACCGGTATTACCATCATGTATTCTGTGGTATTACCTATATGGATGAAGCTCTAACAAACATGAATAAAAATTATGTAAGACACAATTTAGCTTAAAATTTTACCAATATTTCGCGCTTCTTTTGTTTTTTTTTATTCTTCACAAAAGGATGTCAGTGACACGGAGATTCCATATTTAAATTATATGAAAACTCCTTGGGCAGGCCCGCGCCATAGATAAGATAACACATGAGAAATGAAAATTCATACAACTTTCTCTCCGCTAAAACACGTTAGAAATGGATTTTCATACATTTTTTCCTCCCGCTTATTCAGTTTAAGGAAAAGACTAACGTTCTCTTTTCATTTTCCGGGAATATTGACTATTGCTCCGATCAGGTGTAGTATAAAAGAACATTTTTCATTTTTTCAAGTCATTGTTTGTCGATTAGTGCCTTTGTATATTAGTTCCTACAACAATCTGTATAAATACATACATCACATTTATATTGAGAAGGTAACAACAGCATTCATTGTCGAATTCAATAATACTCGTATCGCTATCGTGAGATGATAAGTGTCCATTACGATATCTATGTGCAGCAAGCACCTAACTTTAGTTATGAGTCAGTCATTGAAAGAACAAATCATATAAAGGTTGAGGCGGACAGCAGATGGGACGTGTAGGATGCATGTTGTAAATATAAACTGCTTTGTATAAGTATAGAAAGTATCGACGCTAAGATTGCTCTGAATTCACTTTGACTCAGGCCTTAACCACACCTGATTTCTTTTAAAAGCTATACGTGGGTTATATATTGCTGCTTGTCAATGCTAGTCGCAAAAAATAGTACATTGTTCACCGAGGGAGGAAAGGGACCGATTACTAGCGAGGGAGCAGTTTGTGGCCCGAAGGCGCAGCCTAGGGCCACAATACTCCCGAGGTAGGAATGGGACTTTCACCCGAGTGCTACACAGTGCTTTATACTACACCTGTGAGGAACATTTAAAGTATTTTTAAAATATATTCAAAATGTAAGACACCATGTAAGACACAATTTAGCTTAGAATTTGACACATATTTCGCGCTTCTTTTGTTTTTTTTTTATTCTTCACAAAAGGATGTCAGTGGCACGGAGATTCCATATATAAATTATATGAAAACTCCTAGGTCAGGCGCGCGCCATAGATAAGATAACACATGAGAAATGAAAATTCATACAACTTTCTCTCCCGCTAAAACACGTTAGAAATGGATTTTCATACATTTTTTCCTCCCGCTTATTCAGGTCAAGGAAAAGACTAACTTTCTCTTTTCATTTTCAGGGAATATTGACTACTGTTCCGATCAGGTGTAGTATAAAAACCATTTCTATATATTTCAAAACTATAGCTCCTTTGTGATATTCCTTTAAAATTAGGAAAAGTCAAACTTGAGGTCTCGGGTTCCATCCGGACCAAATGTTTGTGTGATTCGTTAATTTTTCATCATAATGATGATGATGTATTTATTTCAGTCAGTACGACCCATAATACAAGCTCTGCTGCTTAGTTTGGGACTAGATGACGTTGTGTGTAAGACGTCCGAAATATATATATTTACTAGCTGATGCCCGCGGCTCCGTTTGCGTCCTAGGGGTATGAAAAATAGATAGTAGTCGATTCTCAGAATTGCTGAATATGCATAAAAAATTTCAAAAGAATCGGTCAAGCTGTTTCGGATGAGTATGGAAACGAACATTGTGACACGAGAATTTTAAATATATAAATTTAAATAAATAATAAATATTTTGGACATCTGACACACAACATCATCTAGTCCCAAGCTAAGCAGAGCTTGTGTTATGGGTACTAGACAACTGATATAAATACATAAACATACTTTTTTTTTTTGTAAATACATACTTATTATACATAGAAAACACCCAGACTCCGAAACAAATATTTGTGAATCACACAAATAATATTTGGTCCGACCCGGGAATCGAACCCGAGATCTCTTGTTTAGCAGCCGCATACGCTAACCACTAGACCAACGAGGCAGTCAAATTATATATATGATTTATTATAAGCATTCAGTAAAAATCTATTAATTTGAAATTACATATAGTCTTCAATATTATTTATTTATACAGATTCAAATATAATTATCCTTGCAAGTATGTTATTGACATGACTGTATTTCTCAAAACTATGACACATATCAGAATGTTTGACAAGTTGATACGACTTCAGATAAAATCAAAATCTATATTCCCACACATACCTCTTGAAGTGATATTTATCAGTTCGTAATCTGAGTGCCTCCAGTCAGACTGAAGTAGTTCACTTTTCCTTTTATTTATTAACTCGTGTAACTCAGATTCTTTGTAAATAACTAAGCCCAGTCTGTGACAAACATTATCCCAACCGTCCTTTACCGTACGGACCATCCTATTCATTTTTTAAATTATTATCTTTAATTATTATAATTGTCTCAAATTGTAATTATCGCTCTTTTATTGAAATAATGTCTTTTGCATTTAAGAATATTGTCATTAAAAGAGAATGTGATCCCTGAGTTTGTTTCATCCTTTCTTATCAGGGCTAGTCCAGTTAGGAAAGGCCGAACTCATCTGCTCAAAAAAAATTGTAACTTGTAAAAGTGTTCATGTAAAATAATTGCAGAATAATTGATTTCATTTCATTTCATTTCATTCTTTAAATAAAGTTAAAATATAGTGCTTTCTGTTAGGCACATCTGTCACTGTATCAAGCTATCTTTGATTTAGCGCTGAACCAAATTGTGAACTATTATACTATAAAAGAAAATTGTAGTGAACTATCTATCTTAGCACAATTTTTTGAGATACCTTTCTGTACACCATACATTGAAATTAAAATATAATAGAATTTATACAATATCTGTATTGACAGTCTTCGTCCCTCTCACAAAACCACCCAATCTATCTGCTATAACAGTGGCCTACTAACCCAACCAATCATCTAGATACTCTGCATTCTACAAACGTTAACAGAAATAGATAACTAACAAATGTATGGGAATGACGTTTCTCAACGCTAAGTCGTGTGGTCACAACAAGATATTAGGCCAATGATACAAGAGAATAGGGGCATTAGCGAGGGGATAGTTTTTTGGTTTTTGGGAACACGGTTCCCATTTCATCTCATCCACATTTTTATCATTATATTCACTACGACGACGACTTGACGACTAGAAGACTTTAGAATTGAAGACATTAAATACTAGATATTGGCAGAAATATATGATATTATTCGGCTGGTCTTTCTCATCAAAAGAAGAAGAAGAGGCATTAGCGATTGTAGAATGAAAATCAATCTGGAACTTGGATTGTTCAAGACAAAACTTAAGGGACTAATTTGTAATAATTTTCTTGATACAGGCAGCCCCGGATCTAAAGGGCGGCAAACCGGGCACTTGCCCGGGGGCCGGGTGTGTTAACAGGGTGCCAAATCTTCAGACGAGAATTCGAAATATTGAACAAACGAAGTCTTTTTTCCTACAATATCATAGGTTTTTATCAAGTAATGGAATTTTAATACAATATCTTTGAAAAACAAACTTTTCTATTTCCATACGCCCAGTTAGTTTTTGAACATATGCTAAGTGATTTATGAACGCAAAACGTAGTAGTATCACAAAAATACTACTCATTGGCAGTTTTAACAGTTTTTCTCAAATATCACTGGTACTGACGGGGAAAACCGAAGGGGGGTGCCACTATCAAGGTTTTGCCCCGGTTGGAAAAAATCGTAGATCCGGGGCTGGATACAGGACACATTTTTTTATAATTTTCTGTCTGTCTTTCAAAAACCTTAGTAGGGAGGGTCTTACATTGAACTAGTTCTAGATGGCGCTGCGATCGTTCACGGCTAGTGATGTAACATCACAGGTATTTGAACGACAACAAATTAAGTGTTAATTTTATGATTATATTATATATATGTAGATTTGATAATACTCGTATTTAAGCCGTTTATAGCTCTAAATAAGTCGTAAAAATCGATACGGTTATCGAATTTAATTATGAATGTTAAACTTTTATCGCATATCACTTAGTGGCTCCAATTTTTATTGTAAATATACATTAGGTTTTATACTAACCTCAAGGCCACAGTGACACTGATGTGATGAAATATTCCTATATCCAAAACGATCCGATCGAGATAGTACAGTTCTGTGGTTTAAGCGGTCGCCACGCCGATTTCTACTACACCAAGTGTCGTGGGTTCAAATCCCAAGTGGGAAAACACTTTGTGTGATTCATAAATTGTTATTCTGAGTATGGGTGCTCTTTGTGTCCGTTTCATGTATGTTTGCAAAGTCCCAGATTTATATTTCTAATGCGGGAGTTGTCTTTAAAAAAAAGAGTGTCTCACCAGTTTTTCAACCCGTGGGTATCGTAAGTGCCGACATACTGACATACTACTACAGACTAAAGAATAAGAGCACTGCAAGGACATTTCACCAACCTTATAGTAAACCACATAAGTAAGCCAAAACCTCCTTCCTAAGACAGCGTTTGTTAAATAAATATTTCGGACATCTGACACAACACCATTAAGTCCACAAACTAAGCGGAGCTTCTAGTATGGACCTTCAGAGACTGATAAAAATACTTACATAGTTTTATTTGTAAATACCTACACATCTCCAAACCCCCAATAAACCTTCTATCCAGGGGAGGGACTATATAAAGACTATCGCCGATGATCACTCAGTACTCTAAGTATTCTGGGTGTTAATACTTACACATGTGGGGGTGCTTCGAAGAAGGCCTTCTTGTAGTACAGTTTGGTCTTCTCCTCCGTGTAGATGGGGAGGTTCTTGTAAGGGTTAACGGAAATGAGCACGTTGCCGATGTAGGTCTAGAGAAAGAAACAAATAATTATTTTAATTTATATATTTAAGCATACCAAAGTGACTCTATTCTTCCTGATGGAAAGCATGAGTAGGATCCAGGAGTAGGGGCCTCCATCCTCATTGTAATTGCATTGTATGCAGTCACAAAATAATACTCATACCATGGCGGCTTAGTGAGATGTTCATTCTGCATCATTCTCCTCTCCCGGCCTCCGGAGGCCAGGAAAATGATGCTAAAAGATTGGGATTCGGGTCTCACACCCATCAACGCAAGATGACAGTGACGAATGCTATCGTTTTCGGTTGGTCTTCTGTGTGAGGGTAGTACTGCTCCGGTCAAGGCGACCCATTCGTGCTGAAACTTAGACTAAGAATGACCAAGACCTGACATGCCAACAAGCGTTACCACGAGAGAGTGAGATAACGATACCATTTTCCAATGTGTTAGAGAAGAATAGAGATACGTATTTTTTGTCCTTATCGCCGTATAGGTTTGTCACAAAACATTTGTGTCAAACAAATTTCAAAGCGGGAATTTATCAGGAGTGAAAATAAGGCTTTTTGAGTGAATTACTGTGTGATTTTAAGTTTAACTAATTGTTTTCAATCTAGATACTTTAACAAATATGGTACAGTGTTGTGTTTTCGGCTGCAAAAGCCGTAGTGAACGCAAATATGAAAATATAACCTTACACACGTAAGTATAAAAAATAGCGTTTTATCGGCCTAATATTGTTTTTAATGTTAGCTACGATTAATTACATCAATTTTTGTTTGTTAATGTGCAGAAATAATTGAAAATAAGTGGTAAAAACTAGTTTCTAAAGTGTGAAAATTTTGTAATTATCCAACCAAATTGCGTAGGTTGTCACAGCTAAAGTTTGAATGACCATTAATGTGTTAAGGTAATTTTGCAAGGTTACCAGCATTTTAGGGATAACGCATCAGCCTTTTGAAATTACCCCATATGGTGAGGAAATTTAATTTGATTTGATTTGTGTTTTATTGTCCTCCAGATTTCCAAAAGATGAAAATGTGCGTAAAATGTGGTTGAAGGCTACTGGACGACAAGGTTGGCCAATAGCAAAGCTATATGTAAAAATATTTGAACGTAAGGATATATTACAGTACACAAATATGCTGATAACTAGAGACAAGAAAACTAAACTAATTTCTTCAACATACTTATTTTATTTAAGGGCCAATAAATACTATAACCTTCTAAAAAATGTTTTTTTTTAAATGTAATCAATCTTGATCCCGGTTACATCCTCAGCTTTCGTTTTGAAGGCCTTCTATTCTAATCTAACCATATTTGACAGATTTTTAAAACGTTTGGAACTGTAAACGGAATAACGATTCTCCCTTATTAATGGGGAATTGTTTTAACCTGGCAACATTAATATTTAATGTACTTTGTTGCTATCCCTTACGGGTGCACGCATATGACCGGTCTAGGTCATTCTTAGTCTAAGTGCTGAAATCAGCGTGTCCTAACCTGATTGATTACTATTAATGTTATGTAACATTCAAAAAAAGGCCAAATTGACTATGTGACGTAAAACTGGACACCGGTGGATGGATAATCATCATGGTCTAGATTTGCGATAAGGTTTAATATTTTTATTCATATTTACTTTGCAAAATCTATTTTTTTTTATTTATTAAAATTCTACCAAATCATGAAATGATCATCATATTCAACAACCAAAAAAAGGAATGTTTTAGCTTTTCCAAAGTCAGTAAGCCATTAGACGAAAACCCTGGAGTTCTAGCTTGTAACCCCTGATGGCAAGCACATCAAAAATATGATTTTGTCATTTCACTAATTCCCTTTAGAAATGATATGGAAGTTTAAGGCCGTGTTCAGACCAAACGAAAAATAACGTTTATTTTCACGTTCACACCGGGGCTCACAGTGAGCCTGCTCACATTCGCGGCTGACTATACGTTTGGTCTGAACACAGCCTAATAGTAAAATAAATTTTGCAAAATAAGATTTAGTATATTTTAATTGTTCATTTGTTTTACAATGGTCGGTATTTCTAGTATTATAATTCATACTATATTGTTCGTACATGGATATAACAAGACCATAAGACAAAAGCATTTTTCGTGTCTATGCCTTGTCACTTATAATAAACAATAACCATTAAAAATTTCAGAAAATGCTATAGAGACAATACCCCGGCTGTGGCAGTACCATAGATATTAAGAACAATAGATCGAACTTCCAAACAACCTGGTTGATAAAGGTTGTATTGATAAATATGAAAATTTGAGACCTCACTGAATATTGGTAGATATAATAACATAGAATAATAAAAGAAAAAGAGATATAATAACAAAAAAAGGGAAAAAATACTGTAACCCGATTAGGTAAGAACGTTGATGATAATATCGCCATGGCCATAATTGCGAATCTATTGACGCCTCATACGTTAAAATCGATGGAGTAGTTTAGTCGCTACGGAACATACAAACATACTGATAACTTACGTAGTGTAGATAACCACTAAAATTTAAGAGACATTTAAGTACTTAGGTGTACTCTAAAGATTGGTAAAAGAGAAAATAGGGTTACCAAGTCTCACCAAGTCTCTTTATGTATTCCCTTAAACTCAGGGGACGTTGGTGAAAACGGCCAATATATTGGCAAAAATATTATCCTTCTTTTCAGTTTCACTGTAGGCGGGTAAAAGAAATAGGTAAGCAAGTATAAGCAAGGCATTTAGTTAGCCTTTGTACTACGTGTGCATTAAGTTATAGAATAAATATAATAAAATAAAAATGTTAGATAACTTACATATATGATGTTCTCGTTAAAACGCTTCTTCAGGTTGTCAATGAAGGCGGCCTCGGAACGAAAGTCCTCGAGCAGAACGAAGTCTTGGACGCCGACGCGCTCTCGGTGCTGCAGGGCGTGCTCCATCATGCCCTGCACTGACACCGGCCGGAGGAGCCTGTCCAAACAAAAATATAATCATTGATTTTGTACACTTCACTTTCATAATACAATCTGTATTGCTATGGCACGCGCTCCCTCTTGTGACCAGGATGGCAAAAACACGATTAAATTTCAAATATCTGTTGCGGATTGATAATACTGCCTCGTTGGTCTAGTGGTTAGCGTATGCGACTGCTAATCAAGAGGTCTCGGGTTCAAATCCCGGGTCGGGCCAAAAAGTGTTTTTGGGATTTTCTTAGGAAATTCCTAATAGCTGCCCGGAGTTTGGAAGTTTGGCGGTTATTCACGCCCGTGCCTCGGAGAGCACGTAAAGCCGTCGGTCCCGGTTGTCATGAACATATATGGCAATCGTTATTGGGAAGTCAGTTCCCTCAAATATACTGACAACTAGTTGAATCTTCGAATTTCAGTTCTCCCTTAGGGTTGCGGAGGTCCGATGCCAGTCGCTCCGTGGAAAAACTGAAATTCAGGTAAAACCCGTTGAACTAGTAGCCGACCCCAAATAAACTTGGGAATAATGGCTAGGAGGATGTTGCGGAAATACTATATAAACATACTGTTAGATTCATCATAATTTTCTCTTTTTCTAAAATTGTAACATATTGAGTATTCTTAGATTGTATTGTTTATATATATGATATGTTTATGTATTTATATTTATTATTTAGTACCCATATTATTATTATTATTATAATTTGGACCGGACCCTATATAGGTACCTAGCGTCTAAACCCCCTTATAAAATAAGTTCATCCAATTTATGGCTTAATTTTTTGAATGCTCAATTTTTATTTACATACTAGCATCTTCATTCTTCCTGTCTTTTTACTTACAATAGTCGCACAAAAATACGTCACGAATTGTTTTAAAAGAGAGGAACACGGAAAAACTTTCAGTTCACTCTAAACTTTCACTGAACTGTGAAAGAGTGTTACGTACTGTGATTATTTACTATTAAATTATATGTATTGTGACTAGTTTTCATTTATACAATGTAACAATTTTACGAACTAAAGGCCGCTGCATACGTGACGGGATTTTACATGGACGGGACGGGACGGGAAGTTTTGCAAACATCGTTTCATACAAAATAAATAAGGAAACGCATACTTCACGGAGACACGGACGGGGCGGGAACGTGGCACGCATGGGACGAGCTAAATATCGTCGCCGACGATGTTTAGCACGTCAATAGCAATTAAAGCCAATTCTTAAAATGAAAAATCCATCTTTCCTTGTTCACAACACTAGCACGTTAGATCCGAGTCACAGTCACGGTGCGTATGCATTTACATCACGTCCCCGGTTATAACGAGGTAACCACGTCCATGTCCCGTCCGAGGTAATATCTCGTTACGTATGCGTATTGAAAGAAGACTAAAAACATTTTCAGTAGTGACTATTTAGGAATACAGTGTGGCACGATGTCTATTTTGACTGCCTTGTTGGTCTAGTGGTTAGCAAATGCGGCTGCTGATCAAGAGATCTCGGCTTCGATTCCCGGTCGGACCAAATATTTGTGTAATCCACAAATATTTGTTTCAGAGTCAGGGTGTTTTCTCTGTATAATATGTATGTATTTACAAAAAAACAGTATGTTTATGTATTTATATCAGTTGTTTAGTACCCATAATACAAGCTCTGCTTAGTTTGGGACTAGATGATGTTGTGTGTAAAAGATGTCCGAAATATTTATTATTACATACTTACTTTAGAATTCTACAAAACTCAACATACTTGCTTATATTTGCATAAGTTAAATATTTTAAGGCCACGTTGAGCAGTCAGTCCCTTTAGTTATCAAAAGACAGTCGTGAAGTATAGTTGGAGGCCTTCGGGCGGCTTGTCAGTCCCCAACCCGCACTTGTGCAGCGCGGGGACGTATGGCCTTAACCCTCTCTTGAGAGGAAAACAGAACCCAGCAGTAAGTAATTGATGAGACTGCACGGTTGGCCTAGTGGCTTAAGCGGTCGCCACGCCGCTTCCTACTACGCCAAGTGTCGTGGGTTCAAATCCCACGTAGAACAACACTTTGTGTGATTCACAATTTGTTGTTTTGAGTCTGGGTGTTCTTTGTGTCCGTTTCATGTATGTTTGTAAAGTCCCCCGCGACACAGGAATTTATATACCTAATGCGAGAGTTGTTTTTAAAAAAAAAGAAAAAAAATATTGATTGATTAAAGAAAAAAGCTTAAGATTTGCAGATCTAGACACACGATCACCCACATAACTTCTAGATAAATAGTCTTTGCTTACCAATGTTTAGAAAGCTTCTCATAACGGTCGAACACAGAACAAAAATCACCAATTTCACCTTCATCATGGCTGATACACACACACATTTTACTGTATCCCATCTTGAACGAATGATATTCAATGACTGAATGATATCCTCGGACAAGGGTATAGGGTAGGGGCGTCTATCATTAGGATAGTTAATGATCGCCATGGGAAAGGTAAACAACTCGGTTTGGTATTTATAAATAGATAAACAAACTATATTTACTAATTATAAAATTATAGTAATTAGAATGGATTTATATTGTTCTTAGGGTTTCATTCCAAATGGCAAAAAACGGAACCCTTATCGATTCGTCATGTCTGTCTGTTTGTCTGTCCGTATGTCACAGCAATGACAATGACAAAACACTATGTTTTTCCGAAACTATGAGAACTATACTGTTGAAACTTGGTAAATAGATGTATTCTGTGAACCGCATTAATATTTTCACTCATACATATAAAAAAAAACAATATATTTTGGGGTTTCCCCATAATTAGTACTAAAAACCCATACGTGTGTGGTATCTATGGATAGGTCTTCAAAAATGATATTGAGGTTTCTAATATCATTTTTTTCTGAACTGAATAGTTTGCGCGAGTGACACTTCCAAAGTGGTAAAATGTGTGTCCCACCATCACGTAACTTCTAAAATAAGAGAATGTTAAACTTAAAAATATATATGATATACATTACCATGCAATCTTCCACCGAAAATTGGTAATCGTAAACCGCAATTTACCTTTCATGCAATCAATACACTATTAATAAAACATCAATCAAAGTTACAACGAACTACAAGAACGTTTTTGATGTTACTTGCTAATTCTCTCTTGCGAATAAAGTTAATGCAACTAAGTAGCATCGTGACCCACACTATGGCGGTATATTGAGGTGCTTATAAGGTTTATTGGTTTAGGAGTCTAATTGAAACAACCAAACGTAAATTCGCATTAGTAAGGATTACAATCGTTTAATTTAAAAAATACACACACATTAGTAAACTTATTATAATTTATGTAATGAGGTTAATTGTTTCTAACACACATAATAAATTATATTTAACCGTTATTATTCAATTTAATTGTAAAAGGTTACTTCTTTGAAACTATTTTTTTATGCAGCTATCTTATTTAATACCAAACTACAACTAAACATATAATATTGTTAATCTGAATATTTAAAGGTCTTTTTGCATTGAATTGACGATATCTTAGAAATTGATATGTTTAGTCTTGGCAAAAATCACTAAATCTATACAAATAACTCTGTAAGTGAAATGAACAGTTATTTTACTAGATGCATAATATATATCAAAGTATATACGGAACTGCATCGAAGGGGTGATTTATAATTTTTTTCTATCTGTTTGTTTGTTCCGGCTAATCTTTGGAACGGCTGGACCGATTTTAAAGGGACTTTCTCTGGCAGAAAGCGGTAATTCCCACGGATACCACCAGTTGGTGGCTATGTCGGACTCGAACCGACTAAAACCACACTCTTGTACTATGAGCCGAGGAACCAGGTATACCCTCGAAAGGAAGTCCCTGGAACCCCGACGTACCTCGGGCCACCTACGGCTTCTAGTTGACCCCCTACTCTGTGGGAACTCCGATATTCCCTTTTTTTTTGAGAAAGCTGATGACCTAAGAAGTAACTTAGGCTAATTATTTATCGAGTAGCTTCTCTCCGTGGCGTTACTCGTGGTTTACAACAACAACCGCGTGTAACACCGCGGTACTCAGCTAGTGTAGAATACACTCAATACATTTATTCTAGAAATAAATCAAGTTATAACATACATAAGATATGTCGTAAAGTAGAAAATAAAAATGTAACGAAATCGAGCAGTGACATTAAATCTTTTACGTAACGGTTGGCGTATTGCAGTGTTTCTTGCGGTGATACAAAATGGCGCTTCCAGAATGTCAACTGTCCTGGCATTATGGTAAAATATCATGACATTAGCGGCACTTTAATATGCCATGATTTCTCACAAAAACGCTATGCTCAGTGTGATGAGTAGACATCGGATTACATGCATTTTCAAAATGCTAAAAGATCACCAATTCCAATTCCTACCCCAACACTATTAAAAACTAGTTAGTAATATTAGAACTGAAATCAGCAATCCTTTGGCATTTAGATAATGCTAACTAGTAGTTAGTAATACCAGAACCGAAACCAGTAATTCTCCGGCACCTTCTGCATATAATCTGATGTCTAGGGATCAGGTTGTTTCCTAAATTTTTTGGATTCGTCGGAAAAGTAACTTGGTAACTTTACAACATCTACACTACATATTATAAATAAAATAAAGTCCTCCACGCGTCGGTTTGTCTGTTCAAGATAAGCTCAAAAACCACTGCACCTATTTATATGAAATTTTGTACCCAAATAGCCTAAAGTCTGAGAAAGGACATGGCTACTTTTTAATGCGATAATCGATATACACGAGTGAATCTTCTGTTCCTGTGTTTGTAATTGAACTCAAGTATGTTCCAGCATGGTTTAGATGCGCAATCAGCCCCGATAGGTTCTGGGATCTCAGAATAGGTACGAGGTTCGCCGGGTTAGCTAGTTACGATAATTATTCATACCTATGTTGCTACGAAACTCACTGAATCATTATATAATTTGCATTTATAATGTCAGGGTCCCCTTAACCCGAAAAAAAGTACTGTTCTACAGGGGTTTAAAAACAATGATATCGCGAACGAATCAGTAAAACTACATTTTTAATAAACTTGTCTATAGTCAAGAACATAATATAAACTTTTTTTTAACATGTCAAGTGTAGAAGAGAGAATAGTTTTCTTTTGGACTTTTCATTATTGTCTGAAGTCATCTCATTTTGTTCTAATCGAGACGTATTGCACAAATAATATCACACTTATTGCTTGTTGTAGTAGTATTTCTTTAATATTTCAGACATCTTACACACAACATCATCTAGTCCCAAACTAAGCAGAGCTTGTATTATGGGTACTAGACACAGTGTCTAAAAAAAGTATGTTTATGTATTTATACCAGTATATAAATACATAAACATACTTTTTGTTTGTAAATAAATACATATTATACATAGAAAAATACACAGACTCCAAAACAAATAATTATGGATCACACAAATAAATTTGGTCCGACTCGAGAATCGAAAACCCTCATGATCAGCAGCCGCATACGCTAACCACTAGACCAACAAGGCAGTCACAGTAAGATCTTCCTGTAAAAAAAACCCAACAACAGCCCGACCCGAGATTCGTACCCGACCTCTTGATTCATCAACAGCCTTTAACAGTCCACTACTGGACATAGGCCTCTCCTTAGAAAGGAGGTTTTGGCCTACTATACCACGCTGGCCAGATGAGTTGGTATAGGGTTGGTTTCAAGTTTTCCTTCTCTTTGCATTGATGTTGTCTTGCGTTGTTTAACCCTTAGTCGCCTTTTACGACACCCGCGGGATGAATAGGACACTCTGTATTCTTATTCCGTCACCACACGGACCTCTTGATCAGCAGTTACATACGCTAACCGTTAGACCAATGAGGCAATGATATTATCAGGATTACATATATAAACATGTTATATGTATTTGCAGTGTCCTGTGATAATATCTTCCGGTTAGTGTTATCTCTGCTTCATTCGTTCTCACGCTCCTAATACAAATAAGTAAAGATTTATGTAATAATTTATAGTCATTAGTATATACATATGGCAGGAGCTAGATGCGAGAAGCCCAAAATCGATCAGAGTGGTGTGTAATGGGAGAGGAATATGTCCAGCAGTGGACTGCGATGGGCTGATGATGATGGTGATGATATGCATATGTGTGTTGTGTCCATTCCTATTTAGTATGATTAAGACTTTGATAACTGACAGTGTGTTTGATAGTTTAATTACACTGTTTGTAAAACTGCTATCCTAAAAGTATATTTAGTAGCTTAAAAATATTTTTTACAATTATTATACCTACTAAATCTTCAAGTGAGTTATTCTGATTATAGAAATGCTTAATAACAACATGAAGTTCCTCAGAGAGCACGTAAAATCCCGGTCGGTCTGTAAAGTCGGTCCGACGCCTGATCTGCCCCGTCGTGTCGGATGATAAACATTCCATCGGAATATGAGAGTGAAGGAACAGAAAGTGCACCTATGTTGCGCACACACTGGTGCACTTTATTGTCTGATGCGTAGTTAGTTGGTCTCTGTTGAGACTGACCGCTAAGACTTAGCTAGGAGTACATCATCGTCATCCTAAAAGATTTTTACAAAGTCGTACACAACTGTTATTTAGTAGAAATAAACTACTATCCACAACTAGTAAAAGCTGTTATCCCTATCTTTATTAATCACAATAGCTCACATTCACCTGCCAAAAGGTTCAGCAGTTGATTAATAAAAGGGATATCGCGTGCAGAAACTACCCTATTTTTTGTCCCCTTGACTGTGTCAACGCAATGTTCAAACGGGGTGAAGCACAAGTAGTACTATTTCTTAGTATCCATTTTATATATTGTTATAATAAATTAACACCATGAAATTTCTATCATACAATCGATTGCTCTTGAAAATATCTGAAGAAACGGAGCCAAAATTAATTCGCACCCATTTTGAAAACGTGTCCAATCGCATTCATTACAGATTCTCATCGCATTTTTACGTTCCGGCTGTATATACAACCAGAAAGTATACAATTTTCTACCGTATGTGTTGTACTTAAAGTTTAAATTTGAGTGTGCAAGTTTGTTTGTGTGTTTAACTCAAGCTCAAAGCGCAGACTATTTTGGTAAAGTAAGTTGTTACGAAAAACGTAGCGAGTCAATCACCTTGCGGTTAAAATAGCATTGAAATATGAAGTAGAGGTATGAAGTACAACTGCGACGTTGATGGTTCTCGTTTGTTTAGTAAATTATAAAATAAAATGCCTTTATTCTACTATCAATATACAAATTCACCACCGCTTAACATAATACTGTTATTATAATTTATTCCTACGTAATCGCTTCTTTGGCGTAGGCTTCCTCATCACTTTCCACTGCTTTCTGTCCTTAGCTATTCTCATCCAATCCTTTTTTTTTTACGTGTGGAAATCCCCGCGGACCGTCACCCCGTCGGGGGTTACGGCGGGGTGGTGTGTCGGACTCGAACCGACTAAAACCACACTGTGTGACCCTCTCTGCGCCTGTGTATTGGAAAGGAGTCCAGGGAGGGGATTTCCTTCTGGACTATTCTCATCCAATCCACTCCAACCTATTGTGTGAAGATATCTCTATACCTTGTTGTATATCCTTGTCAAACCTATTCCAAACAATTCGATTTTTGCACATAATCAACGCGCTGGGCATGCAGAGGATCGAATCAAGAGGCGTGTGATTGGAGAGGTCTATGTCCAGCAGAGGACTGTGATGCGATAGAATAATGATGAAGAATCCCTCAAGTAATATTTAACTAGATGAGTTGTACACAGAAGAGCAACCTAAAATGTCTTTTGTATTTCGTTAGTGAGCGTTAGACTGAACGCCCAATCATCCTGCATAATTCTTCCGGCCTCCGGAACCCGGGAGAATGATGCAGGAACATCTCGCTAAGCCGCCATGGAGTGTATCATCATGCTGCGTTGAGAGGCCATCATCCTCATTGTGAATACAATGAGGATGAGGGCCCCTACTCTTGTACTCTACACATGCTTTCCATTAGGCAATTATGATAATTATTGAGTGTTACTTGTAAAACTGTCTCGTTGGTCTAGTGGTTAGCGTATGCGACTGCTAATCAAGAGGTCTCGGGTTCAAATCCCGGGTCGGGCCAAAAAGTGTTTTTGGGATTTTCTTAGGAAATTCCTAATAGCAGCCCGGAGTTTGGAAGTTTGGCGGTGATTCATGCCCGTGCCTCGGAGAGCACGTAAAGCCGTCGGTCCGGGTTGTCATGAACATCTATGGCAATCGTTATTGGGAAGTCAGTGCCCTCAAATATACTGACAACTAGTTCAATCTTCGAATTTCAGTTCTCCCTTAGGGTTGCGGAGGTCCGATGCCAATCGCTCCGTGGAAAAACTGAAATTCAGGTAAAACCGGTTGAACTAGTAGCTGACCCTAAAAAAACTTGGGAATAAAGGCTCGGAAGATGAAGACTTGTGAAAGCGTATTCACAAATTAGCAAACCTCTAATCAGTTCGTTTAGATGCAATAATGGGAAAGAACTTTCTTTTCTTTCACTATGGTAAATAAGGACTCATGTCTTATTTATACCAAAACTTATTTTCTCTAGAGACAGGTGTCCGCCATCTTTATTCCGTCAAGGACCATGCGTTTTGAATTTAAGTTATTCTCCAAATGTGCATTGTCTGTCAGTCAGTCAGTAACGGAACAGTTTTATCGATCAACTTATACCGAAACATGACTCCCACGTCACACGTAGAAATTTACCATTTAATTTACATAACATTTATTTTTCTTAAGAAACGAATAAATCTTTTATTAATTTTTAAATCATTGTCTTTAAACCAGTAACGTTTCGTAATCAATGTATAACAGGTAGATAATAATTATAAGAGTTGGCCCAAGCCCCCCAAGCCAAGTTGCAAATGTGTTTCGTTCTGCAATCGCTGATGCTACTATTTTTGTTTGATTGGCTGATCACTCAGTCACGTGACCCAAACAAAATATTGTCCAATCAAACATGAGAATAGAAGCATCAGCGATTGCAGAACGAAACACGATTGCAAATTGGCTAGAGGGCGGGTAATCAATGGAAATCTCCACAGAATCTGCTGAACAGAGTGGCCTCAATTCAATATTACGTTCCGATTTAGCGTAGTTACTCACACTGTTTGTTTTAATAGGAAAATAATTAGGAAAGTTTACATAATAAACATATAACTACAAATGATGTATATATATAAGTGAAAGTTTTAATGAATTTTTATTGGAAATTACGTATAAGACTTAAAAACATCTGATAATAAACAAGCTCAATATTAATAGATAGGTACAGTTAGACTTCGCCACGGGCAAAGATTTATTACTCTTTTTTACTTATTATAAAATAAAATCTCTTCGCAGTCTGTTTGCTTAGATCTTTTAAATTACTCAATGGATTTTAATGCACTTTCAGCACTAGATAGAGTGGTTCAAAAATAAGGTTTATATGTGTGAAACATGAATATTATAATGGAGGAAAGCCTAGCATTTAGCTTTAAACTTCATAAGTATATTAAAGTTTGAATTTGTCGGTTTAAAATTATGTTTACGTATGTATGTTTTTTCGGATGAAACCTTGCAACTCAATTTTGAAGCAGGTATCTTCAAACAATTGGGCTAAAATTTTGTATACAAGTTCAATTTGGATGATAATGCATATTTAACTTTATGACGTTATTCTAAATCCAACATAGTGGACTAGTTAATTTTTTAATGCACTTGTAAAATATGGGTAAAATAATAAAATAACTAAAAAGACAAAAATAAATTGACAGTAAAAAACCTTTTTAAAAAATAAGCTTTTATTTTAAGGCGCTAAAAAAAACAAGTTTTACTTTAAACTTTTACTATTTACTTATAAAGTCATTACATAATTTATATGATCTCTGATGATGAAATCTTGTCGCGAGATTTACCTGTCTAGATAAACAAGTGATTCATATAAATTATTAAAGTTTTCAAACTATGGAAATACAAGTATCTAAATCTCGCGACAAGCTTTTAAATCATATAAATTATGCAATGATTTTATAAGTAGATAGTAAGAGTTTCAAACTAAATATTTTTTTTTATTTTAGAGCATTTAAATAAAAACTTGTATTTTTTTAAATCTATTTTTACTTTTAATTTATTAAATTTATAAATCGAAGCATGTAGTTTTCTTAAATAATGTAAACAGGATAAAATGTTATATTCGAAGTTGATTTTACAGACGATTTGCAATGTTCTAAATAATAATATCCTTCTCATTTAAATTAAATAATGAAATAGTCACTAGCTAATTAATTACTATTGCTGTTAGTTACGCATTAGTATATTTACTAACTACTAACTCCTTTACTTAAAATTAATGCTTTCATCTGCATTGTTAAACTAATGGGTGGGATTTTAAGGTACTAATCACTCTCAAAGGAGGTTTTGAGTCAATTTTTTTTATTGCTGCTGGAAATAGAACAATTTGGTACCAAAGACAATATCTGTCCGTGTGGTGACGGATTAAGAATACAAAGTGTCACCACCCCTATTCATTCCATGGGTGTCGTAAGAGGCGACTATAGAATCAAAATAAGCAGCTAACATCACTGCCAAGAGAAGGAAAACTTGAAACAAACCCTTTACCAACCCGTCTGGCCAGTGTGGTATAGTAGGCCAAAACCTCCTTTCTAAGGAGAGGCCTATGTCCAGCAGTGAACTGTTAAAGGTTGTTGATGAATAATATCTGAGCAACGTTAATATCAGCATAAATAGGCCGGTTCGACCAGGACAGTACTATCCTTACACAGAAGACCATCGTACAATGATAGCATACGTGCCGTCGTATTTAGTTGGTGAATGCGAGACCCGAAGCCCAACGATGAAATAGCATCTCACTAAGCCGCCATATTGTGGGTCACCATGCTGCATTGTACTCACAAGGTAGTGACCCCTACTGCTGCCCCCCCCCACCCTAGTCAAGTTGCGAACGCTTATCGTTTTTTATTCTATATTCTCTTGTTTGATTGTCTAATATACTGTAATTGCCTCGTTGGTCTAGTGGTAAGCGTATGCGACTGCTAATCAAAAGGTCTCGGGTTCAAATCCCGGGTCGGGCCAAAGAGTGTTTTTGGGATTTTCTTAGAAAATTCCTAATAGCTGCCCGGAGTTTGGAAGTTTGGCGGTGATTCACGCCCGTGCCTCGGAGAGCACGTAAAGCCGTCGGCCCCGGTTGTCATGAACATATATGGGAATCGTTTTTGGGAAGTCAGTTCTCTCAAATATACTGACAACTAGTTGAATCTTCGAATTTCAGTTCTCCCTTAGGGTTGCGGAGGTCCGATGCCAGTCGCTCCGTGGAAAAACAGAAATTCAGGTAAAACCGGTTGAACTAGTAGCCGACCCTAAATAAACTTGGGAATAATGGCTAGGAGGATGATTGTTTAATATATTGTTTTGCTCTCGTGACTGAGTGACACTAGCTAATAAAAAAAGAGAATAGAGAAATAGAATGGAATATGGAATAGTAAACGATAAAGTTTGCAAATTGGCTAGGGGGACTGGATTCTATTCAAGCTTTCTATCAGTGAGAGAAGTCACTTTGGTAGACTTAAATAAAAAAAAACACACATTGAACATCTATAGACGTCACGAGTTTTTTTTAATTCCACTAACCTTCAATTTCTATACAATGCACCTTCTACTTCTTTCATTAACCTTTAAACATGACTGGACGTGTGCCGAATAATGATTAGTAGTACATTGCCGTTTGATTTTACTTTTGTAAGTAAAGATTCTCCGTGACGAATTAAGGCCATTCTTCTCTTTCTTTTGATCTTAAAATTAATATTTTATATTTAATCTTTCGTTACCAGTAATTTGGCCAATATTTGAGCACATATAGTTTTTACCTTTGTTGTAAGTAGATGCTCCTACTATGTTGTACCCACTGAGGCTGTTGTTTTTTTTTTTTTTAAATTAGCTTATGTTCTAATTTTTAATCACTATAATTTGCATCAGTCCTCTAACATGGTGTATAGTATATTAGTGGCAGCACCTTACCCCCATATCAGGTTTATAAACATTAAAACTATGTAAACGTTGGCGATTTGAAAGGAGTGGCCGCGGGTTTTTATTGCCATGTTCTTTTCTCCGGCTCTACCTATTGTTTGCGAACATGGCATAAATGTACATGTAGAATCTTGACCTGTCACAAGAGATGTATTGCATCCTAAGTGAATAAAGAATTTTGAATTTGAATTTGAATTTGTTTAACTTTTGTAAAATGTAAATTGTACAAGTAACATATAAAGTAGATCTTCCTTGTTAGAAGTCATTGGAAGTCGTACATATTAGTTTTAACTGTCCAGATTATCCACAGTTTTACTCAAACAATTCATCTAACGTTATAAAATATTTTTAATTCGATTGGTGTTCAAAATGAAATGCAATGTAATTTTTAGAACTGTATTTTCCATATATTTTAACTAACTTACACAGAGCATACATTTGTGGCTTATGGTTCTTACCGGCAAAAGGGAAGAAAAAATGACAGTCATAGCTGTCAACATTAATTAAAAAATAATAAAAAGTTGGCAGTTACAAATTCCGTTCCGGCAGTTAACAATTGGTATTTTCAAAGATTAGTGCGTTCAAAAATGAGTTCTAGAATAAATCTGCTGTATTATTTTAGTACCTTTATAATGTTAATATTACAATAATATAAACGTTGAAATAACGTCGAGGTATCTATTATTTCTACGTTAACATCGACATTCAACTCACGTAGTTAAGAAGTACATTTCTATCTTTCACCGTTATTTAACGTCCACTTCCACTGGACACAACATATAATCAAAGGACACAACATTATTTTTAAGTATTCTTATGACTGAAAATCACATTTACAGGTAAAATATGTTAGCATAAGTTGTATAATCTCATAGTTACTCACAAGAAAAATATATTACTAAAGTAATTTATTTACCAAGATGAACAACATCATTTAGCGAAGGCAACCAAAACCATATTCTGATAAACCCTGTTCATTATTTAAATCAATTAAAAGTTAACGTTAATATAAGGTGCGTTTTCTCATTAGAATTTTTACAATAAAGAAGTTTTTTGTACTTGCAACTATTTGAATTTGGTCATTTTAATATATTAGCTACGCCCGCGTGTATGTCGGTTCTCTCGGCAAAAATTAGTCTATATCCTTTCTCAGGCTCAGACTATTTCTGCACTGCATTCAGTAGTTTTGGCGTGAAAGTGCGACAGACAGATCAACTTTCGCATCTATAACATCAGTAAAGATTATAGTAAAATCAAGTCAAATTTGATTAAAAAAGTCGTAACGTCAGCAAACGTTCCTACAGCGTTCTACAAGTAGGATCTAAATTATTTCACGTACGTTTGTAAAAACAAATAAGGAATATTGTATCCTAATATAGACTCCGTTGCCTCCTCAACAGCAATAAAGAACAATATATATAAATCCGTTATTCATACCAAATTAAGAAATCATTTGCATCTTTCGAAGAACATCATCGCCTTTGGAATACTAATGATGGATTATATTCATAATGCGATTAAGGGGATTAGGGATGCCAGAAGCATAAAAAGTAATATATTGACAGCTTATCGACGCCGCAAGTCTAATTGAATTAATATTACAAAAGAGTATTTTACGGCTTATGATGAGCAGATGGATTGCCTGAAGGTGACCATTGCCGTCCATAGACGTCTATAGTTCAAGGTTTACAAGTACGCTGCCATCCTTTCAATTCCCCTCCCCTATGAATCAACGGGAAGGGGGTTTTAGCAGCGGTAACCTCTATGAGGTACGGTGAAAACAACAAACGAATTTGTTGACACCAGTTTTTTGAGGCCGTGGTATTGCATCTGTGAAGACGATTTTCTCCTACTGAAGCTGAACTTTCTCACGGTAATATGCGTCTATTTGTCTGTGGGTTAGCAATGCCTTTACCCCTTTTCTATGATTTTGATTTTTACGATATAGTTGCATATTATATTAGCAAATATATTAGATAAAAAAGGACCTTTCAAATTATCTCTAGGTAATAGAGCCACGCTGATTTCAGCACGAATAGGCCGGTTTAACCGGGGTATAATAGTACTACCCTCACACAGGACAACATTCTTGCTGTAGTATTTCGTTGGTGAGTGTGAGACCGGACCAGGCCGCCATGGTATGGGTCGCCATGCTGCGTTGCCTACCCTGACAATGAGTTTGGTGACCCCTACTCCCCTGGGTTCTGCTCATGCTTTCAACCAGACAGAGTAGTCACTTTGGTAGGCTTAAATAAAAAAATCTTACTTTATTTCCAGGGGACACTTGATATAATTGTAAAAAATAAATCAATGACAAGCTTCGGTTCTCATACTTGAACACAGTCATGTTCAAATATTGTTTTTATGACGTCATAATGTGCTCGAGTTTCTGCTAAGTAGTTTTTATACGATATTTTTACGACTCTGGCGCCGTTAACAGCCTCACAACATTTTGTTTTATCTTAATTGCTTATTGATGAGCTGTACAAATTAGTTTTAAATCGAGAACAACAAAATGTCACTATGGTAGTTGACTTTGAAGTCTAAACAGTTTTTCTTTGACATCAAAACGGGATCGTTTTTTGTTTTGTAAAAGTAAGCAAAGTTTGGACCGCGCGCGGTCAAAGCTTCTAATAAAAATATTATAAAATCAATTTGTACCTAAATCGGGCGAATTAAAACAGTTCTGGCACATTCTAAAACAGTATTAGCAGCATTCCATTTGCCGTAAGTACTTATATTAAGTGGGTGTCATATAATCACGCGTCATGTTCGTTTAACGGGATTTATGTGATATCGAAGACTGGTGTGGGTTGTGTTTTTAATACACTGACATCCGGACAAACGTTTTATATGTCACTAGGTTTTGCCCGAGACTTCGCCCATATGTTATTCTGAGGTATAAATTCATATAAAATTTGATTGCCTTTGACAACCCTCTCGCGAAGAAATTAAAAAAAAATAACTGTTGGTGCTCATCCACGGTCTGCTTCCTGCGCACAGTAGTTACGGCTGTACGCTGTCTGTCAGTCAGTAACGGAATTGTTTCCTATATGTATATTGATTTGTAGCCGATATGTCAAAAGGAGGTTCTAAGGTTGTCGGTATTTTATACATACTTCATCTTCAGCCTATAGCAGTAAACTAATAAACATAGGTTGTCTCTATAACACGTATCTCATTAGCAATAATCCTTTTTAGTAAAAAATGATTTTAATTATAATTTTTGATCTAGAACTTGGAAACAAATATTTCCGGATCACATAAACATATGGTCCGACCTGGCAATTGAACCCGTGACCTCAAGCATAGCAGTCGCATACGCTACCACTGTGCCACTGAGGCAGTCAATATTATTATTATATTTGCTGTCTTATTATCTTTGCTTTCATTGGCTAATGTAACTCCGTCATGTGATAAAAAAAAAATATTAGTCAATGAAACAAGAGAATGAAATATAATAGAACTGAAAAAGAAACACGTAACGCAACTTGGCTAGAGGGGCAGGAATAGGAGTGATACCACTTTGCATTCTTATCCGACATCACACGATGCGAAATAAAATTTAAAGCTTCTATATAAAGTAGTCAGATAAAAGGAATCTACTTTTCACAAGCTTTGTTTGTGTTCTTAGAGCGGTGAAAAAACAGAAAAAAAAACATTTTGCTACAGTTTATAGACAATAGTCTTTTGAGTCCGTTATTTAATCCTAGTTAGTAACTATTAAAAAGAAAATCACGGATCTAAGTCTATTGTTCCATGTTCGTTTGTATCGTCGTTCGTTTGTATATATATTTATTACTTACTTATATATAAATAAATAATATTGAGTGTCTGTTTGTAATATAAATAAGCCGTTTTTACTAAATATGAATTTAAGTCAATTAAATTTAAAGTATAATATACGAGTTCATTACCTACAACAAAATCTTAAATTATTTTGTTCGACTATTTTATTCCGGATAATCATAGGAATAACTGGGAAGATTTCGACGGGACTTTCGCTGGCAGATAGCTGATGTTACAAGGAGTAATTCAGACTACTTTGTATTAGACTCGGCTTGCCCCGTGGTTTACAAAAGCATCCACAAGTAACACCACGGGACTCGGCTACTTCACATATAAGTCTAAAACGTCACACTCTAGTTTGCATATGTTGGCATTTGTGTCATAACCAAACTGTTATAATGTGAACTAGTTAGTATAACGACGTTCCCAATGCACAAATAATATGGTCTTTATAATAAAACTTAAATGGCCGTGAAGCATTTTGTCTCTGAAGCAGTACCGTGAATACAATAATAATAGACCTTTTTATTTAACAGTCATAAATTATGCTGATATGATTAAAAAATATGTAGAAAGTAGCATTTTGCCACAGCTTTAGTTTGATAATTCAAAAATTAGATAAAAGAAGCGAAATGACACACACATTATTTATAATTTATTTTTCTATTGACTTCATACTATCGCATCAACATTTTTTAGTAGTACAGCGCTGGATTACTCCTGCCAGACGTATTGGTATACGATGTTTTTCGCATGTCGCAGAAGGAGGCAGCGAAGAATGCCCGGGAAAATGACCTCCACTAGAACTCAATCCGCCGCCGGCGAACCGGCGAATGCGCGCATGCCAGCGCCTAATGTCGCCTAGAGTGTCGCTGCGCATGGATGGGACGGCTGTTCCTATCCATCCGCTTCAGAATTCTAGCTGACATGGCGCCCGCGACAATGCGGGCAGGCGTTGGGAGGGTTCCAGATGTCGTAATAATATCAGTCCCTGGACCCCTCCAATATCAGGCACAGAGATGAGTACCGTGTGGTTTTAGTCGGTACGATTCCGACACACCGCCCCGCCGTAACCCCCGGTGGAGTGACGGACCGTGGGGGTTTCCACATGTTAGAAAAAAAAGGATATTTTTCAAGCCATATTTGCCGTGGCCCTTAGAAGGCTCTTACAGAACCAATTAAACCTTCGAATTCAGTACGTCCTCAGGGTTGCGGAGGTCCGTTGGCAGTCACTCCGTGGGAAACAGACATAAATTCAGATAGCGTATTATAATAAACACAGTTCGCAACAACATAATGTACTAAAATATTTTTTTTTTTTTTTTATAATCAAATCAAAGCATTTATTTCAAGTAGGCCAGTTACAGGCACTTTTGAATTGTCGAAACAAAAATGTAGCTACAGTCCCAGTCACAAGACATAAAAACTGTGAAAGTACTGTAGTTGCCCATTCCCTAGCGTAGATCTCTATGGAGAAGAACGGGCAAGAAACTCCATGGACACTCTTTTAAATCAAAATGTTTTTTACAAAATCTTGGTTACATCATTCATGTTGAGATGGTACATTATGTGAGAACGATGTAGCAAGACGTGCACGTTAAAAGTGTCCATAGTACAACAAAAATACAATTGAAAATTCAAATAATTAATTCAAATAAGCCGTGGCAACTAAGAGATGACCAGTCACAACTGACAGAGCCCGTTCACGGACATGACGCATGGATCCGCACCATTCAACTCAACCATTTTGAAGGGAATTAAATGATCCGACACACGCGCCACCATCAGCGTGACATTTGAGTGAGCATGACATACTCTCAACCGCCAGGGCAGATTCAAGTCAAGAAAAGACGTAGGTTTTCAGTGAATGATAGCTTGAATAGCTTCCTAGTACATAGTACTCACACAATATGGGCCATGCGATTATATAATACTAAAGAGATTGAATCTATACAATGCAAAGAAAGTTGTACAATCTTCAGCAGCTCCAACAATACCATTTAATGCTATCAATTTATGCGCCCCTGTCCTTGTGAAGCAGGATCAGCATTGAGCCAAGCATTTTTATCAGCGATATAATCGCTCAACTTGTAATATGCTTGCTTACATAGTGTGCGTTTAATGCATGTTTTAAATTTTGTCTCATTCAGTTCAAGAATACTTTGTGGAATTTTATTATAGCATCTCAAACAGTACCCAATAAAAGAAGAGTCTACTTTAGCGAGTCTAAAGCCTGGCTGAACTAGTTGGTCCCTATTTCTAGTACTGTAATTATGTTTGTCACCTCTTTTGCCAAAAAGATGAAGATTTTTCCTGACGTACATTATGTTTTCGTAGATGTATTGACTATGTACCGTCATGATGCCAATATTCTTAAACAGTTCCCTTAGAGAATCGCGCCTACGAAGATTATATATGGCTCTGATGGCTCTTTTTTGCAGAATAAATATAGACTCAATATCTGCAGCCCGTCCCCATAACAAGATGCCGTAAGACATTATACTATGAAAGTTGCTGAAATAGACCAGTCTAGCGGTATCTGCATCAGTAAATTGACGGATTTTTCTAATAGCATATGCTGCTGAACTTAGCCGCCCCGCAAGAGATGTTAAATGAGAACCCCATTGTAGCCCTGCATCAAGCGTAATCCCCAAGAAAACAGTTTTATCTACGAATTCAAGTTTCTCTTTATTCAATATTATATCACAATCACTACTCTTAACATTCGGTAAAGCAAATCTTATGCATTTGGTTTTTTTTTCATTTAATACCAAATTGTTTGCTGTGAACCAATTCTGGACTTGAACTAGGGCATTATTCACGTCATCTAGATTTTGGGCCCGTCTATTTATCTTAAAAATTAAGGAAGTGTCATCAGCAAATAACACCATATTTTGAGGTTGATTTTTTAATAAATATGGTAGATCATTTATATATACTAGAAAGAGGAAAGGACCCAATATTGAGCCTTGAGGAACCCCCATTTTTACTTTTAAACCCTGTGAATTAACACCATTTATTTGCACATATTGTTGTCTATCACTCAAATAAGATTTAACCAAATTCAGTGCAAGTTTTCCTAGTCCGTAATGCTCAAGTTTCAAAAGCAATGTGTCGTGATTTACGCAATCAAATGCTTTGGAGAGGTCACAAAAAATTCCTATGGCGTCTTGGGACTCTTCCCACGCAGTAAATATATGCTTTAATAAGGTTACACCGGCGTCAGTTGTACAACGTCCCTTGGTGAAACCATACTGTTGATCATGTATGATTCTGTTGGTGTTAAAATGATCGAGCATTTGATTAAGCATTACCTTTTCAAAAACTTTGCTAAAAACTGGTAACACGGATACAGGTCTATAATTATTAGTATCTTTACTGTCCCCGGATTTGAAAAGAGGTATTACTTTACTGAATTTCATTAAATCAGGGAAAACTCCTTGGTCAACACATAAATTAAAAATTAAAGCTAAGTATGGGGCTATAGTCTCAAGTATGGATGTACAAACTTTGATAGACATTCCCCATAGATCTTCGGTCAGTTTGATTTTTATTTGCCGGAAAGCCTTAATAACTATCATAGGGTTAATGTGTTTAAATTTAAATTCAGCCAGGCAGCTAGACACATTCGCCTTTAATAAATCAATTGAGACATCAGGTGAGGAATTAAGAGCCTCAGTAGTTTTTGATGGTATATTGGTAAAGAAATTTACAAATTCTTCAGCTACTTCCTGATTTGAGCTTTTAGGACCACATGCTGTATCTAATGTGTAGCTAGTGTTACGTATTTTCTTCCTGTTAGTCTCGTTATTTATGACTTTCCAAACTGTCTTTATTTTATTTTCTGCCGATTTGATCTTGTTGCTAATGTGCAGGGCTTTAGCAACCTTGCATGTATTTCTAAAAGTTTTTGAATACTTAGCAACATACTTGTTAAAAGTTTCAGAGTTTATAAAAGGCTTAAGGCCATAAAGCTCAAATAGTCTTTCCCTACTTATTCTGATACCTTTAGTTGCCCAATCACTAAATATAAATTTAGGGCAAATACTTTTTGTCTTCTTTTCAAAAGTTTTGTTGAATTCCGTGTGAACTATTGAAAAGAAACGCTCATACAATTGATTTATATTAATATCGTCAAGGCTCATAACACTTAATTTGTTTTGTATTGAATTATTATATCTATCTAATTTGCTGGAAGTTATAGGTCTAAATTTAATCTGAACTTTTTGCAATGGCGTGTTACACCTAAAAGTTACTGTTTGTCCACTATGGTCAGACGGTAGACAATTTACTATGGCTTTATCTAAGTAATTACAATTGCAGAAAACATTATCTATACAAGTAGCAGAAGATGGAGTGACTCTAGTAGGTTCTATAAAAGTGTTGGTCAAGTCAAATGACTTAAAAAGATTTATTAACCGACTACTATTTGAATTTTCTTCTAAAATATTGATATTAAAATCACCACAAATAATTGTATATTTATTACTGGCTGCAAGTTTTGCCAGGACATCTTCCATTATCGATTCAAATAAGGTAAAGTTTTGATAGTTTGGGGGTCTGTACACGCACACAATTACATGCTTATCTAGCTCAACACAGGACAGTTCGACACAATGTTCAACCGAAAGATCCACTATGTCATCACGTTGCTTAAATTTAAAACTATTTTTTATTAAAATTAGGGAACCTCCACGAAGCATAGTTTTACGGTTAAAGCAGCTACCCACCACATAGATCTCAAAGTTAATAAGCATTTGGTAATCCTGTAGCCAATGCTCAGTAAAACAAATAATGTCAAACTTACTATTTTCCAAAAACAATTCAATTTCTAATAATTTGGAAGAAATGCCTTGGATATTTTGGTGGAATAATTTTAAGGTGTTCTGATGAGGCCCCTTTTTGCTAACTAATTGAGTGCAAGAAGGTACCTTACTGTTGGTAGGATTAACAATATTGTTAATGGTACCTTCCATTGTCTCACTTTCTAGTTTAAATTATTAATAATATTTGGAGTGAGGCCGGAGACTCCCGTGCCGTTTTAACTTTATTATCATACTTATTGCTGTAAAATGGTATAAGTGGGAGGCCTGATAGTGATAATCCTGACGTTGTATATCCGGATATTGTACGTACCTACAGTTTGTCACTAAGCTGAAGAGTTTAAAAGTTTATCTCTGGAAGTTTATCTCAGCGTATTAAAATAATAACTTTACATAAAATATTTTGCCAAATGTGAGTTGAAACTTAACTTTAATTTGTTTAGGGGGTTTTCTGTGTATAATATGTTTTTAAATATTTAAAAAGTTATTCTATCAGTTAATATGGCTTTCTTAGAACAAGTTCAGCTTAGTTTAAGACTTGCATATAGTTGTAAATTAGATGTCCAAATTATTTATTTATTAATATTTATTTATATCAATATCAGTAGAAAAGATTATTGCAGATACGATATTTTAGCTAACGTGATCTATCCAAAATAAGTTTATAAATTACATAGATTTTAATTTAATCGATTTAGTAATCTGATAGATTTATGTTTCTAAGACTATGTTAACTTTTTCATATAAATGTGCAACATAGCGACCTGTTTTCTTAATTATTTGATATCATTCGTTACACAATTTTTTGTTTAATTAATATCTGTTTCTGGTAGTTACATTCGCCTTGCTAGTTTATGTCGTAGTGTGATTATAAATAGCTTATAGCATTTCCCATCAATTAAGCTATAAATAACAATATATATCATAAGAGGTTTTTTAAAAGCAGTTAAGTACTTAAATAATAAATAAATTAAATAAAAATAATTAATATATAAAAATTTGCTCACTGACTTTCATGGTTGATTTTATTAATATTTTACTCCGAAGCAAATTTTCTTTGACTGAAAAGTCGAGTGTTCTGTTTAACTGATGGTGTTGAGAATCGAACCTGTAACTTTCTTATAATTAAAACTTCGATTTCTAAGTCACTATTTTTCGTATTTTGTGTGAGGTTAGTACCACGTTGGTTGAGCAGGCCCATTCACGCTCCAGAAGGAGAAAACCATTCCCTGGACCCCTTCCAAATACGGGCGCAGAGGTCACACCGTGTGCTTTTAGTCGGTTCGAGTCCACCACACCGCCCCGCCGAATGGAAAGCCCCGGCGGGGTGATGGTCCGTGGGATTTTGACACGTAAAAAAAAGACCAATCATGCTGAATTCAGCCTGGTTCTACTAGCTTGAGAACGTAAAATGATGAGAAGAATTAACCAAGTGCTGCAGACAATACGACCTCAGTATTAGAATGTGCTCGTAAGACTATTTGAGATCATCTTTTTTGTTACTAAATCCTAACCTTGAAAGTGAGTCAGATCGGCATTTACCAACGAATTGTGTTAATTTAATGTAGTGTTGATATAATCTGGTATTAATTTATGCATAGTATTTCTGTGTCGTTTTTTTTGCTATAGTAACATTGTGAAAGTTTTGGCGATTGTATGAAATAGGAAGGTCTAAGCAAATTGTCTTTTAACATAACCTGTTTATTTTATTACTTAATGTTAATTAGTTGATTTTATATAGCAGTTACTTATATTTATATTCTAAAGCTTGAGATTAAACTAACATTTGATTTTGATTATCAACTTTTGATTTATAAGAAAAGAAACGTTATTTTTTCATTTAGGTTTGTTTTTCTTGTTTTTTTTTATATTGCAACAAAATCAACATCGGTCCATCTGTGTGTTTGCGTCTGCAGTGGGGACTGCTAATGAACGCACCGTGCGATTTTGGTTTAAACGCTTTCGTGATGGAAATTTTGATTTGAAGAATGAACCACGTAGAAAACCGCCCACACATGTGAATAACAATGAATTGAAAGAGATGGTGGAAGCCGATCCGAGCCAAACTACCCAGGAATTATCGGCATGATTTAACGTTACCTTACCAACAATATTGACTCATTTGCGTCAAATCAATAAAATAACTTGATGAGTTGTGGATTTTTTTAATTTTGCAACAAAATAACATCTGTGTGTTTTGTTAAACGTGTGTATGTGTGTCTGCTGTTGAAAATATACCAATACCGACGTATTCATTTTACTCATGCATATAGCTGGAATGCGACTTTTGAAATAAATGTGTGACTAAGAGATGGTTAAATTAGAGGACGCCTGAAAGTAAGAGTGGACGAAGGGTTTAAGAATGGTTGAAAAAAGGTGGTTATCTTGATATAATTGTAGACATGTAGGGCGTAGAGATGAACAAAATGTTGATGGAGAAAGTTTTAGGTATGGTATTAGAGTACTAGAGACGGATATAAGATCAGAGGACGTCAGAAAAGGTGGATGGACTGCGTGAATGAGACTATGTCTAGGAATAAACTAAGCAATGTACTGACGAGTGATGGAAGAAAATAATAATAAAAAAATTATATTCCACATCCAGACTCTGAAACAAATATTTGCGTATCATACAAAGATTTGGTCTAACCCGGGAATAGAACCCACATTTACATATTTACGATTGGAAGTGGATTAAGTCAGGAAGCATATTAAATCCCTCTTAAAAGAAGATATACATCTAATTACAACTCACCACAATTGATATGAGTCAGAAAAGCCATCAGTCATTTCAAATATTTAGACAATCTTGCATATTTAATACATGTAAAGGTTAAATAAAACCAGTCATTGCTTACTACTTATAATAAGAATGGTCCGTGGTCCAGGTATGGCGTCAGGCATCCTACGCAAGCTAGATACGGCACGCGTTGACCTCAAGCTCTGTGTACACACCGACCGTGACGCATGTGTTGGCTTTCAAGTATATAATCCGGTTGTCTCACTACATCATATCAAATTATTTTCTATCTAAGCTATTTTGAAAAAATATATTATGAAATGTGTTTATCGCGTCAAAATTTAAGCACAAGTAATGAAGATAATATAAATAATATTAATAAAGGAAACAAATAAGCGCCATGCATGCAGTTTAATACAATATCTAACAAATTTTAACAGTTAGCGTGGTATAATAGGCCAAAAACTATTAAAGACTGTTGATGACATTTTTTTAATCTTCAACTTTGTTTGTCTTTGATTTCACCTCTTTAGAAATAAGAGCGAAATTTACTTACATCGCTTTTCTCTATGGTGTCATTCTATTGGAACCGGGCTATATAGGTGTCGAAGCGTTCTATACCAAGTAAAGAATCAATGTATCCAAGCTTCAGAGATTAAATAAAACAATATGTACACCTTCGAAAAAGGCGTTAAAGGGCTTCCTTTAGATGGTAGTTATAAGTTTTTGTTGAATCGTTGGTCTTTCCATTAATCGCCTTACACTTATCGGTTACAAAGCTTGTCTAATCTAATACAATGTAATTTTAGTAGATGTTATAGTTAATGCATTAAACTGCGTACATGGCGCTTGTGGGTTTAGTTTGGGACTTTGGACTGCGCAGCCGACTGGGGCTCCACCCTGCAAACGCTGGAGGACTGTCCGACTTGGGTGTCTGAATGCGAAGTCCTAGTTGGCGTAATCGGACGAGACCTGTCCCTACCAGCAATTATTGCTGCATGCTAGCAGGAAAGCAGGGATAGGGCACAGTGGTCTCTTACTGTGAAGCTGTAATGCTTCAGAAAGAGACTACTGAACGGGATCGGGAGAGGGCCGATCCCGAGCGTAGAGGACTTCGACGGCAACACCAGCGTCAAAGGGACCGCAAGCTACCTGAGAATACCTTTGGTAGCACATTAATGCATGCGGTCGACAGGAGGATAGCGATCTATACGCAAAACGCGATAAGGCCCCAAAACATGACAATTGTGTTGATAGGCAAGGGGAAGCCGCTATAGCTTCTTTCGGGATAGATCCTGGATAGACGCAGCGTAAATGGGGGGTGGGGGGATTAAAATAATAAGATCCGGGTCCTCCCCAGAGCAAGGTGCATGAGTCCGGAGATCGGGGTGACTTTTATTGGTAACACCACGTGCGTGGTGTTCTGAATCACCAACAAAAAAAAAAAGTTAGTTATTGTTTAATTATTATGTAGTTAAATGTGTATTGCGGAGTGACTAATTTATCCTAGAATGTCGTAACCCGAGGGACAAAATGGCACGTTTGGGAGTGGCTGACCGCTAGGAGTGGCAATTTAGTTATTGTAGGATAAAAACATTGTTACTAGGTTTGCGGTAATGACCTCATAATATATAGAAATTATTGCTACCAACTGGTTCATACATCTCACAAGCAAAGTTATCGCGCTAATTAGTAGGTAAATACAAACCAACTTAAATCTTTGGTCAGGTGGGTTCAATACACTACACCATATTTTCGAAGGATTCTACTCATGATTTCCATCAGGCAAAGTAGAGTCACTTTGGTAGGCTTAGATATAAAAAAAAGTATGTAGATATGAGGTTTTAATATACACTTACACGGCGATAATTTTTTTAAATACTTTTGATATAAATACTATATTATTTTTAGACATAGATTATAATTATTGTTTTCACGTGTCGATATCATATCGCCCAGTACTAGTAACCTAGTATTTTCTTTCACGGTAGGAGTGGCTTCCTGAAAGGGTTGTCAAACGCTGTTACCCTCTGAGCATCATACTCTTAATATCGGAAGGGAGGGGGAGGGAAGTAATAGGCAACGGGGAATTGCTTAATCCCATCAGGTCATGAATTTCATATGCATATAAATATTAAACTAGTTGCATCCAGTGCTGGTTATACATTTACAAAAACAATCGCGATATAGAGAGTTTGGCAACCCTTATTGATGTTTTTTTTTCACTAACCTTCAGGGGATACCTAAGTGATTAAATGTCCTTTACAATTCCAACCTACTTTAGGAGGCTCCTAGTAAGGAGACGGTTTAAGTATAGTTGTTGAAAACTGTCATAACTTATTTCTCATATTATTAGTTTTCTGCCTGAAGTATGAAAGAACCTTAGTATCAGTCCATCTGCTTCAGAGATTAGCCGGAACAAACAGACAGACAGACAAAAAATTAAAATTCAACATATATGATATAAGTGCCGTATACATATACTTTCATTAATAGCCGTCAATTTCAAATTATAGACACTTCAATTTCATTGTTGTTTAGATTTATACGTCCCCGTAGCTGAAAAATTAAATAAGTCTGGTTTTGGCGAAATTGACTTTTGCCTATTTTCATTACACCTAAAACATGCCGCATATTTGAGCTTTACAGGAATTCTCGTATCGTATTCCGTTCCAAAAGTATAGCCATTTTTGTCGGACAGATCCATCAAAAAAATAGTATTAGTCTGAAGATACTTATTATTCCAATAATAAGTATCTTCAGACTAACACTATTTTTTTGAAGGAAAAATAAATAATTCAGTAAATAAATCAATAACTGTGTTCAATGTTAAGTTAAATGTCTCACAATGTAAATAACATGAGTTGTTGAATTTTACCTCAACTTAAAAATTCTCTCACAAAACACTCAATCGCGTTTATCTCAGGACCACAAAATCAGAGTTATTTAATTTTCCAACTACGGGGACGTATATTGCTCTTAAAAATATGATCAGTTTACTACTAATGTCTTAGTTCGGTCTCTACAATTGATAGTTTAAAGTTTGAATAATTATGATAAATACCGTTACTAGTTCACGGAGTGTGCGCCAAACTTGACCTTGAACTCACGACAGTAAGTCGTCTGTGAGCTACATTCGAAAAACCAGTAACAAACAAAATGTCCGGTCACGGCTCCCTACTATTCATCCGACTTTAAAAAAGACAGTAATTTAGTTTTGACTTTCATGTTTTTGTATGTTAAGTCCGTGGAAGTCAGTTAGCAACCGATTTCAATCATCCTTTATTATAATTAATACTAAAAGAGTTTAATTATGTTTTGTAATAGTTATAAAAGTCAGTTTGCCCTTAGGGTTGCGGAGGTCCGATGCCAGTCGCTCCATTGCAAAACTGATATTCAGGTAAAACCGGTTGAACTAGTAGCCAACCCCAAATAACCTTGAGGGTAACAAATACTATTCATAAGGGTTAGGAAGATGATGTTTACGTTTGTAGTACCTATGTTATAAAATAAAAAATAAATATTTAGGACATCTTATACCCAACGCCATCTAGTCCCAAACTACGCAGAGCTTGAATTATGGCTACTAGAAAACTGATATAAATACATAAACATTTTTTGTGTAAGTACATACATATTTTACATAGAAAACACACAAACTCCGAAACAAATATACGTATTTGCGGATTACACAAACATTTGGTTCAACCCAGGAATTTAACCCGAGACCTCAAAGCACAGCATATGCTCCCACTGCGCCACCGTTACAGTCATAAGTTACACCGTCTAAAGCCACTTGATCTGAAACAGACTAAGACTAGGCCCAGTCCAGTCATGAAATGTATGTATGAACATAAAAGATGATTCACCGCGGACCGGCGGCGACAGTATATAAACCGGCTTATCTATGTTCAAGGTTCTCTGCAAAATTTCAGCAATATTTCTACCTTTTACAATGTGCAATAAAGAAATAAATCCTATCAATACGATTAACATTTAGATAAACATGGTTTTGTAATAAGAATTATCAAAGTGGTGCATTTTAATGAGGCAAATGAAAGTAAACTTGTTATTTTTATAGTTCTCTTACAAAATGTATTTGTTGGTGATATTTTGATGATGATATTTATTCAAGTCGATTTCGTGTAATGATGAATTAAGAATACGGAGCGTCATCAACTCTATTCACCAGTATACATAGGATGTCGTAAGAGGCGACTAAATGAAAAACACAGGTGAAAACTTGAAACGAACCTTGTACCAACCCGTATAGCCAGGGTGGTATAGTAAGCCAAAACCCTGCTTTCTAAGGAGCCTTTCCTTTCAGCAATGGAGTAATACTTATGATGTGACTAGTTTCCGCCCGCGGCTCCAACCGCGTCTTTGTCGGTTATCGCGATAAAAAGTAGTATATATGTCCTTTTTCAGGCTTTAGGCTATCTGGGTACAACATTTCTATTAAATCGGTGCAGTGGTTTTTTAGTCAAACGCGAACAGACAGATAGACAGAAGCGGCTGAGGACTTTATTTTATAATATGTAGTGACATGAAATTGGTTTAAACTGTCGTCGAGTTAAAAAAGTAGATAGTTTTGATAGTGATATCGAGATTGAACATTCATTATTCAACAAAATCTGGAAAGTGATTTTAGCAGCATCGCACTTATGACCCTGAAGTTGTAAGTGTCACAGCAGTAATTTACATAATCGGTTGCCCTTTGTATTGTGGTGGAACGGGTGTCGCTTAAGCACAAAGGGAGGATCGAGGTGATCGTGTCTGGCGGGCTACTGCCCAACGGTTGATGTTGGGCAGTTGTGTACATTCTAATCCGCGCGAGAATTGCTATTGCGTGATTCAGGATTCCGTGGTGCAGAGTTTCTTCAGTAGATGACGCTGTTTTCTGATTTTTTCTCTCGCGATATGTGGTAATCGTTACAGTATCTTCAAAAATGTGAAGACAACCAAATATGTTTATAAGTAAACAGACGGGGACAGCATCAGTTTATTTACTTTTGTTTTTCCAGTTTTAGAAAACTCACATTTCGTCTAAAATTTTTACATTAATTTAGAACAAACTTCGTCATTTCATGCGGGCGTCACAGGGCAGGCTGTTATAGAGAACCTTGGGGGTGGCTTATGTCAAACTATGGATGTCTTGTGGCTGAGATGGTAATGATGAAACGAATCACGGTAGTCAATTTCTAACTACAAAAGAATCGAATTCAATGTGTGTGTGGAATGATTAGATGACAATACTATAAGTTGACAAGTTAAGCTCTTTGATGATAGATCAAGAAGGTAGATATTGGATTTATTTTTATGAAATAGACAATATTCCTGTATTGCGAAGGACTTTACGAAAATACAAGAAACGGATACAAAGAACACCCAGACTCAGAATAAAAATTTGTAAATCACACAAAGTGTTTTCCCGTGTAGGCTTTGAATCCAAAACACTTAACGCAGTAGAGAGCGGCGTAAGCCATGCAGTCAATTATAATCGATCGATTATAATCCATTGATATGCAAACATTAAGTACCTAAATATGTCTTTGAAGTTAAAATAATGATCAAGCGAAATTAAATCTGTTTCTTTGTAAATTTTGTGGACTCTTTGTGTTATAAACATTCTCACGATATCACATATCTCAAAACGAATGGAACGGGAAAGCTTGCATTGCTTGCTTATGAAATATGTGTATCAATTAACAAACGTTTTTTTTCATTTTTGCTTTCTAAAAGTGACATTTTTAATTTAGTTATTTAAGTGATAGTATTAAGACTGCCTCGTTAGTCTAGTGGATATCGTATGCGACTGCTAATCGAGAGGTTTCGGGTTCAAATCCCGGGTCGGGTCAAAAAGTGTTTTAGGGTTTTTCTTAGGAAATTCCTAATAGCAGCTCGGAGTTTGGAAGTTTGGCTGTGATTCAGGCCCGTGCCTCGGAGAGCACGTATAGCCGTCGGTCCAGGTTGTCATGAACATCACTTTGGTAGGCTTAAATATTAAAAAAAAACATAAGAACCAGTCAATAGAGAACTATTTGGCTGACTGCACGGTTGTCCTAGTGGTTTAAGCGGTCGCCACGCCTCTTACTACTGCGCCAAGTGTTAGCCACATGGGATTTGAACCCACGACGGGTTCAAATCCCATGTGGCTAACACTTCTCTGTGTTCTTTGTGTCCGTTTCATCTATGTTTTTAAAGTCCCCGCAACAAAATATTTATATAACTAATGCGGGAATTTAAAAAAGAGAGATTTATTCTATATACTTAACTAGAATGTTTTTTTTTGAATTGATAGACCACGACTCCGTGAAGATCTCAGCCTTCGGTAATGAAATGGCTGACTTAAGAGATACAGAAATAGGAGATCATACGCTACCGGATGGCGAGGCCAGCAACTTTGATGTTTCCTTTAACAAACAAGACACTAACGCATCAAGTTACTTCCGTATAGTGCTTACGAGAATCTTCTTGTATTTAGTAGTTGAGTTCCGCGGTGTTACTCACAGCTAGTGTTGTAAATCGCGAGTAACGCGAGTAACGAGACAAAAATAGCCTAAGTTACTTAGGTCACCAGTTTTCTACCAGTAAAAATCGGTCCAACCTTTCCAGAGAAAAATAATAATTTCAATTTAATTAATTTTAAAAATTACCTTTTTGATGTAAGGTACTTTGCTATGCATTTCGTAAAAAAACTGTTCGTTTTAAGTTATGAGTGAATAGTGTTCTTACTTAGTGTACAGTATAAACATTTCAGTATACTCATAGGTGATTCAATAGTCTAACAATGATTAGTAACACTGTATCACGAAAGGAAAATTATCAATGGTATTAATATAGATTAGTCTATATAACTGCCTCGTTGGTTAGCGTATGCGACTGCTAATCAAGAGGTCTCGGGTTCAAATCCCGGGTCGGGCCAAAAAGTGTTTTTGGGATTTTTCTTAGGAAAATTCCTAATAACAGCCCGGAGTTTGGAAGTTTGGCGGTGATTCACGCCCGTGCCTCGGAGAGCACGTAAAGCCGTCGGTCCCGGTTTTCATGAACATCTATGGCAATCGTTATTGGGAAGTCAGTGCCCTCAAATATACTGACAACTGGTTCAATCTTCGAATTTCAGTTCTCCCTTAGGGTTGCGGAGGTCCCATGCCAGTCGCTCTGTGGAAAAACTGAAATTCAGGTAAATCCTCTTGAACTAGTAGCCGACCCCAAATAAACTTGGCAATAAAGGCTCGGAAGATTATGAGTCTATATAACTTGCCAACATCAACAATCTGCCAGACATCACCAGCTGCTATGCGAGTTCCTCTCCTGGCCTTGAGTCTTCTCTCAGGAAAGGATTGAGGCCATACGTCCCCAACTCCCCACGCTGGTCGGGTGCGGGTTGGAGACTGGCAAGACACGTTGTGACTGCTTAAGCTTCACGACTGCTATCTTATGATAACAACCGGGACCGACTGCTTAATGTGACCTCCGAATCACGAAAACGCTCATATTATCATGCCAAAAACGGTCAGCCATCTAGGTCTGACCGCTTAAGGCCATTCGGCTATAAGTGCTTATACTAACACATATATTTTGGTGCCTAACAATTTTTTTTTTTTTTAAAGACAACTCCCGCATTAGGAATATAAATTCCTGTGTCGCGGGGGACTTTACAAACATAAATGAAACGGACACAAAGAACACCCAGACTCAGCACAACAAATTGTGAATCACACAAAGTGTTATCCTACGTGGGATTTGAACCCACGACACTAGGCGCAGTAGGAAGCGGCGTGGCGACCGCTTAAGCCACTAGGCCAACCGTGCAGTCAAAACTATTAAACTAAACTATTGATAAATACTTTAAAGTTTAAACATAATACATAGTTATAATGATAAATATAATCTTATCTATACATGCTAGCTCTTGCTTATTCTATCACTTTTGCTGCGCAGCTGTTTGAGATTTTGAGTTTTCCTTTATAAATCCATTTAGAAAAGATATCACTAAAGTTGTTCAATACAGATAAAGGCTGATTAAATATTAATTAGTATTGAATAAATATTGTGTGTATTGTAATTCCAAAACACCTCGTTGCTCACTAAACAGAACATGTCTTACGCAATAAATGTAAGTTAGTGTTAACTTGTAGTAATTAAGTTAAACATATCTACTTGTAATTACCTAGCTACATGTGAACGGGGAATTAGTATGGCATAATATATGTATGTATTAACTAACCGTTATTTGAAAATGAAACGAAATTGCAGAATAGTACAAGAATCTGTTGGCTAAACACGTTTCTTACTCAAACCCAGAATTTACGTGGAAACCTACACCGACTATCTTTCACTTCGACAAAGTGCTGCTAATATCATGAAACATATTTTTATTTGGGGTGCCACCACTACACGCAGAAACTACTGCCTTAAGACTGAAGAAAATCATGATTAGATTAGACTGCATGTCTTCTTCCTAGCCTTTATTCCCAAGTTTATTTGAGGTCGGCTACTAGTTCAACCGGTTTTACTTCAGTTTTTCTCGGAGCGACTGGCATCGGACCTCCGTAACCCTAAGGGAGAACTGAAATTCTAAGGTTGAACTAGTTGTCAGTTTGAGAGCACTGACTTTCCCAGTACCGATTGCCATAGATGTTCATGACAACCGGGACCGACAGTTTTACGTGAATCACCAACAACAATCCAAACTCCGGGCTGCTATTAGGTATTTACTAAGAAAAATCCAAAAACACTTTTTGGCCCGACCCGGGATTTGAAATCGAGACCTCTTGATTAGCAGTCGCATACGCTATCCACTAAACATACATACACATCACCTACAAAATAATTGAGCCTACAAGTACTATAATAAAGGTCAAGAGTTCGCACTTCTGCTTGAACGCGCTAACGCTAAACTTATTGTGGTTTTATTGTTTCAATTTTTTTCCCGTGTATATATTTGGTATATTTCCTAAGAAATTATTTTTAGGATAATTTTCACTCGAAAACGGTAGACCTCAAATAAATGTTTTTATGATTGTTTGGTCATGTAACTGTTTTAACGTTAAGTTCACGGACAAATGCTAATAACAGTTAAAATATAAAAATGTAAAACATTTATCAAGGTTATTTAATTTAATTCATGACCTACATAAAAACGCACCAACATCGTAATGAATGACTTAAAAAATGCAAGATTTTTAATTTATACTAAATAATAAAACAAAATTTATATTTTCGCTTGTTCCGAGTATATTATTATATTCATTTATGGCTGACATTTCATTTTTTGACAGTCGCTTCACGGGTTTAATGTTCACATTATGAATTTTTATCATAATTTTCACATAATTTGTGAAAAACACGAGGAAGAGAAATTACGATATTTGAAGGTATACTAATATGGTTTGGTTTTAGAAATAAAGAACACTAAGTGATAGTTCTTTTTTAGGGTACCGTAGTTATTGACCCTAGATTCGTCATGTTCGTCCGTCCGTCCGTCCTCGACTTACCGTCCAAACGGTTAGTACTAGAAAGATGAAACTGCATAAATATGTGTTTTTATCGGCAGTGCTAAAATAAAATCGTGAAATATATTTTTATATGGAGGTACCTCAAAATATTTATCCCGTACACGTGAAGTGGGGATGATTCTTTTTTCGCTTCTACCTCATCGGGTGGGGTAGCATTAGATGGCCTTTTAAAAACCTAAAATAGTGACAGGCCCCCCCTCCCCCGCGAAATTGACAATGACAGACTGTTTTGTATCGTAAGAAGATACTTCATATTGCTACTCCCCTACGGTCCGGGGAACTGTGTCGCTCTATGCAACTTCGTAATTAGGAGTTGTCTCTGAACCTTGTAAGGAAATTCCATTACTTATAAAAAGAACTAGTAAATCATGAATGAATGAATAGGTCTCTTAAAAGATAGTTCTACTTCTTTTAACGTGTTTTCGCTGACGGGTCAACCTTGAACTGAGTCGCAAAATAGAACCACGCGTATTATATAAGTACATAATAATCAAGTAGAATCCTGTAAAGTGCGTTAATTTGGTACTTGCTATACTTAACTTCTATTAGACAGCCCGTAAATACAATTAACAAAATGTCTTCACTTTTATATGTGTTTTACAAGCATATATATCACGCCATATTTTTAAAATTTATATTTAAAATGTAACGCCGGTTTTTTAATCTTTAACTAGCAATCACATATTGATCGAAGCTTCGCACGGTAATCTTTGAAATTAAAAATGATTGTCTATTGTAATATATATCCGCACAGGTTTGTCTAAACGAATTTACGACAAATGACCTTCTGATACTAAGTTCATGGTGAAATAACAATACAATAATGAGGTCGCCATCTTCTTTGCGTTAGCCTTCACAATTTCTTTTTTTATATGTTTATGCCTACTAAAGTGCCCCACTCTGCCTGATGGAAAGTATGAGTAGAATCCAGGAGTAGGGGTCACCATCCTTATTTTTAGTGCATTCAATGCAGCATGGTGACACACATGGCCAGGAGAAATATGCAGAATAATTGGGCATCGGGTCTCACACTCACTAACGAAAGATGACAACACGAATGCTTTCATTTTAGGTTTAATTAATTAATAAATAAATTTTAGGTTATTTCAACTAAGCATCTCGCCACTAGGCACAGCTAGGAGTCCTAGCTGTGCCTATCATCAAGAGTCTTTATTAGGCTTTTACGCTACACTCATCCTGATGAGCAGAGGTAATGAAATTTTTAATCCCTCACGAAGTAAGTAGTATTATAAAGTATCTTTGATTTTAATGAGTTCAAATGACTGTGCGCCAAGTTCAAGCTCCACGTGGGACAATACTTTGTGTGATCTAGAAATTATCGTCCTGAGTCTGGGTGTTCCTTTTGTCCGTTTCATGTATGTTTGTAAAGTCCTTGGCGACATAGGATGTTTGTTCCTAATGAGTGAGTTGTCTTTTAAAAAAAAAAAATTAAAGAAGAAGAAGAAGAAGGGTTTTGGCTCACTCTCTCTCACGGCTAATCTCCCGCCATATTTGACATACATTTAACCATGAAGGTAGGCTTTAGACATAAACCAAGAAGAAGGTCTAGATTTAAAGCGAAAGTTTACCGTCTTTAGCATTGCGTTTACAATACTTTACGTCGCTTTCACAAATACGAGTACACTAGACGTACAGTGACACCTTTCAGTTGTATGTCAGAAGTTTATACTTTGTGGCGGTAGTTTATATACATTGCCATATAACTAATGGTCGTCAAGTGATCATAATGTTGCCACTTATATATTTTACCGTAATTAATTTGAATTATAATTGGCATCGTTATTAAGCTTCTATTGTCAAAGATCTTCTATAATCACGGATTTCGCCAACCCTATGTTACAATGTTAATTTGTCAAAAGAGTATTTGTTCGTGTGTGTGTCAAATCCATGGTAATGTGTGTAATGTTTTATTATTGACTTAATGTGTTTTTTTATGCATAATTAGAAAAAAATTGCATTCTGCACTCCTTCTATCTAATGTGAAATTTTATAATCCTCTATCCGCGTAATTTTTGTAAAGAGGGGTACAAAGTTTTTGCTTCACGTATTAATTTTAATATATAGATGTATGTATATGTATGTCAGTCGGTTATCGTCCTAAAAACTAGCCTGTGTCACTTGCTGATAATGAAATATTTCATTGGTGAAAAAAAAAAAAAAAAGATATGTACATATTCGCATTTGCTATATTATTTGTCAATTTTATTTTAAGTAATATTCATTGATATATGTCTTCATGGTTGATTGTATTGATTGATAATGTGATTGATTGCATACAGACATAACATGCAACCAGTTTTAACTTTTTAAATCACAAGCCTATAAAATTTAAGTACTTAATATTAATTTTCAAAGAAGTTTTTATAAAACCTACCATTTCTGTTTTTTTTTTTTAAATCAATTACTACATACTAAAAATATTAATAAATATTCGTATTCATTTCATAAACTTTATTCAAATAGACTCATTATGAAACTCACGAATTGTTATTTTGAAAAGTTTTAAAATTAGTAGTAAAGACATCCTAAGATTTACCACAAAGAAACCGGCTTGACCCACACACGCACAGACGAACAACCTCTTACTAATAGTGTGGGTCACCATGGTTCGTGTTCTGTCATCACAATGAGGATGGTGACCCCTACTCTTGGATTCTACTCATACTTTCCATCAAACAGAGTAATTCCACTTTAATAGGCATAAATTTAAAAAAAGTCCTTTACAGGACAACACGTGCTGGACTTCCAATCACCACATCAGGGTAGAAGAAATACGCACTAGAACTAAACGTTTCGGCTCTTCCTTCTTATGCCGAGCAATCAAAAGCTGGAACTCACTACCAGCTCACGTGTTTCCTTCCCACTATGATCCCGGGTCCTTTAAGCGGGGCGTGAAAAAGCATCTCACTAAGCCGCCATAGTGTGGACCGCCATGCTTTATTGTTTGCATTCGCGGCAATGGTGTGTAGTTTCCCCCACTCTTGGATTTTGCTCGGGCTTTCCATCAGACAGGGTAGAGTCACTTTGGTAGGCTAATTATATAAAAAAAATATGTCCATATGTACGTTCGATAAGCGATCCCAATCATCATGTACTTTGCATACACATTGTTAGGTTCACAAGTCGTTTAGGTTAATATTACCGTAATATCAACAAATCATAAAGAAAATAACAGAAGGGCCAGGACACAAGCGGTGGTGGGTTATAACCGCGCCTTGCCGCACCCGCTCGACCTACATCCGACATCCGGTATCAGACTTGAAAATGTGTGACGTCATTGCTGACAATCTTATTTTATGGTTTTCGTGGTAATGACTTTCTTTTATATGTTATTGTTTACTACACATATCCGACTAAACCGACAGGGTGTTAGTCTTGGTAGTTTAAAGCATGAGTTGAATTTAACAGTAGTGGTCGCCATACTCATTGGGAATGCAGACCAAGCAGCATGGCGACCCAAGCCTTGGCGAACTATTGCTTCTGAATCATTGGGCCTCCGGTCTCGCTCTTAACAACGAAATACGACAGCACGAACGCTGTTATTTTATGGCTGGTTTTCTGTAACAGGGATAGTCTGAACTCCTGAAATGTTTTAATTAAAGAGGTTTAATAAATTCGTATTCGCTCGGGTGACATAAGTTTTGTAAATTTTATCAAAAGTTTTTAGGTTATGTTTCTTTTTTAAATTTGTTCTTGTAGTATTTGAGTCTTTATACATAATTTTATCATATTATATAAACATGAAAACTAATTTTAAGTATAATCATATATAAATCTTTAAAATGACTTGATTTATCTATCTGTTAACTTCGAAGACATGTTAAAACCAATTGACAAACATTGGTAATAAAAATAAAATTATTTTTCATAATTTTATTGTAGCACTTTGTCGGCGTAATTACAACACATATTATTACAAAGTTTCGTCTTACTAGCATTTACCGATTGGAAGGTAGGTCGAGGTCGGACGGACGGACAGACGGACATGACGAATCTATAAGGGTTCCGAGTGATATACTTCGGAACCCTAAAAAGCATGAATAATAAATAAATAAATATTTTCGGACATTTTACACACATCGCCATCCAGTCCCCAAACTAAGCGCAGACACGCGCACAGAGCTTGTATTATGGGTAACTAGACAACTGATATAAATACATAAACATATTTTTTTTTGTAAATAGATACATATTAAACATAGAAAACACCCAAACTCCGAAACAAATAATTGCGGATCACACAAACATTATGAATGTGTACATACTATAGACATTTATGTAACGTAGGCGAATAACGTCTTAAGTACGACTGTATAATCCTTATCGTCTTAATTTTAAAACTCCTTAATCCAATTACTGATTATGTAATTAAGTAACTCTAGTTATAGCTGAGGATATATAATTAGCCGGCTAATCGTGCACTCAAGGCTATAGATCAATGTTTTACATGAATTTTAAAAAGAAAATCATCGAGTTACGTGGCAATAGACAATAGACAGAATGACCTTAGGTGATTGAAAACAATCACCGAGGGTAAGGCGCGGTCAGTACTTAGATGGGTGACCGTTTTTGATATGTTATAAGAGTTTCCGTGATTCGGAATTTCAAAATTCAGTCGCTTCAAGCTATAATAACGTCGATAACAATCGTGAAGCTTAGTCGGATGCCTTCAGGCTGCTTAAAGAAATCCTACGGCAAGATTTACGTAGCCACAACGTTTCTTGCCAGTCGCCAACCCACACTCGGTCAGCGTAGGAACGCATAGCCCTAACCCTCTATGATAAGACCAGCAGTGGGACGTTATTGGTTGTTGATGATGAATAGACAATATGATGTAGGACGGCCATCGGTTTAGAATAAAAAAATAATTCAACTCGATATTCTAAAATTACTTAAAAAATTAACTGCCTCGTTGGTCTAGTGGTTAGCGTATGCGACTGCTGATCAAGAGGTCTCGGGTTCGATTCCCGGGTCGAACCAAATGTTTGTGTGATCCGCAAATACTTGTTTCGGAGTTTGGATGTTTTCTATATATATTAAGTATGTATTTACAAAAAAAAATGTATATGTATTAATATCGGTTGTCTAGTTACCCATTATAACAGCTCTGCTTAGTTTGGAGACTAGATGGCTTTGTGTGAAAAATGAAATGAAAAATGTCCGAAATATTTATTTTATTTTATAAGAACAAGCGTTAATTTTTGTGTTCATTCGTCAAACAGACAGACCAATTTATTAAGGTAATAACTCTTGATATAAACACCAAATGAAATAGCAATAAGAAAGTGCGGTACGAACATCTACATCAACTAAATCTAAAGCAGGCACCACACTTCGCTATGCGCTATTCATTATGCGGGTTATTCGCGCGCATACGGCGAAGTGTGGAGAGTATATTCGTTTCGTTCACCATAAAAAGCGGCCAAGTGCGAGTCGGACTCGCCCATGAAGGGTTCCGTATCAGCAAGTAACACCATATAAAAGTTCTTGTAGTTCGTTGTAACTTTCATCGATGTTTTTATACTAGTGTATTAATTGGATGAAAGGTAAATTGCGTGTTACGATTTATGACGTATTAAAAAAAAACTACTCACTAGATCTCGTTCAAACCAATTTTCGTTGGTAGTTTTCATGGTAATGTACAACATATATTTTTTTTAGTTTTATCACTCTCTTATTTTAGAAGTTAGAGGGGGGGGGGACACACATTTTTCCACTTTGGAAGTGTCTCTAGCGCAAACTATTCAGTTTAGAAAAAAATGATATTAGAAACCTCAACATCATTTTTGAAGACCTATCCATAGATACCCCACACGTATGGGTTTGATGAAAATAAAATTTTTGAGTTTCAGTTCCAAGTATGGGGACCCCCAAAATGTATTGTTTTTTTTCTATTTTTATATAAAAATCTTAATGCGGTTCACAGAATACATCGACTGACCAAATTTCAACAGTATAGCTTTTATAGTTTCGGAAATAATTGGCTGTGACATACGGACGGACAGACAGACAGACAGACAGACAGACTTGACGAATCTATAAGGGTTCCGTTTTTTGCCATTTGGCTACGGAACCCTAAAAATGACAATGACACATCTCTACAACACACATATTTGCCTTATTTAATGCTTATTTGGCATACCAGTTCGAAGTGTGGATGGCATGTTTGTTGTTTGCGCGCATAACTAATATTTGGGCGAATACGGCGTAGACACATATCGAATAGCGCATAACGAAGTGTGGTGCCTGCATAACAGAAATTACAAACATCGGTTGAGCAACTGTAATTCGCGCAATAACCTATCTGTTCTAAATCCTATAATAGCAATGAAATCGGTAGAAAAACATGGTTTATACGTACTGAGAACTTATTACCTATTAAAGATTAACAGACAATGGTAAATAATTGCTTTATAACGACAATAAGCTATTTAACGACAAATTTCAATATAACCATGAAGAAAAAGTTCTAGGCTCTCATACGGGTGGGCACAACGACATTTATGGCTGTTTTCACTAATTAGACTTAAGCCGTCTCCTTTCTAGGAACCTCTGGCATACATAACGTAGGTATTTAGTAAAAAAATGTTAATTTGAAAATTAGTATCCTACTAATATTATAAACGCGAAAGTTTGTGAGTATGTTTGTGTGTATGTATGTTTGTCGCTCTTTCACGCAAAAACTACTGAACGGCTTTTAATGAAACTTTACAGTAATTATAACTTATACATCAGAATAACACATAGGCTACTTTTTACTGCAATACTCGAGATACACGGGCGAAAGTTAGGTGATTATAAAAATACATAAATCGTAGATGTCAAAATCTATCACTGTTTATCTCCTATCAAAACTTCACAGGTTGCTATGCATAACACATTTGCATAGCAACCATAATGATAGTTTGGAAATGGTTATTTTTAAATGAGTTCTGGTTAATCACATATGTAGACTACTTTTAATCACGAAACTACGCGGGTAACACCGCGGGGCGCAGCTAGTAGATATATAAATGAAAATTAGTATAGTATAGATATAGATTCACGCCGCTAGTCATGTAATATCAATCTACAAAAATAGAAGATTATTTTACATACCTGTCAATCTGTCAATAACCTCTACATAAATACTATCGTAGGAAAGTATTGCATATTATAGCACTAGCTGTGCCCGCGACTTCGTTCGCGTGGTTGTCGAGAGCAAAACAACGTCGTTTAGATAAGAGTATATCACCTTTTTGATGATTTAGATAAGAGTCCTGACTTTGGTATAGTTGATTACGTTAATGCTTCTCTATATACTATGTTAGCGGTGGAATTACCCGGAGCATATACAAAAAGGTTGTTTGGGTTGCTAACACGTGATAGAGAAACATAGAGTTGGCCGTGTGAAAAACAATCAAAAGTAAGGTCTACACCCGCAACGGATAACGTCTGGCCTTGGGCTTTATTAATAGTCATAGCGTAACAGAGGCTTACAGGAAATTGCACACGTTTGAAAGTAAACGGAAAATTATTGGGGATAATGGGTATCCTGGGAATGAAAACAACATCACCGGAGCCGCAACCTGTTAAGATTTCGGCTTCGATGACATTTCGTTGGAGATTTGTTACTCTCAACCGAGTTCCATTGCATAGTTTTGGTGGGCTTAAATTTCTGAGTAGAATGATTGGTACTCCGACTTTTAAATAAATTTTGTGTGCTGGAAGACCTGGTGTATTTAGAGAGTCTAAAAACTCTACTGGATAGTGGGTGGCATCTCCTTCTTCTAAAACCGTGTTAATAGATAAATATTCCCTACTTTCTCCAGAAACATGTACCAATATTTGAGAATTTATTGCTGCTGCTTGGTCGTTGCGAGGTGCCAAAATAGCTCGTTGGCATAGCCAAGCAGCGTCATGGTTCGAGATCTCTGATGGATCTCCGTATACAGAGGAAATGAGTTCCTGCTGTGAGGCAACAGAAGAACACAGGCTTTCGACTAAAGTTACTTTACCTCCTTCTTGAGTCGGGTATGTGCCGTTACCAATTTGAAGTAGTAAATTTGAGAAAACCTGCGCGTTTGCGTCACCTCCCAAATATGCTCGCATATTAAAGCTCAAATTAGTTAATATGACACTACGCCATAAAATAGAGCTCTTTAAACAGGCACCTATTTCATCGGCCCTCGTTCCTCTGGGTATTATAGGGAGTGTCTGCCTGAAGTCTCCACAGAATAGCACCGTTAAGCCTCCCATCGGTCGGTCATTTTGTCTTATATCTCGCAACGTTCTATCTACAGCTTCCACAGCTTTACGATTTGCCATCGTACACTCGTCCCAAACGATAAGGGCGCAATCGCGTAAAACCCTTGCTTTATCACTATTGCGAGACACGTTGCAAACAGGGTTTTCTGTGCGGTCCAAGTCGATTGGTATTTTAAATGTTGTATGTGCAGTTTTTCCTCCTGGTAATAAAGTGGCAGCTATTCCTGAAGAAGCGACGGCAAGGGCAATTTTGTTTTGGCTCCTTATTTGAGCCAAGATAACTTTAGTGAGGAAAGTTTTACCTGTTCCACCAGGTGCATCTAAAAACAGCATTTCTCCTAATGAATGTTCTACACTACAGCATACTCTATCAAAGATTTGACGTTGTTCTGACGTCAAATTTGAACAGCCATTTCGCAATATTTCTGCTAACTCTTCGGGGTTGTAATTTATTTCAGATGTATACTCCCTATTAATTCGTTCCCCACCAACTGTCGGTGTCGGCAAGCCGTATTGACTGAGGGGGTTCCCTCCTATACTTGTAACTATATCTTGTATAGCCAGCAAAGCCCTATTATGGCAGCTTTCACGTACTTGGTCAGAAGTTTCACTATTTATATTTTGCTGTCTCAAAAAATCTTCGGCAAACGCGTCTTTATATTTTTGCCACAACTGCCCAGCGTCCGATAGGCCACAAAATGTCAACAAAATGGCAAATAAATGGCGCAAACGATGTGGACTATCACTGACGCATGCTTCGGCTAAAGCATCATCCCAATGCTGATCGCCATCTAATAAATGCCGTGCGCGGCAAGCAGCTTGAAATGTGGGATATTCTATATCGTCCACTTTGCGGAGCTCAGCAAAAGAAGTAGGTCCTCGCACTGTGTGAAGAAGAAGGCGTAAATAATAACACTCTGCATTATTTGGGTGCACCGTGTATACTCTTCCAATCACGTGTTCTTTAAAAATGCCGGACTCGCCTTCTACAGCAGTTCCACGTCTCCTGCGATTAAAAACACCTTGCTGCTTGTTATAAGTATAATAATGTGGCACTTCATTGTACAACAGAGACTTAGCGAAATTGTCTCTTTCGCAAAGGCGAAAGAATGCGAGCAAGGTGGTTTGTCTTGGGTTGTTCATTCTTTCTGCCACATTTTCTGGCTGAAAGTAAACTCGCTGCCCGCCTTCCAGGTGCACGTCAAGATGGATGACTGGCGGATACCTTTCATGAATAGGGAAACTCAAAATGCGCCAAACTGCCTCCGAAGAGCTTATGTATCGGCCAGATTGATACCTTGTCACTTCATCAAATTGGTTGTTATTTCTTAGTGCTATCATGGCTTGATCACTACCTTTATTAACATATTTACATATATATTTTATAGATTCGACGCTATTACAAATTTCAACATTAATGTGTGCTTGAAAAGCGTTTGACAAAACTGGAGAATACGGTACCACCCAACTATTATTTAGAATTATTTCTTGTCCACGGAATCTGACAGTAGCTGTGAAACCACCTTGTGACGGTGATCTTCGCCGGTATTGCGGATACCCATTTTCCCCAGCCATAGTTAGTTCTTTCAGTGCTCTGGGGTATTTTTTTGAGCATTGACCATCTTTCATGCACGGTGATTCCCTGTTTAAGAGGCCACATGGCCCGTGAACCATATGTGTTTTTACTATGTCATGCAAAATCGGATCTGCATTATAGTCCGGAAATTCTGCACTTATGACACTGTCTATAGCATCGGGACGAATTTTTTCTTCCAGCCACAGAAGAATGTGCGCGTGGGGTAAACCACGCTTTTGCCACTCGACGCTATACATAAAACAAAGAGTTGAACCGAAAACTTTCTCCTTTGTAAGTAGATTAATCAAGACTTTGAGTTTTAAATGAAAAATCCTAGCAATAATGTCATGTCTGTCGTATGACGCCTGTCCTGTGAGAAGTGCCTGGCAAATCTCCGTCCACTTTGGATTTGTTGTAAATGTTATAAAAAGGTCCGGCCGGCCGTATTTACGGACGTAACAAAAAGCATCTTGCGTTCGTTCGTGCATATACCGCGGACCGCCTGTGAAACTGGATGGCAAAATAACCAATCGACCCAAGTTTTCGACGTTATTATCTGATTGCATGGCGTCCCGCAAGTGCACGTATTCTTCAGCGCGTAACCGTCGCTGGTTAGTGCGAATATACACTAAACGTTCAGTTTCTATTTTTGCGTACATGTCCACAATAAATTGGCTGAACAAACCACGAAATCGTTGCAAATATACGAAACTGTTTTGCCTTATTTGTAAAAGGTAGGAATAGTATTGTTGAGCAGATATTTTTTTTTGATAATTAGTGACTCTCGTAGTAGGGTTCACTTGGTACAGCCCAAAATTGTACCCATCTTCACCATGACAATAGATTAGTGGATATTGCAGGGCGTCGTAAGCTCGGTGGGTTTCCAAAATGCGTTGAAGGCGATCGTCGCGTGTACGCAACACGATATCACGTCTCTCACACTCCTGGTCGACTAAAACAACTGCAACTTCATCTGCGACGGGTGCATTGTGTCTTCCACGGTGTTCACCCACAGGACGTCTATCGGCACTTATAACAATTTTGAAATCATTGCTGCCTTGTGGAATTGACTCCAATGCAGCTTTGAATTCACGAACGTACTGGTTAACGCGATGCAGCAATTCTTGAAGTTGACCCAAAAGCTCAGCATTGAGCTGGGGAAAATTGTGATTTCTAACATTGAGCTGTTGCGTGTAATCGGATACAAAATAAATATGGAGAAATTTGGGTTCATTTTCTGGCAGCAAAGATCCAATAAGGTGATAAACTTGACCTTGTACTTTGAAGGTTGGCATGAACGGTCCTTCCGTTATTTGTTTTGCCCCAAAGGAAGTCATTTGGAAAGCACTGTTATATAAACGAATATTATCCAAAAAACGGTTCGACTGGGGATGATCGCCATTCAGGAGACTTATAAGTAAGTGTGGTGGATCTTGGAAATTTGGAAGAACAATTTTTCCATTTGAGCAGCACATTCCATCTGTCTCTTTCCTCCATTTCAAAGCATGACAAAAATTACAAATTTCTCTCATGTCACCCACGAAAGTAAAGCCAGCATAATTAATTCTAGACGAATATGTGAACCCTGATTTTTCCCTATTGTCCCAAGGTAATAAAATATTTGCATCGTCATTTTCCATGGACTCATCAGCTCCGCTATTTGTTTCTCTATTCATATGGTATCGAGCTCGTTCTATTTCTAGGCGAGATTGACGTTGTTCTGCTGTTTCTGCTCGTCTTAGTTCATCTATTCTTTCCCTTTCAGATGCAAGATAACTTTCATTGTTTCTTTGTACACCTACATAGTTATGTCTAGCTATTTCTAATCGTTCTTCTCTTTGGGAGAGAGATTCAGACTCGCGCGAGAGAGCGTGTCGCTCTCGGTCAGATGACAGACGTGCTTGGCGTTCCTCGATACTCTCTTGAGAACGCAAAGTCGCGGTCCGAGTTCTTTGCGAACTTAAGCGCGACTCCCTTTCTGTGAAAGTCTCTGACTCGCGTGAGAGAGACTGGCGCTCCCGATCAGCAGACAGCCGAACTTCGCGTTCCTGGATATTCTCTTGAGAACGCAAAGTCGCGGTCCGAGTTCTTTGCGAACTTAAGCGCGACTCCCTTTCTGTGAATGTCTCTGACTCACGTGAGAGAGAGTGGCGCTCCCGATCAGCAGACAGCCGAACTTCGCGTTCCTGGATATTCTCTTGAGAACGCAAAGTCGCGGTCCGAGTTCTTTGCGAACTTAAGCGCGACTCCCTTTCTGTGAATGTCTCTGACTCACGTGAGAGAGAGTGGCGCTCCCGATCAGCAGACAGCCGGTCTTCGCGTTCCTGGATACTCTCTTGAGACCGCAAAGTCGCGGTCCGTGTTCTTTGTGAACTTAAACGTGACTCCCTTTCGGTGAACGTTTCCGATTCACGTGAAAGAGCGATGTGCTCTCGGTTAGCAGATAACCGTGCTTCACGATCTTCTTCCGATTCCTGAGACCTACAAAGTCTCATCCTTTTCGCATTTCGGCTACGCAGCGAAAGGTTAGTTTTTTTTCTTTGAGGCATTTTCAAGGAAAATTAAAGCAATAAACAAAACTAACAACACTTATGACTGAATAGCCTACAAACTTAAAAGAACGGTGCGTCGAACAGTCTAGTGTGACAACGTATCGTCTGTTCGTGGTCGTGACTCAACGAATTGGCAACACTAACTTACTGTATAACGATTGGCACTATTGGATTCAAACTACGAAGTAAATCAAATACAATCTTAACTTCGTACTTCAAACCAATGACCAAAGTTGACCAAACGAAACCAATAAGATAAGCAAATACTTTTTTTTCGACCAATTTAGAAAATCGATAAACCAAGCAACCAAAGAACTTTTACGACACACGCAAGAACTTTTAAGACACCTAACGAAACCCAATTTGCCTAGTAAACACGGTGGACGTCATCCTCGCGCGGAAAATCTTAACACCGCGATTCAGAAAATGACGTCATTTGCACAACGCCATCTATCGGATTTAGATTTCAACTATCAACATTAGTTCTATTTTTAGTCTTAAGATGTCGTTGCAAGTACTATACTTAATTGCGTAACGTAATATTTTACTTCTTGAACTCACTAAATTAATCATATCTTTTGATAGAGTGAACCGATTTCGATGAAACAAAAACTAAGTTAAACCTCAAGTTGCGTATAATTTTTGTATATAAACATTGTCAGCATTGAATTCGTAGATTTTACGTGATGTGCGCACAAACAAACAGACAAACAGACAAACAGACAAACAGACAAAAATTTCAAAAATGATGGAAATGGGTTCTGTTACTTATCTTTTCACACGCTGGCTATTTTTTGTTTCAATTTCTTCAATGTACAAAAATGACTTTTCTACAGATTTATTATATGTATAGATAACAAAATGGAAATCTGATATCTCAACAGGTATTTGTACTGTTTGTGTATAAGAATAACAAATGATTTAAAACAACTGATGAAATATTATATTCTCCGAAGTAAACATATTCTTTCAGATATTAGGATCTGTTGAGAAAAGATATATGATATATCTGACTGCACAGTTGGCCGGCTTAAGTGGTCGCCACACCGCTTCCTACTGCGCCAAGTGTCGTGGATTCAAATCCCACGTAGGATAACACTTTTGTGATTCACAAATTGTTGTTCTGAGTCTGGGTGTTCTTTGTGTCCGTTTGATGTATGTTTTTAAGTCCCCCGCGACACAGGAATTTATATTCCATAAGCGGGAGTTGTCTTTTTAAAAATAACAATAATATGTATGTACTTATGTGTACAGAGATTTACTCAATAAAAAAATACTAATACTTATTTACTAATATTATAAATGCCAAAGCAACTTTGTCTGTCTGTACGACTTTTACGACAAACCTACTGAACCAATTTCAAGAAATTTTGTTATATAGATGTTTTAGAGCCTGAGAAAGAACATAGGCTACTTTTTACCGCGAGAACCGATATACAGGCGGGCGGAGCCGAAGGCGAAAGCTAGTACAACATATTATTATTCGTCTAGAAAAGAAAATAAATTTATTCAATTTTGATTATCATCTGTATAGAAACGCAAAAAAGGACAACAGAAAAAGGTTTTTACACGTATTTATGAAATGAAATGATTTTAGTAGGTAGTAAGTTACCTAAGTAGATCATTGATATTAAACGTTTATTTTTCATTCACATTTCTAGGATTAAACCTCATCGTAATCAGATTTTATAAATTACCAGAAACAAAAAATGTGAGCCGTCACGGGACGCCTGGCAGATGTGAAACATCGCCATTATTTTGTAAAAGTAATATGCAGAAAAGAACATATTGTAATAGGAACTAAATATGTCATAATGATAAAATAAAATATTACTAATTATTAAAATAGTAGTCTATATGCAGTAGTGTGTACGGTGTACACACTACTGCATATAGACTGTATATATATACCATCGTATAGCGTGCCGTGGCGACGCGTCGCCAATCGCCAGGCCAGAAATCTATTTTACGTGCGCCTATATATGTTTCACATCAAAATACAGTTAAAAAGAACAAAAACTAAATAAACAAGACAACATAGCAACACAAAAACAGCCATTTAAACGAGTCTGCATAATTTATACAAAAATACATCTAAATTAGCGGGTATTTAAAATTTGAAACAATAAGTTTATGCAAAATTTATTCCAACATAACGTTAAGTAAACCTAACTTTTTTGGCACTAACTATATTATTTTCTACTACGTAAATCATAAGCCAACCTCCGTTCTAATTGCATTGAGTAAGTGATTATTTGTAAACACTGTTTCTGGACAAGTTTTTTGAAAGGAAATTACCAAGTACATATTTTCACAGTTTTGTGAATCAGAAATAGTCACCAGATTTGAAAAAATCCGTATAAAAATTACGGATCTTTTCTGCTGGTACTACATAGCCTACAAATTGCCTCGTTGGTCTAGTGGTTAGCGTACGCGACTGCTAATCAAGAGGTCTCGGGTTCAAATCCCGGGTCGGGCCAAAAAGTGTTTTTGGGTTTTTCTTAGGAAATTCCTAATAGCAGCCCGGAGTTTGGAAGTTTGGCGGTGATTCACGCCCGTGCCTCGGAGAGCACGTTAAGCCGCCGGTCCCGGTTGTCATGAACATCTATGGCAATCGTTACTGGGAAGTCAGTGCCCTCAAATATACTGACAACTAGTTCAATCTTCGAATTTCAGTTCTCCCTTAGGGTTGCGGAGGTCCGATGCCAGTCGCTCCGTGGAAAAACTGAAATTCAGGTAAAACTGGTTGAACTAGTAGCCGACCCCAAATAAACTTGGGAATAAGGCTCGGAAGAACTACATAGCCTACAAAATTGACAGTTCCAAAGTTTTAAAAAGATCGGGGATGTTAAAACATTGAATTTTTTATCTGTATATGGAGTGATGATACTTCATCAAGGACCCATAACGTCCCACTGCCGGACTCGGGTCTGCTCTCAGGCGAGGGTTAAGGCCATACGTCCCCACGTTGGCCGAGTGCGGGTTGGGAACTGTCATACAGGCATGCATAATATTTAAGGGCCACCGCAGACTAGCTACTTTTAGCATCGGCGATCGGCGATTTGGCGACTGCATCGATGCTGCATCGCGTTTTAGCGACTTCCTGTGTTCGATCGCGGTATCGGAAACGCGCGTTTTAGCGACTGCTCAGATGCCAAATCGATGCTACCGGCATCCGAATGTGTGCGGAGAGTAGCGTTCAGCTGTTGTGTCGCGCTTCTAAAAAGCGACTCAATCTCCGCGTTTGGCGTTTTTAAGTGTGCGGTGTAGAGCGTTCGGTCGCCGTATTTAGCTTCTAAAAAGCGATCGCCGATGCTAAAAGTAGCTAGTCTGCGGTGGCCCTAAATGGTTTCGGAATATCATGTTTAGTTGCAGAAAAGGTGGATATGATTCTAGCATCTGGTAACCCTGTTGGGCTCAGTTTAAATTAAACATACGATGGATGATAATATACTCCTAGGTAACTAAGCTAAATTACCCACTCTCTAATCTATACGATGCAATAAGTATAAGCCGATAGGCTTAATACATCGCTCGTGTAGTGTGAGTGTTAACCTTATGGCATATGTTTATAGTTCGGCTATTTTATAACGTGAAAGTAATGTAATGGAAAGATAATTTATCATTCAGTTCTTTTTAATATTATTAACTGGCTTCTGCCCACGCCCTCATGTACCAAATTTTTTTTTCTCGTGCGTAAAGTCCTGTTAGTAAATTAAAAAATCTGCCAAGTGCATGTCAGGCCACGCACAGTAAAGGGTTCCTCAGTCACGTAGATTTAAAATCGTATCCAATAGATAATTATTATACTCCAAGATCCCAGAGCCGCCGGACCTACATCATTTGTGCAAAGCTGAAATTTTCAGGATTATTAGTACAATGTCTTGTTAAGATGTATAAATAAATAAATAAATAATAATAAATATTTTGGACATCTGACACACAACATCATCTAGTCCCAAGCTAAGAAGAGCTTGTGTTATGGGTACTAGACAACTGATATAAATACATAAACATACTTTTTTTTTTGTAAATACATACATATTATACATAGAAAACACCCAGACTCCGAAACAAATATTTGTGAATCACACAAATAATATTTGGTCCGACCCGGGAATCGCACCCATTAGCTTGAAAGCGGGGCCGTTTGTGAGATAGCGCGAAGTACAGATGGTAAATAACCCTACTTAGGTGCAAAGCTAGTATTTACAATTTTTTTAAGAATATTATTTAAAATTAAAATTCATTACTGCCAGACACATTCCGTGGGCCATTACTTCTGCCAGACGTCTTGAAAGTTGTGAAAAAATTACGTAAACTACGTTATAGTAGCAAACCTAAATTTTATAACTATATTATATAACTAGAATCTAAACGGCCAGATTTCGTTGATGTTGTGAATAGCTACAAGTATATACAAGTATACGAAATCTGGCCGTTTAAAGTGGATCAAAATCGCACCCATAGGAGTTGGTTGCAAACAAACAAACATACAGGTGAAGCTAATAAATGAGCGTGTAAAAACCATTTAATATTTTACAATTCTATTCTTGAAATAATACCAAAGATGATATACCTCAGCTTCCTAATTACTACAAATATTTAAAGGTATCTGGGGGGATGATTGGCCCTTCGGACTGGTCTGGCCGCATACAAAGGGTCTTAAAATAGTACCTACCTTAGATAATATGTATAAAATGTAGGTTTGCTACTATAACGTAGTTTACCTAATTCTTTCACAACTTTCAAGACGTCTGGCAGAAGTAATGGCCCACCGAAAGTGTCTGGCAGTAATGAATTTTAATTTTAAATATTTTTTTTTTTTTAAATATGTAATTATGTAAGGTTTTTTACTATCTGTACTTCGCGCTACCTCAGAAACGGCCCCGCTTTCAAGCTAATGGGTACGCATACATCTTAACAAGACATTGTACTAATAATCCTGAAAATTTCAGCTTTGCACAAATGACGTAGGTCCGGCGGCTCTGGGATCTTGCTCTATTATGTTCACGTATTAATGTGTTAATTTTGTATGACGTTTTCCAAGTGAGCGCATTTTACAAGTTAAGTCTCCATAACTCCTGAATTAATAAAGTCATCTAATCCGTTATAGTTTTCCTTGAAAGTTCATTATGTGGACCACCATCACGAATTTTTCCAGATTTTTTGATCCAGCCGTTTAGCTTTTAGAGGGGGGGGGGACGCCCTGTTTTTACAAAAAAGTGCCCTTTAAAGTGGAATTTCTCGCAAACGGATACCTGAATCAAAAAATCGTCTTAGAAACCCTGTATTGTTTTTAAAATACCTATCTAATGATACCCCACACGATGGGGTAGCCGCGAGAAAAAATTTACATCCCCACTTTACGTGTAGGGGAGGTACCCCAAATAAAAATATTTTTCAAAATTTTATTATAACACATTGTCGGCGTAATAACAATACATATTCATGTAAAGTTTCATCTTTCTACCACTTACCGTTTGGACGGTAAGTCGAGGACGGACGGACGGACGGACGGACGGACGGACGGACGGACAGACGGACATGACGAATCTACAAGGGTTCCGAGTGATATACTTCGGAACCCTAAAAACGCTCTGTTTAGTGCATCCAAGGGTTGAATAGTCGAACAAATTGATTAGACTTTTATGTGATTCACGCCCGTGCCTCGGAAGATTTGCCTGCTGTGCCTCATTGGTAAGAAAGGCTAGGAAGAAGAAGGTTTGGCTTTCATGTGTATGATACGTACAGCTATTATTATTAAATATCTTACTTTTAAAGTAAAATAGATTTGTGTGAAAAATATATCATAATTTATATTTAGCGATTCAGCCCGGTTTTGCTTTCTGTACAATTATTATGCCTGTATTGTACATATATGAAGAGTGTAGTGAAAGATTAATAATACATAGTGTCACCACCTCTATGTTCCATGGGTTTCGCAAAGGTGCAAACTATGCATAAGAATATAACTGTAAAGAGAAGGAAAACTTAAAACAAACCCTATACTTGTCTGGCCAGCGTGGTACAATAGGCCCAAAACAACTTTCTAAGGAGAGAGCTATGTCTTGTATGTCTCTCACTGTTAATGAAAACTTTATTAAAATCCATTGCGTAGTTTAAAAGATCTAAGCATACGGGAACGGGAAGCGACTTAATTACAAAGTCAAAGGAGGGTTATCATTTTAACAGGCTATGTATGATCATTTATTTATATTGATCATTGAAACAAGATTCTCAGGACACAATTATCAGTATACAGAGAAACACCTTTTCAAGTTTGAAAGACGTAGTCACGCGTCTTTAAGGTGTAATGATACGTTTCTATGTAACGTGTGACTACGAATTTCAAACTTGAAAAAGTATATATCTGTACACTAATTTTATATTAAGCAAAGATCGCCAGCAAAAAAAAAACATTTGAACTAAGGTACTTTTCTAGTTTAATGATTCAACGGTTGAATAGCACGACTGGCTATAATAATAGGCGTGGTATAACAATAAACATTTACCAAAACAGCCGTTTTATTGGAACACAAACTCCACTTGGGGTGACCGGTGACGCATTGTCGTTCACCGGTGATGTCATTAAATCCTTCAAAGAAACGTGACAGGTTAACCGATTACGTTAGCTTGCCAAAACTCCATGTTAATGAATATTTTTGTGTTGCTTTCATCACCTGCCACTGCGAAGCAATAGGTACACACCTATATTTTGACAAATATAGTTTGACGCCAGTCATTTTATTGTCTTGAAAGAGTTGGAGCTGATTCTAATAAATCAGGATGAAGAGAGGAAGGGGAGAGCTTGTAAATAGGATATAAATGCGACTGCCTTGTTGGTCTATTGGTTAGCGTATGCGGCCACTGGTCAAGAGTTCTCGTGTTCGATTCCAGGGTCGGACCTTTGTCCGACCTGCAACTATTTGTTTCGGAGCTTGGATGTTTTCTATGTATAATATGTATGTATTTCCAAAAAAAAGTATTTTTATGTATTTATATCAATTGTCTAATAAACGTAGCCCAAGCTCTGCTTAGTTTGGGACTAGATGATCATCATCATCATCATCAGCCTATCGCAGTCCACTGCTGGACATATGCCTCTCCAATTGCACGCCACTTAGTTCGATCCTCGGCTGCTCGCATCCAGCTCCTGCCAGCCGTCTTGCGCAAATCAAACGTGTTCTTGAGTGGAGACCGCGTCTCGGCAAACGTAGTATAGGACGTCCACAGGCCAGGTGGAGTGACTGGATGATGTTGTGTGTAATTCGTCCGAAAAAATATTTATTTATTCATTAAACGTACTTATTGATTGTTGTACATTTTATTCGAGGTTTTTAAAGTTTGGAATTCCAGACATCAGTAATCTATGCTTGACCGCGACAAAATAAAAAAAGTAAAATTGAGTCAATTTATAGAGAGAGAGAAATACAGTTTGTAACAGTTAGATAGTAACTAAATATATAAATGACGCAATACAAATGTATAAACAAATTCATATCAATACCATTTAAACCAATAACATTGGTTTATTATTTATTTAAATATAACATGTTTCCTGTTCCAGGGACTCCAGAAATGACGATTATTAAGCATATAATGAGAACATACATTGTTCTTAGTATGATAATTTATTTTTCCTGTTCTTTATAACATACAATGTATAAATAGGGAAACAAATCAAAGGTTATTTAAGGAAATTAGTTCATATAGTACTTCCCGTTCCCTACTTAAGTCACAAACATGAGAAATATATTTTTTATTACTATTTCTCAACAATTGTTATATGGGAATTGAATTGTCAATGCATTGGAAATGAAGCAATGGGATACAATTGGCAATTCATAGTTATGTAAAAAGAAGACATTGTGTAGTTGTCTTTGTAATATTATTGAATTTTCCTTTTTCTTTCAGAAGTAAAATCATCTAATAGTACCACGATACCTGTAACTTAATAAACACAAGTGCCATAATGTCCTCCTGAGGTACCTAAGGATAGTTGGGTCTCTTATAACTTTATTGTCTGACTCAGTGGCACAGTAGTAGTGTATGCGACTGATGTGCTTGAGGTCTCGGGTTCGATTCCGATGTTTAGGAGTTTGGGTGTTTTCTATGTATGTATAATATGTGTGTGTCCGTGTGGTGACGGATTAAGAATACAAAGTGTCACCACCCCTATTCATTTCTTGGGTGTCGTAAGAGGCGACTAAAGGAACAAAATAAGCAGCTGACATCACTGCCAAGAGCCGTCTGGCCAGCGTGGTATAGTAGGCCAAAACCTCCTTTTAAAGGAGAGGCCTATGTCCAGCAGTGGACTGTTAAAGGCTGTTGATGATGATGATGTGTGTGTGTTTACAAAAAAAAGTATGTTTATGTATTTA